>OZ037995.1:21548644-21621144 GCA_964035705.1 Porites rus
ATAAGACAGCAACAACAGGAAAGAAAAAACTGTAAGCCAGAGGACAAATCTAAGGGCAACCAAGCAGCAAGCTCTAACCATTTCCTACAATCCACAAAGGAATTCTACACGACCACACCTCAGGCCATCCCACAACAACATCTCTGAGTGTCCCTTCAAGGGTTACATGGCTTTGAATATGTCAAAATTCTTTTAAACCATTTCAAAAAAACGAAGCGTGCAGGAGGCTTGTAATTGTTCTCCATACTGCAAACAAAATTAAGCTGTTTTCCAATTATATATTTTTTGGTATATACCCTAGATTTTTCAATTTCAACATGCCATATCTTTGTATTTGTATATTTCTTGTACATAAATAAAGTTGGAACCATAATATTTATCTTGAGATGAATTTGTAGGGAGTTTAACTTAACGGAATAATCTGTTAAACAAGGGGTCTAAATTGTGTGAATTATTACAATTACAGTTTTCCTATTCTTAATGTTATTTAATGTCCAGTCTACAACAATGTTTTATAGACCCTCTGACATTACATCAGCTTTTATATAGAAGGTTCATTTTTTTATTCTTGTCAGGAAATTGATTTCTGTTTATACATCCTGTCACTGATAACACCCAAATTCAAAGATCAAGATCAAGTGGGGCTGTACCGCAATGACGGTATTGCACTAGGATGTGTGCAAAGCAACCCCAAGGCAAACAGAAAAAAATGAAACAAGAGGTGAGCCATGTATTCAAACCCAATGGTTTAACGTTTAAAAAAAGTGGCTATGGAGGCGAACAGAAAGATCGTCAAGTTATTTTCTGGTCTTTTTTACTTCTGTCAACGTAGTGCAATACCTGGATGAGGAGCTCGCACTTTTCCTCTAGACTGTGCTGTACAAGCAATCGGGTGGATACCCTCAAATGCATTGCCATGAGGAATTGCTTTTTTATCAATCGTAGATTTGTGTTTTTCCTGTTCTTACGTGTATCCCAGAAAAAGGAATTGATTCTAATCGAAGAGCACTTATCGCTACATCTACTTCTTGCTCGGTCTGGCCGTAAAGAGCCACGTGTAACAACTTCTCAATCTCTTCCATGGTTGAGTAGTTAGTAATAAAAATAACCTGTTATGGTGCTTGGCAGTCGTTGCACCTATTCATTCTGCTAAAAAAAAATACAGAATCTGCAGTCACTACAGTACTTAATGCAATAATAATTGATAGGTTCTTTTAGTAAATTTGTCTTGTAATGCCTTTCTGTGAGACTATTATTGTAACTCTAGCTCGTTAATTCTCATCTATCTGCATAGCCTATTTAGTTTTCTTTAATACAAGAAGAGGAGAATACATGTAAGAGCATTGAGACTTTCTACCATGCTCTGAATGTTGTATTATTATTATTATTATTATTATTATTATTATTATTATTATTATTGTCCTCAGAGCGAGAGGCACATCTAAAACAAAAGAATCTCAGCCAAACAGATGTAATGGAAAGATAGAAGAACGAAGAAAGAGTCAATCTGGCCTGCAAGGAGAGGGAGATCTCACTATGAGTATTCATTCCATTCAGCACGATTACCTTGCCAATGAAATGGTTACACACAGAATTGTGCCGTGTCACAAGGATTTACATTAAGCCCTCACTTTCAAGGAAGGAAAACTCCAAACCTAAAACAACCTAACTGAGAATTTGCTGTTGTAATGGTGCAATATTTCTCTCTAGGTATATCGTCAAAGATACTGACCTTGTTATGCAGCAAGGTTAAAGTAGGGGAAACATCAGGACTGTTGAGGAGCTGACGATTGTATTTTGGTATTGTTGCCTCATCTGTTTCATTTATGCTGTTTATAAATTTTTTTGCGTTAGCAAAATAAAATTGTTGGTTGTTTGTTTTTGTTGTTGTCTGGAATCTGTGTCACTCACCTGTAACTGGAAAATCGATCTAAGCAGCACTTTAGGATGGACAGTATTTCAAGCGAATCATAAGAAAGAAAAGAATAAATAATAAGGAAACAGCAAACATTGAAAGTCATAGTAGGCCACCCGGATTTGAAGTTCCTCAGATAAAGGGGAAATTTAATTATTCGGTTTTCTACTTCATCCACATGGGTGGGATCAAAATCTATCGTGCAAAAGTTGTAAATAATTTGAAAAAAAAATTATAATAAACAGCATTTATCACGACACATCGTTATAAGTCAATATCTATTTTTTGAAATTTGTAAATGTAGTAGTAAGTAACATGTAACACCATAACTGCCTTATGGTGTATAATTTCATTCTTGAGTAGGACAATGTTAACTCCATCTTCTCCAGAAAACTGGAGGATGATTACAAGACAGTAACAGCAGGAAAGAAAGATTCTAAGCCAGAGGACAAGGTTAAGGGCAAGCCATCAGAAGGCTCTTAACCGGCCTACAAGCCACCAAGCAATTCTACATGTCCCAAGCCAAGGCCAGGATCCCACACACAATTAACAACAGATCTGAGAATTTTCTATATTTCTAAATTTGTAACTGTAAACTATTTGGAAAAAAAAGGCGGTCACTACTCAATTGCAGGCGTATTCTTCCTGTTTCCACTCCTTGAACTTCAAGAGAGTTTTGAACAGGTTTTGAGAGAAGCCGAAGGCTTGTTAAATCGAAAAGGTCTTGGCAATCACATATACTATTTCACAACTATATTTTTCCTTTTTGATAGCCACGGGTAAAGGCTCCAACACCAGCAAAAAAAACTGTTGTACTATTGTTTTTTTTTTGGTAATGTAAGTTGATTTTTAATCTATACCAATGAATGTCTAATCTTTGTTTTGGAATCGAAAGGCTCCTAGAATGTTAACACGTGAACATTAGGGACAAAAGACCTAACATCACTCATAAACAACAACAAACAAGGGGATTAAAGAAGGTTGAGTAAATTGCTAAGCTTCTGCTGAAACACGTTTAAGTTGTATGGAGGGACGAGATGTCAATGCTGTGGCGAAGGATGATGCAGTGGAAGGATTGGTATTGATTCTCAAAGTTAGAGACTCCCTTTACATACCCATTGTTTTATTGTACAATTTATGCAGGATACAGTTTTTGATTGTAAATACATTCTTTATTAGAGAGGAGAAAATGTAAAGGACTTTAGACACAAAGGTCCTGAGCAAAGACTTAGCCTAGAGTGTCAACATGATGTCTAAAAGAAAGAAAAGTACAGAGAACAATTGGACACTGTATAAGGAGAAAGACTTTATAGAACGCACTTTGCCAATGAGCTGGAATTGTTTGACAAGTCACATTTCCGTTTAAGATGAGGAGATGTCTTGGTCCTCTCACCCATGATTAAGCTATCAAAAGATAGCTGGGGATGGTGTTCAAGTGAAGGTTAATTGTGACTGGACTGGGGAACTGAGAAACATAATCTATTTAGTTAACGTTAATATAATCTTCATAGCTGCTTATAATGTAATATTGATGATTGCTGTAACCTTTCCACTATGCCCGCCTCGTCTAACTCCTGCTACTTGTTGGCGGAGATGGCAAAATGAGTTGTGTCAAAATAAAGTATATATGAAAGTTTAGGAGGGGAGTTTAGGAATCCAGTTTCTACACCAAATCTTGGTGCCACTCGTAATTCATAAAATCAAGGAAGCGTGCGGGTAGGCTAGTAATTGTTGTCTATACTGCAAGCAAAATTAAACACGCTATATATGTTTTGTATTTTTATATTCCTTGTACATAAATAAAGTTGGAACCTTAAGATTTATCTTGAGATGAATTTGTAAGGAGTTCAACTTGAGCAATAATCTGTTAATTAACAGGTCTAAATTGTGTGAATTATTACAGTTAATGTTTTTCTATTCTTAATGTTATTTGATGTGCAGTCTGCAACAATGTTACATACCCTCTTTTAGTTTTTAAAATGCGTTGTGTAAGTAAACGACTATTGTTTTAGTAATATGTAAAGTAATTTGTATATTTGTGTACTTCATTATGTAATATATAGATTTAGCCAGGGCATAAAGCGAAGCTCCTACTAACTCGAATTTATAATTTAAATCAAACAATTGTAAACTTGTATTCCACAAATCAGTTAACTTTAGAGCACATTCATGTGACTTTTGACAGAAAGGCTACCCGTACCAAACCAAACACGATTTTTTTCATAATTTAATATATTTTACAAACTGTTTTTATTGTATTTAGAAATAATATTTAAAATAGTTACTAAATTATGTTTTAATGGTTTTTTAACCTGCCTTTAATGGTGTTTTAACCTGCTTAAAACCATGTTAAAATCTGTTTAAAACTGTTTGAAAATTATATGGGCATTTTTTCAAATTCAGCAAAACCATTTTAAAATACATTTTAATGTTGCTTCAAACAGGTTAAAACACCATCACACCTTTAAAACCAGGTTAAAACACCTTTGAAACCAGCTTAAAACACCATTAAAAGCAGGTTAAAACACCTTTAAAAGAAGGTTAAAACACTTTTAAAAAGTTGGTTAAAAGACCATAAAAAGCAGGTTAAAACACCTTTTAAACCAGGTTAAAACACCTTTAAAAGCAGGTTAAAACACAATTAAAAGCGGGTTAAAACACCATCAAAAGTGGGTTAAAACACCATTAAAAGCAGGTTAAAAACACTTTGAAAATTAGTTGTTACCTACATGCCATTTTAAATGTAGTTTTCATACTACAAGATAAAACACCATTAAAAGAAGCCTAAAAACCGTATAAAAATATATTATATCATCCAGTTGCAAGCTGCGAAATACAATTAAAGCAGCACAAAAAACATTTGAAAGTGTTTTGAACCTGCAATCAGGGAAAGATCGAATTAACCTTTTTCAAAAAACATTGCAGTGTAAAATTCAGTCCAGAAAGATTATAACGAGTTATGTAAGATCAATTGTGACTGCAGACGTTACACAAATATTTCATGCAGTATATACATTAATTGGCAACACCTTCTAAATTGAAAATAGTATGCAGACTACCAAGCAGATGAAATTCAACAATAACAATATTTTAATAAGCTTTAAAATGACAATAAGTAGTACAATATCAAAATACATACATCTTTAAATCTAAATTTTTCAGCAAACAAAATACAAAAACGGACATTGCATGAAAGATATCTAGAAAGTAAAATACAAGGCAAAATAAACTATATTGATATGCTAACAATTGACCAAAGAAAAGGAAAACTTTGTCTGGAGTGGTTCCAAAGTAATCACTGTTGTCATATCGCAGAGTGTGATGTAAATAAGGCAAACAAGTCATATATTTAATTACTAACAACTGGCCAACAAACTGAAAAAGAACTTTATCTCCGTGAAGCGATTTTAAAACAATCAGTGTTCTATTTAGCGAATTACTCTAACAATTCTGGACCTGAACCATGGCACTTTTTTCTTTTTCGGCGTTCCTTGCCCTCTTTGTTTGCTGGTACTTCTCTGAAAAGACAAAATGTGAAGAAGCTGTTTCTAAAGAGGCCGTATCAAGGAATATTTTAACTGCATAAGTCGGAAGTTGGACAGAACTCCTCACAGGGACAACTATTCGTCAATGAGTTTTTAAGACAAACAAAATTATAACCCCTTAGAGTACATGACATTGTATCTAAAGTACATTGTGTACCAACAGTGAAGCAAGATAAAAAATTTGTATTCGTTAGCACTTTAAAAAAAACTTAGTCAGAGACATGGTGCTTGCATATTATCTGGTTTCTCAACAAATTTCCAAGACTTTCACATGAAAATGGTAAAAAACGTTTAGGCTGGTACATTGCATAACTGTACTTTAAAAAACCATGCAAGCAAGCAACTTTTAGCAAGTAATAGAGGTTTTTACTACTGTCACAATATTTCAGTCACAACTGCAAAGCATATACCCATAGGATATATAGTCGTGAAAGCTTACCTTGATGATATATTGGGCGCTTGCTCTGAAAAATGAACTGGTTACATTTCTGGCGAAGTGCCTGCAGCACATCTCGTTTGGTTACAGACTTTTTTGGTTTCAGGGGTTTCCCCTCCTTAAGTTATTATTACTAGCAGTGTCCTAATAACTATTAGTCAATGGGTGTCTGTATAAAATTTGAATTTAGAGAAAAAAGTGAGGATTCACTCTCATACAGATGTAGGTCTAAGAAAACGTTTTTTTAGGACTTGACAAATTACTGTTGCATAAGGAATATGAACAAGGCAACAAAATTGATGCTAGATACAGTGTAGCACAGGCTATACAAAGAAACTGGTGGGGATATCTGCGTAGCTTAAATAAACAACAGTTCTTTGGGATTGTCAGAAAAGGACATTACTTGTCTATTTTCAAAGAGTTTAGTACAAGAATGGTGCAACAAAATGCTTGGGTGGTACTGCTTTTCAATGGAAAAGCTGGCGGGTCGAATATATATTCAGTGATTTGGGTTACAAATAGTTATGGTGAGTCCTGGGACTCATCTTGTGAAAAATATTGTCCCAGTCCAGAAACATTCAGTCCCAGATAAAAAAAATATACATGTCTGTAATTGAAAATGCTTGGGCCTTTGTGTAACCAGACAGTTAATCTGACTTATTAGCTTGACAGACTCAAAAACTCTGTATTACTTCAGTACAAAGAGCAAATCAGAGCAAATCAATGCCTTTCTTTTCTACATTTCATTTCAACACAAGAAGCCTTTCTGCTAACCATGATGGTTTGACAATGCTGCTATGAGATCTACAGCATTAATTTGATGTTATTGGCCTTTCCGAAACAAAGATAAAAAGTAACTGTGATCTAACTAGCAACATTGCTATTGAAGGAAATGATTTTGTCTCCTAGCCAACTCTGACTAATGCTGGTGGGGTTCTTCATCAAAGGGGGATTCAATTTCATATTCGAGATGATCTTTGTTCAAGGACAAAAGGGTTTGAATCTCTTTTGATTGACATTAATCGGACCTAAATTATGGAATGAACTCGATGAGAGATTCAAGTGTTGTACTTCCAATCAATTTAAAAAAGAACTAACTTCCCATTTCATTAGTCTCTATTAATCTTTACTGATATTTTGATGGTTTATATTTATGTATTTAGTTTTTGTTTTGTTCTGTATATTTACTTTTGTGCCAAGTTATCCAATGTATTTGTTGTGCCTCTTTTCTGACTTTCACAGTTTTGATTATCATAATTACAGTCACCCAACTAGTTTGGCTTTTTAGTTATTTTGGGTGTCCCACCTACTGTATGTACTGTTTATTTATTTATTTATAATTATTTTCTTGTAAATTCTTCTAGTTGTCTACATACAGTAGTAGAAAATAAACTGTTGTACCCTGAAATTAAAATACAGTCCTTCTAAAGGCTGAAGGAAATGTGCATCCTTCAACAACAGCCATAATAACTGCCACAGAATACACAAACGGGATATTTCTACAAATACACATGTTCAGCTTTTTTATGGATCTTTGCGTCCCCTGGAATGCATGGCATGACTATTATTATTTTGCATCTTTGGGGATTAAAAAAAAAAATAAAAAACGAATGTCGCGAAATACTGGTTGTACCCCTCGACTGAATCGATTTGTATCTGAACGAGATGTATCGCCTGGTGTATCAAAATTACTTTTACATATAAACAAAAGCCAAAGTGGCTCTTGGTAATAAATTAATTGACAGCGCTCTTTGAAAGGCCATATATCCAATTGTTCTTTTCATGACGTTTATGCCTAGACGTTCCAATAACAGGTTATTCTAAAATAAGGAACAAACGTACTCACATTTATTCGCATCGGGAAGACACGTGTTCACCAGTTGAACTTAGATCCGTTCCTTTAAAAGTAAAAGCCAGTCGCTGACAATTTGGAGACATTTTGATTCGTGATTAAAACAAAATCTGTGCGTCTGGACAGTCCACAGAGTTGACAAATACTCTTTTTGCGCAGTAAATAACAACTCAACGCAAGTTGCAACCATCAACAGCCGTCCGCCATAATTTTAAAATACAAAGATGCTTTGTTCCTTAGCACGTGGTTTTACCACGTGACTCTATTGCGCAGGAAGTCCCAGGGGCGTGCTAAGTCGAGCAAATTTTATTCATCCAGTATGATTTATAAATGTAAGATATCCATGTGGAGGAATTTCTTCAGCGTTTCGTTCTTCATGCAACAAGAGAGGTGAGCATTTATTTAAATAATTTTGTTAGGGCTTATTTTATCTTTGCTCACCGTATCAGGTTCTACGTGTGCGGTTAACTGCAGTTCTGTGTCAAAATCAATTAGATTACTATTTAGATTACACTGCATGTTAATGATACGTTATGGTTGATGCGAAGTTTAGAAGTTTTTAAACTTAGCAACTGATCAATGATTGATTTAAAATCTGGCTGTGTAGAGATATACACAGAGAGATTCGATGAGTAATGATTGGGGATCGATTGATCTTTCACACTGTGACACAACGCGGGTTTTGAAATGGGTCAATGGGCGCGAAATGCATGCATATTTTGATACTTTATTTGACTAATGAAGTTTAAGGCTGATTTTTCGTTTTTGTTGGGAGATACATAAGTTTCCAACTGTATGGCAGTTCGGTGTCTTGTTTTCTAGTGGACTTTGTGGCGTTTATACTTACTGGTTACTTTTTAAGTACGCGCATGTTCAGAAATCGGATTTGTCCAGAACTGAGAATTCTTGTCAATTTTCTTTTGGATTCCTGATGAAACACTTCTGTCGAGATGGCTTTATCTATAAGAATAGTGCCTTTGTAGAATGGGCTGTGCCTAGACGATGTGTTCTTATTTCTTTTGGCAGACTGTCTCTGCATGTCTATTGCACTTTTTTTGTCAAGTCCGTGACTGCAGGTATCAATTTGTAAAAATACCCTGCAAACAGTATTTAAAATCTGTTTGAAAATAAATTTGGTTGACTTTTTTTCCTTAGAAGTACATTTTTTTGCCATTGAGCACAGCCGGGTTTTTTCAAAACACCCTATAAACAGCCTGTTTAAATTAGGTTTGGAAACAGGTTTCCAGTTAAATACCTTTTAAATGAGGATAGTTTGTGAAGATACTGTAAAAGCAGCTAGTTTTAATCCTGTTTCGAGAAATTTCACGCTGTTTGTCATTTCAAATCACAATTTAAATTGAACTGCCTCTTACACCTTCTTCAAACATGTTTTAACTATGCTATTCATGAGCTGTTTAAGGTCGTGGACGAGGAAGTATATTCAAAATAGTCTTTAAACATGAAAACTAGTAACTTGTCAGCGGATAACTCCAAAAAATACTCGACCTTGATGGGTCGACACCTGAGCCCGCAATACAGTCAGGTGATTCCAGGCAGTGGGGCCCTGTTTTGACAGCTGTCAATTGATCACAACATTGATGTGCAATATGTGCGCAAGAACAGTCTTCCTGTGGTCCCAAACTAGCTAGAAAGTGTTGGATTGAACTTGGTTACCCTGTGGTGCGGACGGGCGGGCGGTGTACGGTCATGTGATTGGCAAATTTTCTGGGATGGATAGATTAACTTACCCATGGCGCTCCGCAGGCGCGCTTTGCGCACCAGAGCTCTGCTATTAATTAACATGGGATGCCATAACTGCCTTGTGGTACTAACTTAATTTCATTTTATTGAGTGGTTTTTCTCCTTTTCTAGTATATATGGTGATTTCATCTTTATACATGGTCATTTCTTTACATCCCTTAAAAAACACCCTCTTCTTACGAAACAAAAAACTAAACATAAGACCTTCTGTAAAGAAACAGGCCCTAACTCCAGTTGATAACTCTGAAGTGGTAGTTAATTGTTCTTTGGGAAAATGCAACTGTCACAGCCTCTTTGGAACAACATACTCGGGTAAAAGCAGTGGTGGTGCAACTAACCGCGGACTAGACTCTGGAAGCACAGGCAGTTTTCCAGTGTTAATTAAAAAGTGCATTTAAGCAGCTAAAACACGGAAGCAACGACAATGACAATGACCAAAAACAATTAACGTTATACGTGGAACATTAAAATATATATCCGTACATTACACTTTTTTATCATTATTATTTTCCTAGGAGCGACTTGAGTGAGTTGCTTGGAAAAGGGAGAATTTGGCAATTCTCTTGAGCTACTTCGACCTCCACAACCACAGTTCAGAATATTTAATTTATTTTTGATCTCATCGAGTGTCAAGGGACAGTTGATTAATAAATGCTTAAAAAATGTTGCAAAGATTTAGTCTCTCTCCAGATTTTTGTATTTCTGTTTTTTTTTTTCTTCTATGCACTGCAAATGTTTTTCAGCAAGATTTTGGTCTGTTGCAAATCGCTCCAGGCGGCATAAATCGGCTTTATATAAAATGATCAATTTTTTTATTCTTGTTAGGAAATTGGTTTCTGTTTATACATGCAGTCACTGATAACACCCAAATTCAAAGATCAAGATGAGTTGGGGCTGTGCCACGATGACGGTATCGCACCTCTGTGTGCAAAGCGACCCCAAGGCACAAGAAGAGAGCGGTGTATTCAAATCCAGTGGTTTAAAGTTTAGCAAAAAGTCGCTATCAAGGCGAACAGAAAGATCATAAACTTTCTTGACATGACCCTCTTTAACAGTGACAAATGTAAAGAGTAAAAGCATATTTCTTTGAAAAGGAGCATACAGACTGTTTTCTGCTGGTGAGACAATTGCATTTCTTTGGAAATGGAACTCATGAACATAGCTAGCGTATTTGTTTCCGAGAGGAGCGTTACAATACCAAACTTCATCAGTTTCATTACAACTTTCAAGCCGTAGGTCAACTTAGGGGGGTGCACCGTTCCCCTAGTTCTGCCCCTGAACCAGCCTATTATCTCTTCATTTATGAGCTGTTTGAATCGTTTCCTTATAGGTTCAGGCTCCATCCATATTTTATGTTTTGCTGCATTCATTCATGAAAGTTAAAACTGAACGATTAATTTTCTCACTGTCAACCACGCCACTTTCTACCATGCTTTGATCACGTGCAGTAATTCATTCCGAGCGGGGTACAATTGCTCAAATGTATCACGGTCAAGTTACATTTGCTTTTAGACAAGGCCATGTGACCATGAATCAACCAATGTCAGTCCTTGTTTAGTCGAGTGAAAGTCTAGGAATAAAACAATTTGTATTATACATAAAGTTCTGAGGGAAAGGGGCATTTATCATTATCAACTAATCTTTTGTTCCTCTAGATTTTCTTCTGCAACCTTTGTGCTTGTCGGTCTGGTCTCTTCCCCGTTGTCCTCCATCTGGCCAAAATGTCCCTTATTTGACCAGATCCTCAGCTTTCTGAGGGATCAACACCCTCAGGAAGCTGAAGGATGAGGCTGAAATATATTTCTGTTTTCGTTGGCTTGAATGAATGGGTGGTGAGATTTCACCATTATCATAGGCATGGCTAGCCTCCCCAGCAGCCATTCTTAGGCGTGCGTCACACGTTCCTTCCCCACGAAGGTCTGCTGATCTGAGCAGGAAAAAACATAGACCAATCACAGCAGACTCCCAGATCTGAAAAGTGCACTTTGGATCCAGGGTGATTGTAGCGCAAGATATCGGAGAAAAACATGGTGAATGCTAGCGTGGCCTTTAACATTAAAAAGTTTTTTTTCATCATTTTTAAAGAAAGGGAAATTACACTCAAATCATTTAATAAAATCATTTCATTTCATTTTTTGTGTATGTGTAAGGAACAGTCTGTATTTGCCCTGTTGTAAGGAAATTGAGGGTCATTAAAAGAAATGACTAGCTGTAAGTATTCCAAAGCATCTCAACATGACCTTTGTCACTGTTGTTGGTCCCAAAATAGGTACCTAGTCAATATTGTTTTAGAGGTACAGTAAAAACCCACGTAAAAGAACAAGTGAATTAAGAACACTCAGGCTGACATTTGGTCAAAAAAGCACCATAGGCTGAGATTGATAAAGGGCAGTTATATTTGCAGAGCTATGCGTATCTGTAAGTATGACCGTCATGAAAAACATGGGAGTTTCTCGAGAGCTTTGGAATAACTTTCATGTCCTTACGACAGAGCAAATTCAGGGGCATCATCTGGTGCCTCTCTCTCTGAGGGGGAGCCATCCCTCCTATCTATGGTCATCGAGGAACTTCTTTGAGACCGTTTCTGGTTTGCTTTCTGGTCCAGCTTTAGAAATAAGTTGTTAAGTTCTTGGCTTCTCCAAGGTAGAGGCCTCCTACATAGCACCTTTTTCCTGGGGACATTCTCATCGTCAGAACTGTTTTCTTGATCTAAATTGTCTTCAGAGACAGAATGTTCTGAAGACATATACTCTACACTTAAACAATCTTTAAACCTACTCTTCTCCTCGTTTGGAATGGATATAGATTGCAGAAGTGCCTTTTGTCTCTTTAGTCGTTTCTGTAACAAACAAAAATTATTTATGAGTGAGACCATCAAAACGCATTTACAACAATTTCTAAAAAAACTGAGCTGGCAGAAATTTAAAAACTCTACCTAGACAGTAAATTTCACTGCTCACCGCATATGCTGGAATGTGCATTTTAAACTAAAATCTAAAACTAGCAACTGATTCAACTTTCCAACAGTAAATTCATTTAATGCAATCTTGGGGCTACACTTGACCTGGCTTCACTGTAATGACTTGAGAGTAACAAGGAACTTTTTTGCACTGTATACTTACTGTATTCTTTCTGCTCCTGATTCGCTGCCCCTTCAGCACTTGTTTGTCCTTGTTGCCTTGTTTGATTTTACGTTCAAAAGTAGGTAATTTTACATTAAATCGGAAAACGTGTGTATTTTTTAATAAAGCCGTCGCTGATGACTAGCAAAGGTGTGAAATGTTTCATGAGGCGTAAGAAGATTTTCAGGCCAAAATAAGCTTAAACCAGAGCTTAAGCTTAATTATGTCATACCGGTAAGCTGTCTGTAAAACTCCACACATTTATTCTGCAAACTTGTTTTTACTCTATTCAAATTAAACTATTTGTGGGAAAAAAGTATGAAATTGCCGCATGCATAATAAGCTACTTTTGAACTTTTTCACACCTAGCGTTGCACCAGAATTTTGCAGCTTTGCCTTTTCCTTTACGTAAATCCAGTCAAACCTTGCATGTTTGCGACCATCTTTATGTATGCAGCTTTGTCATCAGCTACAATACTCATCAAAAATCGTTGAAACAGACACCGCTTCTCTTGAATTTTCTAGAAAATTCTTGAGATTTACTGCTCACACTTTTGTTCTCACTGTACGTGTATTTTGAAGCACTGAAACTGCTGTAATGCCCAAATCAACATTGGGGAAGGGAAAATGCACACAAGTGTTTCAAGATTTTTGACGAGGATTGTATTTGGTCTGAAGAGAGGAAAGAGTAACTTTTACTTCAATGCCAAATTTTGGACCATTGATGGAATATACCTGCTTTGTTCGCGTACAGATGAGAAAAAAAAATTAGCATGGAAAATGTTTTACTCCACTAGTTTTCCTGCAAGACAACTAATTCAATTAGTATGACTGATCTTATGTAAATATCGCCGAGTTTGTTGACATTATTTGCTCTCACTTGACTGTTACACAATTCACCATGGTTCTGGGAAAATTCTTTGCTTTTTTTAGGAACGAAAAACAAAAACTACTGCATCTGCAAGCGTTTAAAGTGATAGAACAGATCACGGAACTTACAGTTTAGGGGTAATCTTCTTCATTAACCTATTCAATAAGGCTATTTTAAGGGCTTCACCATGGTGAACCGATAGTTCTTATAGTCTATGGTACTATAATTACTTTACTTTAGAACACGGTGAATCGTTGAGTTTCAGTGCTAAGAAGGTCGACAGGTCATTACAACAAATGATCTCATTTAATAATGTAATTTTCTACAAAGGAAGCTTCTTTTTGTACATAGAACTGGTAAGATCAAAGCAAAAGAAGGAAAAGAGTCCGTCTTTATTTGACACCTTTGTGTAGGTATTTGAGATAATGACTAAGTGGCAATGTACTTCATTCTCTCTCAGAAGCTCAAACAGAAATCATGTCACAATGAATAGCGAATCAATCTCATAAAACAGCTGCAAACAATCATTCTGCTATGTAACGATCGCTAAACATCGTGCTCATGGCCATCTGAGCAATTTTCCCCTGCTTCTGTTTTGAAATATGCAACACCCCCCTTCCCCTTATTTTTGGCGAATAGTGCGATAGTTATTTCTCTCTGAAAGCTGACATTTTGCGCGTAGAAATCTCACTCAATTATCCACAGAATGCATGTAGTAGTATTTCTTTACTATTTTATACACTTCCCCTTATTTCTTATAACCATATTGATTCGTTTCTACATAGAGCGTATTAAATTGTTCACAGTTTCAACAGGTATGGAGTGAAATGTACTGATAACACGATTCTTAAACTGTTGGGGTGTTTGTCGGCGCACTTGTTGCTGCAATGCTTGTCTTTTTAACATCCTACTCACCATGGGAAACACATTTTTAATAACTGCAAGATCCGGAGATCTTGGGCACAGTTTGATTAATGTACTGTTCATTCATTGCATTGCTGCCCATGCTGAAGCTGAATTTTGAAAGGGATCTCCATCTTCTAAGAACATTTGGGTACATCCTTTGTCAGAACTGCGAACAGGCGATCAAAATGGTTATCTATAAACGCAGCGAAATAACGTCCATTGATATTCTCGTATGGTTCACAGCAGATAACTCCTTTATTGTAAGAAATTGCCACCATCAGTCGTAATACTTTGCCCCCAGTCCCCTCTTTGTTGGCCCTTTGCTATGCATCCCGGAGCCATAAACCCTCGGATTTCTTTCTCCAGACACGAGCTTTTGGTGCACGAGCCTGATCTAGTGGATTTCTTTTGTACCTAAATCCTGTTCCATCCAGATAAAAGGCAATTCCCTCTGTCCAAATTTCCTGGTTGTAGTTCGCTTTCATGTACTTTGCAAACTTAACCCTTTTGATGTGGTCTTCCGCTGTCATGATCCCCTTTTTGCGAGTCTGCAAATAGTAGTAATTTTGTGAATTGAGAAAACAAGAAACTGTTCTAACGGGTACGTCCTTTTGTTGAATTCCGGCTTTGTCCATAATTGCTTTACAGGTAAAGTTCCCCTCTCTTTTCCTCAAAACTGTAATGCATCGTTTCAGTCATCTTTTGTTGCGGTCACTTAGCTTGTTATGGCGACCTCTTTCTGGTATCTTCTGGGAACTACACCTCTTATAAGTTGTCTCATGTGCAATTATATAAACACTCGCAGCAGAAATCTTGCACATGCTGGCAACTGTTCGCACAGATAGGCCTTTAACCTGACATAAATAAGACACACGTGCACGAGTAACGCTATCGATTATACCTTTAAACACCATCGCAATTTGCTAATAGGCAGACCAGTACCACTAAAGTGTTTTAGCACTAAAGTACCTTAAAATTGTCTATACTCAAAAGTATGCATAGCTTCTTTATATAGCTGCTACTTCATGTCTAGAACAGTTAAAACAAGAACATTCATTACCTAAACACGGCAGGCGAGAATAGTTACTTTTCATAGTACGTTGACATTACCCGTCCACGCCCTTCAGATGACAAAGACAATCCTCATCAAAAATCGTTGAAATAGACTCCGCTTCTCTTGAATTTCCTAGAAAATTCAAGAGATTTACTCCTCACACTTTTGTTCTCACTGTAATGTGCCCTCTCCCTCCCCAATGTTGAGCCACGTGTATTTTGAAGCACTGAGACCGCCGTAATACCAAAATCAACATTGGGGGAGGGAAAACGCCGACAAGTGTTTCAAGATTTTTGAAGAGGATTGTAGCTGTTTGACGTAAACACAAGATCTACACAGCTACCTTTCGGAGAGTGCCGCTCTTACCAATCATTTTCCATACGAACAATAAATTCCATCAAGACACAAATCACATTAATTATAGTCCGCAGTTTTTTGGCAACCAGTCAATTTGTCCCCCTCCCAGCAGTTTTCTGGATGTCCAGAAAAACGACTGCGAGGGAGACTACTAGTCAATTAAAATCATAATTAATTAATTAATTTTTTTGTTTCATTTCTTTCGAGTGTATTTGAGGGACAATGAGGCGGACGCAGCGCAAACATGTTTATTTCTTTTGCAAATATTTGCCCCAAAACTATTTCACTTTGTTTGTCTCACTAGACTGAAGTGACTGGCTGTCCTTTCACTGTTTACACTTGCTGACGTGTGGTCTCTGGATATCATTTATAGCGTTCAGCACGTTAACGGAAAATATTTCCCGCAAGAACACTGAATACTTCTTTCATTTATTGCCCGGCAGCCTTGGTAGGTCTTCACTACAGTTTCTTTCCACTGTTGTAGCCTTTGCTGTTGTCTTTTACTCCTGTTTACTCCTTCCCCTCCTTTAAGTGTCTCCCAGAGCAACTTGTCGTCCTCCATTTCCTCTCTTTTTTTTTTTCTTTTTCCCTTGTTATTGCTTTCTTTATCTGCCACAGTTGTGGTTGGCTCTTGACTCATCTCTTTGAAGTCTGGGTTTTTTGCAATATTAGGACGTTAGAGCGGATGGGTACTGTCTGTTTCGATCTTTTTTTTATGGTTAAATACAGCCTAGGAGAGCGCTCTATTTCAAGAACTTTTTGAAGAGCAATCTCTCATTGATTGGTCGTGATTGACTCGACAAAGTTTACCAGGGTTCCAATGGGCGATCTTTGGCTGTAACCAATAATAACATTAACTGACCCAAGTCCCAATTCCCTCGACTTTTCATTTAACCCCTCTTGAGTCAGCAAGCGTATTACGAAGCGTTGATTCTCGATGTGGTCTTTACTGAAACGAAGGTCCATGGCAAAAGTCTGAACAGGCTTTACGCAATTGCTGGTTCTGAACACTAGAACATATGCCTGAGTTACAAGCTTTTTGGAGACAAGCAGCAGAAGTTCTTCGTTTTCATCAAAATACATTGGAATAATCGTATACCAGGATGCCTAAAATTGTAGAAAGTGGTTCTTGCTGTCAGATGCCTTTTCAAGAGGTTTTTACGGTTGTTAGGAAAAGTCAAGTTTTAGCGCAGTTAGCTCTTTAGGCTTATTATTTATCGTGGGCTTTTGAGAGTCTTTTGAAACAAAGAAATTATGTAGAAATTTCGAAAGGTTTTACATGCGGAATAGACCAATTTAACCATCATTCGAGGTTATATATGAATTCAATTATCTTAAGCTTTGTAGTGCTGTACGAGATATAAAAGGTTTAATTACGTATGTACCTTGTTTTAATACTTGTGTCAACGTGGGTCGGTGAATAAACAAAGGTCAAAGCCTCAAGAAGGTTGGATAAGATGTTTGGCAAGACGGGTAACCTGAGATGTGTCAAAGTTTGATTCCACGCTTTCTCGGTTAAGTGCAACCAAGCTGAAGGGAGTCTCATCCCAGGAGACCCAGGAGACCGAAGGGGATAGCAGTGTACGCCAAATTCCCTGTGCCCCCATAAAAAAATTGCCTTCTCATCGATATCTCTCCAGATCTCCCTACTCCCAACATTTTAATTTCTCCCTCCTCCCTCAATGAGGGGATTTACTCATTCTTTTCAATCGCAATAATTGTTCATTGTCAGTTGGCGTGTTCAGTTCTTCTCTAATTTGTGAAAGCATCGCCATGCAGTTTCCCGGGGCAGTTTCTAACCTTTGTACCGCACGAAGAGCAAACTCTTCTGGAGAAAGATTCTCCTTCCTCGAGGACAACGAAAAGTTCGTTATTCAGTAGGTCAGCCCACTTTGGTAACGTTTCTTCTTTTCTGGTAGGCGCAACAAACACATTTTCCAAACTTATCCATCCACTCGTAAAATTGCCGAACTGTGTTTTGAAACAACAGCCGCACATTCTACAATTTATCCAAAGCGCTTGGCACTTTTGTCTTTCTCCCTCTTCCAGGAGCAGGCACAGGCTTTGTTGTCGTACTGCCACTTCCACTCATTTTTGATCCTCCACTATGTATACAACATTTCACTATATACACTACACTGGAAAACTTGAACTGTTTACAGACTTCACAAAAGTTGGTGAAATCTCTGTAAAATGTCTAGATTTCCTTTGTAAATTACGAACTCTGTAAATGCACGCATTCACAGAGATTTTGTAACCCCGTAAAAAGTCTGTAAATTTTAACACATTTTCTTCACTATGATTGCATGAGATGTGAATATATATAATCTTACTAAAATATCTGTAAATTTGTTTTAAAATTTACAGAGATTTTAAGCTAAAAACAACAAATGTCCGTGAAATCTCTTTACTTTCTCTGTAAACCCGTAAACATAAAATCTCCATGTTATCTCTGTAAAAAGTGAGCGAAAAAAAAGTGCATGAAATGTCTGTAAAATGTATGCGAAAAGAACTACACAAAATCTCAAGGTAAAGTACATGAAATGTTTGTAAAATGTAAATGTTTGATTGTTCAAAATCTGAGCAAAATGTTAATGTTTTCTCTGTAAATAAAGCACGTAAAATGGGACGTGTCAACAATGGATAGTGTGAAATATTAATAAAATCTCTTTAAAAAGTAAATAAAACTTTGCATAAAATGTTAGTAAAATGACCACAAATAAAGCAAACAAAATGTCAAAAAGGAGTTCATATGATATCAGTAAATGTATATAATTTTATTGCAAATATAAATCCATGTAAAAGTAGTGTGTATATTACATGTCCTTTCAATAGAATCTGAACTGTTGCTACAGTTGCCTGATAAAGCATAACGGATAGTTAAGTTTTAATAGTAATAGCGAATAATAGTTGTTGCAGTTTTTTTTCAGTATGACTGTAAAAACAGTTTGGAACAAGAAAACAGTCAAAACTATAACAAACTGAAATAAATAATTTTTCTCTTAATCACTATAATTTAATATAGGAGAAATAATTCTTAAAAAGGTATGAAAAATACATGAATTTGATTACCTGAGTATTCCAATAATAAAACTTTGTTCTTTCATGGGAATAGTACTATATAGCAGATTTAAAATAAACCATCATTTAAGTAAGTAAGTAATTATCAAATAGCCACATGTAATAAACCTACTCCAATAATATGCTCATACAAATCTGATTGTATTCATTTTGATATATTATGTTTATAAATATTTTGCAATCCTTTAGAGCGATTTTACATAACCCATGAAATAGACAGATCACTACACACTGCAAAACTATAGTTCCATTAAATTCTTCTGTTCACTATACTCATTTATACTCACTTTTTGTTTGATACTGTTTCACGGGTTTAGTACAATTACTCTACATATGTGTGTACAGTGAATCCTCAATTCTTTTTCATGTTTCCTCCTAAAAGTCAACTTAATTCTTTGAAAAAATCACGAGCAAAATATAACTATAATTTATTACTTCCTAAAAAATGGATCACTCAGCAAGTACTAGGTTATTTTTGGCAATCACTTTGGTTTCATCCTTTCTCCTGACTTTACCCTTGCCAAAAAGTTCTTTACCTAGTAGTATCACTAATGATTCTTTGCCATATGACTGTCCTTCAGGGACAGTCACACCCAATTGTGTAAGGGCCTTTTTAACACTCATGACAGTGACATCACTAAGCTTTTTCACATTAAGGAAAAACAAGGCGGTTATTGACGCAAAGGTATGAGAAATCTGAAAGAAAGCAAAAGAAGGCATGCATGTCAGAATGTTATGTACATATATCCATCAGTTAATTAGTGGACAATACATGGTATAAGTATCATTGTTGTATAGCCGGACTGTTGTCCTCAACAGAGCACAATTCATTGTTATTTTGAGGTTTTACGGCAGTAACAATAGATCTGTTTCCTGCCAAAATTCTTTGAGCTGGTAACATTGCGTATTACCAACAAATGTAGACTGCATGTTGAGATTAATATTATTTTAAATGCAAAGAAGATCTTTGCAGGTACAGATGCAACAAAAGAAAGCCTGAAACAATTCTGGCTGTTACAGGATTTGAACCATTGACTGATACTGGTGCAGCACTCTAATTGCATAGGTAAAATATTTGAATCCTGTATAAGCCTAAATTTTTTTTCAGGAATTTTTTTTTGCCACTGCATAGGTTGCTTCTATCTCCTTTCTGTTTAATTTTTCCCCTAGCCTAGGACCAGGCTCCTTGGTGGGATAAAAAGCAAAAAACAGGATGGAAAACATCAAAAACAAATAAGTGAGCCGAGCAGGTGACTTGGGAGGGAAGAGACGGCGTCCTTTCCCTTTCGCTAGTCCCCCACTTGGCTCGCTTCGTTCGCTTGCCAATTGTTTTTGCACTCCTTTTCACCCCATTTTTTGCCTTTTTTTCCCTACCAAGGAGCCTGGTCCCAGGCTATTCTTCCCCTTGCAGTTCATTATATGAAATTCATTATTTAAACTCTCAGTACAAAAGAATATGGCCCACTAAATCTTAAAGCTTCCTTGCTGCGCGCCTTATAAAATTCAGGACATAATAATACCTTACGGACCTTGTTTTTCGTAGTCCGTATTGTAAATTACCATTTCTCGTTTTTTCCTGCTGATTTATGGCCCATGCCCTTGCGAAAATTGTTTGTTATACTGAGGACTTCGTCAAATAGTGGTTCATTTTATTGAGGTTCCACTGTACTACTTCAGTTTAGGGAAAAAAGTAGGCGGTGCATTTCATTACCTCTCAGTGCTAATTGAGGAACTGTGTTTATCTGCATTATATTTGGCACATATATAGTACAACATGTTTAAACCAGACCTCACATACACTCCCACCGACACAAGCCAAAAAGGTCAGTACGGTGGTGTATACCAACAGCAAAGACATTTTGTTTGTTTGTTTTGTAAGTTCTGTAAAATCACTTATCACATTTAATATTACCTTCCCTAAGAAATTATTAACAGCCAAGGAATAGAGGCAAGCAACGCGGGTTAAAGGAATAATCTTCACTTGTTTCGTAGGTTTTGGTGCTCGATGTGTTTCTCCAGCTAAATAGATTACATTTAATAAAAACCTACCATATATTCGGTCATTTAGGATACAAAGATATAACTACTACTTCCAACTCTGTAGTAAACAGACGCACTTGTTAATAAAAGTGACTTAGGTGAAACATCTATGCCATATCCATCTATCCCTTAACTGTGTTGAGTTTTGAAGGTGGGAAACAAAATCGAGAATATTGCGTAACATGTGTTTTAATTAATGCCCCGTATAATTTTTTTTTCGGCAGAAAAAAAAAAATTGTGAAATAGTTTTAGAACTTTCTGTAGATTGGTTATTTTTAACCCTTGCTATTTTGCGATTGGTCCTGGTGAATTTATCAAAAGAATATTGATAAATCTAAGAATACATAACCTCGTGCTTTCAATTACTTCGTTCTCTGCACTATGGACAGTGATCTAGGCTAGTGGATAAAAGCTGCCTTGTTGGAGGTTGAGAGGAATCTCGACCTCCCAACGAACAGCTTGGTAGATGAAGTGATGTTAAAGCCAGTGGTCGTGAAGCCCCTTCAAGTTCGATTGAAAAAGAACTTGATGGCGACTGTTTTGGATTATCGTATCCAACACAGTCATTTTGCAAGGATGCAAAAAAGAATCGCGGAACAAGATATCTTGATCGGTGAGCTGATTTCAACCCTCACCAGCGCCCTCGAGGGGTGATTGATACACCCACAAAAAAAAGGCTCCTTTAGGAGCCACCACCTTGGTAAAAGTCAATGACCAAACAGTTTGCACATATCTGGCAAAATTGCGCCAAAATTATTGCGCCATTCTCTCGCTCAGATTAACTCATTAACCTATATACATTACACTGAAACTTTGATCGCTCCAATAACAAGAACAACAAAACTTTCCCTTACATTATACACTCTTCAGTAAAACCTTGAAAGATCAGTGTATTAGAATATGACTTCGTTATTTCGATATTTGGGGCACAAGATTATTGCACCAAAATTTAATCATTAGGTGCCTGTATACATTACAGTACTTTTCATAGCTTTTAAACAAAAGATACCTTTCAGAAATGGACGCACGTTTATCGAGTCCACGATGGGAAAATATTTCCCTGAGAAAATACCCAGAAAACCTTTACAATATAGAACACCATTCCTTGTACAGAGATTTGTGGCACAGGGTACAAAGAAAATGCCCTTTGGGCAAGCTGTAACCAACATCTACTAGCCCGAAAGTCATTTTTACTAGCCCGAAAAAAATTTTTCATGAGCAGAATGAAAAAATAATTATTAATTATTCCTTTCTTAATTGCTGCGGAGCGACCGAAGGGAGCGAGCAGCAACATAATCAGGATTTAAAGGAAATATATAAGGGGCGACGAATTCTCGAATTCATCACTTTTTACCACAATGCATTGCATTTAACCACACTTTTTACCACAATGCATTGCATTTAACCAGAGTGCATTGCGCCACGAACAACTCAAATAAAAACACGGGGAAGTTCGGTGGATGAGAGAGTGCATCGTTCGCTGCTCAGACTTAGAGTTTTCTTTGTGGCAAATTTTCTACAGCACGGTTAGAGGTCTTACCAAATTTTAAGACACGCAAGGGTCTTTCAGATGAGGACAATGGTTAACTTGGATATTGGATTTCAATTCAAGAGCCTTTGACTCGTCCAGGTGTTAAACCTGATGAGAAGATGAGCATTTGCTCTTTGACTCCGCAGCACGGGGGATATACAAATTCCAGTTTGCTAGAAGGTGATGTGAAAGTGAGAAAACGTCATGCAGTGCTATTCTTAAGAAACTGTATGAGCCGAAAATGGATATGATTTTGACCATTCGCTTCAAAACAACAGTGGAAATCGAGATAACAAAACATACGTGTTGTGTCCTACTTTGCAGACAATGACGTGTATTGGCGTTTTGAAAAGCATAATTATGTTCTTTCATTCATTCATTGCCATGGAATATGCGTGTACATTGTTTTTTCACTGTTAATAGCTCGGTTAATGCAGCTGGCGATCATCGTGCCGGCGGAAGTTTCATGGAAAAGGAATAAAATGAAAGACTTTTCCTCAAAATTACGGAATCAGCCTCTGTGGTGTAGTGGTTAGGTGTAATCGCATCGAGCCGAAGGTGCAGGGTTAGAGTCCTACCGAATTCTTAATTCCTTTTTTCTTTTTTTTTTCCGTTTGTGTGGTTGTTTTCTATAAATAAATAGCTAAATAACTCTTTCTTAATAAAGTGCAGCAAACAGCAAGAAAAGTATTGTGTTTCCAGAGAAAATATCGTGCACCATATAGACTATTTTCGAATTCCCCATAATACACTCTGTTTGCCCCCAAAATTTTGCATAACTTATTGTCTTAAAATGCTCTTGGGAAAATGCAATACTCCCAGGAGCATTAAAAACAATGGCTTATGCAAAATTTGGGGGGAAAGCAGAGTGTATTATGGGGTATTCGAAAATAGAGAATTTATATATATGGATAAACAATCGGAATTTCTATTATTTCCTACAATTTACTCTGGAAAACCAGAGTTATAACCACTTGATCATTTTCTAAACAACGTTCCCGCGAGTTCTTTCCAACATGTAAATAGGACATTCAATGTCATTTTCGATTCTTTTAAGTCTCACTGCCTAACTAATGCCAGTATCAACAGAATGTGCCGCAGCATTACTATCTTTTAGATACCCTAGTTACACTGTAAGTTAAAAAAATAACGGCTTCATTTATTTATTACAATCAGCTGTAGTTATTTAACAATAAAATAAGGAATTTAAGTGAAGCTAACGGAATGAAGGTCCAAATATCAGACAAACGTTTTTCTTTGAACACAATCCAAAAAACAACATATTAATGGTAAACCTCTTGTGAAAATGACCATACTAAATAGAGGTTCATGCTGTATTTACAACCAGTTCAAATACTCTCATTACATCGTGAAATCATTACAAGGTACAACAGGCTACTTGACGCTAATAGAACGGTCTTACAAAGCTACAATAACAACTGATGTGTATGTAAGAATCTCAGTCAACAAAGTCGATTTACAACAGTACTGTGCTTAAAATATGACAATATGTGCAGTAAACGTTCCAGAACGACGAGTTAAATCACTATTTACAGTATGTGTCTCTTTGTCTTTGCATCCAAAATCCAGTGGGAAATGGCAGGACCAGGACAGTATTCCTTGGTGGAAACATCGGAGGAACGAACCCTCATTAAATCTACCAAGCGTCCTTGTGAGATTCGTGTACGTACATTACTCTTAAGCTGGTTCATGACCGAGAAGCTCCTTTCACACTTGGCTGTGGATGGTGACAATGTCATCATAAGATCAACAAGTACGAGGCAGTCTTTCACGTCATCAGGCTTTGAAGCTAGAAGATTTGCAAATACATCAACTGGATTGTTTGCCTTTTGTCTGCTGAGTCTGGTACACAGCATGGGCCACTGGTCAAGGATGTTTTCCTTCTCTTTCTCAGTAAGTAGGTACCCAAAGTACTGAACAAGGGAACGAATTTCATTATGCCCATAGGTCGCTAGGGTCTGTGGCATCTCTCGTGGGTCGAATATTCTGAACAAGCTGTAGGGTTTCTCCTGAAGATTTCCAAACCTTGTCTTCAAGTAATTCAGAACCTCCGTAAGAAAAGTGTCAAACTGTTGATCAAGCATATTGCCTGCATTTGTCAGTTTTAGTTGGTGTCCTTTGTCCTTGCCACACATGAACACTGCTGTTTCCTCAGAATAACTCTTCACAAACTTTCTGTAATGAGCTCCCCTTTGCAGCTTTAACTCCTTTAACATGGTCATGGTCGTCTCTAGTTTGGCAACTACGTCTGTTGTGCAAAGTTTATCCTGTATGATTTACTCAGCTCTGACAAAATCTTCATGACATCCAACAAGAATTGCAGGTGTTCTCGGACAGAAATTGTTTCAGAATTCCCTTGGCACGTGCCCCATCTTCACCAGTGGATCCTGTTTTATGCTGCAGGTGCATAACAGTAGTGACATAGTGCTTCTCCAAGGCAGTAATAGCGCGGTATCTGCTTGCCAGCCACCTGGTCTTCTGCAGACCGCTGTAATAGACCGCATCTTCATCGATTATATTGGCAATCTCATTAACCTCTCTTCATCGTTTTGGATAACAATATAAAAACTTGTATTCCCTCTTTAACTGTGTCCTCAAATGTTGGAAGATAAGGGCACCTCTTCACAGCATCAAGTACAGCCAGTTCCAGTTTGTGAGCTACACAGTGGATGATGCATATTGGGTGACTCACTTTATCCTCCAGCTTCTTACTCACTCCACCGTTGGCCCCAATCATAACATTGGCCCCATCAAAATTGCAGCCTACTAACTTTTCACTCAACACACTTTCATCAACCTGTACAGCTTCAAGTCCTTTAGTAATAGCATCTGTTATACCTGTAGCAACGGCAGACTGAAGAGAGACAAGGTCAGAAAACTGTGTCGAATTGAATCAGTATAAGGTACAAAAACAGTCAACTGCTCTGTGACACTCTTGTCTGTGGCACCATCTGCCTAAACACACATAAACATGGCATCCCTGATTTCCTTTGCACACTTCTCCTGTTCAATTGCAGCAATGCTGGACACAAACTCTTTACATTCAATTTCATTGCGATAATTATTTCCTGTATCTAGACCATTCTTCTCTTGAAGATCAGACAAACCCGTGAATTTTTTGAATGCGAGACCTTCCTTTGCCACGTAATGAGCAGTATTGAACAGCTTTTCCATTCTTGATTTGGTTTCGTCATCCAGCTTTGCAGATACTGTCTTCTTCATTGTTGCAAGGGGTTTGTCTGCATTTTCTTTGTCAGCTTTCCGTTTGTTCAAGCACTTTCCGTGGTCACTAGATATGTCATGGGACTGGAGACTTTGTACGCGATATTTTCCAAAACCACCAGCACCTTTGTAAAGGGGACTTGATTTATCACAAATGTTTGGATAAGCACGGCATACCTAAATGAAAATCTCAGTTGTCAACAGCTATAACAACGAACTGGTTTAAACAAATCCTGGTAACATGGTACATTCAATTGTGAACACAATTATAGCTCTATTTGAAAGGTTATATATGACGCCTGATGGTAAGTTCCATAATTCATAAACAACTTTGTATTAAGGGGTTAACCAGAGGTCTCGTAAGGTAGAGGTTAGCGGTATACTAGGGCTGTGGCTTTCCACGAAAGAGAATTTCTGTCATAAGCAATAGTCTACGGTATTACACAGTATCGATTGTAGGCTACACTTTGTGATAGTGCCTTTAATTATTAAGCATTGTGCAAGCTTGACCTAAACACAGACTGACTGAAATCAAATTCTTTTATTGCACCTCACATACCTTGCAAAGCATTACATCGTTGATGGAATCATGCTCAACCCAAGGATACACTTCTTTCCAGTGGGCCTGAAAGATGCACTGCCTCTTCATTTCATACTTCTCTTTTCTTGTTTTGTCATTCCTTTCTTTTCCTTCTGGTGAAGCTTTTAACTGCGCTTTCAGGCTTTTATGCCGTTCAAACTATAAAAAATACGGCAACCAACCAGAATGCTTCGTCAAACGAAACAGCCAATGAGCGTCTTTCTTATCCCGGTCAACCAATCAAAACAACTATGACATCATAGTACCCCGGGATACATATGACATCGTCTTCCGAAAATAACTTAAACCTGTCAAACCGGTTACAGCAACCATGACCGCCACAAGATAAAATTGAACATGACATCATTGATAAACCCGTCAAACTGGATATACTTAATGAGATTCCACCGCAAGTTAATGAGATACCACAGCATTTTTTTCATGAGATCAAGATAATAGCCTATGACATCACCTAGTTAATGTATTCCTGCGCACGCTAATGAGATTCCTGCGCAAAAAAGGGAAGTAACTGGTCCCTCCTATACTACTAACAGGACTGTGACAATTTCATTGTTTTAAGTCTCCTGGAAAAGCTTACACGTTCTTTCTTAAAACCAATAAATTGGGTTATTAAAATAGCATCTGGTTCTAAGCGAATCCCAAATAGCAGGGGCAAACTAGAGTGAGGAATAAGGTTTAACCTGGCTTTTAGTTCATTAATTAGGTTGGATCTCAGGAAATGTTTTTCATTAAAAAATTTTAAACAAACATTTCTATCTTTATATTTGCCCTTATAGCCACCCCAGAATGTCCCCGTTCCTAATATTTTGTCACCTTTCACTTCAAGCAAATCTCTCTTAATTATCATGCTTTTAGGAATTTCTTCTTCCTTAAAATTACTGCTAGCAGAATAAAGAAGTCTACTATTTTCCTCTTTTGTTTTCGTCCATTTATAAAAGTAGCCATTTGCTACTTGCTTGGCACTCTTGCAGTTATTCGCAAGTTCAATTACTTTTTCGTTAACTGTTTTGGTTGCACTGGATTGCAAAAAAGTTGGGAGTTTTTTTTCTATTAATGCGATTCTTCCTTTGTCTGCTTTTTCTCTTTTTCATTCCACTCTTGGAGCACTGAACTTGTTGACTGCATGTTGCTTCCACATGGTGTTTCAGCTCAAATGTCTAGAATTAGGCAAACATTGTTTGAAATAGTGAATTAATTTTGAATTTGGTATCACACAGGTGAGCCAGGTCAAAAGAGAAAGCAAAAACCCACAAGCTGCAGATTATAGCCCAAGCAAGGCTGCCCCAAGTGACAACCTCAGCAAGAAAATTGCCAGAAGGCAAGCAATTAAATCTTGCCTTGACAAAACAACCGCTTCTGCTGGAGTTAAGCCTCTCTTTAACCATTGGCACACCTTATTTTTTTCTTCAAGTTCACAGAAAGTCATGTACCCGAGATAAAGGAGAAAGCACTAACACTAAAAAAACTTAAGTCAACAGTTCAGCTCTCCAAGAGGTTCAAAACAAGAAAATACCAAAAACTTCACGGTTTTAGTTGTGTAATTTGGGAGATTTAATACAGATTCTCCGGTCAATGATAAACGTATTTATCATTTTACATTCATTTTTATTTTTATAAAGCAAGACACGAAGTTAAACTGAACGCATTCAATTCATTGCCATAAAAAAAGAAACAAATGCTGTTCTTGATACTTATAACCATGTAGTAAAAATATTGTTCATACATTTTTGTAGAACTTTCTTGATGGCTTGATATATGTAGTTACTAAAATGGGACTAATTAAATGCCTTACCCTTGTTGGTTTTGGAAACTTGTTCAGCCATGATTTATTTGGGGAGTCATTACTACCTGCTGATCCTGGAGAATCCTAGACATATGACATGCAGAATATATTTAAGCATGGCATGCCAAGTCTCCTTTCCAGCCATTAGCAAGAGGTGAGGGGAGGGGGCGAGGAGTTATTCACTAGTTAAAGTAAGCATATACAAAAGGGTAGGGAGATCACGTCAAAGTTGTAAACTACATATGTTAAAAGGGGTACCATTTCTCAATAGAAGGTATAAAATAGGGGTACCTTATCCGTTAAAAATAGTATATAAAAGGGGAAGGGGTTGGGCCTTTGCATTTATAACTTTTCTTGAGGATCTCTCCCATCGGGGTTACAAGAAAAAAAAAAAAGGAACATTACCTTGTTGCCAACAGGAGTTCTCGTTCTCTCGATCTCCCGCAAGGTAGTGGCATGCTTTCGGTTTTGACACTTCGGGGAAGACACTTTTTCGCGGGCTTCGCCTAGGAGTGAATGCACTTTTCCACGGACTTCCTCTCGGCAACTTGCATGGAGAAACACTTCTCCACGGGCTTTTTGGCTGATATTTGGGTGAACACTCACGATCAGCGGCACATTCCACACTCTCACTGCTTTGTTTTCTGCAAGGGCTTGAGTTATTAACTGGCTGTTGACAACCATTGACATCGAAGGTCTACCAAGAAACAAGAACAAAAAGTCAAACATTTTTATATTACAAACATTTAAGCTTATTACGATCTTTCAAAAAGTAAGTTAAAAACGGCTGTGTAGCGGACTAGTAGGTAGTTTTGTCATCTCCGTGCGATTCAAAATTCCTTTCTTCTGTGCGTATAAAGCTTGTACGGCATAAGCTTTAATGTGTATTTTGAGCAGTTCTTGTACGCTTGGCGCTCTCTTTACTTCATACTGCTCCACACTATCTGATCAAAACACCGGCAAACATTGTCTGTTTGTGGCAATGTAACCAGGTACGGCTAGTAGCCATGTGACATTATTCATGGCCATGAGCATGCTCAACATATTTAGGCGGGAATTTTTTTAACGCCTTTCCTAGGACGTTTCAAAAAATATAGATTATACGTGTACAGAAATTAAAAAACGATGCACTCTCAAGAATAGTCATTCGCATTTTTTTGTGTCTAGCACCTTAGAAATTGAACAATACAGAAACAGAAATCACTTGCTAGGTGCGTCACCTTTGTCCATGTCGCGATAAATCGTTTCCTCATTTTCAGCTTTGGTATTATCGAGTTGATCGTTAAAAAATCTAACTCGAAAAAGTCTTCTCCGTCTACTTCGTTAGCTGTAAGGATTTAAAAAAGGGGCAGCGATGAAAATTGCTGTAGTATTTTGTATGGGTAGGCTAATTCAACTACGTTCAACTCGACGTATGTGGAGACTTACTTTTGAAAGCTTCTATTAGCTCAACAAGTTGTCCCTTAAAAACTGCAATACATCGTCTTGGGTGGATTCTTTTGTCAACACTGTAGACACCATTGCGAAAACGTAGATATGAACGGGAAGAAAATCCTGGCCGATCAAAGCAGAATAAAGAGTACGGTATGTTTAGCAGACGAATGTTTCTCAGAAACTGAAGGACTTGGCTTGTGCAAGTCATAAAACATGTCACAGGAAAGCAAAGGGGCTTTTATTCTAGTTATAAACGTCAAAAGAACATTATTAAAGTCCATTGTTATCCCCCGAAGCGGTTCTCTTTGTATGACAAAAATCGTTAAATAAAGGGTCAGTTTCTCATTTGCCAAAGGAAATTCCAGAGATAGTGCAGTGCTACTATGAGTTTTAGCCCGCTTCTGCTCTTGAAAATACTATAAGATGTTCAGCAAAAGGACGTTCACCTTGATTTTAATCATTTTATGGGCATTAGGTCTGTTAGGGGTCTAAGTACGGTAACTGGGGCGAAATGAACTTTACGTCGAATTAGATTATCATCCATAAAAGGTATTAAACAAAAAATCTTCGAGCATTGTTACCGACCAGTACCGCCCTCACTTTACAGCAATCATCCACAATAACAAGGTTTACACCAGGTTTTCCAATTAAATTTCTAATATGTTCTAGGAGGTCTTTTATTTCTTCAAATGTCGTTGTTCTGGAAAGCCACCAACCTATGACTATGACCTATGACTGGCATGGGGAGCAAGAATCCACAAATGCCAGGGGATGACTGCGGGCGCTGGAGAAGCATTCAGGTATGTAGTGGTTCACCCCGGAGACCATGGCTTTGAAGCCAGAAACCCAGGAGCTCTATTTGTAGCATTGTCAAGAGCAAAATCAGTGGGCGGGGAAGGAAGAGATCCTGATTTTGCTTTTCATGAAGATGTATTGATAAACAATGACAGATTCAGACCTGTGGACACTCCAACTACAAGAGCTAGAGCAGTGGAGATTGAGAGACTGCATGTCTTAGCAACTCAGTGTCGGCAGAGAAGGGTGTTAGCACCAGCGTATAGGGAGGAAACCTTTCTCAGACTCATAGGGTGAGCTCAGTCTCAACATCATTGTTGAAACATGTGGTCTAAGTGTTGGCAATTGTTTCAGAGGTGAAAGCCTTAGCATGGTGGTGTCTTGTTTGCAGTCATATCAATAAGATAGCCCTAATGCCTATGATGTGATGAATTGTACATATCCAAGCATGGCCAACAACAGTGCAGTTATGCTGTAATCAGCCTGTGTGGCTGAGGGCCTTAGTGGCCATGCATAACAAATAAAAGTGCCTTTATGCTGTAATCAGCCCGGCTGAGGGCCTTTGTGGCCATGCATACCTTTGTGGCCACTTTGGCCGGGGGCTGGGGGCACAAAAACTTTTTGTGCCCCCACCCGCCACAGCGGTGACATTTTAGGTTTTTGAGATGTTCATCTGCAAGAAATAAAGTAGTTTGGATCATCATAAAAAGTGGTTTGTGTGTTGCTAAATTATAACACTTACAATATAAAGCTGACTGTACATGTACAGTATCATGTAGCTGACCTAACCTTCTTGCTGGGTGGAGCAAATTGGGGTCGTATGGCTCCACCCTTCGCACTTGTAGCATTCTGTGAAGAGATGCAAATTATAGAATGTTATTAACTTTTAAAATTTGTTAGTAAATTAATAAGTATGGTGTGCTAGTTTTACTTGTTTGAGATACGAAAGCTGTAGTCGAAGTTGGTGTTAAAAAACTTGGCTGTGCCTTTGTTTTTCAACCCACTTCTCAGTGTCTGGATATCGAATGAAACATTGCGTGTCGTTTTTGATATGGCTTCTCATCTCTAGACAGTTACCAGTAGTAACCTTTGATCTTTTCTTTTCACTCCAAACTCTAAACACTAACAGGATTTTTGATTGATGTCATGTTTTCAAAACAGCAGAAATTGGTTTCTGTTAGATTTAACAAAGATACGTCTTCAAGAAATAACAATGTACTCACTGATTCTTCTTTTCTCTGTTTTCTCTGCAAAGTGATAGAGGTACTGTGTCATTGATTTTTATGAGTCAACAGAACAGGCACTGTGAAAAAGTTGTAATAAATTATTGTATTTCTAATTATTGAACGTACTATTAACCTAACAAACACAATTAAAGACTATTCATCAGATAATTGATTATTAGGGCTATGACTGAGAATGCTCACTTGGACGATGTCCATGTTGTTCTCTTGGAGGATTCAATGCAGCAAAGAAAAATGAAAGACTTGTTAATAAAAGTTGCAAGTCAATGTGCTTTGTAATAAATAACTGTGATAATCATTCAGCATACTATAAACCTAGCAACACTATGCAATCATACACTCTTCAGATAATTGAGTTTAAGAGCTATGACTGGGAATGCTCACTTGGAGGATTCTGGTACCCAGAACTCCCTGCAAGAAAATGGCTAGACCTTATTAATAAAAGTTGCAAGTCAATGTGCTTGTAATAATCATTAGCCATTCTACAAACATAGCAACACAATTAAACACTATTTAGATAATTGATTATAAGTGCTATGACAGAGAATGCTCACCTTGAGCATTCGAGGAACCAGAGGCCGCCGCTAAAAAAAAGGAAACACCTTATCAATAACAGCTGCACGTCAATGTGTTTTGTAATAAATAACCGTACTAATCATTCAGCATAGTATAAACCTAGCAACACATTATAATATTTTGGTAATTGATTATATGAAGCTATTACTGAGAATGCCAACCTGGTGGACGACCTCTTCCGATGTCTTGGTTCATCTGGAATTATTAAAAAAGGAGAAAATACGTTACCCTATTATTTCATTAAGTTAGTGAACGACACCGTTAATGTGTAATATCAGCAATAGCTCATGTCGTTGATAAAGCGAATAAGTGAGTATCAAAAGGTAGATCCCTAGTACAAAATGAATCAAACTGACAAAGTGCGAGTAAGTTTTAAGTACGAAATGTCCGGTGAAAATAATCTATAGAAATTTTTTTATAAACTCATAACGAAATAACTGAGTACGCGTATTTTTAGGTTCAAATAAATTTATGGAGGTATTATAAGACTTAATAAGCTTAGTTTATACTTAAGTTAATAAGCTTAAGTAAGCTTATAAAGTCATCTGAAATGTAAACGTTTTTCTTACCGGTTGCTCTACTCCTGCACTGTCGTTCTCACTTCAAAAAACGACATAATATGCCGTATGTAAAAATGACAGAAATATCAGCATTGTTCAAGAAAAAAAAAAAAAACAATTACACTGAATTGCCATAATACGTTTTTAATGGTAAGCTTACCTCGAATTCATTTCTTTTTTCTGAGAAGGCAAAATAAAGAGAGTGGTTACACAAGATAACAGTATAATCCGAGTAGAATAAGTTGTAAATACATCCAAAACGGTTTATAATTTATCATCAAGCTATCTGAAAGAGTTTGAGAAAGATAACGAGACCTTTTTGCTAGTTAAGTGTTTGGAACAACAGCAACAAAAACAAAGGAAAAAAAGCAACACCACGTACCTTCCTCCTCTCCTTTCTCTGCGCTTCTCGTCTCTGTCAACAGGCTTTTATCTTGCATGCGTTTTCCCGCCTTTTTCGCCGCATACCATCCGTTTGTGCGCCCGCGTTCTTTCAAGGACGGAACCATTACTGCCGCGAATCCGCGATAGCCTGAGATCATACCCTCTTCCTATTATCCCTTTATCTTAAAAAAAAAGGCTGATCGCAGGTTACTGCTGCGATGCCTCCGCTGTTCCAGGCTTTCAGATGGTGGCGACGGCGCAAAGAGATGTCAGCACAAAAAATATCCGGGGGTAGGGTAGGGGGCGAGAGCAAAGGAACCTCCTCTCTTTGCTCCTCTCTCTCCCTCTCATCCTCCTTTTTTTTACGCTCTCTTACTTCGCGCTGCACTCCCCCACCTCAACGTCTGGAACAGGCTCTGTGCCTCGAAGGATTTATTTGAGTCATTCAGTTCTATTATCCACCTAAACATCCCCATCGTGCAGTTTTCAAATAAGATTGAACGGAGTAGACTTTCGCCTTTGTTTTGGATGCACGCGGGAGGTTGCTAAGCACGAAAGAAGGGTTAGATTTGTTCGCGAGGTGTCTGTCTACTTTAAGGGAATATACCAAACCTCGATATTCAATCTTTACGACTCGGTTTTAACTTATTGTGCACCAGTCCTGAAATGAGCGATCATGTTTATCGGCAAGTTTAAGAGATAAAGGTTAATTTGTTCATTTCCGTTAATATGCTCGAAATAGTAGCCAGTGCTGTGCGTCGAATTGTCTTCTTATTGTTCTTGCCAAGGTTTAAGTGAAGTTTACACGTATCACAAAATTCTTTCCTAATTAGGTCCACAGCATCTGGTTATGATGAATCATGCACCCTTTGAAAACCCGTAATTAAATGATGGCAAACATATGTAACTTCGGTTAAAAAAAAGATGGCGGCTTACCTCTAATCACTAGCGTTCGACTCCGGTAGACTCGGCCCAGCTCATGGACTGCTTTTTCTTTTCCACAGAGAATTTTTTTGCTACTCGTGCGCCCGAATTGACACTGACTATTTCTTTCATGAAAGTACCCTGTTGTATTTTTTTAACACCCTTATACTGCGTGTGCGAAACGCAGAAATCTATAGACTCGTTCGATGTCATGTAACCAAAATTCTCGTTTCGGTTGTCTTGTTTATGGCTATGAGGGGTCTGTTTCCTTGTTAGATGAACTGTTGTGTACACGACTAAGTCACATAACATTTGGTTTCTAGAATTCTAATCCAAGGGATAATCAAAGGTTTTTTCTTATGCATTTTTTGGAAAGAAGGAAAAATTTGACACCATATCCAAGGGCTAAAATATCACACTCTGACCAGTGTCCCACGCAGCTGTGACAAATCAGGCTGCATGGTAGACTACATCTCGATACCTACTGGCGGGTATCAGTATTTACAATAAAGCTATTTCTTATTATGCACCAGTGTGAATAAAAAATGATCTTCATCATCACCAGTGTGAATAAAAAATGATCTTCATCATCATCACCATAATCGTCGTCATTATTATTATTATTATCATTATTATTATCATTATTAATATTATTATTAAGTCGGGAGCTCCGCTTTTAGGCTTGCCTAAATCTATACATTACCTCTGGTGCAATATGAGAATGATATTTCCCATAGAAAGCCTTTTCCCTTTCTGGAAGCCTCTTAACTTTTGTTTCTGTGCCACGTTTTGCCTTTCCAAAGTCTATTAAGACTGGGGCATATTCTTCTATAGGCCCAGACTCCTCCACTACTACAATGTTGTCAGTTTTTAGCGGAGCTCTCGCGCGCGCGCAGCGGAGCACCATGGGTAAGGAAATTTGGTAAACTATCCATGCGAGAAAATTTGGTAATGACGTAGCGTACGCCCGCCCGCCCACCCGTACACACATTTCATGTAAGCCGATGTCAAATGTCACAATAGATCTTGCACAACTTGACTAGCCTCTTAGTTATGTAAGACATCGGTATGAGTACGATTAGATTGACAGCTATCAAAATCAGACTTCCGCTGACAATTATCACATGATTATCTCGTGGGCTCAGATGAAAGACCAGTCGTTTTGCCCCTACATATAAGCTGATATAGTATGTCACACTTACCAAATCAGTAAAAAAACGAAACTACGCCAGGCAAGGCTGGCAGTTAGCTGCCAAATTAAGGTCAATTGACAGCTGTCAAAATGGGACATGTGCAGACCACTATCAGAAAACTAATAACGTGGGCTCAGGTTTGCTCAGGTACAGGATCTGGCATTTTCCAATACATGCCGGACGGATATGTCTTACTCACATTCGTAGTCTGTTAATTCGAATATTCGCCATTATAATGAAGGTTGATTGACAGCTGTCAAACTAGAGTATACGCTAACCAACATTACCTGAGTGTATCGCGGGCTCATTTTTCTATCCATTGAGGTCACGTAGTGTTTAAAGTTTTGCGCTGATATTTTATTTGATCACGGGCTCAATTCGAAGCCCCATAGCTTAGAAAATCTATCCATCCTAGAAAATTCGGCAATCACGTGACCGTACACCAACCACCCGACCTTCCGTCCGTCTGCACCACTGGCATACCAATGTTTAATCTTACACTTTCTAGCTAGTTTGGGAGCGTGCAACCTGATATTGTACATCCATGTTTTGATTAATCAACGGCTGTCAAAATAGTGTTTCTGCTGACCAGTATCGCCTAACCGTATCGTGGGCTCAGGTATCCATCCACTGAGTTCGAGTGCTTTTTTGAAGGTATCCCGCTGACAAGTTGCTACTTTTCAAATGATCGCAGGCTCAAGTTCAATTTGTTTTTAAAATTCATATGAAATAGGTCGTGTCAGAAGCATATATGCTTCTGGTCGCGTTCATGAGCCGCACTCCAAACCTACCCTGGCCAATTCTACTCTCCCCCTCAAAATAAGGTGAGAACATGGCATGTTCAAGTTCTAAGACCTCATTAGCCATGTGGCTACTTGAAACAGCCAGAGATTTTAACTGTGATGATGCTAACAAATTTTTAGAATTTTTAATTTTGTTTTTTTCCTTCTTCAGCTTTGTTCCACATTATCATGTATGTTGTTTTTGCATCCTTCAGGGTTCCAATTTGTGCCTTAAGATCTTTAAGTAGTCCTTTTAAGTGAGAGAGTTTTTGTCGTTTTGACTGCTTCTTAGCTTTGTTTCTTCTATCAATTCTTTTCCTTTTGTTGCTTGCTATCCGCTGGTGCCGCCTGCTTTGTAGGGACCTGACACAAGTTTACAAATGAAAAATTGTTCAGAGATGAAGTTGATTTTTTTATGTCACATTCGCAAAGGTTCTGTACAAGTTTTGTTTCAATCCATGGCCTCCAGTAACAGGCAGGAAAAACCACCTGACTAGTCGTTAGTCAAAGGCGGGCATGACCACCTTACATAACTGCCTGGCCGGTGGACCAGGGCCATGCTGAAAACTACACACAGCTATATGACTTTATAACTTAGTATCGAAACAAAAGTTTCAGATGTTCAGTTCAGATATCCAATCATCAAATAATTCAAAACATGTTTTATTCCAATCCATGACCCCCAGTAACAGGTGGGCAAAACCGTCTGACTGAGTCGTTAGTCAAAGGCGGGCATAACCACCTTACATAACTGCCTGGCCGGGGGACCAGGTGCATGATGAAAACAAAACACGGCTATATGACTTTATAACTTGGTATCGAAACAAAAGCTTCAGATATTCAATTCAGATATCCAATCACAAAATAACTCAAAACATGTTTTATTCCAATCCATGACCCCCATTAACAGGCGCACAAAACCAACTGACTGAGTAGTTAGTCAAAGGCGGGCATGACCATCTTACATAACTGCTTGGCCGGTGGACCAGGGCAATGGTGAATACAAAACCCTGAATTTGAGTGCATACTTTTGTGCCATTTCATAGCCCTGTAAAGCTTTGTACAATTGCCTGTTAGGTGTAATAATTAAAATAGAATTTTAGAGCATCTGATAGGGCAGGGAAGAAAGTGAAAATCAAAATTTAGGCAACTTTTGGACTTGTACACAGGAACAAAGCCAATCATGTTAAAAACCTGGGATGCCACTTATACTTTGCAAATTGAATCAACAACGCCAATTTTAGTTCCTTGAAATAAAGACATTACAATGTATACGAACCTGGAAGTTGATGCCAAATCATCAGTTGATGATGTCCGTGCTTTTTTGGCAGGTAATAAGTCATCAGCAGGTTTGTCATCTATCCTTTAAATAATTAAGATAATTGAAAACAAAATGGATAAAGGCCAAGCTAGCTGCGAGGCAATTGTTATGATTTAAGAACGCACAGAATAAACAGTTTTATTTCTAAAAAAGGGAGCACAGTTGAATATCTAAGAGGTCACCATGACTGTAGCTTCTATTCAGCGGCCAGTTGACACCAAGCTTTAGTTAAGTTTGTCATTTTTCAACCATTTTTTCAAGTTCCATAGTGATTAAGGACGCGTAATTGACGTTATAAAAAATAACGTGGACTTCCGTGATATGTCCCTTTTAAAATCTATAACAATAATGTACTGCTGTCTCCTGATCTTTCTTTCTTTCCCCTTTTCTTCTCGATTCTGCCGTTTGCTTGGTTTTAAATGACTTTCTTTAGCATGTCATATTCTATGTTCTTGAAAAATATCATGTTAAAAGCCTTTGACTCGATCGAAAGCTGTACATAAATCATTGCGTGCGGGATGGTGCCTATTTTTGTTAGGTCGCGTGACGCAACCCGCGTGTTGATGTACTCCTTTCTTAATCCTCCTCTAATTACATTGTCACTGCAAAGTAATCACGTCATTTTTTGCAAAGCCAGTTTGCTATACTCCAAAGTTTTACTCAATACTCAAATTACCATAAATTACCGGACTGTATTGTACAAGTATGAAATTTTGTGCTTACTCTTCAACATTTACTGAATGTATCTTCCGCTTCAAACTTTTTGCCCCAGTTTTTGGCTGACTGTAAGCACTGCTGCAAGCAGAGGGCGATGCACTACAAAAAAAACAAAGACTCTTAATCACTTAATCAATGGAATTTTGCAATATCGCGATGTATTTTATCTTTCAGAAAGCTTAAAACGCTTTGACTTTAAGCTATATATGGCCATGATCTTTTAGATCCATTTCACACGTGCTAACAATTTTAACGCGTATAAAAGCTTACATGCTGGCGTTTTCCTGATCCCGGGCGAGAATATGGATCGTCCTTAAAATTTTTAGCCTGTGTCCAACATTGGGGATGATCTGTTCTGTTATTTGACTTGCACCAGTTTCAACTAGGCCAAGCAGAGATTGCCCATCAATATCCTTGTCTGAGAGAAAAAAAAAACGATTCACCTGTGAATACTGCCATGTCACGTGACTTTTTCGGCGGTAAAACGCGGCCCCTCACTTGCTGCCACCAACGATAACAAATGATGAAACGAGACATGGTATAACTTTAATAGTAGAAAGATAATTTTTCATTCTCCTATTATTTCTGCCCCTGTGTCCTCACTTATCAGGTTAATTAAGAGCTATATAATATATAATTGGATATAATATTTACGCTGTATATGGTAAAGTAGGAATACAAAAAAAATAAGGGAGAAAAAAGCTTGAAATTAATGGCTTTGATATAAGTGTACGGTAGTCGGAGGAGCTTAGCTTTCGAGTTAATCATGTAGTGGTGGATGTGTGTAAAAAACTAAAAACAAAATATTAGAAAACTAACACTAAAGGTCAACACTGGTGATTAAAATGCTTAACAGCTGAAAACCAGAAAATCGTGTACTTACGTATTATAGTCGAATAGACAAATCTTCAGGGCCAACTCTACTGAATAGTCTGGAAATTCGTCTAACTTAGCTATTAGCATCTTCTTCAGGGACTGAATTACCCTTTCGAACCGACCACCTGTCCAGAGACTTCGAGGCTTGGCCAGTTGACTTGTACTTGAAATTTTTCCATTAGATTTCTGGCGAAAAAACCCACAAACACACTTTCCAGTGTCGTATCCAGACCTTGACAACAAGGGTGGGGCCTTAGATAAGGGGGGGGGGAACAGTCTCCAAAAAAAAATTGTTCGGCTTTTCGGGCCTCACGTTGGTCTAAAAACAGGGGAGGTGCCGGGCGACCGGTCCCTTACCTGGATCCGCCACTGCTTTCACAATTATTGTCGCTTTTTGAGGAATGACAAAGTCTATTGCAGTCCCCTCAGGAAAATCGACCTATGTAACTTATTAATTGCATTCCGGGGAAATCCCATCCACCGGCATGTAAAGTAAGAAAAACGCTAAATACTTTCAGTTATCCTATAGTAAAGACGATTTCTAACCTTACGACGTGACTAACAAACTGTTTTCCGTTATCAGTCTGGATTGTGTTGGGCACTAACGCTAAGCCCAAGCATAGGTCATACAACTGAAGAGCTATTTCTTCGGCGGTCGCGTTTCTAATAATCCTGGCCCACGAAAATCTGTAAAGCAAGAGGAAAAGAAGTAAAAGATACCCATTTAATGTAATTTTTCCAGAAGAGGCATCTTTAGCATGAAAAACAACCCACCTTGAGAAATAATCTTCCAGCACCAATACTATGTGTTTCTCTTTTTTTCCGGCACGAGTGTTTGTGTATTCGGTCAGGTCGATGCCCAGCCTTTCAAAAACACCGTATACACATATCGGTGTATTGTGGGTTTTCCTTCCTAGTATGGTCTTGAGAAAGGAAAAAGTAAATAACGGCTATTTGTATACATTTCTATATATATGTGTCTACCTGGAGTTTTGAAAACCGGGTTGCCTGAAATCTTAAGTCAAGTCCAGCACATTGCAGGCAATCTTTCAAAACTTAATTTGCTTAAAGCCCTGATACTTTTAGTGTAAAAATAACAATCTCTCTCTTCAGGACTAACCACCCTCACCTCTTAACCATGGGCTTCAAATAACTTGCTGGAAGTGACAGAAATCAGTGCAAATTCCAGAAAATTTGCACGAGGGGGGCAACAGTCCGTCCCGCAGGGACGGGCTGTTGCCCCCGTTGGCCCAGATAATATTTTTTGAGGGGGGCTTCCGTCAAACTAAGTGTCATGTTGTTGCACAGACACAGGGCTATCATCTGGTATGCATTTGGGGTAGCCTGGTTAAATTCCAGGGGGGTGGGGTTGTTGTAAAGACTATGCTTTGTGCTAGAGTGCAGATTCGCTGGGTTTTTGTACCTGGGCTTACCCCTGTCTTTCAAAGCTCAATGTCTCCCTCAAATTAAGGGGGGGTTGTGTCTGGCTGGGTGTCATGTTGTTGCACAGACACAGGGCTATCATCTGGTATGCATTTGGGGTTACTTGGCTTATTAGTCGACTAAGTTTGTTTGAATAAGTTTTTTGATAGGTTTTAAGTCATTGAGTTTTTGGAGATGACTCTTAAATAACTTTAGCCTTTTTTTCTTATTTTTTAAAACAGGCACACCCGGCTACTGTTTACTTTATAATTTCTCTACGGAGAGGGAGAACAGGCCTATTATTTTCTACTGCTTGAGCATTGCTTAAAATCTGCTTATGAATGTTGATCTATTCATATACAAATTTTGAAACTTAGCTAATGAATTTCCATTATTTTATTTTAAGTTTAATTCTTCACATTTTACCCCCCAGTCTAGGCTATTTATCGTAGGCAGAAAAAATGGAAAATTTCGGACTCTAAAATGTGATGTTCCTAACAGGAATCAATTAGGCAGTTTTAACTTTTTTAAAACCTTTAAGTGCATCTAATATTTACGGTAAATTAACGGTGAAGCCCTCGTTTTTTTCAAAAGACTCAAAATACCGTAGGATGACCGAACTGATACACAAAATTTTATAGCGACACTGACGATGCATTTCTAGAGATTTAAAAATACTCTGGATAGCCTAAGAAGTGTTTAAAATATATTAGGAGGAAATTGTCGTTGGGGGTGCCTGTGCAAAGGAGTTTATGTTATAAAAAATTATGTAAGGAAGTGATATGAGCCTTGCTTTTGTTAAAGTCTCGGTACCGTTGAGGTAAAATTATCTTAATATTACTTGACTGCAACAAAAATAAATAAAAATGCTGCAACGAAAGATACTTGTTATTTCTTTCTCCTCCCGTTTTTTTTTTTTAAGCTTCCAATTAAATTTGTGACTTAGACAGTGATCTTTAAATCTTTGTATTGCAAAAAGATTCGAACGAGCGGGAAGATCGTTTCTCACCATTTACAAGTGTTGCCTCTTTGTAGACTACAAACGTACATCAGTAAGGGGCATATGTATATCGTAGCGTAACATAGAAACGTCCTTCCTGTTAAGGGGAATGATCCATATGATGTAATTATTATCTGGCTGGCAAATTATGCAGTCGGATAAAGTGGAGTGAAGACCTTATTTAGACAGCAGATAACCTTTTTACAGTAAAAACTGATTTACTTGTGGCCCTCTATTAACAGAAAAAAAAAATATAAAAATCAGATCATTCAGCAATGGTAAGAGAGAGAAAAAAAGTTACAGAAATGAAAACTGTAATGATCACAATTAAAAATAAATAAGACTGTAAAAAGATCTATTTCAGTCGTATTTTTATCTTTTCTTTATTTTTGCTATTTAAACTAACTAAAAAAAAGTGTCTCAGCTCCGGTTCACTGCACTTTTAAAGCCAATACTGTTACGTCATATTTCAAGGAAGCAAACCTTGCTTCACTTTCTCTGAGATGAGAGTTCTTTGAATGAGTCAGATCGCGGATCTCTTGATCTTGATTGTCGCTGCGATTTCGTAAAGATTTTAGATACTTAAGTCGGTTATTAGTCTTGTCACAAACTTGACATGTATCGAGCCTAGATTTTCTGAAGCTAAGAACATCTTTCAATTCGGTGTTAAAGATATTTCTAAAAGTTGAAAAACTTATAACAGGTCCTTTGTTTTTTCTTTTTAACCTGGTCGTCTTGACATCAGGATGTTCACGAACATATTCCGACCACATTTTTCTTAGTGACTCATTGAATTCGAAATACTTTTTGCTGCCACTTCGCGATCTTCTATAATGAGACTCGGACGCGTCATGTGAAAGTATAAAGTCGATGACGGTCTGTTTTGTTTCAGGCAAAAGTCTTCGAGGAGTGGTTTGCCCTCTTTGGTCGGGCTCTATAAATGGTCCTTCAGGGCTCATTTTTTTTAGCAGCCATTCTATTTTATGCTTTGAGATACCATAAACCTTGAGGAACGCAGTCTTGCATACTTCACCTAGCGATGGGGACTTGTATGTTATTTTTCGTTTTCCGGTTTGCGTGATCTTCACTTCCACAAGTTTTGACAGAAGATAATTTTGTTCATTGTATTGTTTCTTATAAAGCAGGTCCCTTTGCTGCCGTATGATGCGTTTTATATTACTCAGACCGTGTCTCAGGAGGCATCCATTGTCACAACAGGTCAAGTTCAAATTGTGCAAACCAAAGGCAGCATTTTTGCGCCGGTTCACTCGGTTCGTCTTTGGCACGTAAACCTTTTTTAACTTGCTTCTGGAACTCAAAGTTCTCCTTCCTTTCTCTACCGAGCTTGCAAGAGGTTTACCTTGTCTAAAATATTGCCACGGATTCGAACTGTCAAAAATGTACAATAGGCGATTAACATCAACCCCACTTAAGTTCATCTCTGTTTCTTGCTGAGCAAAAGAGCCCATTGTTGAAGGAAAGGAAAATGGTTTAATATCACCCGTGTGATATTCTTCATGGAAGATAGAGCTTACTAGAATTTTCTAGCATCGTGATAAAAAAGTAACTATAAAAACGTTTTCTGACGTCAATTATAACCAATCTACCAGGTGTTGACAGTTTCGCTACTTATCAGTATAGTTTTTTAAAAAATAGCCTCTGTAATCGTGTGGGATGAGAAGAGAAAAATGCATTTTTGTGTAATTTTTCCTCTTAAAAGACAAATATTACTCCATCAAAAATATGAAATGCACTCAATTTTTGCATAATAATGATAATACTTTATCAACTTCGCCCTTGAAACAGTCGGCCTTAAGGAAATTCAACTGCGTGATTCACGAAAAGTCTAGAATTCAGGTGTAATTCCCGTGTTGTGAAACACGTTCTACAAAATAGCTGCATTTTATGAGAAAAATCTAGAGTTTTCGCGACTTTATATTTTTTTAATATTGCGACAAAACAAGCAAGTGAACACACTTATAAATAATGCGCCCATCCGACTACCGACCTTTGTTAAATCTTCGGCCCATTGAACTATTATTCCGTTTCGACCGGATTGTGACCCAGGGGTGCCATTTAACGATGATGCCAAGAGTGTTGGTTCTCCAAATGGACTATCATAAGTGTCTTCCGACGCCAAAAGTTTCCTCTCAAGATTCCTTTTAATTGAGAAAGTTAAGGACCAATCTTTTCGGGGTCTATTCAGCCAATGAGGATATTATGAACTGTTTTTTTTACGATGAATCCATTGGCGGAAGTGGTCCTAATGAAGTGATATCGTTACTTAACTACGTATTGGAGACACTAATAGAAAGGTACGGGACATTTCATCATTTAATACTATGGGCAGACAATTCGCCAGCACAGTTTAAACACTGCTTTTTATTTTTTTACTTGGACACCCCTTTCCAAAATGGAAGGTTTCTTCGAGTAGATCTGAAATTTCTGTTGGAAGGGCATTCCTTTTCAATATGTGATAGAAGATTCGGGTGTATTCAGCAATTCTTTAACACTCAGGAAAAAATCGAAACTCCTCAAGAATGGGCAATTTCTCTACGAAATAGCCATTTACGTAACGTCAGAAGCCACTGGGTAAGCCTTCATCAGATAATGAACTATAAATCTTACTTGAAGAAGAAATACGTTGCTAGAAGCGAGGACATTAACGGAGAAAAATTCGGAGTGGGAAAAATTGCGTTTATGAATTTTGGCTATGGTGAGATACCAGATCAAGAAGGAAACTTAACGCTTACCAGGCACAATGAAACCGCCTTTATCAGGTTTACAATGGATACAGTAGAAAAGCCAACAATTGTCTCTTTTGTAAAGAAGAAACAATGTGAGGAATTGAATCCAGCGGATCTAGTTCCTGTGAGACAAGATTGCAGACCTGTTCGCGAAAATGTGAGACCAAATTGTATAACACTCGTCCAGAAATATTTATCTGAAAGGGCTTTACGGTTCTTCACTGCATTGGCAGGTGCTGATCAGGACAGTCATGATGCTGACTAGTAATGAATACCCACTACTTGTGTACATAGTGATAATACCAATTACAATATTGTATAACTGTTATACCCTAATTACGATACCGTTGGTTTCATCGGATTGAGAGACAATAATTAGGTTCATGAACATTTTATTCACTGTATCCGTTTAGTAGTGTTCACAACTCGATGTACCACAGTTCGACTGAGTAAACACTTGTAACTGCACCCTGAGACCTTTTTAAAAGGCAAACGTTGAACTTAAGGCGACTGATAATCGCACGAGCGCCCCGCTGCGGTAAAGGCTTAAGCGTGCCGCCCTCACGATCAGTTTGCTTTGGCTGTGTATACTCAATTTGATTTAACTAGAAAGGAATGAGAAACTATTGCGTTTATAAAGTTCTCTGTTAGCAACGACTTGTAAGGTGCATTGGCCAATATGCAACCGTAATTTATGCACAGCTGATGAAAGAAAGGATGCTATGTTTCCAAGCTAAATTATAGGTGTCCACTTTATCAAACATATTCCCTTAGCCATCAAATAGCAATCAGTAAGAAACTAAGGGAAACCTTATAGTTAAGGGTAAATAACAGAAACATGAAGCAAAAACATCAGGACATAGGAAGCTATAGCAACGACGTCCGGCCACGGCAACGAGTAAGTCAAAAAAGCTATAGGTTTATTAAGAAAAGCAAGAACTCTGCCCGTGCATCTACTTTTTTGCTGTCACTGCCCGCACAACTACGATACGTTTTATGGAGAGAATTAAAATTAACACCGCAAGATTTAAAAAAAACGCCTATTCGTTTTAAAATTGACGTTTTCGCTGCTGTTGCCGCCGTCGATGCCAAAGCTCCCTAATCGTCGACCTCCCATGAAAAGGAATGTTTTTTAGACGTGAGTATACTTTAGCTTCAAAGTAAAGTAACACCTATCAGGCTAAATTAAATGTCCTAAGCCATAAACCTTTTACCGCAATCTCTGTCAGCAGGGAGTTTTAGCAAGGTCCACGGCGACGGCAAAACGAGAACGTCAAAACAGCAATAAGTTTATTAAACAAAACATCACGTTTACACGTGCAGATCACTTTTTTGCACATTTCTTTGCCATTGCTGCACGACTACGAGCCTAATTTCACGTTTTATGGAGGACGTAAACAAGCGATAGGGAAATTTTCTTTGTCTTTCTAAACTTGAGTGCAGTCCTTAAGAAATCAACTCCAGGGAAATTTGCCTACACTAGACATTTTCAGTGAATTGGAATTAACGCGATAAAGTTTGAAGAACGCAAATTCATTTTAAAAGTGACGTTTTCGTTGCTGTAGCCGTCGTCGATGCTAAAACTCATTTCGAGCGCGCAAAGCTAGCTCGTAAAATCACTCGCGCACAATAAAACAAAACTTTACTTTTGGTCCGTAATCAAATTGCATGCATGACTGAAATGCAGCGCAAAGCAGATATTTCTGAGAACATTTTACTGAATAACAAATGTCAACATAAAAATCAATTTTTGGCATCGATAGACAAAAAAAGGTAAAGGCAATTATTGCCTGTTTGGTAATGCCGGTTAGCCCAAATTGACCAAAAAAGGGGGATGAAACAAGTACCGCATGTATTGTAATAACGTCACGATAAATTGTAAGTTTAGTGATAATGGCAATAGATGGACTCAGTGGAATCCAATTCGGTCTGTAATGATGCGCTTGATCAACAAAAAATCGGAGGACCGTGCAGCGGGAGTGATTACTTAAATCTCGATTATGATTACAGACCGTATTGGGTTGCATGAACGTTTGTTACAGCTTAATCATAACTATAACAAAATGTGTGATATTTTAGGATTTTTCAAAATTAAAACGCAACAACTTCCGAGATTTTTTTGCTAGCAGTGAGAAAAAAAGCATTTGAGTGCGCAATTGCAATGGTGCGTGCTGTCCAATTAGTAGGCATAACGCGTATTGGCCTATAAGTGGCGAAATCAGTACAGTTGATAGCCAATCAGATTTGAAAATTTTACTATAGTTATGATTAAGAAAAAAGGGAAAGAATAAAGAAGAAAAAGAAACGGTAAAAGCTAGGGTGGAAGAGTTTGACTGTTTGTATGATATTCCCAATCTGCGTCGCCGTAATTCCAGAGGAATTCCACAGATTGTGGAATATCATGCAAAGCAACGAAAAACACTCTTGCTCGCGACGATGTATCATCAACATAGGGCTTTAAATTTGCGTTTTACCTTGAATGGTTGATAGTTGCCGCCAAGTTTAGTTCGGCATGAATATCACCATAGTAAGGATCAATTCTGAAAGTAAATAATAAATAACGTTTTAGTGTGTACAACTTAACACAAACATTAAGAATATCCCACATATATTCATAACATACTGGGTAACTGTTGGTTCTCGCGAGTAAGTTGAAACAGAAAGATAGTTCAAAGAAATCCAAAGGCGACAAGTCAAATCAAAACAACGGTTACACGTGTTTATATAACGTCGTCTTGGAGGTAGTAAAAGTATTTGCAAAAATGCGCTTAAGCCAGTAACTTACGCGATACTTTGGCCGCGGTGATCTATGACCATGAGGGTACATGTCTTTCCTACTCTTGCGTACTCCGCCTCGCGTTTCGTTGCCTCAGTCATCGATATAAGCTCCCCCGTGTACTCTGCCACTACCTGTCCTCTTTCCACGTCTTTTTTGGCGAAGGCGCATTTTCCCGCGCCTCGCGGGTCACTTGGAACGTCGTGCACCTGTGCAAGAAAAGTGCGAATACTGATCAGCTATTAACATTTCATTAAACCAGAAGAAAAGATATTCAACAGGAAAGGAACGAAAGAGCCTCAAGTAAACACTCACCTCGATTGGAGGAACTGGTGGAGGATGCCTGGCCATGAATACGGAGATGTTTCTTAACATCTGTTCACCTCCAAATTCATGGTCAAGCATACGACGGGCGCGGTGGAGTTTAATATTGAAGTATCCTCTGGTGTTGTTTTGTACGCCGTACGTGACATTTCCATTGTTTGAGAATGAAAAGGTGGAAATTTCCTTTTTTAGTTGCTGTTGACATAAAAATAAACGATTTTAGATCATTTCACCTTCAATGCCTTGAGATGTTTTCTTTTTCAACTTTTGAACTTACTCGATTAAAAGCACTTCTCTTCATTAGGAACTTTGTTTGGCCGTGAACACTATCGTCGTCGGTCCAAATTGAAACTGCCGTTTCATAGGCGGAAAAAAGCTCCGATGTGGAAACAAAGTTTCCTTCCTCTGTAGTGACACATTGATTTAAAAATTTTGACAAAAGAGGACATTTTGCCGCTCTTTTGTGCCGCAGCATCACCCGTCTAACATTCGCGTAGGACATGTTGAATAACGTTGTGGCAACTGGATAAGGATGTAAGAGCTATTTTCCCACAGGGTAAAATTAGAGAAAGTATAGAAGTGTGGCAGAGTGTGGGAATGCTTATAAAAGCTGCACTTCTATTTGTGGAATGTGTCAATCTCGCTACTTCACTGAATGTCGATCTGGTGTTTGCAGGCAAGTTTTTAAAATATTTGTATTTGTTTTTCAGACTTTTATCATTTCATTAAAAAGAAAAATATATGAGACATACAGACGTTTCAATAGACCCCTTTAGCTCAATGTATTGATGATATGTTTTTGCTTTTCAAACGCCATGTGACTTGAAATATGTTATGATAATTTATGCGTAGATTTGCACATGATTATGCATAAATTTTGATACTTTGTCACATGACCTTCATTACAACTGGAATATGAGCCCGCATTTCCAGGCAGGGTGGCGACATTTGCCGCGGGTGTGAAAAAAATATACAACTATTTTGAAAATTTGCCTGCAAACACCATCCGTGTATCAAAACACTTCGGATCTCTTCTCAGCCTTTGATTCTTTTATAACGGGATGAGAACCCGAGACCACAGGAGCCAGAAACAAATGAACTTGAAACGTTGAATCCATGCTATCGATTGAAAGGAATCAATGTGACGTAAGTCCGCGTTTTATAAAAGAAGGCTATTAACTCTTTTCTGGATTTCTGGATTCAGGTAGGGAACATAAACTTTGAAGATATTGACACTGGGGCAAGATTTCCGTACTGTTCTGACAACACCTTACATTTATTGTGAATGCAGCAATTTCCTACTTTACGAAGTTCAGTATTGCATGAAAGAGTCAAAACATCATGAAACATGAAAGCATAATCATAAATAACGTTTTTAATATTCTTGGATTGTAACCACGTGACAAGGCGACCAGGCTTGAAAACAATTCAATACATAAAAATGAAAATACAGTTGAGTTCCCAGAGGAGAGAAATGCATTTGTTTTTATCATCCAACATGGCCGCCGTGATGTCAGGTGCATTAAAACCAATAATAGGACTGTTTGGTGATCTTGCTTACTCAAAGAACATAACACTTGTTTACTGACCTTGTTTATAGAAAACAAACTGTGTCGCTTTTAACACCATACAGAGAAAATACAATTTCATTCTCTTTTGCCAGGAGGTCATGATTATTTAGGACTTACAGTTATAGATTTTCTTATTACTGTTTAATTACTCTCAAAAAGGAAACTCCTGGCATAGAAAAACACATAAGCTCAAGCCCTTTCAAAGAGCTTCGTACCTTAAGACTTCCGGTTTTATAGAAACAAACTTTTCTTCCTGTACGATAACAAAACCAATCCAATAAATTTGTAAACAACTTGTCTTTCTTACCAAATACTTGAAATTGATTGGTCCAATAACATCTAAATCCGCAAACGCTTACTGTCATATTTTACATTTTATTGTTTGTGTAACTGACATGTACCATCAAGTCAGCTTTACAATGCAGAAGGTGTCAATATACCAGTTATTCAAAAAAGAAGATTCATCGGCCAAGGTAATGTAACTTTATTGCGCACTAGATAAGTGTATAGTGATAATTTTTTTCATATGGCCCAAAACCCAACAATGAGTCCATTTAATAAAGTACAGCAACCTTTACAGAACTCTATTAAACCGTGAAATTCGGAGACCTCTCACCATTATCAAATACAAATGAAACATATCATACTGTAAAATAATGATCAATAATATTTTTGCATTTGATAATAAAGACGTTATCTTTTAAAAAATCTTTCATTATCAAACTTTGCCAAAACAGAGCTATCATCTGGTATCCATTGTGTGGTTCCCAAAATTTTCCATACGTCCCCCACGAAAAGGATTATTTCTTAGACCTCCCCCCCCAACCTCTCTGGAAATTACAGTCAAGCTTCATACATTTACTTAAATTTTGCGGCCTTAATGCGAACCCCAACCCGCCAACAATTTCCAAACCCTTCTATAAAGGGAGTATGAATATATTCTAGAACTACACATTTGGGGTAGCCTGGTTAAATTCCAGGGGAGTGGGGTTGTTGTAAGACAAGACAAGACAAGACAATGCTTTATGTAAAGTCTTATACAGTCCTATGTACATCGACTTTATCCAAATAATTTAAAATCATAACACAAATTGCACACTAGTGAAACTATAATCAATGTTAACCTAAAGAACTAATGATCTTCTTTTCTCATAGCAGTCGGCTACGTATTTTGCAATTAACTTTTGCACTGGATTGTTCTTGCTTGGATGGTTGTTAAGACTATGCTTTGTGCTAGAGTGCAGATTCGCTGGTTTTTTGTACCTGGGCTTACCCCTGTCTTTCAAAGCTCAATGTCTCCCTCAAATTAAGGGGGGTTGTGTCTGGCTGGGTGTCATGTTGTTGCACAGACACAGGGCTATCATCTGGTATGCATTTGGGGTAGCCTGGTTAAATTCCAGGGGGGTGGGGTTGTTGTAAAGACTATGCTTTGTGCTAGAGTGCAGATTCGCTGGGTTTTTGTACCTGGGCTTACCCCTGTCTTTCAAAGCTCAATGTCTCCCTCAAATTAAGGGGGGTTGTGTCTGGCTGGGTGTCATGTTGTTGCACAGACACAGGGCTATCATCTGGTATGCATTTGGGGTAGCCTGGTTACATTCCAGGGGGGGTGGGGTTGTTGTAAAGACTATGCTTTGTGCTAGAGTGCAGATTCGCTGGGTTTTTGTACCTTGGCTTACCCCTGTCTTTCAAAGCTCAATGTCTCCCTCAAATTAAGGGGGGTTGTGTCTGGCTGGGTGTCATGTTGTTGCACAGACACAGGGCTATCATCTGGTATGCATTTGGGGTAGCCTGGTTACATTCCAGGGGGGGTGGGGTTGTTGTAAAGACTATGCTTTGTGCTAGAGTGCAGATTCGCTGGGTTTTTGTACCTTGGCTTACCCCTGTCTTTCAAAGCTCAATGTCTCCCTCAAATTAAGGGGGGTTGTGTCTGGCTGGGTGTCATGTTGTTGCACAGACACAGGGCTATCATCTGGTATGCATTTGGGGTAGCCTGGTTAAATTCCAGGGGGGTGGGGTTGTTGTAAAGACTATGCTTTGTGCTAGAGTGCAGATTCGCTGGGTTTTGTACCTTGGCTTACCCCTGTCTTTCAAAGCTCAATGTCTCCCTCAAATTAAGGGGGGGTTGTGTCTGGCTGGGTGTCATGTTGTTGCACAGACACAGGGCTATCATCTAGTATGCATTTGGGGTAGCCTGGTTAAATTCCAGGGGGGTGGGGTTGTTGTAAAGACTATGCTTTGTGCTAGAGTGCAGATTCGCTGGGTTTTTGTACCTTGGCTTACCCCTGTCTTTCAAAGCTCAATGTCTCACTCAAATTAAGGGGGGGTTGTGTCTGGCTGGGCGTCAGGTTGTTGCACAGACAATGGGCTATCGTTTGGTATGCATTTGGGGTAGCCTGGTTAAATCCCAGGGGGGTGGGGTTGTTGTAAAGACTATGCTTTGTGCTAGAGTGCAGATTCGCTGGGTTTTTGTACCTTGGCTTACCCCTGTCTTTCAAAGCTCAATGTCTCACTCAAAGTAAGGGGGGGATGTGTCTGGCTGGGTGCCATGTTGTTGCACAGACACGGGGCTATCGTCTGGTATGCATTTGGGGTAGCCTGGTTAAATTCCAGGGGAGTGGGTTTGTTGTAAATTTTGATGTGTTTTTGCACTCTTATGCAGTTTGTTTGTGCTGTTTGCATGCAAGCAATGACCCACTCTGTTGATAATGTTCCTAGTCAGCAAGCAGTTGAACTGCTGGTTTTAGGACTTGGTTTTGTTGAGCAGTGTTGGCTTAGATTGTTTTTGGGAGACCAGCTTCAATTAAAAATGGGGTGAACTGGGGAATTGGCTTTGCAATCGGTGTCACCGACACTAAAAATTGCTTCTTAAAATGCCTTATTTTCCAGATTAATGAGGAAAACTTCACTTTTGTTACTTTCAAGACAGATGATTCTATCAAATGGAAGCTCATGTATTCAATAATTTCTTTTTGAGGTGATATTTTACTTTTCAAGTAACAAGGGCCATCAAATTAACAATCAGTGCGAGAGACTGGCATTTTTTAGTAGCCCGGTTTTCAAAAAACCAGGTATATGTATATATATAAAAATGGGAAAGGCTGAAATTCGCAGAATAGCAAGAAGTTTTCAGTAGAAATTTTTAACTTTAAAATTAGCAGCAGCGTAAAAATGGTGCCCGTTATAACCGAAACACTAGCCATATGTATTTCAGTGGCAATTCTCACCTCTCAATAAGCTTTCTCTTTCTGGAGGTGGAACTAAAGCATAGTTTTTGCTATAATGTATTTTTGTTAATGATACAATTATCTTAACATAATTATACTTATTTCCGAAAAAAGTTTGATATTTCGTCATGAAAACCCCTTTTCGTTGTCTATCAGAGAATCGAAGGAATACCCTCGTTTACCTTGTGTGTCAGACACCACTTGCACTTGTTGATATAGAGACGCAAAATACTGGAGTCAACTTTGGCGTACATTTGCCGCATCTAGAATATGGAGAGAAAAATTCTTTTCTATACGTAGAGTTACCACAGTAGCGATAGAGTCAAAATACAAAATGATTAAAAATATATACGCACCTCATAGTAACATTTTATGAACCCTAGATGGTTCTTTCCGTCATGGTGATCTTTCAGGAGAGTTTCGTACTCGTCTTCGCAGATAACCCGCTTCTTAACGTACACTGGATTATCTTATGTAGAAGTATCCTCTCGCACTTTTCCAGCTTGGCCAAAAAATTGGTACCGTTAACGTTGAGAATGGCATACCTGTTGGCTTTCCTTATGAAATTTTTCCTATGCGCGTCGACCTTAAAATCTATATGTTGACCATCTTTTGATCTCCTTTCGTCCACGTAACGTTGAAGAACAGTAGCTGTCCAGTCTATCGGCCTTTCATGGTTTGTTAGGTAAAAGAGAAAGGCCTCGTACACACAGCGTGAAACCACTTGGAAAATAAAAGAAAAGAAGGAAAAATTTGCCAGACTAAGAGACAATACCTCCCTTGCCTTAAGGTCTCTGTTGAGTTTTAATTTTTGAAAAACAATTCAGAACAAATTATGCATTACTTACTTTCACCACGTGGCAGCTGCGCCAAGGAAGGGGACTCTTAACCGTTGTGTAAAGTAAAGAAGCGTCAGATGCAGAACAAACAGCACCGCGCAAATAAACCCGTCAGCATTGCAACGACACAAAGCTTTGTACGATTTCAGTAGAAGCACGGAAGAACTAATGTAAGTATTTCGCTACTTCGACAATTATAAAACATTCTTTGCGAAGTGCGCAACCAGGTGCCTCGAGATGACTGTCAATGATGACCGTGGTGCTCCTCGGTATTGAGTAAGAGCAAGTTTTTTTTAATTTTTTATTTCTGCATTGGGTAATAGACGAATTCAAGTACGAATGACGTGTGTGCGTGTGTGTGCCACCCCGGGGGAGTCCCTATAATGGCCTCTACGTGGAGACTCCGCCCGAAAGGGGTGTCCTGTTGGTGAAAAATGGTATATGAAAGGATAAGGGACCTCGGAGCTGAGTCTCCCCGTAGAAAACATGGTTAGAATATTATTATACTGTACTGTAGTTTTCATGCGCTTATCAGACTGTACGTTATCAGATATCCCGCGCTGGTCACGTTCACGCTCCGGTAACTACACTTTGGGAGGCACACGTTATTATGAGGCTTTTAAATTCCCTTGTTAACGCGCTGAAATCGTTAAAATCGGGTTAAAATTTTATGTTCTTTTTACTATTATCACTTCTTGTTTCCCTTAGCGTTTAATTCTCCAGTTGTTGGATGCGAAGGAGGAACGGGCAGGAATTTCTTTTTTACGCTTATCGGCGGGAATCACCACGACGGTAGATCTTAGTTTTCGAGGGTCTAAATTTTCGCAATACCCGACGGCAGTAGTTGCATGTTTGGCAAAAGTTATTCACTGAACGCTTATTTATAAGCAATGCCTGTCACAATCTCTTGAAGGAATCAATGCCTTCATATTCTCTCCTTCACTGCTACTTTTGTTCAAGCAGAAAACGCTACTGACTTTTTTTCTGAATTATTTATATCTATTTTCCAAGGTTATCAGCTGCAATAATCTGTTTAGCTGTCAACAAAACAATTGGCGATAGCGCGAGTTACTCGTGTACTACCGTGAGAGCACAACATTTTTAAAAATTGAGCATTGCACGCGCACAGTTAAGACACCATTAACTCGGTATACAGAAAGTAAAGCCAATTAAAGGCAAATAAAGGCAACTTAATAATCGCTTATTAAAGTTTGCCATTTCCTTTTGCTTTGATGCTCTCAGCACTGGATAAATTATAACTACACTTCTAGTAATTGTTAGGCAATTTCCTGTATTACGTTGCGCTAGATTTCTATCAGTGGATTCATGCTATGTCGAAATCCATGTGGCTGCATGCAGGAGTGTCATGTCTACGTTACAACGTAGGAACATGTTCATTCGACGGCTAATCAAGCAAAAGAAAACGCACATACACTTGCTTGTTAGTCTAAATTTTGCAACACACAGAGCAACTTGTAAGGCCATAAAAACAGCAGCCGATTCGTTTATAAGAATTAGGGACTATAAAGGCGTCTGTAACGTACGGCAATGCGTGTCTTATTTTAGAGATCGAGAAATAAGCCAGAAAACACTTGTAAAGGCTAAACAACTGTAATATGAACACTTAGTGAATTCGCCAGCAACATTTAGGCTATCACTGTTTTTTTACAAAATATATTTTTGTAAAAAAGCTGTCCTTTTACAAATATATATCAGTGTAAAAAAACAGCTTTCTTACGGTACCGTTCTTTTACACAACATATATCTAGCCGGATTTATGAAAACCGTACCATCGGACACCAGCAGCCCACACAGCTTAAACTGACTCAACTAAAGTAAATATGGCCAAGACACTCAGCTCTTACCCATGGTTCTCTTAAGTTGACTCTCCTCTTGGCTCCTGATTAGCAAAAGAAACATTCCAGTCCATCAAAAAGACACTCTGGACTTGTCCATACACTCTAGCTGCTTAAAGGCCCTGAATGACGGAGGACGCTTGAGACTTAAGCAAGTTCTAAGCAGAGAAATTCAAGGTTAAATCACCCCCCCAGCCTAGCACGTGCTTAAGGGGAATGCTTTCATTGGCCAATGGGCCTCAAACGTTACAAGAATTTGACATGACAGACTAAAGGCAGACATGAGCAGTGCACTGACTCTCCCAGACCAGGACTAACGGAAGGTACAACGCTTCTTTAGCACCCTACCCCCCTAGGGATTGACATGGAGGCCCCTTTCCAACCCATGGCGAGTTAGCTCAGGGACTGAACTTGTCAATGAGACCAACCAGGACAGCAAGCCCCCTATGTTTTTTGGCACCACAGTGACCAGAAAGCTGGCTATTGCCAGCTTTCTGTGCGAATATTCTGGTCCATTTTGAGGTATGTTTTCAAAAATTCGGCTAGATGTTGACGACAAATGCTGTCTTTTCCAAGAAGGAGGTCACCTCGGGCCAAATCTGCCTCCTCCCGACCCAGTTTGGCCCCCATTTCTCCCCTTCAGACAGCATTCAACGACATCATCTAGCCGGATTTATGAAAACCGTACCATCGGACACCAGCAGCCCACACAGCTTAAACTGACTCAACTAAAGTAAATATGGCCAAGACACTCAGCTCTTACCCATGGTTCTCTTAAGTTGACTCTCCTCTTGGCTCCTGATTAGCAAAAGAAACATTCCAGTCCATCAAAAAGACACTCTGGACTTGTCCATACACTCTAGCTGCTTAAAGGCCCTGAATGACGGAGGACGCTTGAGACTTAAGCAAGTTCTAAGCAGAGAAATTCAAGGTTAAATCACCCCCCCAGCCTAGCACGTGCTTAAGGGGAATGCTTTCATTGGCCAATGGGCCTCAAACGTTACAAGAATTTGACATGACAGACTAAAGGCAGACATGAGCAGTGCACTGACTCTCCCAGACCAGGACTAACGGAAGGTACAACGCTTCTTTAGCACCCTACCCCCCTAGGGATTGACATGGAGGCCCCTTTCCAACCCATGGCGAGTTAGCTCAGGGACTGAACTTGTCAATGAGACCAACCAGGACAGCAAGCCCCCTATGTTTTTTGGCACCACAGTGACCAGAAAGCTGGCTATTGCCAGCTTTCTGTGCGAATATTCTGGTCCATTTTGAGGTATGTTTTCAAAAATTCGGCTAGATGTTGACGACAAATGCTGTCTTTTCCAAGAAGGAGGTCACCTCGGGCCAAATCTGCCTCCTCCCGACCCAGTTTGGCCCCCATTTCTCCCCTTCAGACAGCATTCAACGACATCATCTAGCCGGATTTATGAAAACCGTACCATCGGACACCAGCAGCCCACACAGCTTAAACTGACTCAACTAAAGTAAATATGGCCAAGACACTCAGCTCTTACCCATGGTTCTCTTAAGTTGACTCTCCTCTTGGCTCCTGATTAGCAAAAGAAACATTCCAGTCCATCAAAAAGACACTCTGGACTTGTCCATACACTCTAGCTGCTTAAAGGCCCTGAATGACGGAGGACGCTTGAGACTTAAGCAAGTTCTAAGCAGAGAAATTCAAGGTTAAATCACCCCCCCTGACTTCCTCCACCCCCCCCAGCCTAGCACGTGCTTAAGGGGAATGCTTTCATTGGCCAATGGGCCTCAAACGTTACAAGAATTTGACATGACAGACTAAAGGCAGACATGAGCAGTGCACTGACTCTCCCAGACCAGGACTAACGGAAGGTACAACGCTTCTTTAGCACCCTACCCCCCTAGGGATTGACATGGAGGCCCCTTTCCAACCCATGGCGAGTTAGCTCAGGGACTGAACTTGTCAATGAGACCAACCAGGACAGCAAGCCCCCTATGTTTTTTGGCACCACAGTGACCAGAAAGCTGGCTATTGCCAGCTTTCTGTGCGAATATTCTGGTCCATTTTGAGGTATGTTTTCAAAAATTCGGCTAGATGTTGACGACAAATGCTGTCTTTTCCAAGAAGGAGGTCACCTCGGGCCAAATCTGCCTCCTCCCGACCCAGTTTGGCCCCCATTTCTCCCCTTCAGACAGCATTCAACGACATCATCTAGCCGGATTTATGAAAACCGTACCATCGGACACCGGCAGCCCACACAGCTTAAACTGACTCAACTAAAGTAAATATGGCCAAGACACTCAGCTCTTACCCATGGTTCTCTTAAGTTGACTCTCCTCTTGGCTCCTGATTAGCAAAAGAAACATTCCAGTCCATCAAAAAGACACTCTGGACTTGTCCATACACTCTAGCTGCTTAAAGGCCCTGAATGACGGAGGACGCTTGAGACTTAAGCAAGTTCTAAGCAGAGAAATTCAAGGTTAAATCACCCCCCCTGACTTCCTCCACCCCCCCAGCCTAGCACGTGCTTAAGGGGAATGCTTTCATTGGCCAATGGGCCTCAAACGTTACAAGAATTTGACATGACAGACTAAAGGCAGACATGAGCAGTGCACTGACTCTCCCAGACCAGGACTAACGGAAGGTACAACGCTTCTTTAGCACCCTACCCCCCTAGGGATTGACATGGAGGCCCCTTTCCAACCCATGGCGAGTTAGCTCAGGGACTGAACTTGTCAATGAGACCAACCAGGACAGCAAGCCCCCTATGTTTTTTGGCACCACAGTGACCAGAAAGCTGGCTATTGCCAGCTTTCTGTGCGAATATTCTGGTCCATTTTGAGGTATGTTTTCAAAAATTCGGCTAGATGTTGACGACAAATGCTGTCTTTTCCAAGAAGGAGGTCACCTCGGGCCAAATCTGCCTCCTCCCGACCCAGTTTGGCCCCCATTTCTCCCCTTCAGACAGCATTCAACGACATCATCTAGCCGGATTTATGAAAACCGTACCATCGGACACCAGCAGCCCACACAGCTTAAACTGACTCAACTAAAGTAAATATGGCCAAGACACTCAGCTCTTACCCATGGTTCTCTTAAGTTGACTCTCCTCTTGGCTCCTGATTAGCAAAAGAAACATTCCAGTCCATCAAAAAGACACTCTGGACTTGTCCATACACTCTAGCTGCTTAAAGGCCCTGAATGACGGAGGACGCTTGAGACTTAAGCAAGTTCTAAGCAGAGAAATTCAAGGTTAAATCACCCCCCCTGACTTCCTCCACCCCCCCAGCCTAGCACGTGCTTAAGGGGAAAGCTTTCATTGGCCAATGGGCCTCAAACGTTACAAGAATTTGACATGACAGACTAAAGGCAGACATGAGCAGTGCACTGACTCTCCCAGACCAGGACTAACGGAAGGTACAACGCTTCTTTAGCACCCTACCCCCCTAGGGATTGACATGGAGGCCCCTTTCCAACCCATGGCGAGTTAGCTCAGGGACTGAACTTGTCAATGAGACCAACCAGGACAGCAAGCCCCCTATGTTTTTTGGCACCACAGTGACCAGAAAGCTGGCTATTGCCAGCTTTCTGTGCGAATATTCTGGTCCATTTTGAGGTATGTTTTCAAAAATTCGGCTAGATGTTGACGACAAATGCTGTCTTTTCCAAGAAGGAGGTCACCTCGGGCCAAATCTGCCTCCTCCCGACCCAGTTTGGCCCCCATTTCTCCCCTTCAGACAGCATTCAACGACATCATCTAGCCGGATTTATGAAAACCGTACCATCGGACACCAGCAGCCCACACAGCTTAAACTGACTCAACTAAAGTAAATATGGCCAAGACACTCAGCTCTTACCCATGGTTCTCTTAAGTTGACTCTCCTCTTGGCTCCTGATTAGCAAAAGAAACATTCCAGTCCATCAAAAAGACACTCTGGACTTGTCCATACACTCTAGCTGCTTAAAGGCCCTGAATGACGGAGGACGCTTGAGACTTAAGCAAGTTCTAAGCAGAGAAATTCAAGGTTAAATCACCCCCCCAGCCTAGCACGTGCTTAAGGGGAATGCTTTCATTGGCCAATGGGCCTCAAACGTTACAAGAATTTGACATGACAGACTAAAGGCAGACATGAGCAGTGCACTGACTCTCCCAGACCAGGACTAACGGAAGGTACAACGCTTCTTTAGCACCCTACCCCCCTAGGGATTGACATGGAGGCCCCTTTCCAACCCATGGCGAGTTAGCTCAGGGACTGAACTTGTCAATGAGACCAACCAGGACAGCAAGCCCCCTATGTTTTTTGGCACCACAGTGACCAGAAAGCTGGCTATTGCCAGCTTTCTGTGCGAATATTCTGGTCCATTTTGAGGTATGTTTTCAAAAATTCGGCTAGATGTTGACGACAAATGCTGTCTTTTCCAAGAAGGAGGTCACCTCGGGCCAAATCTGCCTCCTCCCGACCCAGTTTGGCCCCCATTTCTCCCCTTCAGACAGCATTCAACGACATCATCTAGCCGGATTTATGAAAACCGTACCATCGGACACCAGCAGCCCACACAGCTTAAACTGACTCAACTAAAGTAAATATGGCCAAGACACTCAGCTCTTACCCATGGTTCTCTTAAGTTGACTCTCCTCTTGGCTCCTGATTAGCAAAAGAAACATTCCAGTCCATCAAAAAGACACTCTGGACTTGTCCATACACTCTAGCTGCTTAAAGGCCCTGAATGACGGAGGACGCTTGAGACTTAAGCAAGTTCTAAGCAGAGAAATTCAAGGTTAAATCACCCCCCCAGCCTAGCACGTGCTTAAGGGGAATGCTTTCATTGGCCAATGGGCCTCAAACGTTACAAGAATTTGACATGACAGACTAAAGGCAGACATGAGCAGTGCACTGACTCTCCCAGACCAGGACTAACGGAAGGTACAACGCTTCTTTAGCACCCTACCCCCCTAGGGATTGACATGGAGGCCCCTTTCCAACCCATGGCGAGTTAGCTCAGGGACTGAACTTGTCAATGAGACCAACCAGGACAGCAAGCCCCCTATGTTTTTTGGCACCACAGTGACCAGAAAGCTGGCTATTGCCAGCTTTCTGTGCGAATATTCTGGTCCATTTTGAGGTATGTTTTCAAAAATTCGGCTAGATGTTGACGACAAATGCTGTCTTTTCCAAGAAGGAGGTCACCTCGGGCCAAATCTGCCTCCTCCCGACCCAGTTTGGCCCCCATTTCTCCCCTTCAGACAGCATTCAACGACATCATCTAGCCGGATTTATGAAAACCGTACCATCGGACACCAGCAGCCCACACAGCTTAAACTGACTCAACTAAAGTAAATATGGCCAAGACACTCAGCTCTTACCCATGGTTCTCTTAAGTTGACTCTCCTCTTGGCTCCTGATTAGCAAAAGAAACATTCCAGTCCATCAAAAAGACACTCTGGACTTGTCCATACACTCTAGCTGCTTAAAGGCCCTGAATGACGGAGGACGCTTGAGACTTAAGCAAGTTCTAAGCAGAGAAATTCAAGGTTAAATCACCCCCCCTGACTTCCTCCACCCCCCCCAGCCTAGCACGTGCTTAAGGGGAATGCTTTCATTGGCCAATGGGCCTCAAACGTTACAAGAATTTGACATGACAGACTAAAGGCAGACATGAGCAGTGCACTGACTCTCCCAGACCAGGACTAACGGAAGGTACAACGCTTCTTTAGCACCCTACCCCCCTAGGGATTGACATGGAGGCCCCTTTCCAACCCATGGCGAGTTAGCTCAGGGACTGAACTTGTCAATGAGACCAACCAGGACAGCAAGCCCCCTATGTTTTTTGGCACCACAGTGACCAGAAAGCTGGCTATTGCCAGCTTTCTGTGCGAATATTCTGGTCCATTTTGAGGTATGTTTTCAAAAATTCGGCTAGATGTTGACGACAAATGCTGTCTTTTCCAAGAAGGAGGTCACCTCGGGCCAAATCTGCCTCCTCCCGACCCAGTTTGGCCCCCATTTCTCCCCTTCAGACAGCATTCAACGACATCATCTAGCCGGATTTATGAAAACCGTACCATCGGACACCGGCAGCCCACACAGCTTAAACTGACTCAACTAAAGTAAATATGGCCAAGACACTCAGCTCTTACCCATGGTTCTCTTAAGTTGACTCTCCTCTTGGCTCCTGATTAGCAAAAGAAACATTCCAGTCCATCAAAAAGACACTCTGGACTTGTCCATACACTCTAGCTGCTTAAAGGCCCTGAATGACGGAGGACGCTTGAGACTTAAGCAAGTTCTAAGCAGAGAAATTCAAGGTTAAATCACCCCCCCTGACTTCCTCCACCCCCCCAGCCTAGCACGTGCTTAAGGGGAATGCTTTCATTGGCCAATGGGCCTCAAACGTTACAAGAATTTGACATGACAGACTAAAGGCAGACATGAGCAGTGCACTGACTCTCCCAGACCAGGACTAACGGAAGGTACAACGCTTCTTTAGCACCCTACCCCCCTAGGGATTGACATGGAGGCCCCTTTCCAACCCATGGCGAGTTAGCTCAGGGACTGAACTTGTCAATGAGACCAACCAGGACAGCAAGCCCCCTATGTTTTTTGGCACCACAGTGACCAGAAAGCTGGCTATTGCCAGCTTTCTGTGCGAATATTCTGGTCCATTTTGAGGTATGTTTTCAAAAATTCGGCTAGATGTTGACGACAAATGCTGTCTTTTCCAAGAAGGAGGTCACCTCGGGCCAAATCTGCCTCCTCCCGACCCAGTTTGGCCCCCATTTCTCCCCTTCAGACAGCATTCAACGACATCATCTAGCCGGATTTATGAAAACCGTACCATCGGACACCAGCAGCCCACACAGCTTAAACTGACTCAACTAAAGTAAATATGGCCAAGACACTCAGCTCTTACCCATGGTTCTCTTAAGTTGACTCTCCTCTTGGCTCCTGATTAGCAAAAGAAACATTCCAGTCCATCAAAAAGACACTCTGGACTTGTCCATACACTCTAGCTGCTTAAAGGCCCTGAATGACGGAGGACGCTTGAGACTTAAGCAAGTTCTAAGCAGAGAAATTCAAGGTTAAATCACCCCCCCTGACTTCCTCCACCCCCCCAGCCTAGCACGTGCTTAAGGGGAATGCTTTCATTGGCCAATGGGCCTCAAACGTTACAAGAATTTGACATGACAGACTAAAGGCAGACATGAGCAGTGCACTGACTCTCCCAGACCAGGACTAACGGAAGGTACAACGCTTCTTTAGCACCCTACCCCCCTAGGGATTGACATGGAGGCCCCTTTCCAACCCATGGCGAGTTAGCTCAGGGACTGAACTTGTCAATGAGACCAACCAGGACAGCAAGCCCCCTATGTTTTTTGGCACCACAGTGACCAGAAAGCTGGCTATTGCCAGCTTTCTGTGCGAATATTCTGGTCCATTTTGAGGTATGTTTTCAAAAATTCGGCTAGATGTTGACGACAAATGCTGTCTTTTCCAAGAAGGAGGTCACCTCGGGCCAAATCTGCCTCCTCCCGACCCAGTTTGGCCCCCATTTCTCCCCTTCAGACAGCATTCAACGACATCATCTAGCCGGATTTATGAAAACCGTACCATCGGACACCAGCAGCCCACACAGCTTAAACTGACTCAACTAAAGTAAATATGGCCAAGACACTCAGCTCTTACCCATGGTTCTCTTAAGTTGACTCTCCTCTTGGCTCCTGATTAGCAAAAGAAACATTCCAGTCCATCAAAAAGACACTCTGGACTTGTCCATACACTCTAGCTGCTTAAAGGCCCTGAATGACGGAGGACGCTTGAGACTTAAGCAAGTTCTAAGCAGAGAAATTCAAGGTTAAATCACCCCCCCTGACTTCCTCCACCCCCCCAGCCTAGCACGTGCTTAAGGGGAATGCTTTCATTGGCCAATGGGCCTCAAACGTTACAAGAATTTGACATGACAGACTAAAGGCAGACATGAGCAGTGCACTGACTCTCCCAGACCAGGACTAACGGAAGGTACAACGCTTCTTTAGCACCCTACCCCCCTAGGGATTGACATGGAGGCCCCTTTCCAACCCATGGCGAGTTAGCTCAGGGACTGAACTTGTCAATGAGACCAACCAGGACAGCAAGCCCCCTATGTTTTTTGGCACCACAGTGACCAGAAAGCTGGCTATTGCCAGCTTTCTGTGCGAATATTCTGGTCCATTTTGAGGTATGTTTTCAAAAATTCGGCTAGATGTTGACGACAAATGCTGTCTTTTCCAAGAAGGAGGTCACCTCGGGCCAAATCTGCCTCCTCCCGACCCAGTTTGGCCCCCATTTCTCCCCTTCAGACAGCATTCAACGACATCATCTAGCCGGATTTATGAAAACCGTACCATCGGACACCAGCAGCCCACACAGCTTAAACTGACTCAACTAAAGTAAATATGGCCAAGACACTCAGCTCTTACCCATGGTTCTCTTAAGTTGACTCTCCTCTTGGCTCCTGATTAGCAAAAGAAACATTCCAGTCCATCAAAAAGACACTCTGGACTTGTCCATACACTCTAGCTGCTTAAAGGCCCTGAATGACGGAGGACGCTTGAGACTTAAGCAAGTTCTAAGCAGAGAAATTCAAGGTTAAATCACCCCCCCTGACTTCCTCCACCCCCCCCAGCCTAGCACGTGCTTAAGGGGAATGCTTTCATTGGCCAATGGGCCTCAAACGTTACAAGAATTTGACATGACAGACTAAAGGCAGACATGAGCAGTGCACTGACTCTCCCAGACCAGGACTAACGGAAGGTACAACGCTTCTTTAGCACCCTACCCCCCTAGGGATTGACATGGAGGCCCCTTTCCAACCCATGGCGAGTTAGCTCAGGGACTGAACTTGTCAATGAGACCAACCAGGACAGCAAGCCCCCTATGTTTTTTGGCACCACAGTGACCAGAAAGCTGGCTATTGCCAGCTTTCTGTGCGAATATTCTGGTCCATTTTGAGGTATGTTTTCAAAAATTCGGCTAGATGTTGACGACAAATGCTGTCTTTTCCAAGAAGGAGGTCACCTCGGGCCAAATCTGCCTCCTCCCGACCCAGTTTGGCCCCCATTTCTCCCCTTCAGACAGCATTCAACGACATCATCTAGCCGGATTTATGAAAACCGTACCATCGGACACCGGCAGCCCACACAGCTTAAACTGACTCAACTAAAGTAAATATGGCCAAGACACTCAGCTCTTACCCATGGTTCTCTTAAGTTGACTCTCCTCTTGGCTCCTGATTAGCAAAAGAAACATTCCAGTCCATCAAAAAGACACTCTGGACTTGTCCATACACTCTAGCTGCTTAAAGGCCCTGAATGACGGAGGACGCTTGAGACTTAAGCAAGTTCTAAGCAGAGAAATTCAAGGTTAAATCACCCCCCCTGACTTCCTCCACCCCCCCAGCCTAGCACGTGCTTAAGGGGAATGCTTTCATTGGCCAATGGGCCTCAAACGTTACAAGAATTTGACATGACAGACTAAAGGCAGACATGAGCAGTGCACTGACTCTCCCAGACCAGGACTAACGGAAGGTACAACGCTTCTTTAGCACCCTACCCCCCTAGGGATTGACATGGAGGCCCCTTTCCAACCCATGGCGAGTTAGCTCAGGGACTGAACTTGTCAATGAGACCAACCAGGACAGCAAGCCCCCTATGTTTTTTGGCACCACAGTGACCAGAAAGCTGGCTATTGCCAGCTTTCTGTGCGAATATTCTGGTCCATTTTGAGGTATGTTTTCAAAAATTCGGCTAGATGTTGACGACAAATGCTGTCTTTTCCAAGAAGGAGGTCACCTCGGGCCAAATCTGCCTCCTCCCGACCCAGTTTGGCCCCCATTTCTCCCCTTCAGACAGCATTCAACGACATCATCTAGCCGGATTTATGAAAACCGTACCATCGGACACCAGCAGCCCACACAGCTTAAACTGACTCAACTAAAGTAAATATGGCCAAGACACTCAGCTCTTACCCATGGTTCTCTTAAGTTGACTCTCCTCTTGGCTCCTGATTAGCAAAAGAAACATTCCAGTCCATCAAAAAGACACTCTGGACTTGTCCATACACTCTAGCTGCTTAAAGGCCCTGAATGACGGAGGACGCTTGAGACTTAAGCAAGTTCTAAGCAGAGAAATTCAAGGTTAAATCACCCCCCCAGCCTAGCACGTGCTTAAGGGGAATGCTTTCATTGGCCAATGGGCCTCAAACGTTACAAGAATTTGACATGACAGACTAAAGGCAGACATGAGCAGTGCACTGACTCTCCCAGACCAGGACTAACGGAAGGTACAACGCTTCTTTAGCACCCTACCCCCCTAGGGATTGACATGGAGGCCCCTTTCCAACCCATGGCGAGTTAGCTCAGGGACTGAACTTGTCAATGAGACCAACCAGGACAGCAAGCCCCCTATGTTTTTTGGCACCACAGTGACCAGAAAGCTGGCTATTGCCAGCTTTCTGTGCGAATATTCTGGTCCATTTTGAGGTATGTTTTCAAAAATTCGGCTAGATGTTGACGACAAATGCTGTCTTTTCCAAGAAGGAGGTCACCTCGGGCCAAATCTGCCTCCTCCCGACCCAGTTTGGCCCCCATTTCTCCCCTTCAGACAGCATTCAACGACATCATCTAGCCGGATTTATGAAAACCGTACCATCGGACACCAGCAGCCCACACAGCTTAAACTGACTCAACTAAAGTAAATATGGCCAAGACACTCAGCTCTTACCCATGGTTCTCTTAAGTTGACTCTCCTCTTGGCTCCTGATTAGCAAAAGAAACATTCCAGTCCATCAAAAAGACACTCTGGACTTGTCCATACACTCTAGCTGCTTAAAGGCCCTGAATGACGGAGGACGCTTGAGACTTAAGCAAGTTCTAAGCAGAGAAATTCAAGGTTAAATCACCCCCCCAGCCTAGCACGTGCTTAAGGGGAATGCTTTCATTGGCCAATGGGCCTCAAACGTTACAAGAATTTGACATGACAGACTAAAGGCAGACATGAGCAGTGCACTGACTCTCCCAGACCAGGACTAACGGAAGGTACAACGCTTCTTTAGCACCCTACCCCCCTAGGGATTGACATGGAGGCCCCTTTCCAACCCATGGCGAGTTAGCTCAGGGACTGAACTTGTCAATGAGACCAACCAGGACAGCAAGCCCCCTATGTTTTTTGGCACCACAGTGACCAGAAAGCTGGCTATTGCCAGCTTTCTGTGCGAATATTCTGGTCCATTTTGAGGTATGTTTTCAAAAATTCGGCTAGATGTTGACGACAAATGCTGTCTTTTCCAAGAAGGAGGTCACCTCGGGCCAAATCTGCCTCCTCCCGACCCAGTTTGGCCCCCATTTCTCCCCTTCAGACAGCATTCAACGACATCATCTAGCCGGATTTATGAAAACCGTACCATCGGACACCAGCAGCCCACACAGCTTAAACTGACTCAACTAAAGTAAATATGGCCAAGACACTCAGCTCTTACCCATGGTTCTCTTAAGTTGACTCTCCTCTTGGCTCCTGATTAGCAAAAGAAACATTCCAGTCCATCAAAAAGACACTCTGGACTTGTCCATACACTCTAGCTGCTTAAAGGCCCTGAATGACGGAGGACGCTTGAGACTTAAGCAAGTTCTAAGCAGAGAAATTCAAGGTTAAATCACCCCCCCTGACTTCCTCCACCCCCCCAGCCTAGCACGTGCTTAAGGGGAATGCTTTCATTGGCCAATGGGCCTCAAACGTTACAAGAATTTGACATGACAGACTAAAGGCAGACATGAGCAGTGCACTGACTCTCCCAGACCAGGACTAACGGAAGGTACAACGCTTCTTTAGCACCCTACCCCCCTAGGGATTGACATGGAGGCCCCTTTCCAACCCATGGCGAGTTAGCTCAGGGACTGAACTTGTCAATGAGACCAACCAGGACAGCAAGCCCCCTATGTTTTTTGGCACCACAGTGACCAGAAAGCTGGCTATTGCCAGCTTTCTGTGCGAATATTCTGGTCCATTTTGAGGTATGTTTTCAAAAATTCGGCTAGATGTTGACGACAAATGCTGTCTTTTCCAAGAAGGAGGTCACCTCGGGCCAAATCTGCCTCCTCCCGACCCAGTTTGGCCCCCATTTCTCCCCTTCAGACAGCATTCAACGACATCATCTAGCCGGATTTATGAAAACCGTACCATCGGACACCAGCAGCCCACACAGCTTAAACTGACTCAACTAAAGTAAATATGGCCAAGACACTCAGCTCTTACCCATGGTTCTCTTAAGTTGACTCTCCTCTTGGCTCCTGATTAGCAAAAGAAACATTCCAGTCCATCAAAAAGACACTCTGGACTTGTCCATACACTCTAGCTGCTTAAAGGCCCTGAATGACGGAGGACGCTTGAGACTTAAGCAAGTTCTAAGCAGAGAAATTCAAGGTTAAATCACCCCCCCTGACTTCCTCCACCCCCCCAGCCTAGCACGTGCTTAAGAGGAATGCTTTCATTGGCCAATGGGCCTCAAACGTTACAAGAATTTGACATGACAGACTAAAGGCAGACATGAGCAGTGCACTGACTCTCCCAGACCAGGACTAACGGAAGGTACAACGCTTCTTTAGCACCCTACCCCCCTAGGGATTGACATGGAGGCCCCTTTCCAACCCATGGCGAGTTAGCTCAGGGACTGAACTTGTCAATGAGACCAACCAGGACAGCAAGCCCCCTATGTTTTTTGGCACCACAGTGACCAGAAAGCTGGCTATTGCCAGCTTTCTGTGCGAATATTCTGGTCCATTTTGAGGTATGTTTTCAAAAATTCGGCTAGATGTTGACGACAAATGCTGTCTTTTCCAAGAAGGAGGTCACCTCGGGCCAAATCTGCCTCCTCCCGACCCAGTTTGGCCCCCATTTCTCCCCTTCAGACAGCATTCAACGACATCATCTAGCCGGATTTATGAAAACCGTACCATCGGACACCGGCAGCCCACACAGCTTAAACTGACTCAACTAAAGTAAATATGGCCAAGACACTCAGCTCTTACCCATGGTTCTCTTAAGTTGACTCTCCTCTTGGCTCCTGATTAGCAAAAGAAACATTCCAGTCCATCAAAAAGACACTCTGGACTTGTCCATACACTCTAGCTGCTTAAAGGCCCTGAATGACGGAGGACGCTTGAGACTTAAGCAAGTTCTAAGCAGAGAAATTCAAGGTTAAATCACCCCCCCTGACTTCCTCCACCCCCCCAGCCTAGCACGTGCTTAAGGGGAATGCTTTCATTGGCCAATGGGCCTCAAACGTTACAAGAATTTGACATGACAGACTAAAGGCAGACATGAGCAGTGCACTGACTCTCCCAGACCAGGACTAACGGAAGGTACAACGCTTCTTTAGCACCCTACCCCCCTAGGGATTGACATGGAGGCCCCTTTCCAACCCATGGCGAGTTAGCTCAGGGACTGAACTTGTCAATGAGACCAACCAGGACAGCAAGCCCCCTATGTTTTTTGGCACCACAGTGACCAGAAAGCTGGCTATTGCCAGCTTTCTGTGCGAATATTCTGGTCCATTTTGAGGTATGTTTTCAAAAATTCGGCTAGATGTTGACGACAAATGCTGTCTTTTCCAAGAAGGAGGTCACCTCGGGCCAAATCTGCCTCCTCCCGACCCAGTTTGGCCCCCATTTCTCCCCTTCAGACAGCATTCAACGACATCATCTAGCCGGATTTATGAAAACCGTACCATCGGACACCAGCAGCCCACACAGCTTAAACTGACTCAACTAAAGTAAATATGGCCAAGACACTCAGCTCTTACCCATGGTTCTCTTAAGTTGACTCTCCTCTTGGCTCCTGATTAGCAAAAGAAACATTCCAGTCCATCAAAAAGACACTCTGGACTTGTCCATACACTCTAGCTGCTTAAAGGCCCTGAATGACGGAGGACGCTTGAGACTTAAGCAAGTTCTAAGCAGAGAAATTCAAGGTTAAATCACCCCCCCTGACTTCCTCCACCCCCCCAGCCTAGCACGTGCTTAAGGGGAATGCTTTCATTGGCCAATGGGCCTCAAACGTTACAAGAATTTGACATGACAGACTAAAGGCAGACATGAGCAGTGCACTGACTCTCCCAGACCAGGACTAACGGAAGGTACAACGCTTCTTTAGCACCCTACCCCCCTAGGGATTGACATGGAGGCCCCTTTCCAACCCATGGCGAGTTAGCTCAGGGACTGAACTTGTCAATGAGACCAACCAGGACAGCAAGCCCCCTATGTTTTTTGGCACCACAGTGACCAGAAAGCTGGCTATTGCCAGCTTTCTGTGCGAATATTCTGGTCCATTTTGAGGTATGTTTTCAAAAATTCGGCTAGATGTTGACGACAAATGCTGTCTTTTCCAAGAAGGAGGTCACCTCGGGCCAAATCTGCCTCCTCCCGACCCAGTTTGGCCCCCATTTCTCCCCTTCAGACAGCATTCAACGACATCATCTAGCCGGATTTATGAAAACCGTACCATCGGACACCAGCAGCCCACACAGCTTAAACTGACTCAACTAAAGTAAATATGGCCAAGACACTCAGCTCTTACCCATGGTTCTCTTAAGTTGACTCTCCTCTTGGCTCCTGATTAGCAAAAGAAACATTCCAGTCCATCAAAAAGACACTCTGGACTTGTCCATACACTCTAGCTGCTTAAAGGCCCTGAATGACGGAGGACGCTTGAGACTTAAGCAAGTTCTAAGCAGAGAAATTCAAGGTTAAATCACCCCCCCAGCCTAGCACGTGCTTAAGGGGAATGCTTTCATTGGCCAATGGGCCTCAAACGTTACAAGAATTTGACATGACAGACTAAAGGCAGACATGAGCAGTGCACTGACTCTCCCAGACCAGGACTAACGGAAGGTACAACGCTTCTTTAGCACCCTACCCCCCTAGGGATTGACATGGAGGCCCCTTTCCAACCCATGGCGAGTTAGCTCAGGGACTGAACTTGTCAATGAGACCAACCAGGACAGCAAGCCCCCTATGTTTTTTGGCACCACAGTGACCAGAAAGCTGGCTATTGCCAGCTTTCTGTGCGAATATTCTGGTCCATTTTGAGGTATGTTTTCAAAAATTCGGCTAGATGTTGACGACAAATGCTGTCTTTTCCAAGAAGGAGGTCACCTCGGGCCAAATCTGCCTCCTCCCGACCCAGTTTGGCCCCCATTTCTCCCCTTCAGACAGCATTCAACGACATCATCTAGCCGGATTTATGAAAACCGTACCATCGGACACCAGCAGCCCACACAGCTTAAACTGACTCAACTAAAGTAAATATGGCCAAGACACTCAGCTCTTACCCATGGTTCTCTTAAGTTGACTCTCCTCTTGGCTCCTGATTAGCAAAAGAAACATTCCAGTCCATCAAAAAGACACTCTGGACTTGTCCATACACTCTAGCTGCTTAAAGGCCCTGAATGACGGAGGACGCTTGAGACTTAAGCAAGTTCTAAGCAGAGAAATTCAAGGTTAAATCACCCCCCCTGACTTCCTCCACCCCCCCAGCCTAGCACGTGCTTAAGGGGAATGCTTTCATTGGCCAATGGGCCTCAAACGTTACAAGAATTTGACATGACAGACTAAAGGCAGACATGAGCAGTGCACTGACTCTCCCAGACCAGGACTAACGGAAGGTACAACGCTTCTTTAGCACCCTACCCCCCTAGGGATTGACATGGAGGCCCCTTTCCAACCCATGGCGAGTTAGCTCAGGGACTGAACTTGTCAATGAGACCAACCAGGACAGCAAGCCCCCTATGTTTTTTGGCACCACAGTGACCAGAAAGCTGGCTATTGCCAGCTTTCTGTGCGAATATTCTGGTCCATTTTGAGGTATGTTTTCAAAAATTCGGCTAGATGTTGACGACAAATGCTGTCTTTTCCAAGAAGGAGGTCACCTCGGGCCAAATCTGCCTCCTCCCGACCCAGTTTGGCCCCCATTTCTCCCCTTCAGACAGCATTCAACGACATCATCTAGCCGGATTTATGAAAACCGTACCATCGGACACCAGCAGCCCACACAGCTTAAACTGACTCAACTAAAGTAAATATGGCCAAGACACTCAGCTCTTACCCATGGTTCTCTTAAGTTGACTCTCCTCTTGGCTCCTGATTAGCAAAAGAAACATTCCAGTCCATCAAAAAGACACTCTGGACTTGTCCATACACTCTAGCTGCTTAAAGGCCCTGAATGACGGAGGACGCTTGAGACTTAAGCAAGTTCTAAGCAGAGAAATTCAAGGTTAAATCACCCCCCCTGACTTCCTCCACCCCCCCCAGCCTAGCACGTGCTTAAGGGGAATGCTTTCATTGGCCAATGGGCCTCAAACGTTACAAGAATTTGACATGACAGACTAAAGGCAGACATGAGCAGTGCACTGACTCTCCCAGACCAGGACTAACGGAAGGTACAACGCTTCTTTAGCACCCTACCCCCCTAGGGATTGACATGGAGGCCCCTTTCCAACCCATGGCGAGTTAGCTCAGGGACTGAACTTGTCAATGAGACCAACCAGGACAGCAAGCCCCCTATGTTTTTTGGCACCACAGTGACCAGAAAGCTGGCTATTGCCAGCTTTCTGTGCGAATATTCTGGTCCATTTTGAGGTATGTTTTCAAAAATTCGGCTAGATGTTGACGACAAATGCTGTCTTTTCCAAGAAGGAGGTCACCTCGGGCCAAATCTGCCTCCTCCCGACCCAGTTTGGCCCCCATTTCTCCCCTTCAGACAGCATTCAACGACATCATCTAGCCGGATTTATGAAAACCGTACCATCGGACACCGGCAGCCCACACAGCTTAAACTGACTCAACTAAAGTAAATATGGCCAAGACACTCAGCTCTTACCCATGGTTCTCTTAAGTTGACTCTCCTCTTGGCTCCTGATTAGCAAAAGAAACATTCCAGTCCATCAAAAAGACACTCTGGACTTGTCCATACACTCTAGCTGCTTAAAGGCCCTGAATGACGGAGGACGCTTGAGACTTAAGCAAGTTCTAAGCAGAGAAATTCAAGGTTAAATCACCCCCCCTGACTTCCTCCACCCCCCCAGCCTAGCACGTGCTTAAGGGGAATGCTTTCATTGGCCAATGGGCCTCAAACGTTACAAGAATTTGACATGACAGACTAAAGGCAGACATGAGCAGTGCACTGACTCTCCCAGACCAGGACTAACGGAAGGTACAACGCTTCTTTAGCACCCTACCCCCCTAGGGATTGACATGGAGGCCCCTTTCCAACCCATGGCGAGTTAGCTCAGGGACTGAACTTGTCAATGAGACCAACCAGGACAGCAAGCCCCCTATGTTTTTTGGCACCACAGTGACCAGAAAGCTGGCTATTGCCAGCTTTCTGTGCGAATATTCTGGTCCATTTTGAGGTATGTTTTCAAAAATTCGGCTAGATGTTGACGACAAATGCTGTCTTTTCCAAGAAGGAGGTCACCTCGGGCCAAATCTGCCTCCTCCCGACCCAGTTTGGCCCCCATTTCTCCCCTTCAGACAGCATTCAACGACATCATCTAGCCGGATTTATGAAAACCGTACCATCGGACACCAGCAGCCCACACAGCTTAAACTGACTCAACTAAAGTAAATATGGCCAAGACACTCAGCTCTTACCCATGGTTCTCTTAAGTTGACTCTCCTCTTGGCTCCTGATTAGCAAAAGAAACATTCCAGTCCATCAAAAAGACACTCTGGACTTGTCCATACACTCTAGCTGCTTAAAGGCCCTGAATGACGGAGGACGCTTGAGACTTAAGCAAGTTCTAAGCAGAGAAATTCAAGGTTAAATCAC
>OZ037995.1:21626144-21668644 GCA_964035705.1 Porites rus
TAGTTGTCTCTGCTTTACCAGACGCGGGTAGCTATGCGATTTCCCTCCAAAATAACCTCGACGTGCATTTGGGTTGCCATACCTGTTGACTGAGTTATTTTACATTGGTATGCCTGTGGTGCGGACGGACGGTCGTTCGGTGTATGGTCACGTGATTACCAAATTTTCTGGGATGGGTAGATTTACTTACCCATGGTGCTCTGCTGGCGCGCGCGAGAGGTCCGCCTATAGTAATTAAATAATAACGGGATTATATGTAATGATAAAAATAATAATAATAAAGTTACTAGAGGTTGCCACTGACTAACACATTATGATTTGTCGGTGGATGATAACGGGAATGGCTTAATCAATCAATCAATCAGTCAATTAATCAAGACTATATTAATCGCGATGAGGGTTGAAACTTGGTAACTTGAGCGTGGTCTAGGATCATACCCTTAACAGTTAATATTACTAATGATCGACTTGTTTAGAAACGACTTGACATAAAGTCTGATTATCTACTTTCCTGAGCAATGAGGAGAATAAACCCCAAGAGAAGCAGTCACTCTTAGCCCCAGAACACAGCCGACATCTGGCAACGTCACCACTTTCACGAAATGTTGGCTGTTTTCTAAGTCACTCTTAGCTTTATACTTTTAAAGATAATATTGCGCAACAGAATATAATAGTTACATTTTTGAAACTACTATCTTGGGTAGGAACAAGAGAGGATAAACGGGACAGAGAAGGCATCCCCCAAACACACCCTATTCCATAGGCAATTCGTCTGGAGTTATTTTTAAGACCACAGATCCCAAGGGGGGATTAGATAACAGCCAATCACATAGCGCGAATGTGTTCCGCGTGGATGACCCACGCTCAGAGCGACGCGTCCTTCACGAATTGACGCAGAACAAAATGGCGGAAGACACGGAGAACGATATTGCTATTCGAAAACGACTACAGAGAGATTTCTGCTAAAGCTGTGTCAGCGAAACGGAAATTAGAATCGCCCTTCCTGGCTTGTTTCTAGGCATTGTTACGACGTTGATTCGAGCGAAGTTGAGAGTTCTAGCGAAGATGAAAAAGTCAGTGCAAGCGAGGAGAAAGCTGTAACCGAAACGGAAAGTGCCAATGAAATACAAAAAAACTTCGAAAGCTCCTATTCCGATGTCAGTTCAGCAGATGAAGCGCGAGCGAAGAGGAGGAAAAGTGCAGGGAAGCCTAAACCTGCGCCTTCGAGTTCGACCGTCACCAAATCAAGCAAAAAGGTGCCGAAGAAATCAAATAAACGGAACAAGAGTCTTTTGGAAGAAGAGATGGAGCGATTCCCTTTTCCTAGGTGAGCGCCGACTCATTTCGCTTCAATATTCAGGAAAGCTCTCGATCTCTTTACGCTTTCATTGCCTTTCGCCCGACATGTTTTGCACGGCGTTTAGTCATGCCAAACGTCCACGCAGCGCGCGAGGTAAGTTTATCCCGATTCTAAAAATAACTCGAGACTAATTACCTATGGAATAGGGTGTGTACGGGGGATGCCTTCTCTGTCACCTTTATCCTCTCTTGGTAGGAACTAACTTTTCATCAGGGTCATTTTGACCTATCATACATGAACTAAAACATTGGGTCAAAACAACTCCGCAATCATGATTATTCTGACCATTTTCAGGGGTTGACCTTTTCACCTCTTTAGATTGGTTAGAACAGCTATTGTGATTAGTCACGACTATTTGAATTATTTGTTCAAACTGGTCTTTTTTAACAGTGTAGGTAGACCTGGGACATTTATTTTATGCCATAATTTTTTTCGGTTGACATTTTTTTACGGCTAACGGTTAACCCCACTGAGACTCTCAAATACCGTATCAATACTGCACTTGGCAGATGGATTATCCAGGCCAAAAAGTGGTTCAATCACTCCTCTCTTTAATTTTACCCCTATGAATGCCCAATAGATATGCACAAGCAATAATTAATTTATTTCCCTCAGCGTCGATTGAGTCTGGTCATAAATCATCAGTAATTCAGAATAGTGAATATCTTATTACACAAAAGTTTGGTGACACTTTAATTAAGCGATTTTGAAAAATCTGTATTTAGCGGTACTTTAATTTAGCGATTTTTCGTAAATTTTGGAACATAAGTCACTTAATTTTCGCGATTTCATGAACTGAAGGTATTCAAAACTTTTACTACGACAATGTAAAATCATGTGATGAAATCATAGACGTCAATAGCTTCATTTAAAGCTAAATCATACAACGTTCTGATACTTAATTTTGAACAAAACAAACGAAACTGCTGTCCTCACTCATCTACATCGTCACACAAATAGCATGATTGTGTGAAACTGACTAGATGGCGGAATTTCCTTTTTGTACTCACTTTAATTTAGCGACAGTTAATTCTGGTGCATTTTAATTTAGCGATTTTTAGAAAAATCGCGAAATCAAAGTGTCGCCAAAATTTTATGCAATAAGGTAATTTTCAGTTTAGCAGTCACATGTAAGGACCCCGCGTTCTCAGGGGGCGTCAGTATTACTACAAGAATTCGCTCGTTGCATATATTACTGCTTTCTCATCTCGCTGTGCTTCTTTTAAAATGAGACGTTCCTTTGGCCAAAAAAGTACACTTGTTTTACAGGCTTACTTGAAAATGAAGTTAAGCTCGACTCTTATAAGTAGAACCTTTTTAAGCAGTTTCATTTAGTAGTTACAAATTAAAACACTTATGAATTATAAATTGCTTTGCTTGGGAACTATCATCGCAAAAGAGTTTTATAATTAAACTTAAACTAAACACCCGGCTGATAATTAATAGTGTTCATACATTGAAGCTCAGCCACAAATTTTCCGTCAATGGCGGTCTCATGGCTCATTCGTTTGGTATTTCTGACCATTTATGTTTTGATGGCAGTGGTACTGGTGATATCCAACTCGGACTTCTGTGCCAGCGTTTATAAAACTCAGACCGGTAAGTTAACACCTGTGGCGTTACTTGATTAAACGGTCTTCTAACGCCTTTTCCTAGATGCAAACAAAATACTGCTTTTTGAAAAGTTTGGTCTTCAGTAGGGTGTTTTATGACATTTTTTTAAATACTCGCCATTTTAATAAACCTGAGATGACGATTTCGCACAAAAAGCATTTTAAAAAGCATGTCATTTTGCCGACTATATCTGATGTTAAAATTACTTACAACTTTTATGACGTATTTTTAACTTCTGACGATTCGCACTTGTATCAGCCACTATATCTCCTTATCATAAAAGATCATAATATTGTTCAGCTATAAAACTGAATTAATGTATGTCCTAGCTTCGTCTCCTGTTTTCTGTATATCCCTCGGTTTTTTACTACTTCTATTCCCGACTATATCATTCTGGTGTTAAAGTTACTTACAACTTTTATCACTTTTTTTTGTACTTTTGACGATTCGTGCTTGTATCAAATCGCAATTTTGCAAGCCAGTATATCTTTTTATCATAAGGGATCATATATTGTTCGGCTATAAAACTGAATTATCCACCGTAAAATTCCGAAAATGTTTTGGGGCTTATATTTTTCAAAGGCCTTTTTTGAGGCGCTTATTTTTGGAGGGGCTTATATGCGGAGGGAAATTTGCGTTAAAAAATCGGCTAAGCTGATACTGGGAGGGAAATTTACGTCTCAAACTCGATTGGGATAGTTTATAGATGGAAAGAAATCAAGGTCAGTAATTTGCAGAACGTTTTGCTGGAACTTGCCTTGAGGACGTAGATGTTACTAAAACTCAGTCACGCAAGTACTTTGTCTATATGGAACAAGGAAATCCAAGCCAAGAGTTCAGAAGTGAACTACGCACCAGCAATATACGGTGACACTTTTTGGCTGCAATCATTTGGACGCGTAATAATACTTCTTTGGCAAATGCCAAAATTTATGCGTTACTATACAGTTTTTGCTTTGTTTTATTTTGAATTTGAGGGCGATTTCCAAGTACAAGCCTCCGGGGGCTTATATCTGGAGGAGCGATTTAACGGAGGATTTTTTGCGTTACGATTTTGGGGGACTTATATTTAGAGGGGCTTATACATCAAGGGACTTATTTTGGGCATTTTATGGTATGTCATAGCTAGGTTTATGTTCAACTCTAATGTTTTCTGCAAATTCCTCCATTTTTAATTACTTTATCTTTCAGACCATGTTTTAGTTGGTCATGTCGTGAGTACATCAAATGTTGTTGACGAGTTTGAATGTCACCAAAATTGTCTCAGAAATGAGAGCTGCAAGTCATTTAATGTTCATCCTGGTGCAGATATTGCAAAACGATTTTGTGAGCTGAACAACAAAACACGGGAGATGAAGCCGGATGATTTTGTTGAGAAGAAAGGATCTTCTTATTACGAACAAGTTAAGGTGAGGTCCACTGTTTGAACATGAATTACCGCTTTTTTTTCAAAACTGCTGTTTTAAAAAACCTAAACTCTAAAAAACTAGTTTAAACACTTGTTTATGACGGTCACCTTGTTTGGTTTTTTCGGAATTTATTTTCGTCAAATAGGCAAGTATTTTAAAATCTCTTAGACTGTCCGGTTCATCTTCTGTGGAGTATCAAGGTCTTCTCATGAATCACCTGTTGTTTTTGTAGAACTCTGACATCGTAAATGGTACTTTTGTTGACTGATTTTTAAATAATAATTTGTGGTACAGTTTTTCCTGTGTCTTAACGTACATATTTGTTTTTACTCACACGGTAAATATCGCGTATGGTAGGAAATAGAAAGAAGGTGTATTAACATATTTAAAAATTATTGAATGCGGCTGAGTAGCATCTGAAGAATTATGGAGATCGAGGAGGGTGTTGTCTACCTTGACTGTTAGCCAATCAGAAACGAAAAAATATTTGCAATAACAATATTTATTTATGTGACTTCTAAAGCAAAAAAAAGTGATTAAAAAAAACTACTAAGCATGCGATGACGTCATCGATAGTTCTCCTCTATTATTTAATGTCTCTCATTTCAATTCCTTATTTTCTTCTCAGGTTTCCTGCCAAGATTTCCCCACCAACAAGAAAAAACAAACTGGTCATTGTCATTATTTTAAATTTTATTTTGCAATTGCTTCACGGCGGAGGAAATATTTACCATATATAGTGATTTGATTTATTTTCTGCTGCAGCAAAGCGAGGCTGGAATTCCAAGCAGCCTGCTTATTCCTGTAAGAGTATCCGGGACTCTGGTGACTCCAAAGGAGACCGGAGGTACTGGATCGACCCTGAGAACAGTGGAAACTCGTTGCAAGTTTACTGTGACATGACAACTGATGGAGGTGAGATCTGCTCCTAAAAAATCTGAAATCGTGAGCAATTATTGTTCATTCAAAACACTTCTCCGTTTCTGATTGGCCTAAATACTTCGGCTTATTCTTTACAAAAAGGTACCATTATCAAGTTTCAATTGTACCGATATAGTTTGAGTGAGGACAGCAGAACGCGCAGTAGTTCAGCTGTTTTAGGAAAGCTGAGGATTTTTCTTTCCTCCAGGCGACACTCTCTAATTTGGCCAAGACAAGTATGTGCCGCTGAACAGGGTATGGTTTTCAGGGTAATGCAATTTTACCAATTTACGTCTTGAACAAGGTGCTTCTCGGATTGGAAGCGAAGGTTGGCTATGCGCGGTCTACATGAGAGGTACCCACAATATTTTTTCAAAAAACTGTAATATCTTTATGTTGCTTTAAAAATCACTTTTAAATTTCTTGTGTGAAACGAAATGAGTCGGAGTCGTGAAAGAAGGTCTCCTGTCTTTCACATGGTAGCAAAATAAAGGATTTATTGTGTTAAACAGGGTCAGAGTTTGATGGGGTCGGAGGCGCCTCTCCAAACTCCCCCACCCCTCCTCCCGGAGGATTTCACACGTTATGCGTAAGAGACAGACGAACTGCTGTCTAACAAAGTCACTCAATCAATGACAACTGCCGGGTTTGAAGGATGTCTGCTAAAATATATGTCCCTCATAATTTAAAACTGCTAAGATTGGCTTGTTTATAAGTTGGAACAAGAGAGGATGAAGCCTCTTTACCTTCTCTTGGTTGGAAATATTTTAAATAATCAGTGAAAACAATTATTGTATTCGGCTTTCGTATGATCTGAAGAATCATGCCGATCTCGAAGGGCGATATCCGCCTCGGTTGATACCATCCTCATCGATGTGCATAATTCTTTCCATCATACTCAGCCTCATCCAATTATTGCTTCTTCCAAAGAACTGGAAAGTGAAATTAAACTCCTAACTGTCAAGCCAAGCGCGGTCATTGCACGCGTGCTGAACAAGAATGCTGTATAATGACAGACTAGAAACAATAGACAATTCCCAAAGCACAAACTCAGCCAAAACGCTAAAAATCTTCAATGTTTACTCAAGTTTGGGCTTATAGAAGATAATGTCACAGTTTTTCAATGACCATGAAATTCAGAGTCTGGGTTGTTAGTTAATCAATTGTGGCCCTGAAAAAATTTGAAGGAAAAAAAACTACGAATTTTTAAGAGAATGCTTTTTTCGTGAGAAGGACTCTTAAACGCTGACAAACGTCAACAAATAGCGAAAACTATAATTTCTACATGTTTGCTTTGCTCGAAATCGCGCGCATTTACAAGGCCCTAAAGCGTTTTGCTGACTTGCAAGGACCCATCTGTTATAACGATGCCCAAAATAAAGAGATGAATCTCATAGTTTATTAGATATAATCCGTGTAAAGTTTGCTTATCATTTTCGCATAAATTATGACCTAAAATTGGAAACCGCTGAATTTCTCGAATTGGGTCTTTGCGATTTTGGTGAAACTCTGTTCAGCGCAAGGCACTAATGCTCACTATGTGTAGCCGAGAGATTTTCACGAAAAAATGCTAGCAACAGCAGATTTTCGACTCAGACCTCAAAGGGGCGTGGCATTATAACCACGTGACATTTACTCCGATCGCCAAAAATCTTATGTTATATTGTAGATTGATCTATATGTTATCCATTCTATGTATTAGACTTGCGATAAAAGTAAAGGTGGGGATACCAGAGAGCTTCAAAGTAGGATGGTACCCCCCCAAAAAAACTGGGTCGAGTCACCTTAAAATCGTGTCATTTCTTTCTGGGATAAATTTAACCATGCGAAGCAGACGTAAGTGATACAGGTATGCTTAATGCACGTACGTACATCACATTGTTATTCCATCTCTTAGTAGAACTAGTTACAGCTATCGCTAAGTGCCAACAAGCAAAGATTTTGCCTACACGTGCGCGTTGTTCAACTTGTTTAGAAATGTCAAGAATTACCGTAATTTACGAAAAAATATATTGAATTCAATTCAATTGCATGACGGAAAATTACCTTGAACATGGTGAACAAAACTGTTCTACCACTTAAAGAGTATATAGCAGATTTTTTTATATTCTCTTTTCTCCATTACGTCATAAAAATTATGTAACGCTACCTTTTGTTACATCGCTTCGAGATTCATTCTGCCTTACAACTTTCGCGCACGTTTTTATTATGACGCCGTCTCGCAGCCCCGCGTCTTCGCGAGGCCGCTCGTTGCCAATTATTTGCATAGCTGGAAAAAACAACTCAGTCTAAGGGACATTCCAAAAAGAAAAAAAGACGATGCAACAAGAAACGGCGACATCGTTGTTTATTTCTTTACTTTTGAAGATTGTTTGTTCTTAATATAAAAGCGAAGCTCCGGCCTGTTAATATATTTATAGCGGGGCTCCCGCGCGCGCGAAGCGCGCGTGGGACAGAGCCTCATACTCATGGAATATGGTCAACCTCTTTTCGCTTGGTTGTCACGTGACTGACCGAGCGTACGTACGTACGCGTCTACAGATTGTACGGGTAGGGTAGGGGAGACTATCAAAAGGAAGGGAGGGGTGTCTTAGGCGTGTCTTGGCAAGTCCTCATCTTTGACAGCTGAAGCTGACAGAATTTTGTGTCAACTTGTGATGTTTTTAACTGTCTTTTTCCACTGGATGTACAAAATGAAATTCAGCTGCTATCGGAAGTCTTCTGTTATTCATGGCTAGTTTGTTTATTGGGTTTTTGGTTGAGAAATACGTCACTTGTCAAAGTTTGAAATCCGATTTCGGATGGCATCGTTTTCGTTTCCACCTTGCTTAATGCGTAAGAGGGTTTCAAAGTCTGAAGCGATACTGGCCTTACTTGATACCTTTGAGGAGCTGCATCTCGAGTGGTAAGCCTGAGTAATTATTGTATTTGATGTTTGTTTTTTTATTTCTAATTTAATGAAGTCGAGCGTAGTTTATGCGGCTATTTTGTTTACGCACGTTTGTAAGATTTGAGACAATGATCTGACCGAGTATCAGGTTTATATAAGCTTACAGATCTTTAAAAACATTTTACATTTTTTCACCGCAAATAGAAAGAACACGTTCCAAAGAATTTTTAGTTATAATTCTGGCTGTAAAAGAAGCTTTGAGCGATTTTCTTGCCTAGAGTTCGTCTTTAAAAAAAAGCAAATACCGGGAAGCCGGGTTAAAACAAAAACTTCAGCTTTAAGCTCGAAGACTCAGGATTTTTAGAGACACTTAAATACTTGTCTTCCTGAATGAAAATTGTCGTCTCTGTATATGTTTCACCGAATTTTATTTCTTTTATTGATTATTAGTAGCCTTTCTTGTAATTTTAATCGCTGTGCCGATTGTTTTCAGTCGTTCAGTGAACAACGCTTCACAGAGTACAGTATGTGGTCCTTGGTCCGCGTGTAAAAGTCATAACCTTGAATATCTTACCTCAATCAAAACGTACCGAGCTGAAATACTCCCTGAAGATAGCTTTTATGTTCGTTTCTTTTTTTAATCCTGAAGTGTCAAGTTCTAGACATAAATATTTTGCTTGGAATTCGTAAAAAGGCGACCGTTTTCGATGGTCCTTGGTCCGCGGATTTGGTCCTTGGTCCGCGGCTCATGTAAGCAACACGAAAAGTACGTAAGAATGCGATAGTTTTCCAACGAAAACGCAATTTTCACAGTATTTCATGTATTTTTTTTATTCTTGATACAATTGACTATAGTTTTGTGGCAAGTTTCTGTGAGTATTAAATGTTAATCTGCTTTTCTTTTCAGACAACAGCAACACTCCCACACAAAGTTTAAATTTTGTCTCTCTTATTTATTTATTTAGTTTTACTAAAACATTTTTTTTTTCAAACTTTGGGCAGGAGGAGAGATAAATTGAGTAGTCTGGGAATTACTGTGGTGTTTATTATTTAAATGATCGTTATTTTTAACACCGATCTTTCAGCCATGTTATTGACTGCAGACTGAACTCTTTCCAACACAACTAGCTGCTGGTCGTCTTTCACATTGATAATAAAAGAGCAGGGAATAACAGCTCCTCCTCCAGGTGACTGCGGTGCTGGCCACGGCGAAAAGCTCTGACACGGGTCTCCCGTCTGTTTACTAAAAAGGAAGAATTTTTTTTCTGAAAAGAGGGTTATTTAATACAGTATTTAATATTTTGCAAGAGAGAAACGGCTACCTCATTCTCTTTTGGTTTTTGTATTAGCATAAAAATTATTATTTTTCATAAATCACCAAGGGAGTCCTAACCCTTCACTCAGGTAACTGGCATTTAGCTTTTAGGTTGAATGAATTGTGACCCCTTGATCTAATTACTTTTCAGATGACAAGTCATGTAAAATGGGGTTTGATCAATTCCCGGGGGGGGGGGGGTACTTTAGGAATTTGTGGGCGGGGATGTGCCGTTTGGACCCTGGAACCCTTAACCTATACCAGAGCTAGTTCAGCTGAATTTTGCTACCCTATACTAGAGTAAACTCCTCAAATCCCCCCTATCCTAGAGTAGCTGTTTCCCTATTCTAGATAAAATCTTCAACCGACTGATCAGTTTCCTGAAAAATGATACCCTATTCTAGACCCAAACGCTCTGATTTATATACCCTATCCTAGAGTAAACTGCTTGAAAACCATACCCTTCACAGCGGCACATACCTATATAGTCCCCCCCCCCCCGGGATCAACTAAGGATACACTGGGAATAGGGATTGTATTACTGTATCACGTGAAATTAATTCAAGTTGGATGGATGAGGTAAATATCGCGCCCGAAAGCACGCCCTTGGTCCTTTCTTACCAGTCAATTGAATCAACGTGAGGAGAACTGAGAAGCTTCCAAAAGCATGATGACAGCCCCTGTGGGACCCGTCCAATGGGTAAGCCAGCGATGGTTTCTACTCTTTCTCCCCTTTTGGCATCTGTCACAACGCTCCACATATTGCGTGGTATTAACTCCAACTCTGGAACCCAGACCAAGCACGCATATTTGTCGTGCTTGTTGCCATACTCCTTGGTGACTTGGAGATCTAATAGAGATGGAGGGCGGATTTGAAATATGTGATAGCCCTTGATGACAGCATTGGAAACGACCACTTTGATCATTTCGGATTGATCGCTAGAAAGGAAAGAAAACTTTTCTGTAGGCAGAGCACTACTATGGAATATCACATATGGGGAATCTAAGGTTTTCCTTTATGAGATATAATTAAAATGACTACTCTCAACATTTTCTTAACATTGTTGACCTTTAATGTCAATGGGTTGAGGCCATTTAATACAGTACTTGCCAAGTTATCCAAGCCAATAAACGAATGTGACACATGCTGAACTTTCAGTTTAAAAATTAATTATATTTACATGTTCACTATAATAAAGTAAGCAAAATTTGGCAGGAAGGATCGCGGTAGGCCTTGTATATAACGTATTTTCTTAACTAGAAACAGAGGAAATGGCTGTTTAAACAATTAATCGCAGGTCTAACATACTCTCTATACTTTAATAACAATTATTTTTCAACCGATGATTTTCAAGGAAAAGAGAATAGCACTGGAACAATCGATTTTAAAATTGTTCACCTATAGAGAGTTCATACGACTAACTCTTACAGTCAACGACAATCGTGACAAAAAAATTACCTGTCGTTGTCAATGGGTGTTTTATCGACTCCAATCGGTATGCAGTCAATGTGCATCCACAGTTCGCATTGGTCACACATAACCCATGGCAAATTTTCGTCATCGGAAGGAGAATACTCTTGCCAGCAGACTTTGCAGCTGTTGTCGTTTTGTTGGGGTAGTGATCTTCTCCATTCCCTTCCGCTAGTCGCACGCTTCCTTCGTTTGCCTGCACTCCTTTTCTTTTTCAGTGGACTTCTGGTTTTTCTTTTGTTTTCTTTCTTGCACTTCTCTCTTTTTCGCTTCTTGATTCCTTCTTTTAGCTTCCTTCTTCTCTTCTCTCTCCCTTAATTTCTTCTGCTTTGCGGCAAGTTCCCTCGCTTTCTTTAATTTTGCATCAAGCAAAATTTTCATGGAAGCTTCACCGTTTAAATAGTTCGGGAGGGTTTTTTTCGTATTTTTGCGACTCGCATTATTGTTGTAGGGCGCAGAGGGGTAGATGATTATTTCCTCAAGTACTGTGGAAACTGAATAAGAAGAAAATGAAGCTGCACATGGGCGTGGGGTAGAAGTTAAAGGCGTTTGCTGCTGTATTGTTGATTCGTTTACTGAATTATTTTTCGATGCAGCAGTGAGCAAGGTCTTCCAAGTCTGGTATGTCGGACTGCCGTCTAAGTTGTAGCCCTCATCCAACCTGCGCTTGTATTTCACCTTCACTGGCGTTTTTAAAAGAGACTCTAATGCATCAAACGCATCAGAATAGGCACTTTGACTTAGACGATATGATCGGCGGGATACATTTTGCATTGAGCCTACAAGTGGACTTCGTTCAGAAAATGAAGACTCGGAGGCCTTAGGCAAAGGAGTACGCGTTGCGCTTACAAGCGTACTTTGTTCAGACTCTTCAGGGAAGGACAACTCACAAGTCTGCGATAAAGGATTACTTGTTGAGCTTAAAGGCTCACTTTCTTGGGGTAGTGGAGACTCGCAGGCCTGAGACAAAAGAGAGGGCGTTTCGCATTGAGACGTACTCTGCTCCGGGGGAGACAAAGTACTCATGGTGGAAGTTTGGTTCAGGCAGGGAAGATTGGCAGGCAGAGTTAGAGGGAAGCGTACTTTGGTCACTGTGCGAATATACCAGGGAAGATCTAACTTGGTCGTCGGTAATCTGATCTCTACAAATAGGATAAATACCAGACTTTCTAAAGGCTTCTTTAAGAGTGGATGGACGCATCACGTCGTCCCAGGTAGATTTGAAGACACTACCGAAATTCTTTTTTGTAATGTCCGTACCCGGATGTTTCTGGGAGAAGCGCCTCACATGTTTGTACCAGGTCTGTTTCATTGCTCCAAAGAGACCAACGTCCGCGGGTTGCACAAGGTGGGTGGCATTCTTTAACAGGGCGAAAATATGCACTTGATTTTCCTTGGCTAGTTTAAACGTCTGGAGATCAATATGGGCGTCTGCACTGTCAACCAGGAGGACCACTGGCCTGGCGGGTGGAATATTTGGTATAAAGTGGTTGGCAAGCCACATGAAAAATGAACCGGCATCCATGTATCCCTTTTCAGTGATTGAGAATGCGCTTCCAGCTACTCCTCCCTCCACTGGATTGTAGGTAGTGGGGACGCGCTTTCCTGCGAAGAGAAAGTAAGGGGGTATCCACCGGCCCGCAGCACTGAAGCAAGGTAGAACCGTTACGTGCTCCTTCGTACCTGTTATTACACGGTATGGCTGATCTTTGGGTTCCGATGGTCCAAGTACTTTTCCTGCCTTTCCTTGTAAGTCAAACCCGGTTTCATAACAATTCCAAATTTGGCCTGGACGGGTGTCAAGTCTAGTCTCTATCATAAACTGTTTATACCCTGTAAACCAGTTGTCTACGTGTGCAGCCGAGATTTTTGCGCGTTTTTTTCTAACGGTCGAGCATTTCTCAATCTCACTTTCGGGTTTCTCTTAATGAACCCTCTATACCACTTACGACCGGGGCGGCTCGCTTTGAATGGTGTTTTTCGTTTGTCCTTCTGAATAAACTTTTGTACGGAGTCGAGAAATTCATCAACAGAAAGGCCAAAACCACGCTTTGATCTCTCCACCAACCAATCAGCCAGTTTATTTTCCTCAGCAACCGTTAGTATAGGGTTTTTCCCCTTGCCTGCCTGTTGATATCTTTCTTTCAATCTATCTCGCAACGTTGATTCAGGCATACCCCACTGTTTTGCTGCCCTTGGCACTGGCATACCGTCTTCCACATCCTTCATTGCACTTTCATATGTTTGTCGCGTTTTCTCCCGATCTTTAGAGGGCTTAACTGGTTTGGAAATAATGAGCCTAAAAAGTGTAGAAAGGTTCTCAGTGTTGTGTTTCACTTACAGTGGAACATTTTAGCGTCATCTGTATCCCTCTATAATTCCCCTATACCTTGTGCCTAGCCTTCATCCCACCCAACCCCACTCCGACTTTATACACTTTTTTTATGCAACAAATGCCTCATCTTTAGATCATAGTAAGAAGCCAACAAAATTTTAATGATTATCTTGTTCTGTTTTATGTTTGCTGTTACCGTCGTTGCTCAATTCTGCGACGAGCGGGGTGCAAAGCTAATGCGCTGGCTTTCAAAACTGTCACGCAATTTGTCACGGCAATATTATCGCTTCAGTCTTTTCATATTCAGTTATTTCCCCTCCCTTTTGTTTACCCTAGAACTGAAATAAACCTCTACCTAAATATTAACAGAAGTATGAAATTTTTACCTTATTGACAGTTAATACTCAGCGCTCAACGACGTTAAAAATATAAACACAGCGCTTTTTCGACCTACGAAAAATAACAATTTGGGGGAATATATTCAGCGCTGTCAAAAATAATTACTAAAAACACAGTAAAACTGTGTATGTATTCGAGATATTAAGAGAAGATGACTTATAAACATGTATAAAGAAGATTTTTTACAATTTTTTGAAAACAAATCCTTTCTTCATTCACTCATCAAAAGGTTTCAGTTTATTTTCGAAATGTAATTCAGCCAAGGTCACAGGGCGCGGACCAAGGACCACTACCCGAAATTTGGTGATATTTTTCAAGAGTTGATTAAACAAAAAATTCAAAGACTGCAGCAAATGTGCTTTCGACGACAGAAATAGGGTTCCCTGAAGACCTCTTCTGCAAAAAGGTACGTCTTCCCGTTGCGTTATAATTATTCACAAGCTGTGTAAACATGACTATGTAATTTACGGCGCCGTAAAAGTACAAACTTCAAGAAAAGCAAATTCACCTACCTGTAAACAAACTTGAACTGCGCGCCTTTGACAACAGCTTGAAAGCCGAAACCTCGTCATATGAAAGGAAACTAATCGATAAATGATCGGACACATTAATTTCTTTCGTATTTTATTTCGCGCCAAAGTATTTCATCATGTTCGGAAAAGACGCGGACCAAGGACCACATACTGTACTCAAAATGCCGCGCGTTAAACCATTTTAAAATAAAAAATAAACATAATAAATTCTTTATTATATTGGAGCTTAACTGTGTTAATGTTCATTCAAACACTCGCCACAGCTTGCATGCACTGCAAAAGTCAGAACCGGCTGGCCGTATAGGTGATTTTGGAAATTTTTTAACGGTTTAGCTAAAGCCCACGCGTGGCTTCGCTCGTGCTGAATATTGAATGATGGCAAGTTGTATTGCAAAACTGTCAAATACTGCATTCGGTTGTCCGAGGTCTGTATGATAAAAACAGTGCCTCATAGTACTGTTTCACCTCAGATGTGATGTATAAATGATATATAAGGTTGGTTTACACGAACCCAGATTTGTTGGCAATATTTTGTAAAGTAAACTTGTCGATCGCAAAAAATTCGGCCGGAACTTTTTTCCAGGCCTAATTAACCCACGGTGATCAAGAGCCATTATGGCCCTTAAAAAATGTGATCGAAGACGATTGCCAGTTTTTCGGTGTACATATGAGGCCATCAACTCGATGTAAGATTTGGTTCACTGTGGGGTTGTTTGCAAATTATTTTTGTCTAAAATCACTTAGCCTTTCCCTGAAAAGTCACATGAATGTGCTCTAAAGTTAACTGAATTGTGGAATACAAGTTTATTGTTTGATTTAAATTATAAATTTATTAATGGAAGCCTCGCTTTTAGCCCTGGCTAAATCTATATATTAGTTTCCAAATACCGGTAGGACGCTCTAACAACAGAGCTGTGGGCGACTCACATGGCAAGCAGGTCGCAGGTTTTGGGGTAGCCTCAGGACCTCGCATCTCGCGAATACGCTGGACTAAAGCAAAGCAACACACTGACTTACTTGCATCACGCAAGTGAGTTGCTTTCAGTGTATGTACACTATGATCGAATTGGTATGTAGAGGTCACATTCACTGCAGTTGCTCGCAGTACTGTTGAAAATATATGGTTGACTTTAGAAGCGAGTCCAGGTGTGACCAATTCTGAATTAGCTGCTGGTCGGGAAAGGAGCCCGTTCTTGAAGAGAAAGAACGCCGGACTCTGAGAGCAGTTGAAATTGAGCCTAGAACTACATGTACTAATACACCGCTATAAGGGGCTTCTAACAAATTGGCCTAGGGAGTGGGGAATTAATAGCGGTGTCAATGTTAAGTTCCTTGCTGAGTCCAAGGCATCGGGGGGCCGGAGTTTCTGTTGACTGATGCATAATTGCTCAAGCTTACCAGACGAGATGCAGGTCTTGAAGGCCATCAAGTAAAGCTAGAATCGCTTGCGATTTTTCAACACTTAGCTCTTACGCATCCAGCAAGGTGAAGTAGAGTAAGCTCATTTTTGAAAATGATGCCATCCAAAATCGGATTTTCGATGACTTTCACAATCGCCGAATTTCTCAACCACAAACCCATAGTTAATTGAGTGGAATGGTTATGAAACTCGTCAGACTCCTTTGTTATATGTTTTTGTGGACCTGAAAGTGCACAACGTTCAAAAGAATTCCTATCATTTTGATTGTATTGACCAATAAAAACGTTGCATTAATTTATTCCGTAACAATTTGCAAAAGGATTGTGCACTTTTAGGGTGCTTCCAACATAAACTGCAGCACTGTTGTTTTTATCATTGATGTTTGCCGCTTTTCATAACCAGTCTCCTCTAATAACTATGATAAACCCAATAAACGAACTAGCAATGAATAACAAGAATCTTGATAGCGAGCTGTATTTCATTTTGTAGATCCAGTGGGAAAACACGGTTAATAACATCATAAGATGACACAAAACTCTGAACTTCAGCTATCAGTAAACAAGTTTCCAAATGCTGCATAAATTTTCAGTATCAATTCACCTGTCACATTTTGACCAATCAATGGGATGTAAAGCATGGTCAACGCGTGACAATGGCGGGAAATGCCAAAAGCAACTGCCTTCCCCTCCTGTTAAAAACTGGCTGAATTTTCGCGTCCGAAGTAAGTTTGAAATCAAAATCGTAATTGTTTAGCTCATAAACACAGCCTTTTTCCTGTGTATTCAAAAGAAAATTGGAATTGAGCATGCGAATCTTTGAAACCTAGTAACCTGTCAGCGGATAACTTACAACAAACGAAAATTCGATGGGTCAACACCTGACGCCTCGATTCGCTCATGTGATACTAGAACATACTTGTCAGTGGATACCCTGTTTTGGTTACCACAACATGAATGTGCAGTATGAGGTTGCAGGCTCCAACACCAGCTAGAAAGTGTGACTTAATATCGGTTTCCCTAAGGTGCAGACGGACGTTTACGTGAGTATCATTTTTCCCTGATAGATAGAAGCGCTCGTGGCAGCTCCACCATTAAAACAACCATTTTTGTTGATTTTACAAAATGTAGAACTTCAATAAAAACCTCTTTATCTTCACATTTTTCTTTCAGGAGGCTGGCTCCTCGTTTCCAACATCACGATGGAAAGCTTAACTCCTCCCTCTCAGCTGCCAGTCAAGACTTCATACCGTGGAATAACCAGTGATCAGATGGTTCTCACAAAAACTGCCATGAATGAGCTGAGAACACACTTGTCTTTCACCCAACTGAGATTCCACTGCACTAAAAAGTATGGACGTACATTCCACGTGACCACTGCTGCTAACAGCACTGGTGAAGCTGTAGTCCAGTACTTCAGTGGTCAGACGGATGTCCAGCCCGCCTCATGTGGCTCATACGTCAGAATGGAAAATGACAACTCAAGGTTAGCAGGTGTTTGCCAAAGGTGGGGAAAGGCAAGTGGCTCATTCGAGGTAGCTAAATGGGGCCATGCCGGATTTGATCAAGAGAGATTATACGACCACCCTGCTTTTGTTTTTAATTTATATCATTGGGCGCTTAATCATCTAGACTACAGTGGTGGCGAGGCGAAAAGATGGGAATGCGATGATCTGCTTGTTGGCGTGACCACTGGTGATTTCTGGAAAATTTACGTTCGCTAAAATGTGTGTCGACCTCTGTCTTTATATACAACTGTATAGTATTAGTGGTTGTAGGAGTTTCAACTTTTTAACCCGCGAATTTACTCATTTACAAAAACGCACTCCTCCAAGGGGCGAGGACCATAAATGAAAGGTTTTACTATTTACCAAATCAGTACATAGCAATTTTCGCCCGTTTTCTTTTGCTTCCGTAACTCGGAGTATCCTTGGCTTTTTACTTTTGCGACCGGAGTCAAGACGGCGTCTCCTTTCCAGACATTAATTTAAGCGATAAATGAAGCAGTCGTACAAACAAATACCAAGAAAGCGACGAACTCTGGCTTGTCGGTGTTTAGTAGTAGGTACCAAATTATTTTCACGCTGAATTTGCAACAAAATCGTAAAAATACCCTTGACAAAATCCCCGAAATGTTTGTATATTGTAAACAAAGTTTCTATTGAGTGACGTTTTTAGTTTAAGAAAGTTCCTTTTCCCCTCATGGTCGGTGAACAGCGCTAGACATACACCTCGAAGCTTCGCGTCTCGGTATATGTTTACCACTATTCACCTCCCCTTGGGGGTATTGTTGCATAATAAATAGGCCATTTCCAAAATGACGTCATTTACTGGTACTACCAGAATGCTTCAGTGTTAGAACTTTTGTGTTTTAAACCTCGCTGGGATTACAAAATTTAAACATGAATGGAAAAACGAAATTGCTCCCGGTGGTAAAAGAACTTGTAGTAGAATGACGCCATCGTGCAAATGGTCGATTGCTGACTTGGATGTAAATACCTTGATTTAATATCAACCGATTTATATAATATGAATAAGTTATATCTGTTACGAGAGATTGTTCTTATACTTTTTGGTTTGCAGTAAGCCTTATGTCCGTTTTTGTTCATTGTATTTTTTCTAAGTATCCGCTTTAAATAAAGCCGCTCATGCCATTTAATCATTGTCTTAGTTTCGCTCGTCTGAATATCAAAGTTTGCCGGATCGACAAACAGGTTCTTCTAGTCCACCTCAGACGGATAGGAAGTGTACAGTTCTTCTCGGGACAAAAATACAGATATCAAGGGGACAAGCCAATAAAATGTTTGTATTATCTGAGTTTCCGTAAAATACTGTTTATTCATTACAAATTAATATATTGAGCTGTTTGTCGGAACAAAGAGAAGTATGTGTTGTAAACGGGTTTCTACAAAGCAGGCTTCCACCGATGACTATGAAATTTTTCGCGCCCTTTATTACTTTTGAACTTAGTTCGATGCTTAGCCAAGTTGGACTTTAGTGACCCGCTAGTCTAACTTAACTGAAGTAGGGTCGACCCAAGTACCAGCCGATCGATTTGTTAGTTTCGGAGCCAATAATACAGCAAGGAGCTCAAAAATGTGACCGCTTTTGATTTATTTACATTATTTCGTGCAGATTTAATCCAATCAGAAGCCAGCTGGAAACTGTCCTCGAGTTGTGATTGGTTAATGACCGCATGAAAGAATGTGAATTGATTAAAGGAGGTCACACGTTTGGGTTCCATGCTGTAACATCCAAAACAGGCAACGTATTCGGTCTTTCTTCCCCTTTAACTCGGTTAGGACAGCTTTTTCCAAAATCTTGCCTGTGCTCTTTGTGCTCGTGCGGAGCTTGAGCCTGTCAGTTGCCATCCATCTTTTTAGTCTTTGCAACTTTTTCGAGATTTTTTTCGCGACTTTTTTAAATTATCTTATTGCACTTAATCAGGCCCGGAGAAACCCCCGTCCAGCCCTATTCCTTCCCCCGAACCTAACTTGATAACAAGCAAACAAACCAACAGGGGGGCATTTTGTATGCGCATGCGTGCAACCGATGAACGACAAAAGCGTGGGCGCATGAAAGCTAAAGGCGGGAGAATGAAAACTCGCGCAAAATTACAGTCTTCTTAAAAGCCATTTCGTTCGTGCTTCAAATACTGTACTTTCCTACAAAAAATGTTCTCCATGACAAAAATCGGACGTTTTCTGCGCAGGATTTTAATTGTAAAGTTTTCAGCAGTAGACAAGACTCAACACAACAAAATTACTGTTCCTGTATACGTACCGTAAAATTCCAAAAATAAACCCCTCCATGTATAAGCCCCCCAAAATCGTAACGCAAAAAACCCTCCGTTAAATCTCCCCTCCGAATATAAGCCCCCCGGGGGGTTTGTACTTGGAATTTGTCCTCGAATACAAAGTAAAACAAAGCAAAAATGGTAAATTTCCTTACCACTACAAGTTAGCCCAATTGATTTTGAAACGCAAATTTCCCTCCAAATATAAGCCCCTCCGAAAATCAGCCCCTTCAAAAAGAGCCTTTGAAAAATGTAAGCGCCGGGGCTTTTTTTCGGAATTTTAAGGTACGATTTTTTCAAGGCAATGAATTTCTGTGGTTTGATTTCTAACTCATGGTCTTATTCATCAAAGGAAAAGGGTGTCGTAACAATGTTGAGCTGCTATAAGAAGAGCGAGAGAATGTTTTACTACACGAGGTTTATTTATTTAATAAAGTGTTCTTTAATTGATCGATGAAACACGCGTTAATATAATTGTGGCACAAAAACACGAAATCTGTGTCTTTTTTCACAGTCTCCGGAAAAGTATAAAAAGCAGTCTATGACTGCACGTGGCTTACTGTATAGTTTCTCCTCAATAAGGGACGACGTCTGACACTTGCAGACTTCATACAGCATTAGTATAAGCTAAATCAAACTGAAATTAACCACAAGGAAACCGGAGTAGAACAAATGGCAAGAAAACTGTGGGTATGCAGTCTGCAAGTGTGACATAGTTATACAGGGGTACATGTCCCGCTAATGTTTAATAGGTACCAGATAAGTCAGAAAATAACAAAGAGTTGGGCTTGACGCAACGTAAAAGTTTTTATTTGAGATGCTTGCTGAAGGTTTGCATTATATGTAAATCATCCATGAATTTTAAAACCCAAATAACTATTCTAATTATTTCAAGTAACACTGTCAGACAGGGCAATAGCGCTAAAAGGAAACCATGCTAAAAATTACTAACACGGCTAAACAATACAACTAGGAGATTCAAACTACGCTACAATGTAAAAAGTAAACAAACATGCTAGGGAAAATACTAGGTCATAGGGAATATCGGATCGAAATCGGCAGCGTTCATCAGTGGGCTCGGGTTCTTGTGTTATAACGCGATAACGCGATATAACTGTGGCTGACAGCCTCTAAGAGGCAGAAAGCCACAAAAATTCAACGCGGAAAGAAGAATGCATTTAGTCTAAAATGACAACAATTACAACAGATTATCCCTACGTACTTTGATTATTTCATAAGCTCTCTTACAGACAATACAAATGCACGTCGAAAAAACGAACAACTTCTTTATCTTACTTAAGTTTCACTTATTTTATTTTCCTGAACTTTAAAGGATACGGAGATTTTCCCTAAGCTACTATTTTGAAATGACCCTTGAATGACCCCGTCTTCAATAAAAGCTGTTGTGTTCAACAATCGATTTCTTATTGTTCATAGTATATTTGATGTTATTAAAAACTGAATCATTGGATAATGCAATTCTAGCATTTTGATTGGCTTAGCCGTTATAATAATTTATAATAATTTACCAATTTATATAGCGCGTATTTACATGTGCTGATCAATAGCGCTTTACAATCATATGTTTAGAAGAAAACGAAAATACATTACGGTGAGAATAAAATAAACTAAGTTACAAACTATAAAAAATACTTCTTAAAAAGATAGGTTTTAAGTCGAGATTTAAAACTGTTAAGTGATGTTGCTTGACGAAGCTCCACAGGTAGCTCATTCCAGAGTTTCGGAGCTGCTGCTGAGAATGATCTTGCTCCCAATGTTGTAAGCATCTTTCCCTTGGGATGGTCCAATAAGAGCTTACCAGTAGACCTAAGATTATATAATGAATTCGATTTTATACTAATAAGATCGCTAAGATAAGTTGGCGCTAGGCCATAAATACATTTGAAAGTCAAAAGTAAAATCTTATAGTCAATACGCAAAGAAACTGGCAGCCAGTGCAGCTCATAAAGCGCCGGTGTAATGTGAGAAAACTTTCCAAAGCCAAGAATAAGTCTTGCTGCTGCATTTTGTACACGCTGTAATTTAGCGATCTGCACATTTGGTAAGCCAAACAATAAACCATTACAATAGTCAAGACGGCTGGTTATAAAAGCATGAACCAAAGTAATTAAAGAATCTCTCGACAGGTATTTCTTAATACGTCTCAAGTTATGTAAATGATAAAATGCCGCATTACAAGCCTTGTTTATATGATCAGTCATGCTTAAGTTGCTGTCAAACCAGGATCCAAGATTTCTAACACATGGGCTTGGACTGATACGATTATTGCCCACAGTTATGGAACACGAATCTAATTTATCAAGCTGTTGTCGTGTGCCGACTAACAAAAACTCCGTTTTATCATCATTGATCATCAACCGATCTTGAATCATCCATTTCCTCACCGCGTCAATGCACTTTTCCATAGCTTGTATAGCATCAGCTTGAGCAGTGTTGCCGAGTGGTTTAAAACTCAGATACAGCTGCGTATCATCAGCGAAACAGTGAGCATCAGGAAGATAATGTTCCACGATCTTAAACAGCTTGGACGCATATATTATGAATAGCAAAGGCCCTAAACATTATGGTATGTGAGCTATTATACCATGCTCTCCATATGTGGTCGGTGTACGCGTCAGTTTAATATTGGAAGCTAGCTGAGTTTTTTTTTCGCGAAGGATAGAATGGCGCCCGAAGCAAATCGTTTTAATTTATTTCTTAGAATACTGGAAATGCAATTTCATCGAAAGAAAAAAGACAAAGCAAACAAAAAAGCCACAAGAGCTTGTTTGAAAGTTTGTCGAAAAACAGATGAAAACACATGGACCTAAAGTACCTTGACCAGCTACGAAAGAAGACAAGTGTGATGATGATGACGATGATATCTTTATTACAGTGTCAAAACTGTAATAGCGGTGTATAACTTCTTAGTGTTGTTTCTTCGTGATCGCGAAGCCGTTCGCCGATCGAGTCACTCGCCGATAGATAACTGCGGCTTGTTTATCCGACATCAAGAATATAAATCACAAGTAACCAGCTACAAATACAGGCTATGCAGCCATTCACTAGAGCAATCGAGGCGGCAGTATAGCTTCTTTCCTCGTTCAGCAAAACCAGCTTGTGGCTTCAAACAACTTCATAACAAGCGACCGAGTTAATAGTTTTTCTCCGTTGTTCTTTCGACGGCTGTCACTTAAAAATTCTCTTCCTTCACATTATCTGTCAGGTTTCTTTTAGCTGTTCTGCTGTGTAAAATCCTAGAATCCCGATGAGTTTTGAAAAAACTAATGTTCATCGCTACAATGTTTTGATTTTTCATTCATGCAGTCCAGGCGAGTCCGTTCGCGCGTTGACATTTTTGATAGACGTGTGACATGTGAATAGCGGAAGTCCCTTGTCTTTCCGGTTTGTTCTAGTCGGGGAGATTCAACGAGATTTTGTGGGCGTTTTTAATAAAACAATTATTCCACTCGCGCTTGTTGGATATGAGATGATTATAGCTAACTCGGCGCTACGTGCCTCGTTGGCTATCTGTCATCTCATATCCAACGCGCGCTCTTGGAATAATTGTTAAATAACCGTAATGAGGTCCGAAATGTTGATCTGAAAGGAGCACAAAAGGCCATTATCAGAGCCAGGGACACGATTTGTCAAAGGGAAATAGAACATAGATCAACAGAAAGCTAAATAACTAATCTTGAAGTACTTTAAAGTGTGTGAATTTTACGTTTGAAAATCCTGTCGGAACCAATTCTTGCGACTACTGAATCAATGAGACTTGCGAGCTTTTAGACACAGAGCGTCATGGGATACTTAATCTATCCTCCTTTGTGTAACATAGCCCTTTTAGCTGTTATCTTTTTACAGTGGAACCTCGATATAACGAACCTCTATTGTAACGATCTTGGTATAAAGAACAATTTTCTTTACCCCAGTAATCGTAAAATGTATTGAAAAGGAACCTCGAGAAGATATAGCGATCACATTTTGCCAGTCCCTCGGCCCCTCGTTAAATCGAGGTGCTACAGTATTAATCAATTAACTACTAATATCTTCGGCTAAATATCAGTTTACTACAGTGTGTGTGTTTTTTTGGCCAATTGTCAGTTAACTGCTAACCCCGTTGGCACCCTCAACACGATGATCGTTCTCAGTGAATGTTTTTTGGTTCTAATCCTTTGAAATAATTTTAAATGGAAGCTCCAAAGCCAAGAGCCGATGTTAAAGGAACTTGATCGTCGATGTAATATTTTTTCTTTCTCAGTCTTCTCAATCTCACAGTTGATGTCGTAAATTTCGCCATGTCGAGCCATGTTCTCTTTCATAATTCGCAATAAGTGAATCTTATTGTTTGGAGATTCCCAAAAGTATAACGTCATTCGAGGAGACTGTCCTTGAGCGAGTTCAACTCACTCATCATCTGATCTAGTGCGCTCTTTATGATATTTTCACTTTCCTAAAGGGAACCAAGTGTCACCTAAAGAATCGTTTTTACCGAAATCTGGTACTTTAGACTACATACAGCAAAGCCTAGATTAAATTAAAGCGTTGGATATAAAGTCAGTTTTCACGCCTGAAGATAGAAAAGCACGCGATCAACAGAGTAACTTGTATAATGTCCCGGTTTATATGCCCGTTTAACTTAATGGTATATTGACGAGTATTAACCTGAGGTAAGGTTTTGGTTTTTAGTTTTTGTCCGCTTTCTTTTGGTTTCGTTTCAGTGGCACTGTGTTTACGCGAAGGGTAATTAAAGTTGACATTGCAGGGTCTATAAGGTATTCCTGGCATCCGGGATTCGACCAAATACAGTGCGGGATTCGGGAAAATGCACACTTTTTTGACGAGATACGGGATTTCACCCCGCTACCCGGAAAGCGAAATTCGCCAAAATTTGGGCACGGGATGCGGTGATGGAACAGGAAACGGTATTCGGGATGAGAGAAGTTCGGGGAGCGGGACTGTCGTGAAAAAAGAGCGAAATGCGGGATTAGGACTCCTCTTCCAGATCCTGATGTTACGGGCTTCGCGTGAATGCAACCGTGGTTTATTTGAGTCTTCCTTTTATCAAGCAATTGTTACCTCGAGCGACTCTACCTCTAAGCCACCTGTTTGTATTGATTAGAAGCGACAGGTGAAATTTTTAAAAGCAATCGAAATAAATTCACCAAAGAAACAACTACGTTTTAGTGATTCATGCGTAATATGATGTCAATATGATGTCTCATATTACGTGCGGTTGACAGGTATATTTTTATTTACTTAATGTTCGTAATAAATTATTTACATTACCACAAGGCCATCTTTCCTGGTGTTTGCAAAAATATGAATTTTAAGAATATGACTACTATTCGCAGTAGAGGCGTTCACATCTTTGGTTATATTGTCTTATTTTTAACTTACATATCCTAAATCTGAAGAAGAAAATTTTTGATAAGTATATTACATTTTTTTAAATTCAAATTTTTTAAACACGTTATTAAAATATGCTTAAAATTTCTCATACACTATGATTCCCAGCAATAGGGAGTCATTGTCATTGTGTCTGTGATGGGAGACGTTTCTTCGATTTGGTTTATGCGCTGGAACAAAAATCGAAGAATTTCTGATAAGAAACGACCGGAAGGTATCTTTAGAATCATTCTCCTGATATTTGTAATCAATATGTTTTTTTTTCTTTCCAGTAACCTCTATCTATGATCGTGTATAAAGACGTGTTGTTTATGAAACGTCCCGTGAAAAATGTTTTTTTTCTATTTCACACGAGTCGTTTAACGTTCAAATTAAAACACCTCTCGAATTTCCCTTTTTTATGTCGGTTTTACAAGGTTTGTTCATACCATATCTACATCGCATTAAAATTATTTCATTCTGGACTTAAACGTGAGGATACTAAAAACAAGCCCAAGGCAATATTGTTTTCTTCATAAAAACCCACCAACAATCGTTCGCGTGGGTGAAATTACAGAGAGGTCATCAAATTCTGACAATTAACTTGTCGTCAATAGAAAAGTTTAATGGGGGAATAAAAACAATACTTGAAGCGACACGCAATCACGCAAGACAGGGAATTCGTATGGCAGCAAACAAGAAGACCGCATGATATATTTGTTAATTTTTATTTATTAGAGAGCACTGGGTGGGAGCTATCAACCGGCGAATCACACATTTACCTTGGCTGCCTAATAATTTTGGCAACCGCAGACTTCATGCAAATGTACAGTGCTTCGCGTCAGACGCGACTGAATAATAAAAGCAACTAAACGATATGATTTGAATATTGGTCAGATGAACCTCTGAAAGGTTTAAGGTAATTTAATACACAACGCGAATTTTAATACGTGTTCAAAATATGTGAAAGGTGATAAACCCTGTTCGGTGATAAGTAGAATGGCCTCTAAGCTTTACGATGTCGTAGCCGCCGTGGAACACGAAGTTAACTGTCCTGTCTGTTTGGAGGAGTTTCAAGAGCCTAAATGTTTGCCAAATTGTGCTCACAACGTTTGTCAGGAATGTTTGGAAGAGATGGCTTGTAAAAATACGAAAAACATCATAGAATGCCCGGTTTGTCGAGTCGAATCGTTTATTCCCTTTGCTGGTGTGTCTGCATTTCCAAAGAATCATCTGTTGGCAAGGCTGATCGAAAAGAATCCTTCCAATAAGGCCAAAACCAATGAGTTTATTAAAGACACTCTAAAGAGAAGCAAAGAGAACCTGGAAGGTTTGAAGAGCGCAATTAACGAGATGGATACCCGACGCAGTTCTATAATGAAGCAGGCTGAGAGTCTAAGGCATGAAATCAACTCGGCGGCAGAGCAAGTCGTAAAATTGGTTCGCGATCAAAAACATCAACTGCTTCTCGAGGTCGATCAATATATGAACAGTAATTACACCGAAGCAACCTTCAGTAAACAAAAAGAAAAGCTGGAAAGCTTACTTCAAAAAACCGTGAACTCCATTGAGAGCATTGATAAGAAAAAAGAACCAGATAAACGCTCGTTAAAACAGTCGCAACATTTAGAAGAGCTAGCAAAAGTGGCTGGCATTCAAATTCTCTCTGCAAGACGCAAGTGCTTTCGCAATTTCGATTTGACTTTTGTAAAAAGCGATTTCTCCCACGTCACTGTGGAAAAACTGATTGGTGCTCTTAGCGTTAAGAGTGATGCCGAAGGCGACAAAAATTCACTGGCTGGTCTAAATGAAATTCTCAGCAACGAGAAAGTCATCAGACACATTGACGGATCTAAAATAAAAGTACCGAGCTTTTTCCCTTTTGCAGTCACAGTGTCACAAAAGACTGGTGATATAGCTGTTTTAGATGCCGAGAACAAACGCGTGCATATCTTCGATCGAGAGGGTAACCATCTTAGCCAATTCTTGTTCATTTTTGGAGACTTTTGGGATATTACGTATTCTCTAAGTGACGAGATAGTTGTATTAAATAGAGACAATAACTCTCTGTTACACTATGACAGGGGTGGAAATCTCAAGAAGAAATTCCCGACCGCCCCGAGGCCAAAGGTTAAATTTACCTTTTTGTCGCACGATGCATCTGGGCGTTTTCTAGTTACGTCCACACCAAGGTACCAAGAATCGGCTTCAGAAACAGATTCCTGTGTTCTCATTTACACTGCAACTGGAAAACTCGAGTCCGTGTTTGGAGGGGGCGTACTTTCGTCTCCGAAGAAAGCAGTGTTCTTCAAAGGAAAGTTTTTCGTTCCAGACGCGGATAGCAAGAGTGTGAAAGTTTTTAATAACAGTGGAGAATTTTGTCAAGAAATCGGCAGGGGCATGCTTGAAGACCTCGCTGGGATTGCCACTGATTTTGTGAACGGTCGTATTCTTGTTTGTGACTGTGAGGGGTATGCTGTACACGTTTACAGCACTTTAGGAACACTAGTTAGAACTATCAGAACAGGCGCTCCTCCAGTGGAAATCGTCTTGTGCAAAGATGGAAAGAGGCTAGTAGTTTGTTTTGACGGCGATAAGGCAAGATGCTTTCAGATTCTTTCATACACAGAGAGCACTCATTCGTCGGGCCACGAGCACAATAAACAAACCTAATAATGAGTATAAGTTGAGGACCAAAAATATGTTCGGTTTAGCTTCAGTACTATCCCGAAAGTAAGAAAAGTTTTTTTAAAAAAGGTTGTTGGGTTAAAACGTGCCAGTTGGACTTCTTTTATACAAGGTTTTATTAATTTTTTTTTCATTTTCTAACATAGTTTGCACTCTGAAGAAGTACTTATTTTAAGCTCATGTGATCCGTGCTTCACCTTTTCTTAATTTTTTTAACATTAATATCTGGTATGTAGATTGTTTGTGAGGAATAGGCTGAATAGCAGTATATTCTCTCATCTTCTTTCAGAAGAAATAGGAACCTATTTAAGACAATTTCATGTAACAGCCTCTTTAGGCTAACTTGAAGGGAAGGAAAATTAAAGGTCTTACTCGCGGGATAGAACTGTACGGCGATTGGTAGAATAACGTCAGTTTCTGAAGACGGATCATGGTGTCGCATTTAATATAATTTGTAACCGTTCACAGTTATGTTTTAAGTTTGATGCACAATTTATGGCATCTATTTTTTATTTATGTGTCATGTGCATCGCGAGAGCGCGCGTAATGTATCTCTTGCAGTCAATTTTTTTTATTTCAGTTAATTTTTGTTTTTCCTTGGTTTTAAATTCATTAGCATACATTACCATACCCAAAAACAATGGAAAAATAAAAATTAACTGAGATATAAAATTAACTACAACATATCCGAATAAATCGGCGTCAAATGTAGGTCTACCCAGTGTATCTTACGCGCTGTGTTTCGTCGCATATAATTATGAAAGCCGTAACTGATGGACAAAAACGATAACGCTGAGTTTATTTTAATTGGAACCAACAGCCAATTGGAGAAATCTCAAATTTAATCTTTCCCAATCAAACGGTAAAGTTGTGGTCGTCTTATCAATTTCTGTTCAAAACACTAGTTCCTGTTTTCACTGTAACATGCTAATAGGTAGATTGGGAATCGGCTCTTAATCACTTGTACAGAACCCTATGTTATAAAATTCAATACAGTGTATTATATAAATATACCCAATTATAAAAGTAAAACTAAGAATTACACAAGACGCAATTTTCACCACTACTTTAGAATGTAATGTTTCCAACGTCTTACCAATGTCTTGCTCACAGTGTCTCAAATTATAAAACAATTCTTAATTATTAAATTGTATTTAATGTTGGTATTTGGTGGAAAAAAAATAATCTAATTATATAATTCGGACAAAAGCCTTACTATACTTTGGACGTTAATATTGCTATGTATCGCAGTCTTCTATTCAGCCAAGTTGCCTCAGCCCTTCACTAGAGTCTCATATGATGAATTACTATCACGATAAATGGCCCTCAGACCCCTCTCCTATACCCTTTCGAGTTTTCCAGAACCCAAGTAGCTTAACAGACATTTCATACTATGCTACAATGTGTTAAATATGGGAGGATAGCATAGGGATGAACTTACAGTCAAGGCAGGTCAAGTGTACCCCCCAAGGTCTATTAAGGAATTAATTATTTAAAAAATGAATCCGTTTGAAGTCCCCGTAACTTGTGTCAAATTCCAAGCTGCCTTCCTGCGTGCGTAATGAGCAGTGAATATGTTACAAGAACTTCTCTGTATTTGGTCAGTTTGAAAATCTTTGAATTGACCATTTTCACCTAGGCCATAATGCATATTGTTCCCCCCCCCCGCAAAAAAAAAATTGCATAACCACTGTCTTCGATTTCCCTAGGGGTGACTGTAATACCTAGGAGAACTTGCAAACAATGGTCATGCAGAATTTTGAGGGGTAAACAACATGCATTATGGTCTATGTGAAAATAGTGAATCGATAAAACTACTTCAAAGACATTTACAGAACAAAAACAACAAAGCTTATACGGTGGAGACAAAAGATGTACTGTGCTATTGCGTGTTTTACAAATTTGAGAACTTGTCAAGTAGTCGAGACGATTTTGAGGCAAAATTGCCGAGCAAGGTTTCTACTGACATGAATAAAGCACTGACTCGTTCCAACCTTCTTTTTAACTGGCACGGTGGGAGCAGGCGTTAATGGGTTGTACGTCGTGAGAGAGCCTGAGAAGATTCAACGCCTTACTCTCCTTATCTTTCTCGTTAATCCAAGCTGAGGTCACAGTTTACCCCCTATTCACAAAAAGTGGATTCCCGCAAGTTGTCTGGGAAAGGTGCGGACCAAGTGCCGTCCTATTCACCAACAAAAACAAGAAACAGCAAAACTTAAGTTCATAAAAACACAAAAAAGACCGAGTCCAATCTCCAGTCATCTTAACCGAACAAATTTGGTCAATAAAGGATTTATTAAATGACCGAAAAGAGGACTTTCTCTTGCGGAACCACAGCGGGAACTGAATCTCGCAGGGGCAAGAAAAAAGGCGACACGCCGCGTGTCGCCTTTTCTCGCGTGGGGTGATTTTCACGCGCGCTGGCGTTTCGCTCGTTCTACTATCTCTGAGGAAAAATGGGGACTACTCGCAGTCTAGATAGCCCGGTGCCCTTTATCTTCGTCTCTTCGTTTTTCTTCTCTTCATTTTCTGTAGCTTTCTTTCGCTGATTTGTCGATTACAATTCCACATCTCTCTCGGACAAATCACAAAGATTGTGCTAAGTTGGCCATAAATATGTGAGTGGAAATGAATTAGCCTTGACCGTTATTAGTACAAGGTGGACGTATTCAAAAATACAATCCCAGGTTTGAGACAATTGCCTTTGTTTATCATAAACATCAAGATTACTTCCCAGACTTGTTATGTCGACATACAGGGTGTGATGTAAACAGAAGAGTAGGTTAAGGACATTACCACTCTGTTAATTACTACATCTTTCCAACTTGTACTGTGCATGATATTTAGTTTGAATAAATATACTCCACTAAGGACCTCCATTCGTTCTTTACACCTTCTATTGAAGTGCAGTTTGTCCCCTCAAAAGCCCTAAAGCTTGTAATTGGGAAAGTTAAATGTGTTTTTAAGCCATCAAATGTTTCCCACTGAGGCATTCGTAATGGTATGTAGGCACTCCCTTTACGGTAAAATAAAATAATTAATTAATTGTCTTAATTGGATAAAAAGTCTTGCTAGGGACGATTTCGTATTGATTATTCAACAATTTTAATTGCTAAAAGCTAAATGCATAGCCAGTTTATTTTTCAGTTTTTGTTAGCTTCTTGTTTGCAAAAAGCAGTGATGCAGCGATGTTATATAATTTTAAGTGAACGTTTGGTATGAAATACAGTGCCACCCAATAAATTCTGACCTCTTCGCCCGGAAATTAGTTGCAGCATCGGGTAACAATATCCGTTTCTGGTTCACAAGTTGTTCGGACGTGTGGGGATTAGAATCCAATACCTTTCGCTCTGCGACGTGGCTATCATGCGAAAACTGACATTACCAAGCTTAAAAGTGTGAAAAGTCAGTCTCAAAAAAAGGCAAATGCTGTATTCTGTTCTGTTAATGAATATCTTTGCATTCTGCTTCACTCGTCTTTTGCCTCATGATTAGTTGTTGAATCCTGTTGTTGTTTTGGCCGTGATCCTTCGCTATTAATTGTTGCCAACTGGCTTGTGCTTAGGCTCTTTAATACCGCCGGAGATGATTGCAGTCTCTTGCGGCCTTTAACTTTATCGTTATCGGGCAGTTCAATTTTAGGAAGAGCAAAACTTCTTCCGCGTTGTTTGATCAGCGATCCCTCAAGTTCCCTGTCGTAACTGATGGAGTGTCGGACAGGAGGCAAAGGCCAAACAACAAGGCCCTCTTCTGTAGACTGTAATGGCGGTAAACGCCTTAATTCAAGAAAACTCATTGGTGATCTGCAACTGAAATCAGATTGCCTTCGCTGATATAGCCTGTCCTCTCTTCTTGAGTAACCCACCAGAAAGTCTCGTCTATCGTTAACATGTGTGTGGACTGCACTCGATACTTTAAGTCGTTTATCACTTGTTTTTGCAGGTTCGATAGCCTGAAGTTCGCTTCTTAATGAAACAAGATTACGCTGAATATTTCGCATTTCTCGTTCTTCCTCTTTCGCCAGTTGACCGAGCTGTCTGCCAAGTCTTTCATTTTCCCGCTCATTTTTTAGTTTAGCTTCGACAATATTTTTGATAAGTTTACGACGGAGGGCCCTTGCTTTTTCACCTTCTTCGTCCTCCGCCGTTATCATAGCTCAACAACTTGGTTCGCAACTTGTATTTTACAGTTTCTTTAAAGGTCAGCGAACGTATTTTCCTAATAATAAAGAATTTTCCGTACCTTTCTGGATTTACCACAAACTTTCTGCGAATTTGAATAAGGGAAAATGAAGGGAAAATATAAACTACTAATATCAATAATTAATTTGTTGCTATGTTTGAAACTTTTGTTTAACGAATCTATCTTTTGGAACAAAGGATGCTCTTGGTTTGATATTGATGCAACATTTCATGAAATAGTTTAATTACGCAGATTCGTTCATAGACTCTCGCCCTTCCTCTTTAAAAAGAACTTAAAGATCCCTTGGACGGTTCCTTGAAAGTTTTAAACAAGGGATAAATTTCACGCGCTCAAAGGATTATAGACGACAGGTGTTTAACAGATCTCTGAATACACATCAACACAATCAGTGAAATTTCATTTACCTAACAGTTGTATTCCTTGAGGGACTGTTATCAGCATGTCTATCATTTTATGCGCAAAGAGAAACGTACTTTTGCAAGCTGATTAAAGCGTATATCAGTCGAGGCAGATATACTTATCTGCGTGGGCTTAACTGATCGTAGGTGCGTCAAAAACAAGATAAATAGTTTGGTCGTCTCAGTCGCGAAAATAAAAAGTGAACGTAAAAATGAAGTCCGCTCTCTCTCCGAAACAATTCCAATCAAGTTCTGCCATTTTTGTAATTTTTTCCTGCTAGCTTTAGATTAACTTAATAATTGAAAGATTCGCCTATTATTTTTCTACTTTTTGGTGAATTTAGTGCTTATCTTCTGTTTCAAGTGAAAAATTCATGTCCTTTCCAAAGGAGTTAAATTTCGTTCGGCGAGAATTTTATCGTTTTATTTAAGATAGGCATTTTGCATTTCATATGTGCCGAATATAATTCGAGAATTAAATGTATGTAAAATACGACAAGTGAATCAATGAAATTGGACACAGAATGAAATTCGACTTTCGCTGAATCTGTTACTGAAACAGTGCCAAGGAAAAGTTGGACATAGGTTCAAACGGCCAAATGTAATGCATTAATCATAGTAATTGCTATAATTCATTTCCAACCCAAGCCATGGGTAGGAGAGTCTAAACAACCCTCACAAAAGTGTCGGGAGAAGAATGAATGATATTGTTCTTGCCTCTTGTAAACAAATTGTACTTATTTGACGCGTCATATATTTTTCTTCGTACGAGATGCTTAGTTCTCGACCATTAAGCATCAGGGAAGAGATTTTCTTTTGAGGTGGATAGAGGCAAAATACTTTCAATGATTTTTGTATTTTACCCTAACCTGTTTGACTACCTCACGCTTATTTCCGTAAACATATGACGCCGTTTTCCCCGTTCTTGTGGCCTATTTAACAATTAATGAATGAGGCTGAGTACCTTATGAAGAATTATGGAGATCGAGGAGGGTGTTATCCGTCGAGGCCGTAGGCCGAGGCGGATAACACCCCCCGAGATCTCCATAATTCTTCATATGATACGAAAGCCGAATTCAATAATTGTTTTATTATTCATTCAAAATAATTCCTACTTTAAAAACATGGCTAAAGCGTGCTAACCTCCATCGATCCATCGATGTCAAGTTCATATTCGATGGTGCACGTTTAGGTTTGTCCAGCTCCGCAAATATTCTCCAAATAGCAGATGTCGCCCTTCGAGTTGTCTTCTTGCTGTTCTTGCCATGTTTTTAGCTATGTTTCCGCCTAGTTCTTACTCTTGAAACGAGTGAAATGTCCGCCATTTTTCAAGTTCACAATCAAAACAACTCAACCTCGTCCCCAGGTCTTCTAGATTAACGGAGCTTTAGCCTGCGAAAACGCTGCATTTTTGACGTCATTTCCTCGTTAAACACAAAATTCTTCCAAATTTGGTCGTCAGTAACTGGTTATGGTGAATTAAACGAGTGCTTTTAGCCAATCAGAATCGGGAAAATATTTTGAATGAATAATAACGTTGGTTAACCCTTTAAGCCCTAAAGGTGATCAGCATCAAATTTCTCCTTCTAATATCAATGCTTTGTAAAACAGAGTGGTCATGAGAATTACCGACATGATCACACAAGATGAATTTGCTTGATATTTTATCACCTTCTCTTCACACTTCTGTAGGAAATGAATAGGGGCAACAAGTGAGAATTCAAATTTTGATCTTAGGGTTTAGAAAGTGGTAAAGCATACTTAGTAGAGGAGACCGCTCAGTTAAGCCGGCAAATATCAAAGATGAAGACAACGGTGCCGCAGTTTATTTTGGGAACTTCCACACTCTCATTGTTTGGTTTTATGCTCAGAAGTTGTGACTGAATAAATTAATGTGACGTTTTCACTGGTCATGATATTGAAAGGATGATACTCTACTATGTGCACGGTCGAGTCCAAAAAAGCTATAAAAACACATTGAAGTCTAACGGGCTTAATAACCATTGCAATATATTAACTAATGGTCAAAGCTACTAGTGGCGATTTTAGTATGGTGTCTTGCGCAAAAAAATCTTTTTTTCGCGTACTCTTGAACTTTCTTTCGCAAAATTTAGGTCAATTAGTTTATAACAATGGACTCCATTGTTATAAAAAATTGACCTAAATTCGAGAGATTTGCTTCTGTAGGTGCAGCGTTCCATTTAGGCTACTATATTTTCTCGGATACCTCAGTTATACTGTACTTGATTCCACTGGAAGGTACATGTAGATCACAATAACTGTAAATAGATTTAATCATCAGTAGTTTGCGTAAAAAAATGGTTTTTTTTTAGTGTTGGTTCTCATTCTCACGAGCTCACAAACCCAGTTTCGTTCGTTACCGTTTCTTATGTGCCTGTACTCATACAAGCCGGCCTTCACTGCCTGGTAGATTTAGTTCGCTAGCGAGACTATATTGTGTGTTAGTTTTAAGTTCGTATTGAGAAGTGCTATCGCTGCAGATAGAACCAACAATACAACAATAACAATGATTTATTTAACCACATTATCGTCTAAGAGCTCAAGTGCTCTTTCAAAATGTGCACGTGCATTAAAACTACAATTAAAATTACTAATAAAATCTAGTATATAAAAAAATTAGATATATGATCTATAATCTATGTACACGTGAATATAAAAATTATAAAAATTACAAAAAAAACTAAAAATATAAAAATTACAGCTGAATTGATCTTAACTTAGACTTAAAAATATATTATCGGCCAGTTTGACATCTTCTGGAAGTTTATTCCATAGTTGAGCGCACTTGTAAGTAAAAGAGTTCCTCGTAAAATTAAGATTAAATTTGGGAACGCAAAGATTACCAACATTTCCTCTTAAATTGTAAGACGTTTCTCTTTAATGCTAAAAAAGTCTTTAACCATTCTTTCCACGGTAAGCTTTATCCATTTTTTATGCCAACGCTGTTTGGTTTTTAACTTAAGAGGCACTGCAATGTACCGTTCCTGAAAATATCCAACACTGGCTTATTTCTCTAAAATATCGCAAAACTAAAAACAGTAAGGTCAGTAAGTATATCCGTTGTATATTGTCAGAGTTTTAGTGAGAACATTTTAATTGAAAGTGGCCCTGAAGACCTTTTTCAGGGGCCAGTAACTTAAAAGCTACAGAAGAATTAGGCTATGCCAAGAAAAATAAAGCAGTTTTTTATGACCTATGGTAAAATTTCAACGATACAGAACACCATATTCATAAAATTGAATGGCCACTTTGCAATTTTGCAGTTCACATAACATCTCCTTCTCACTGTGACGTTTCAACCAACTGTAGTCGTTCAGCCACCGAGTATTAATAAACTTTTTCTCGTAACAAGAATAATCTATCTGGTAATTCCAATTCGAGTTTATAAGAGCTCCTAACTACTTCCCGGATAAAAAATTACAATTTTTTTACCAAACATCACGTTGGTGTCCCGATCTTGACAACGGTCTAAGAGAGGCATGGGTTTTATTTTGTTTTGTCAGGATCCAGGTTATATGTTATTAAACAGAGGAGGCTTTAAGAAGACTTTTTAACGACATTTTATTGAGAATTATTTAACACACATTACAAGGCATTATACTACTGAAACACAGATAGGCAAATCGCTACGGCGACCTCGACTACGACGACCGGAAGTAAAAAAGGGCAAAACATGACGCATTGCGCATGCTTGGAAATTGTGGCGTCTTGTGGAGTAGTCACTTCTACGTGACTAGAAAAGTGGACTTTTCTCCTATTTTCTCCTATTTCCTATCACTTGTTTTAAAACCTATCATGGATTGTTTTTCGTTTTATCAAGAAAGTATTTGACGCTTCTGGTTTTCCAGTAATTTCGTCTTCCCTGCGTTTTACTAACGGCGAAAGTAAAAGAAGAAGAAAACCCGTAGGCACTGTTTAGGCGCCGCTTGCTTAAAGTTGAAATTCGGCGGGCTATAGTGACGTATTCTCCCAGGACTCCGCATCCACGACCTCCGTAGTGGAGGTCGTCGCAGCGATTTGCTTAAAATTCTCCCAACATTTCTCCAGGTTGACCCAGTAATACATATATTACATTTAATTCTTATACTGTAGTTCCTCAAGTAAGCCAGTTGGCGCTTGTTATAAAGTTCGGCCGAAGGGTGAGTAATTGAGGGGGTGGGACGCCTGGTTTTGCCTCAAGAAACTGAACTTTACCATTAAATTTAGCCGTCCTCGAAAACTCCGCAGGGACAGCTAAATTGGACGGTAAATTAATGTGGGCAAGGTTACAAGCAGTATGGTTCACCTCATGGGCATTTACAATTGCCTAACCAGTACCAGAAGAATTTGAATTCAGAGCTTCTGGTAGGCTGGCCAATCAGAAGAAAGGAATCCAAGTGTATCGGTAACTGATTTGCTTAGAGTAAGTGTACAGGGGTTATCTTGTTCTTAATGGCAACTTTGCCTTTGATGAATTGGTTCGTGAATATTCAGCACCAAATAGCCGCCCCTGGGTCTGTGATGATACATTTTGCCGGATTAAATGGCGTACAATAACTCTACAAGTGCATGGAAATACGATCAAAGTGCAGAAGACTCAACAGAAAAGAAACTCTTCCCTATAGTGATGCCTGTATCATTTGTCAAACTTTAAAAACATAGTAAAGGTGAGGTGAATCAAAAAGACCTTCCTTTTTCATGCGTTAGTTACAGAGCAAAATGAGGCAGAGGGCTGTTTTGGTTGACGGGTGAACACTTTCTTGGGAGCAGACGCTTATTCGATGAATTACGGTAACTCATTTAATAAGTTATAAAAAATAGCAGTAGCGTCTAGATCTTTGCTTTAAGATATATACAATACATATTTAAACTTTCTTGTTTTTACCAGAGCTGGGGCCCGTTTCTCTAAAGTCCCAATAACTTTTCGGGCCCGAAATCAAATATTCAAATCGAAATAAAAAGAATAAGAGCGCAGGTCCTGGCCGGCAAACTACTCCATTTTGTTTCATTAACTGATAGTTTTATCATGTTAGATGCAAAGCTATTGAAACCTCTATCTTGGATGTAAACAACAACAGCTTTACGGGCCCGTTAATTATCGGGACTTTCGAGAAACGGGCCCCTGCTAGGAAAAATTCAAGTAGAAGGATTCCTAATGCATTCTCATCCACACAAGATATTTCCTTCTATTTTAGCCGACGTTATCCCTAAGAAACAACTTTCGTTCGTTTGGATCACACCACGGGATTTGATATTAATAACTGTCCCGTATCAAAGATAAGTTAAGATGTCTACGAAGCACGGAGTTTACTTTGCTTTTTTGTTACCCTTTTTGGGGATAACTCAGTTAGGTTTCATGAATTGGCATGGTAATCCGATTTCCAAGTAACGTTTCTTTGCTTAAATGAAAAAGTGCGTGGAATCTAGAGAACTTTACACTTCAAGTGGGTGTATTTCTTTCGAAACAACGGATAAAACAGAAAGAAAAGCACGCCTGGCTACTGGTTTTCCAGTAAGACCCGGTTCAGACGCCGATCTTTTTATGAGCCGAACCTAATACATTGAATTAAGTACATGAAAAGGTCGGCGTCTGAATCAATTAGGAACGCTTCATTCAATTTGGAACAGCTCAGTTGTTCTTTTTGCCTAACCCGGCCGGGAATTTCACCTTTGGAGCGACTTTGGAACGACTTTGATTCAGACGCCAAACTTTTCATGCACCGAACCTAAAGCATGAATTATTATAACATGCTTTGCAAGCAGTTTGACCTAAATGACCATTTTTAGCCTTTTGAACTTAGTTCACCTGCTATTAAGATCGGCGTCTAAATCAATTCAGCCGGTCTAAATAATTTGGGTCGGCCTTAATTCGAATTAAGTTCGGCTCATGAAAAGTTCGGCGTCTGAACCGGGCCTAACTGAGGAGACGTTTCTTTGAACTAAGTGGGGAAAACGCAACCAAAAATAATAATAGTAGTAAGCGCTTTAGAAAGCAACTTTTACTTCCATCATTTATTGCATCCTTACTGCTTAACATTATAGAAATTAAGTACCGTAAAATTCCGAAAATAAGCTCCGGGGCCTATATTTTTGAAAGCCCCTTTTTGAGGGGCTTATTTTTAGAGGGGCTTTTATACGGAGGGAAGTTTGCATTTCAAAATCGACTAGGCTCATACTTGGAGGGAAATTTGCGTCTCAAATTCGATTAGGCTAGCTTATAGTTGAAAGGAAATATATGTCCGTAATTTGCAGAAAGCTTTTACTGAAACTCGCCTTGAGGACATAGACCTTTCTGAAACGCAGCCATGCAAGTACTTTGTCCATATGGACCGAGGAAATTAAAGCCAAGAGTGAAGAGGAACTACGCAAACAGCAATAAACTGTGACACTTTCTGACTGCAATCATTTGGCACACGTACACCTGTAATAGTTCTTTGGCAAATACAAAAAATTATATGCTACTGTACTGTGTTTGCTTTGTTTTATTATTTCGTATTTGGGTTAGTCCCCGGGGGCTTATATTCGGAGGGGCGATTTAACAGAGGGTTTTTTTGCGTTACGAGTTGGGGGGGGGGGGGTATTTTTGGAGTCTCTTATACATGGGGGGCTTATTTTCGGACTTTTACGGTAACTGACAGACACAATAAATAGAAACAGTGATATTTGGACTTGATTGACCCTTATAAATTATTTACCAGTGTGTGTTGCTGCTAAAGCGCATTGGTGGATTAACGGCAGAACACCCTGCATACATTGAGCCATCTTGGTGGTCAACAGGCGCCAAGTTTGGCCGCTGATAAGGCAAGGCAGGGGGACTGGGAAGTAGTAGAACTGGAGATGCTGCCATCACACGCTCGGGCCGACCTCCCTCTGCCTTCTTGATTTCTTTGCGCCATTTAAAACGCCTGTTCTTGAACCAGGTCTGTGAAAGCATTAACCAGATGTCAAAATAGATTTAAAAAAATAAAAAGGTGGCCTTTCTCCGTCTCCTATTGGCTTTTGTTCATACCCAGCTATAGCGTTGACCAATTTTGGATGACTTTTGCGATATCAGGTAAAATGACATCAATAGTATAGACTATCGCCAGAAAAATGGGCTGTAATCGAGAAATCCTGGGACGAGGTTGCATCAGCTTACAGTGGCGAAAAAGTTTACTTGTTTTGCGACAACGAAATAGTCAAACTTCTGCCTAATACCAAAGCAAGAACAGCAAGACTGCAACTCAACGGATGATACCTGCCATGTGAAGAATATTTTCAAGGCTTCTAGAAATATTAAAACATTTATATCCAGCATTTGCCGAGGGACAGGCAAATGAAGCTGGGAAACTGCCCACCTACCCCTCCCCTAACATTTTGCCCTAAGTGAGAAGTAAGGGTTAATGTTGGCTTAGGGGAGGGGTAGGTGTGCAGTTTCCCAGAAACGTATAATGATAACTGTGAAAGCTCGTTGAAATAAGGCCTTTAAATGTACTAACACTAAGATATGATAAGTTGCTTAGGTGCTCATTAACACTTTCAGTACTCACCTGTACAATAGCCGGAGACAATCCAAGTTTGAAGGCCAAAGCATCTCGTTCTTCACCAGTCAAGTACAAAGAGGAGAGAAAAGAATTCTCCAATGCAACTTTTTGGTAGATAGAAAACTGGGTGCGAGAAATCTTTCCCTTTCGTCCAGCTACATTACTTGTGTTGACTGCCTCAGACTGTAACTGGTATTCTGGAATGAAGTACAATATTTTGAAATTTACCAGTGTAAATGGCTCCGTCGAGAGGTTGGATTTCACTGTATTTTGTAGCATTTGCAAGCTATTTAACCACAGATTTTTGGTCTGATTTGTCAATGTGGGGTATGTAACCAAATTTTTAAGTAGGTTTTGGAACGCCAAATCTCACAGAGCTGCCAGTGAAAAGAGAAATGCCATACTAACTGATGCAAAGACAAACTGATTGATCCATAGGTTTTCCTCCTGGAAAAATGCTAGAGAATGCAAAAAGAACAACAAAGCAACAACAAAAGTACCCAAACATTGTTGAAAGTATAGCAAAATGGGCTGCGAAGACTGGACCTGAAAACAGCAGCAGAAACTGACTTTGCCCGGTGACAAACGAAAGTCCACAAAAGTGTACTTGTGTGCGTTGGGACACTACTCACGCATGGATGCAAAGGTCGTCCCTTACATTTGTATTTTACGTCGACCTTGTGAGAGTAATGTTTATTCAGTTAGTGATATACTGGTAAGCGACAAAATATCCAATTCATTCCTGCCAACAATAGTCGAACCTTAGGCTTGGATAAATGGAACAGCATCGCAATAAGAATTTTCCCATCCCCACGGATTGTTTCAAACCTTGTTGGTTTGATTTGATGGTTTCACATCTTATTTGTTCCTTGATGACAGCTCAGTTTTGCAGTAAAGTATACGATAGCTGTTTTAGCCGCCTGCCAGTTCTGAACAGTGGTAAGCTCGTCAAGGTTACGAGAAGAACGTTAAAGCCAAGCCCGGGAAGTAACTCTTGCCGAACCATTTCCGAAAACACTAGAATTCTCTCTAGCCAATAAGAAGCAGGGATAACAAATGATTCTGGAACAGGTTTGGTAAGAGTAACTGCCTAAAAGCTCTAGTTACTTTTGTTTGACTGTAATGAATTTTAAATGAATATAATAATCTGCAGTGAACTGTCCCAGGCCAGTTTTTGTGAAAAAAAAAAAAATGAAATAAAATAAAACCATTGGTAATGTAATTAGTATAATTAGGAAAAACAACTTTGTTTTTCTTGGTAAACATTATCCCTGCTAATGTTGACAAACTCGAAATGGAAATAACAAGATTTTACAAGGAAGAAAGTGAGGAACAAACAAAGAAAACAAGATAAATATTTTGATTTGTTCTTGCTACGGGTTACCCAAGGCGAAAATGTTTTGAAAAGTGAACGCGATTTCCCATATATATGGTGATAGCATTATCGTTCTACTCAGTGGCTTTGCCGTTTCTCCGGGAAATGAGGAGGTCTATCCGTACAAGAACGGGTAAATTACCCGTACACGTTCGGGGAAACGGTGTATTTTTAAGTCTTTATTACTAAATTAATACTATTATTTTTTTAGATTATCGATTATCCTTTTTTGGTGGTACAAAGCGCCGTCGCTAGAGGCACGTTATGTCATCCGCTGAGACAAACCTAGAAAGGGAATGTTTTTTGTATTTTCAGTGTGGAGGTTCTGAGATCATTTTCCTTTTCAAATCAATTTAAGAATTTTGATGGTATATTCATGGTGAGAAGAAAATAGCAAATAAATTAGAAGCGACATCTATCAAATTGTTCGCTTAGAAAGGTGGATAACGCTATCCACTGGATAGATCCTTATTTGATGAATAAGTATTTATCCGGTAAATAGCGATCTTTTGAATAACCAGCGCGGGACCTGGGGCCTGAAGAAAAAGTCAACGAATGCCCTTACACTTTTCATCCTGTCTCTTGGAAAACGACACTGAAAAACCTGAGTAGAAATTGTTGGATCTCTGTTTAATGGCTAGGTTTTAGGATATTTGAAATGAGCGATGTAAGAAGAAACAAGGCGCAGAGCAGTTTATGTCTGTTGTTTCAACATTTCTTTCCTTGATATTTTTTTTAAGTGGAGAATAATAGGCAGTTTAGCGGAGCCAGACTGATTCTCTGATCCTGTTTATTGCAAACTACTTTCGGCCGAAAATTGAAAATCTGCTTTCTGTTCAGTTAAGGGAGTAAAATAAAAAAGTGTATTCGTTATTCCCCTAACTGCATAGACAGCCTTGCTACATTGGTACTTTTAAAATCCCAGCCGTACAGTAATCCTTGAGACTATTTCTCTGTTCAACAAATGTTCGTCGCATAAATCTACCTGGAAACCGGTAAGGCCCTTTTTGTTTTGCACGTTGGCTCTCGACACGTAAAACAGAAATCACTGATTAACCTCGATGACAGCATACTGTATGTGAAGATATCGATAAACCAAATTAAGAGAAATATTCAGATGGCCTACTAGTTACCCAAGAATGTCAAAATAAAAGCTGGTAAAATATGGTAACAGAAAAAGTCACACAGATGTGATGAGTCTCTCACCTTCATGTCGCGAACTACGTGGAAAGCATTCCTTCATGGATTGTACATGATTTGGAGTTGGAAACTGCTCACACGGATAAACAAATTTTTCGTAATTATTGCCGGCCATTCTGTGTGTAGTTCCTCTGCTAGATCTCTCAGCAGCTAGAGTGTTTTTGTCTTCTGGTCGTTGGGCATTTTTTTGTTAACTTGGTGAAATCTCTTTGCCCTTATTGGTTACTTTTCGACTCTGACGTAATGAAATTAAGAATGTTTGT
>OZ037995.1:21678644-21906144 GCA_964035705.1 Porites rus
TCACGATATTGACGTTAAGACGGAAGGCATTACCAGACCATGACCATTGCGAGTCCTTGACCTTGGTGGATAATTGATAAATTTGATAATCTCCTTCAACATTGATAAAATTAAGGACATATGATTGGCTAACACTCAACTCTTTTGGGAACAACCGATCTAGGAGTAGATCTTAAAATATCTTTAGAGGGATTACGATGGGTATAGGGCCTATATGGGGGATTCGTTCTCTGATCTTTATCCTCTCGTCTCCGTTCATAGTTTCGCTGGTGGATTACAGCTTTTGACAGGTAATAATTATAGCCGAAGCGTTTAGTACAGTTAGGATATAACAAATCAGTTTACGCGTAAATCATTTAACTTAATTTTTCCGGGTTACTTTGACAAGATTGAACAAAACCGGTAAAAAGAATTCCTTTCTTTTCACTGTTAAGGTGGCTCCGTCATTAATACAGGCGCATTTAGCTGTGACGAAGTTTTCATCTTTCGTTTTTAACACGATGGCTGAGAAACTTTGCAAAGAAAACAACTGATATAATTCGTTAATACTACGAAATATTCTGATTTCATTGATAGTAAATATACTTTGCTAAATTGGCGCTTACAAAAAAAATCGCGTCTAGTAAAAAAATTTGCTGATATTTTTTACTGAAATTTCTGGTATCGGCTTTAATTGATATTATAAATATGCCAGAGAAATTTTAGAAAAATTGTTGGAGTCTGTAACTAAAAGTCGCTCAAAATTCATCTATTAAATTGTTTTGGAATTTCAAAAATAAATTACTATCAGGTAGAAGGAGACACCAGTTTAAATTTTCTGGACAAGTAAATTCAATGTTTGCTTGCTAATTCTTAAAACAAAAGCCGATTGCCTATCGTGCTATTCTTTAAAAGGTACATTTTAGTTTTAGAAGCACTATAAATTGCTCCAAACTTTGCTCTGAAGTAGAATGACTTGTTTCTCGACATTTTTAAATTATCTCCTGGCAGTTTTGGCTCAAACTCCTGCTAGATACATTTTGATGTATTGCAATGCATTTTCAACGACTTTTACTACTGTTCGTTGCTTCCAACTCAGGAAAAGGTATTGAGATTGGACGCTACCTCGTATCAGAGCTCAGATAGAACTGTCCAGCACCTTTGTTTATGACTACAAAATGGGCACGAGTGGCAGTTCACAGTGCAAAATAAAATAATAATAAATTATCGCAAAAATACTGCCCCTGAATAAAATTACAACACTAAAATTTTTGTCACTCCTTCTTTCAATGAATGGGTAGTTTTTTCTTGATTATTATGTTTTGCTCTGCAATACATGTTTATACAGATCGGTTCGCAGAACATGGGCATCATTGTCATTCGTCCCCCCTGAGTGAGGTGCGAATTCGTCGCAGAGCTGCCGCTCGTGCTCATTTTTTTCTGGTCATAAACAAAGGTGCGCATAGTTCTATGTGAGTTTCGATACAAGGTAGCTTACAGTCCCTAAAACTTTTTCCTGAATTGGAAGCAACTTTTTTCAGTTCACCCGTGTTAAACTAATAGTTAATTATTCTATAACACATAAGACACTTTCTGTAAATAACCTTTAAATTCTCTGAACTATGATTTGTATTCTGTCTTAGACATCCAAAAAGCATCAAAAAATACTTTCCAGGCCACTACATTCAATGACTTGCACAGAAATGTAAGGACTTTTCAAGGACTTCCGCTAAAAATCAAGGACTTTTCAAGATTGTGCGAACCCTGGTAATGCAAGCTAGTTCTATTCCTTGAGTTAGCTTCGTATCACCTACCTTTTGACAATAAAGAAATTAATCCATGAAAAAGATTAAAATAGTGGACAATTGCGACTGCCAGTGATCAACAGCTAAGTTATTTTTCAAGGTTTTTAATAGTATGAACATGTAGTGGGGCGCTTCTAATCACTTTGTTTAAGTGTGTTCTGGAGCTCCTGATATCCTCCTCTTTCACCAGCCATAATGTCTCCAAAAGTCAACCCTTTTTTATGCTTGTTAAAATTGTTACCTAACTGTTGCCCAACTGATCAAGAGTTTATAATGTATTTATACACGGTTCACAAGAATAATAAATAATCACTGAGCCAATATAAGCGGGTCTTATCCAAGAAAAAAACTTCCAAATTTAGCTCAATGTAATATTAAAAGAATAAACTGATTTTGAGTACATTTTGCACATTAGGGTTAAAAAGTGAAGTCGCTGTTTGATATTTTTTCCTTTATCAGAACCGTAATAATTATTTGTTTCTTTTAATATTAGAAATAATTGGAATAATTTCGAAAACTCACTGTTTTCTTTTCTCAAAACTTCACAAGCTTTAAAAGTTTATCATGCCAGCTAAGGGTGCAAAAAATTAAACAAATAAACAAGCTTAACTACATAAATAAATTCTGCAGCTCGGCCAGTACTTCTTTGTTCTAGGACAAGCCAGTACACAAACAAAATTAAGTGCTAAAGCTTCTGGAAGAAAAGGCTTCTTTGATCGCTCTAACACTGTGTAGTAAAAGCTCTATAACTAAGCACACTGAACTGATGGCATCATTGCGCTCATTGCCCGCTTTCGTGCCACCAAGAAACAAGCCACAAGAGTCATCGCTCGGCTATATTACAAAGATTTGCTTTTCTTCAAACGTAATAAGGTAATATTGAAGTAAATCGTTTACGTACCATCGAAGAAAAGTCGCCAAAACTCCAGCCATGCTCTTTTTCTCTCAGTCATATTTCTGCTAAAACTTACGATCAAAACAATAAAAAACCTCGCCGAGATGGTCAAAAGCGTTATCTTTGATCCCTGGTCTACTTAAAATTCCTTATTAACAAGACTTGCACTTCTAACACATTCACCGAATTCTTCCTTCGTGAGTTTATCAGATCAATTTCACGTCGCAAAAGTGCATCCCTCGCGCGGGTACGCTTGGTAAACAAATGATGTCACAGACATGCGCAGTACGTTATTCAGCCCTGTCGTGTAGCCATGCAATAACTCTCACCCCAGTCCACCCCCTTATATCCCAAGCACTGACCTGCAGTGTGTAAACAAGGCCTAGTTCATAGTTTCTTTTGCTGCCTTTACAGGCTTAAAAATGCTGCACAGACTAAGTTTTATCGTTTTATCTTACCCGTAACAAGGTGAAATTCAATTCAAGCCTTTAGAATTTGATCCAATTCATCTTCCTAGAACTTAATAAAGCACCTTATACTTCAGCAGTTAAATGAATCAGGCATTCAAGAACAAGCCACCAAACTGAATAAGGAGGCCAAAGGAGTGTTCATGCAGAGTATGTGCTTTGAATTATCACAATTTTAACACGGGCGCTAACACAGACAACCCAAACTCTGTGGGAGTTCGTTGGACTTTGAATTTATAAGAGAATGTATGAAAATAAACAAAATACGTCCTACATTCCAATTTTAGACAAAAATAGATATAAAAATGACTTACCTTGTGTCTGTGTTTTGTTATTTACTGTCTCTTCGCCTCTAGAACCATTTGGAAGCCGTTTTATTGACGTCTAAGATATTAAGCTGTACCCAACAGTAAGAAAAATGGGAAGGTTGGGACTCTGAAGCCGACCATTCCAGCTCGAAGCTCCATAAATCCCATATAAATGGTCCAAACTCGCCAAAATTGCCGTCAAAGGATCTGTCGATAATTTGTCTTTCCCTTCTATGCTTCTGGAGTCTCAGATTTCATCACAACCGCTAGCGAAGCGCTTGATTTTAAACTTTTTCCATCAGAGTTTTCTTTCTCGGGATGCGTATGACCGGGCTCTTGGATGTGACGTAATGAACGGTCGCTCAAAGCTTACGTCACAGCAATTGGATGTGTTCCAATTTCTATTGTTAAATGACCCTGCTCCACGAGTCCTCAATTGCCATACGCAGTTCTTGCCCTGCGCCTTTTAAGACAAAAATTCCCTGTGAACAAATTATAGCACATTGAGTATTTCACTCCCTTGAGAAATACGAAGACACAGTCATAAAAGGCAGTGTAGCCAAGTGGTTCTAAAACATCCCCAGTCTTCTTCGTAGCGCCCATGGTGAAAGGAGAGGAGAGGAACTGACTCTCTCCCTCGCTTTCTCCCTTCCCATCACAACTTGCGCACCACTAGGGAGAGATTCAATGAGAGGCGACTAGACAGGCTCGCAGACAGCGGTGACAGCCGTGGTTCTTTTAATCTGCCTTAATTCCGTTTGTAGTATCCTGGTGATGTTTGGGAGAAGTCTAGTTACATATGTAGTAGAGTTCGAACTTGTTCGAATAGATTATTCAAAATGGCGGCCACTCGATCAGTAAGGGGATTAGACAGACCAGGGCCAAGACATGTACCGCACGCCCTGAGTTAATGAGCTCGGACTTGTTTAACCTGAGATTAGGCCAAATTTTAGCAACTTCTCACCGAACTTTTTTACCAAGGACAACGACGATAGAGCCTAATCTCAGGCTAGGGTTTGATGGAACAAATTATTCAGAAGGAGGTTGGACAAGCAGGGACAAACTGGTTTTGCGCGGGATAAACCGGATATTGGAGTGATGAGTGGGAGAATACATCATTTTCAGTACAGTAATGGATGGAAACGAGGCTGGAGTGACCTTGTTTTGACTCTCGACCCTTTCTGCTTTCTTAAGTAAATCATGTTGTTCTTATGCTAACTGGTATTTTTCAAACATAATTTCCATATGAAGCCGCAAAGAAGGTTTGTATCAAAACATGGTCAACTTCAGCTTTGCATTCACTTGAAGGCTAGGGTACTAAGCAAACAATTATAGAGTGGTGTATTGAATGACTTATATGTAGACAAAAATGTTACTCAGGTTATTGTTCACGTTTTTATTAATTTTTTTCTAAGATTTTACTTGGTAAATTGAAGGCTGCATAAACTAAACTACTCTCGACTTTAAGTCTAAATCGCCAAACAAATTGAACCGTCAAATTTATTTAAAAACATTTCTATATTTTGTTTGTGTTTCACAAGGATATAAACGGATACAAGAAAAAACCTGCTCGTACCTTTTCTTTTCATTTAAACAAGCATTCAAAGCCAAAAAGAAGCTAAAAGAAAAAACAATGAATTGCTACCTCGTTTGAAAACACAGCGCACTAGGACACTTTTGCATTAAACGAAGGGAAAAAGACTCAAGAAAAGTGATTCTTGATTTCGCTTCAAGTGAAACTCGCAAGCAGCCTTTGTCTTTCCGGTCGATATTAGCTCAAAAAACCCTTTTCAGTGTCAGAAACCTAAGATCAATAATGAAAAAAAAAAAAAAAGGAAAGCATCCTATTTCCAATGTTATACCAAACAAGGCTTACAAGATAAAATATAAACACCAAGGGCTCGGTTCCTCAAAAGCTCATGGTTTAGTGACCCAGGATTAAGCTGAATTTTAAGCTAGGTTTTCTTGTCTAAGAACATGTAACTCAGGCATACAAAATACTCTTGGTCACTCTAAGCAGTACATAGGAAGGCAAAATACAAAAAAAGGAACAAAATTTTGATGATCAGTGGATTAGCTTCTCAGGAACCGGGCCAGATATTAATCCAAGAAAAGTCTTACTACCAGTACACTAAGTATAGATCATAGGCATCATAATACTACTACAGAGGAACCTCGATTTAACGGAGTGCCAAGGGACTGGGAAAATTTATTCGTTATATCGTGGGTTGGTTATATCAAAAACCTCGATTTAACAAATTTTTGAGAAAACAAGCAAAATGTTCTTTATATCGAGGTTCTGTTCTATACATTTTATTGTAATTTTGGTCGGGCTGAAAAAAAAATTAGGTCGTTATACCGAGGACTTTGTCATATAGAGGTTCGATAAGTCGAGGTTCCACTGTAGTAGAACCTCTCAGGGTTTTGTTTCTTGTGCAGTTAGGGCTATTTTAAATATACAATGAAAACGAAGTAGATTCTGGCTATAAAAAAAACAATTAAAAAAAATCAACGATATAACGATTTAACCTGTTTCCTCTTCTGCTGTAATCTGCACGCTACTGAAGAGCCAAACTTTACAAGTATTGTGCTCATTATTACTATTATTTTTTTTATAATCTGACTTGATTTGAATAAAATAAAAAGTATTTTAGGCACGCCTGGATTTGTAGTCACTTATCAAATTTAAATTTCCACTTTTATTTAGATATATACAAGATTTGTTAGGGCTATGAACCCCGAACCTACACACCTATCATCGAATTACAACAACATCTTTCGTAACTACCCTATCCAACAGCTTATGCATTAGAACTCTGCATAAGCACATGTGGTTCTAATTCGTCCAAGCCAAGATAGGCTTCATTAGTAAATTCACGTGGACGACTTTCCGAGTCTGGGTGTTGTCTTCTTTTCCTTCTACAAAAATAGAATGAATAAAGAATTGCAGAAAAGTAGGATTAGTTATTTGTAAGCTGTATGCCGCTATTTTAATTGAGATTCTTGACTTCTTTCGTCCATATTTTCTCACATGGGTAACGGGGTGGTCAACCGATTTCTCAGCCATTTTGTTTTCTAAAGCCAAAAAAATTTAAAAGTTATTGTTATTATCATTATCATTATTACTATATTAAAGACGACAGTTAGACTTTGTTGACTCAGATCTTCAGATCAAAATATTAGAGCCCGCCCGAATTAATTAATTAATTACTATTATTATTTTTTTCATTTTTTTTAAACAAGTTTTTTAAAGAATTAGGAATTTAGGAGTACGAAATTTTATTGTTTTTTAACCTGTTTCTTTTTAATATCAGAGACGGATGATTCGCCTTTGTAATGACTTAATTTAAAACTCCGGACCGCCTGCAAGAGTTAGTGATCGCATCTGAGCCGCAAGGAATGTATTTGCGAAATCGTTATTGACACAGTGATCGCATTTTTTTATGACTTATTTAATTCTTAATGTTATATAGTACTTAATTCTTACTTCATATATTTCTGTAAATTATGTGCATATTTTTGAAGTTGAAATAGTTATTATTATTTTTTCCTTATAATTAGTATTATTACTACTATCATTATTTTAAACAAGCTTTATTTCGTTTAGTATTAATAGTATTTTGAACCCGAAATCTCTTTAATTTCACGAACAATATTTCCCTTTTTTCCTTCTTTCTTGCCACTGACGTCAAGTTACCAGTGTAATAATAACTACTTCCTAGTTTACCCGTAAAACCTCCACCCATCTCCCCAATTTGACCGCTACAAGGCTTGAAATCACGGCGCTTTTCCAGGCCTTCTCGGTCAATTCACTTTGGTGACGTATCCTAGGGGAAAAGGGGGGAAATTAACTTCTTCGTTCGGCCCATGTAACAAGAAACGCATTGGCTGTGGGGAAATTAAAATAAAGAGGCCTTGGACTCTGAGGTAAACTTGAAATGTGTGAGATTTGAGACTAAAATAACAAAAAAATTTTTATCTGTCAACTTACATGATGAAAATTCCGCAAAGTACCAGCACAATAACCAGAACTAACCCGCCAGCTATTAGTGTAATGACAACATGATTGGAAAAAGCGCTTTGCTCTTTGGAGCTAGTCTTGGGTAGATCTAAGAAGAGGGAAAATAAACAAAAATCTTCAATCGACGTTAATACTACTGACCACTGAATTTGCAAAACCAACTGTTTAACCTTAAAGTGACACTATACAGTACAGAAATGAGAAGACAATCATCTTTTCCATATGGCGTTGTTGACACGTGATGACGGGTTGAGAGTTTAGAGACAATGAAAACATCCTACATCCTCATCCTCCTGCTTTGTATTTATACACCAATAACTTACATTTCCTGCTTCCAATTAAGAAATGGTAAACGTTGCAGCTTTGCAACCATGGAGTTATGGATGCACGCGGGAGGTTGCTAAGCACGAAAGAAGCGTATCGCCGAGTAAGACTCTAGATTCTTGAGTGCTTAACAAACCTCCCAAGTGCATCCATAACTCCATGGTTGCACAGCTGCAACGTTTACCATTTCTTTTATATCATAATCAAAACATTATTTTCCATTTGCCTTCGGTTGAGTCATCGGTACGAGTTCATTTATGCTGCCATCTGCCCGCGCGTAAACAAATCATGTTCTATGTTTTTTAGCAACTTGCCTTTGAGTTTTTCTTTCGCTGAATCAACCGTTCTTCGTCTTCAGGTAAATTGAAAAACGTTTTTCGTTGTTATTCTGAATGGCATCTGTCTACTTGCTCTTAATATTGAAGGAAAACTATACATGTAGCTGCAACTGTAAACACCAACTAAAAAGACTCTACAAAATAAGCTACAATTAAATAAATTAAATAATTATCAAGCTTATTTATGCGACAATTTTTGAAATAAGCGTAAAGTAGAGATGAGAAAATTTCACTGCAATTCCTTTAGAATAACAGGTAGCACTAATTTTAAAAAGAAATTAACTAGCTTTGTATCGAAATCTGTCTGGGGAAATCCAGCAATGAAAGTCAAAGTTGCAACTGAAATTCGCCGGCACACAGCCGGCGCTGAAGCTGTTGTTTTTCGACCGTTCTCTGAACGACTGTTACACAGAAGTTATTTTTTGAAAAATTTATTTGAAAACCCAAATGTTTCTGTACTCAAATGTAATTGGCTTTTTCCAGCGTAATGTGCCCGTTTAAACTCAACTAAAATTGTTCATCGATGCAATGAAAACTTCACAACAAAGCTTTCTCGAATTTGAGCGTGTTTCCTAAAATATTTGCTTCAATTTAGCATCAGCTTGACCAAAAAGTCAATAACACAATGCTAATTGTTAAAATTTACATTTCAAACAGACTTTCTCTTCTATAAAAAAACACACAAAATGTACCTTAAATCTTTGCTCGAACGATTTTCCTTCAGCCGATTCTAGCCGCGAGGAAAACAGTGATTAATTCATTCAGGGCAAATTTGTCGCTTGATCTTTTGTCTCTTTTACTTCAAAACGACAGCTTAGTATTTTCTTCAACTTTCACTTTTCATCTGTACATTTCATCGGTGTATTTTACTGTCAGGAGGGGAGATTTGTGGAATTTACCTAAATTTTACCGCGCTAGCTCAGTTTCTTGGCGTGCACCCACGGGCAAATGGTAGTGGCTTTTTGTTATGTTATAAATAAAATTTTTAGGTCATCCGGATCCCAGGACAGTTTCTCGGAAAGCTTAAATATGAATATAAAGGACACATGAGACCAAATATCTTGCGAAAAGGTAAAATAATACTACTACTACTACTACTACTAATAATAATAATAACAATAATAATAATAATAATAATAATAATAATAATAATAATAATAATAAAACATTCAAATACCACGTACACCTATGTTTAAAAATGTTTAAAATAATCAGGCCTTTATTAGCTACGTAAAGTTTTATATTTTCACTGAGATTGTAATATAATTCAATCGAACAGTTATTCACGTGAAAAAGTTACTTAATACCATTCCAATTAAGGTAATCTAATTTAAAGATAATAGCAAATAGAGCCTCAACCTTGACAGTCTTGCAATTTCTTTGATGCTTGCTGACCGGAAGTTGATGTTCCGGAGGGGCATGATTTACAGAAGTCTGGGCCTCTTGATCCTGATATTGATTTACTTCGCATGCTTGACAGCTTGTGCCATCGAAAAAGTATCCAATGGGACAATTAACTGGTTTTTAAGGTAAAGAAAGTCAATGTCATTATTACTTACTTCGACCATAAAACATAGCGACACACTCTTTATTAAATGCTTCCAATCTCCTAGAAAAGAAAACTTAACTGGTTATTTGCAATGGGTCAAGCTTCGTAAAAATTCCCTGCCTAATTATCAATTACATTCAAAGTACGCAGGTCATTCCTCCTTTTCGTTAGAAATGAACTTAACTAACTGTGGACAGACTATATTGATAGAATCAAACTTCCCATTTAGAGCTCTCGGGAATATTTTGTTGGCCAGGAATTCTAGGGACGAAATTTTGGGATTCGCCGGAAAAGATTTCGTACGAGGCGTTAAATGCTGCGGCCGAAACATAATAATAAACTCAGTACCCGATTAATCGAATTGAAAAAGGTCAATTATTGGGCCGGTCCTCCTTACCACACATAACTCCACTCTGAACTTGCCCCTCTTCACAAACCAGACGAGAGAGCTGAATCTGCGGAGGTTTTGAAGGATCTGTACGTATAACGATTCCACGGACATTCAAAGTCATATCGACTTTGTTCAGAGTATTTAGTACTTCCTTCGAAATTTGCACAGATGTCTGGTTTATATCCACAGATGTGTTGAGATTGCTAGGTAAGGGAATTTGCAGCGAAAAGCTAACAGTCATAGGAATGGTCGTCGTATTCTGGTTACTAGTCGTATCTGATCTTTTTCGACGAGTTGTAACGCCACATTCGACCTTGACGTTTTGAACATTACACTGAGAGACGTCACTACAAGCTCCAGCACGACCAAACGTTGTTCTCATTAAAACTTCTATGAAGTTCCTTGCGATCTCCTCTCTCATTTCTTCTCCGCCGCAATTGTCAGTGAGATAGTGGTATTGTCCGTTCCACAAAGCACTTTTGGGTATGTGTATCTCTATTATGGAGAAAAAGAATTAAAAAAATCAATAGGTTACGATGCAACAAACTTAATGAGGTGGGGCACCCAAGTGATCATTAACTGTCCAACTTTTCGAATGTCTTTGGTTACCCTTGTTGAGTAAACCGATATTCATATGTTAATTGTTTACCTGTAATGTAGGCGCCTTTATGGAAAGTAAATACTGCGTTTAAGCTAGGTTCCTTGATTTTAGTAGACATTAAGCCCATCAGTTTTGCGATAAGGCTAAAGTTACAAGATGATATTGTTTCACGTTGATCGTTTTTGTCTTTACAAGGCAAGAAAAGATCAAAAGTAACAATACAAAAAAACACCTATTGTTCTCAAATTCAGGTCGCTTTTCTTGATATATACGGTTAAGATTAATAAAGGCAACTCTTTCTTAAAGGACGCTTCTATCAGACGAACATCTCTCTATAATAGGACACCAGGGGTGCTCACCATTTACAAAAACCACTTTAAACAGAAAATTATAAAATTTTACATCATGGGAAAACGATCCTCTACAAAGTATATCCATATCGGCTGAAAACCCTAAAAAAGAGTGGAAAAATCGCATCGCATCAAAACATAGGCCATATTTTTTGGAGCTTCCCAAAACGGAATGGCGCGCAAAAGTAGATTTTTCAAAGGGATCGGTATTTCCGGCTTTCCCTATCTAAATGTTAAGTACCCCTAAAGTTGATCCCTGTTGTTGTCCAGTCTCCGGTCACAACGGTCAAGTTTATCTTAAAGAGAGTTGACTCTTCAAATGCATTTCCTTACTTGAGCAATCAGGAAGGGACGGTTTCTTCCCTTTGTTTTTTCTTGCGTGAAACCATTCTCCAGTGGTAGGGCTACAGATATATACGGGACGTGGTTGGTTCGCAAATCCATATCCGTTATTACAATGCACCGAGCACGTAAGTCCAGCCATCCACGTTTCACACGCTTTGGCTCCATTCTTAGGTGGCGCAAGCTCTTCACATGGTGAATCTTTTGTAATAAATAATGGAAATTATAATTAGTTAATGATATGACTGATATCATTCGTTAGTTTTGGAGAAAAGTGTAATGTATCAACTGGTCTCTCTTTTGAGTGAGCTATATATGTAGATGTGCAGTGCCAAAAAGTATGCTCAATTAGCTTTATTGGGCTTAAATTGTTTTTCTCTTAAATGGGATAAGGTAAGTCCCACTGGACTGGAACCGACGTGTAGAATTAGGAAGAGCTCATAAGAGACGCAACATTAATAATTGAAGAACTTCTTAAATGTGGACGCAAACCAAATTATTTGCTAGGTAGATGGAATCATGTATCAGAGTGTACGGGCTTTTAAGGTCAGGTTTGGATCGAGTAGTTTATGGAATTTCGGTATAGGTTTTAAACGACGAAGACAGAGAATACTTCATGGAAAGTGCTGGCGTACGGTATTTACGCACGAGTTGTTGACGTATCAGAAATCGAACGAGTGAGCGCAGCGAACGAGTAAGATTTCTGACACAAAAACAACGAGTGCGTAAATACCGTACAAAGCACTTTCCATGTGGTATTGTGTTTATTATATACATACTGAGACATTCATCATTTTGGCGGCCTTTTTATTTTAAATCTTTCAAAAATGCTAAAATTTACCGCTACACACTTACCGCAAAATGACAACGAAAACGAAGTATCAGCTTTTTAGTAAAAACGTTTGTTAAAAACATAAAGGACGGTATGGATATGAGGTAATCCAAGAACTATAAGTAATCTTAACTGTTTGTTCTCAATGCACAATTGAAAATGAGTGAATTTTAGGAAAATGGCCGGTTTCAATATCATAAGCTTAAGCCTAAATGAAAGGCAAAGTAACTCCGACAAAAAGCACAACAAAAGCTTACGTCTCGTTCTGTTTTTCCCTTTCCGTTGTTGTTTCGCAGGCTCTCTACCGTTTTTTTCATCGACAGTGAAACAAACGAAACTATTCCACTCCATTTCCGAAATGTTTTTCACTTTTTTAGCGAGGAAAACTCTTTGAGTAAAACTTTTCTCATTGAATGTGTGCGAAGCGGCGCTGCAAGCTGCAATAAAAGGCGGGAATTTTGGCGCGAAACTCACACACCTCTGTGGCTTCTGATTGGACGTATCATTTTTCTCACACGTGAAAAAACATCGTTCGCGATTCTGATTGGACGTATCATTTTTTTCACGTGTGACAACCATCATTCGCTCCTCTGATTGGCTAGAACTAATTTGCGTACGAAAATTTACGACATAGCTTTTTGGTGAGTATTTCTCAGTATGTATATAATAAAAAATGTTACACTTCGGTCAAAAATAAAAACAAGGTTTTCCAAAAACACACAGCGTACTACGCGGATTTTCTGGAAATATCATCCCCTCCTCCTCCCCCCCAGCTATAGCTGCTCCTTGAAAATTACTGCATAAGCATTACCTACCAGCTATAGTGAAAAGGAATCTACACTGCGCAGCATTTCCTGCTTTGTCTAGTGCCTTGTAAGTGACGTTATAGTCTCCCCATGTCACCTCGCTTCCATTTTGAATATTTGTTGAGAAGAGCTCCACACCCACGTTATCCGTGACATTAACTGACGGCAGGACGAGCTTCTGCCATCTGGCTGTTGATATAATCTTGATATCACCAGGACAGAGAACAATCTTGGGGGGTTCTACATCTGTTCATGTAAATACATAACGTTTGGACAATACAATCAACTCTTAACAAATCTCCCCTGCGATGGAATCTCAGAGGTGGAGCCGGAATATTTTGTTAATCAAACATGACGACATGTTTCACATGACGTGACGTCCGCCATATTGGTTTCCTTGTAAGGTTTTAAAACAGATTTGTCCAGATTTTGTCACGTCCAGTGAGAGGCAACTCGCATCGCAAGTTTCATTGTTAAGCTACAAGATGAAAGTTGGTGATCATTTTAAAAAGGAATTCTCGCGTAAGACATTTATATTCATAAGAGTTCGGACCCCTCCGACTAGACCAAGGGCATGGTTTTTTCTCCATCTATTATAGACCCTTAGACCACAAAGATAGAAAAAAAGTGTGAACAAAAAAAACCAAAACAAAACAACAACGACAAGTTTTCCCAACATGAAACTTAACCTTGTTTTAAGGATTATCACAAATTTTATTTTATAAGGCGCAAAATGTGTTTAACTAAGTTCACCTTTAACTCGAATGGAGAAAACACAGTCCACTTTAAGCCCTTCCGAATCAGTGACATCGTATCTGATTAAGTTTGTGCCAACATTCATTCGCTGTGGAGGAAGTAGGCCACTAAGATTCAAGGGTCCTTTAGAGTTGTCGGTTGGAACTGGAACCTGCCACGTGACTATTGCGTATGATTTCCCAGCGGCTGTGGGAGTCTCCATGTTAGGTGGGCATTGAATGCTGGGAGGTTGAATATCTGTTAAAAGAGCAATTTTTCGTTTTTCTGTTGTAGTTACGTATTTAGAAATAAGTATAGGTAATAGCATGATTTGTAGTGATATTTGGCATAAATACAACTCGTGATATTTCGAAATGTTATACTTAATTTTACGAGCCGTTAGGCGAGTGAAATTTGAGACAATTTTGAAATATCACGAGTGGTATTTAAGCCAAATATCAGGTACAAATCAATCATGCTATTATTTATTTATACTACTACCCGCAAAGGTTTTGTAATTTTCACATGCAGGTATTCCAAATTAAGCTGAAATACCACTGCTCTAGGCCAATCAAATTGCAGAAATTTCTCATGTAGTAGTATAAAAGCCAAACTATATAGTTATTTTCACAGATTGGGAAAAAACGTTTGTTCAAGTGTATCAGTACGCTAAGTACTTGTGCCAGTGCAACCTGAGGTTCAAGCAGTAAAGCAAAGGAGATACTCCAAGATTCTACATTTAAAGAACTCCAATTTTAAGTCATTATCAGCAGCACTTTTGGTACTTACCTTTACAGGTAATATTGCTAATGTTTCCACTCCAAGAGCCATTTGCAAGGCAAGATACTTGCGTGGGACCCTCAAGTTGATACCCGTTTGAGACATCACATTGTAGAAAACAACGGGTCTTATAACTTACTCCCCCAGAAAGACTGCAGGGAGCGGGGCTGATTTTTCCGTTGGCCAGATCTTTGATGGAAGGGCACTTAACAACTAAATAGAAAATAATTCCAAGAAATATGTTTAATCACATTGGCCGTTTTTATACTAAGGACGCATTACCCGTGTGGACGAACTTAGGCAAACTTTTTGTAGTTCGTCTGGTTATGTGTCTCTAGTATAAAGAAGAGCACAAGACGCATTATGCGTCCAGAGGAACTACCTTTCGTAGTACGTCGTTCAAGACGCATTTCGAAGGAAAGTTCCCCCAGACGCATAATGCATCTTGTGCTTGTCTTTATACTTAAGACGCATAACCAATCGAACTACAAAAAATTTGCCCAAGTTCGTCCAGACGGGTAATGCGTCTATGGCCGTTTTTATACTTAGGACGATGTCACTGATTGACGGATAATGCGTCGTCTAGTATAAAAACGGCCATTACCAGGCTTTTTGCCGTTTATTGTACCAAAATAGAAGCCGACGAACTAAAGAAGGGAATTCGACTAAAGAAGTGTTTCTTTGTTTTATTCATTTTATCATAATGTTAGTTTCTGTATGAAAAAATGAAAGAGCTAGAATATAACATTGACAGTTAGGAAAAAAGCCTCGGTTTCAGGAATACGATCAGAAATTTATTTGTGACTTGGTTTTTTAGATCAGTTTACTCTACCAGCTCCCAGCGAGGCCAGGAGGAGGGGGGCTGGAAAGCAAGTGTTTGTGATGGTTCGTCTACACACTTAGAATACTCACTGACAATCAAAAAACATTTTTAAAAATTGTTGTTACTGTTCAAATGTTACACAAAGATTAACTTGCACCATGGCGCCTTATCATCGGCGTAAATTAATGCATCAACAACTGAGTTCGTTTAGGAACCGTTATCAGTTGTCAAAGTAAAGTATGAGTTGCAATTAATTTATAGCAAAGGATATGCTGTGTCTGACTCGTCCCCAGTGGTCTACGCGTGACGCGCGCGGTGGGAGCAGGGGGTAATGGGAAGGGAGAAGACGTGACTGGAGGACTCTCTCTCTCTCGTTTTCCTCCTTCACATCACACCTCGCGCGCCACGAGGAGAGGTTGTGATAGAAGACTGGGGACGAGTCAGATGCTGTGTTTTCTTAAGGTTCTTACTTTCACAGGTAGTTGTATTGCCCGACCAAGTACCATTTGCTTCACATGACCGCATTCGTGAGCCAGCCTGTCGATGTCCCTCGTTACAAGCGATAATAGCTTGAGAACCGTAGGCAGATCCACATGAAAGAGAAGTTATGGCGCCATATAATGGCGGTTGAAGGACCGGGCACGACCTTTCTGCGAAAATGAAAACAAAATACTTTAAACATATAGCTTATTAATGTATGTTGCAGGTACCTTACTCAGAGGTTGAATGCAGCACAGACATGGAGACATTGTCCCAAGAGGAACGATGAGATATGGATTGAGTGTTGTATAAGGCTTCTTAGATCAGCCTTAAATATTTTATTTAAAGATCTTTGACCAAGTAAGGACTTTATAAACACATTCCATCAATTACTACGTCTTTACAAGACCGTAAACTCGATTTCTGTGGGCATCTCTATGGACATAAGTACTAGATTGGAACAATACGCTTCAATGGAATTCATTTCTGTAAGAGGTTTGAACCGTGAACGGTTTGAGCCCAGGAGTCATTTCATAAGTATGGGGTCATTTCAGCAGGAGGACATGTTACATTCCCGGGTTTTGCCCTTTTATTCTTGGATTCCTCCCTCTAGCCCTCTTTAGATCGCAAAATACTAAGCATTAATGTGTAATTCTCCCCTATTTATCCGGCATTCCGATGTTTTAAAACTCTTCCTACTGCTCTTTCCTCTCCCACTTTCCGTATCCCTCCTGGCCTTATTCTCCCGATATCCCGCCTTCTTGCCCTCCCCACATTTCCCGGAAAGGTGATATTGATGTTGCCATGCAATCCCTTACACACTATAGAATATTTAAATATTTTGTTTGAGCGTGTCAGTGATCTGCTGCAGGGATCTTTATCGTCCATGACGGAGTAGTGTAGGCGGTGAGTGCGTTTGTGTAAGATAGGAGTCATAAGCAATTGAAGCAACTAAATATCGATAAATGGCATTATTATTCATTCAAAATATTTCCCTGCTTCTGATTGGTTAAAACCACACGCATAATTCACCATAACCAGCCGCTGTAGACCAAATTTGGAAAGAATTTTATCATCTTGAAACGATGACGTCAAAATGACGTCAAAAGTGCAGCCTTGTTGTAGATTATTGAACCGTTGACCAAGAAAACCTGGGGACGAGATTGAATTGTTTTGGTAGTTAGAACAAAATGGCGGAACTGTTGGGGAACGTTTTACTCGTTTCACGGCGAAATATTGTTAAAAAACATCGCAAGAACAGCAAGAAGACAACTGGACGGACATCTGCTATTAATTTGGAGTATATATCTGCAGACCTGAGCAGACCTTAATCTCCTGAACTTCCCAATAAAGATGCATTATCGATATGAACTTACATCGACCGAGGTTAGCATGTTTTAGCTTGTTTTTAAACTTGGAATTATTTTGAAGGAATGATAAAACAATTATTGATGGGTATATTTACTTATGACTTGCACCACGAAGCTGCAGTTTGCTCTGTTTCCCTCGGCGTCTTCTGCAGAATAGTGAACATAATGCAGCCCAATACTTAGATTGGCTGGAGGACGCACTGCTGAGTAGCTTAAGGTCATGTGACCAGAGTTATCTCTTGCTATTGGTTCATTCCACGAGACCAAAGTACTGGACGAACATTTAGGAACAGAAACCACCATGTTTCTTGGACAACTGCCGTTAAAAGAAGGAGGCGTATTGTCTGAAAACAACCAGATTTTGTTTCGACAAAGATCTTGTTAAATTTAAGGATAATAATAAGAAAACAAGAAAAGGATGCGCATAGACAATTTTAAACGAGATTAATGTCTTATATGTCTTTCACTTCTTCCTAATTTATTCGGGTCCATGGAACAGAAAAACTGTGGTAGTTGTCTGTAGAGATTTTGATTAAATAGGATAGGTCTTTTTTGATGCTATTCAGTTTTTACGTACATCGGTTTTTAATCTCACTTACTATAGAGATAAATAATGGTTAAATAAATAAAGGCAAGTTATTACTCTCAGCAGAGTTTTATAAATTTTTCTGGCCACAAATAGGTTACTTGCCGGTCGAATCATTGAACTACTCTTACATTCATGAGGAGTTATCAACTTCGCAGAAAGAAGCTATAATAACCCTAATAGAGAAGAAAGACAGGGATTGACGAGTTATCAAAAATTGGAGACCGATATCTCTAGTAAACGTAGACGTTAAAATAGGCTCCAAGGCTGATCGCAAAGAGATTAGGAAAAGTCCTGCCATATGAAGTCCATCATGACCAAAATGCTTTCGTGAAAGGAAGAACGATTTTTGATGCCGTTGGAATAATAAACGACATCATGGATTATACGGAAATGAAGGGATATGAAGGAATAATGTCCTCCATAGACTTTAAGAAGGCTTTTGACTCCCTGAGTTTGGACTTACTTTTTAAATCTCTTGAACTATTTGGGACAGTTTTTAATTGCATGTTAAAGATTTATGCAGAGACCTTTCAATTAGATTGGGAAAAAGTGCACTCATTATTTTTCAAAATAACGCTGGACACAAAATTAAGAGAGTTTCAATACAAAATACTTCATAGAATCTGTTACACAAATGCACGTTGTTCAAATTTGGTTTATCTAAAACTCCATTATGTTACTTCTGCAATGAAGAATTAGAGACACTAGAACATTTCCTCTTTCACTGCGAAAAGGTTAACACTTTCTGGAATGAGCTTAACACTATTCTTAAATCGCAAGACCTAGTCTCAACCAACTTCGACATTAAGGATATTTTATTTGGCCATTTTTGCTGGGATGATGATGACAGTATTCTTGCTAATTATATTATTCTCGAGAGTAAATATCTTTATTTTTTGTTCAAAATATATCATCCCTCTCGACTAGCCTTTTATTTGCAAAATGCAAAAAACATACCAAATAGTACGTTTCATTGTGAACAAAAATAACAAACTCCACTTCCACAATAAAAAATGGGAACCTCTGCTGCTGTTGATGGAACTTTAGCTATCACCACGCTTCACCGACAACAATTTTCACCAATGTAGCTTTTTCTTATTTGTTTCTTCAAGTGACGCTTGCCTAGTGTCTAGTGTTTAGTATTTAGTGTCAGTGTATAGCGATGTAGGTGTGTTAACTTGTGTTTTTGTTTAGCGTAGTAATGATGTTAAAAGTAGTGATTAATGCTTCGTTTCCTCGGCTTTCCGTTATTACCTGCAGTTTTATTTACTGTATTTTTTTCCCTACTTTTTCTTCGTTTTATTTCATTATTATTTTTTGCAACCGCTGTAAAAAATTCTATAATAATAACAGTAAAAAAACCTGGTAACAGGTTAAAAACAAAAAAAAAGTTTTCGTAGTGTAACACTTAAAGAAGAAATTACTCGATACCTCGACAAAAAGTGTCCTTGTTCCCAGTCCACTTTCCGTTCTTGTCACATACCCTTGTTGAAGTGCCCTCTAGAACGTAGCCTGATGCCTTGCAGGAAAAACTGCAGGACTGGCCGTAAGTGCTTCTTGATAAACACGAACGTGGAGACACCGCACCATTTGCAGGAGGCGTGAGTGCACTGCAGTTTACCACTGCAATATGTGATATACCTGAACAGGTGTTCTCAAGAGACGAATGACAAATAAACGAGCACAAAACCTTACACTATAAAAAAAGCCAGACATTCGGTCTATAATTATTACCCATTTTCGGACCAATTTGTCACTTTCACACACTTCACAGCCCCCAATTGCTTTCTAATCCATTTTCATGACACTAATGTTCATCTCATAAGGTAATCCTATGCTAAGCTATGCTAGTTTTGCAAGAAATTTGGGTAGCATAAAGTAAAATGAGAGCCCTGGCAACATGCATACAGCAGCCCTCCGTTAATTTGTGTTTCAAATGAAACATACTCCTATCATGCTGGTTTGCCAATATGCAAACTCACAAAATCGCACATGCAGCCACAATTAGCTGAAAATGGAACACAGAGGCACTCAACGACTGTTTTCTGTAAAATATCTGTTCGGGGAAGCAAACATTGCCAAGAATTAAGGATGGGTCAACGTAGATCAACTTAATCTTTAGGGTCCTTATTTTAATACCGAAGAATACAATTAAATTTAAAGAGAGGCACATGGTTGATTTAATATCGATCTGTACTAAGTTTGTTATAATCTGCCTTGATACAGCGAAAGATTGTATTGATCTGCCGCCTCCCAAGAACAGGGCAAAGGCTTGCGATGACTGGGCATTCGGAAGATTTTGCACTCCCTCGTGTAACAGCAAATGGGATTTCGCTCAAGCACTGCCTCCATTTGTAACATGGGTATGTGGAGCATCAGGGACATGGTCTCCTTCAACCCGGTGGCCAGATTGCTCAAGTAAATAGAAAAGTGCTGTTTTATAACTAGTATATATGTTGGGTGTAATTTTATTCTTGGTTAAATTTTTTTGTTGTTTCAAACCCATTATCATGAATTTCCCTTCCTAAGAACTAAGGGCAATAAAATGTAAGCCAAGGATGAAATTAAACCACAATTAACATAGACCAGCGTATTACTAAAGAGGGTATCGGCCCTACGTAATTATGTTCGGATAACAACACCCTCCTCGATCTCCATAATTCTTCAGATCCTACTCAGCCTTAACGAGTAATTTGTTACTTATTTCATGTACTCCAAGTAAATGTGTTCCTTTCACGGAGACGAATGTCTGAGGCTACTTATTAACCCTCAGCTAACGTTAGTGGAACCACAGTTCCGACGTAGAACATCGTATTGCTAACAAGGGCTGATGGGTTTGTTTCTCTCCCGGTAGACGCGTACGGTAAATTGCATGGATACCTACAATGATATTTCTTCATTTAATTCAAAATAGGCGGTTCATGTATGATTTATGTCACATAATTTGACTTGACCAATTATCTTGAAGAAAGATACCCTTCGTATTCGTCATTTGCCAGTTATGTAGAAGGTGAAATTATCTTATAAACACATCCATCTGCTTATTGATTTGAGCGAGAGTTTTAATTGGTTACTAGATGGTAAGGGTTCTGTGCAAAAACATAAAATGCTATAACACCTTTTGTTATATAGCTGAAATTTATGACGTCAGAGGGTAATAGTGCACTGTTACCCTCGGATGTTGACTGCTCGCAAGATTTATTTTTATAAATTTGTTCTCGAAAAAAGTTTTTCTTCGTGAGCTATATGTAACAAATCACTTAAAGATAGGTCCCTCGGGAAACAGTTAATTTTGTTTGCCTCGAATCTCAAAGTTTCCCGTGACGGAAGATTGTCGGGAAACAAAATTAACTGTTTCCCTAGGAAGCAGTCATTAAGTTTTTATTAATATATTTCCAATAAATCACTGCAGAGGTATACCAAGCAGGTGAAGCTAGAATGGCGATGGATTTGTACTATTTCGACGGAGATTGCAGAACACCGGAAGCCCAGACTAAAATAAGAGAGAACTTTGTTCGGATTTTAAACGGGTCCCTTTTTCGAGTGATGTGCCAAGACCCTGTGCTCAGAGATCGCTGCACGGCTGAGAACGTAGTGGTAACATGCGATGAGAATACGAGCGCAAGACGGAAAAGACGTTCATCAGGTTGGTGTAACATTGGTTGAGTATCACAGCGGTACTTCCAGCAACTAACTGAGGCATAAGCCAATGAACTCTTTCTTGCGGTGAAACTGAGTTGACTGTGTACTTCTTGGGAGGATGATTGACGCGAGATCGAAGACAATCAGTCATAGTGTAACTGGGTAGATTTTTAGAGCTAGTTTTCCAAAACAGGGTTCTTTTTCACTCAGTGATAAACATTTACCCGGAGATACTTAGAGTAATAGCACCTGTTACTCAAGGAAAAAGTTCTTCTGGACCTCAGAAATATAGTTGACGAAATACGACTCTCGGGTCCCCTAAGTTTAGCGTCTCTCGATCCTTCGCGAAGCAATTTGGGTATAGTGACAGCTGAAAATCGATAAAAAGCCCTGACCTTGTACAAAATATTTAAACTGTTAAAAGACTGTCACAAAGCGATATTTACAAAGTGTGTTTATTTTGAGGTGATTTTTTCATTCTTCAGATGGTGTTGGTGATCGCATTCGGACAAAAGTCCATCTTGACATTGTTGGTAAGTTGTGTACAGCCTAGGTCACACCCAAAAACGTCCTCTACAGACGTTTAATGTTATATAAGCCCTCCCCCCGGCCTAGTCTCAGGGCTTCATATTGGGTTATTGTGTCTTGCAATTAGTCATGCGGTTCTAATATGTCATCTCATAAGGTACTGAAAATCTCCGGGAAACTCAAACCAATTCCATTTAGGAAGTACAATGGAAAGTCCACTCCTTGAGGCTTTTTATCACACACGCCTTTCTAGATTAAATGTACAGGAGTAATTTCTTGCCATAATAGTGATTAAAATGGTGAAACTGAACAGGAGACAGTATGTTTCGATGGATGAGTAGGACGTAACAAGTTTCATTTGATCTCAGTCTCAGATGGCATTTGTGCAATAAGTTATACACTCGAATTCAAAACCCACATTTACTTCCGGAGCTACTTTCCCTGCCATTCTCGAAGAACAGTAAATCTTGCTTAACACCGCCTTTGAATAAATAAATATGGATGAAGTTGGCCAATAGCTGAAAGTAAGATTCCAGTGATAAAGATTACAACAATTTCACTTAATAATTGCTGGCATACAGGCAGTAGCTAGTGCAATTTTGCAAAAAGATCCGCGAAGATTTATTTTTAAAAAATTCAACTCCAATACTTATGACGGATAAATCTTTTGAGGGACCTCGATCGTTCTTTTGGGATGCATTCTTGTAGGCCCTTTGTTTGTTACAAGGAGCTTTTGCCACTAGTCGCTTGTCATGTAACAATTCACCTTTCGCAGTAATCCTTGACAACAGTACCGGAGTAGATGACGACAAACAAAGCAAGATCGAAGCAGGTTTGGCAGGCGTGGAGTTCGCCAAAAACTTAAGCAGTGAAATCAGGAGAGCAGTTGAGATTGGTGTCCTCAATCTGACCATAAACGGCACGGTGTTTGTTCCTGATGAGCAGTCGCTGAACTTCTCAGAACCTGTGATATTTTGTGCAAAAGGACAATCTTTTAGAGATGGAGTCTGTGGTAATTTATTTATTATTATCATACACATACACGTAAAGCAGTGGAAATTAAGGGGCTTTGACATTGACTTGTGTTTATGATATTGTCTCTGCATTTTGCTGTCAATATTTCATTAAAATTAAAGGTCTAATGCTGTTCTAAGCAAATTGCATACAAAGGAAAACACTTCATCGAAGTACAACTGAAGTAGAACGTGAAAAACGGGAACACTGAGACATGTAGAGGAGTTGTCCTCACGTGGCTTTAGGTGGCCTTTGCAAAATCCTTCGTGAGAACCAATTCCAGCAAGCCAAATATAATTCATTCTCATGCACTTAAGACACGAGAAGCACTATCTTTATTACCATTATCGCCATCATCATCAGCACCAGCAACACCAATAGCAGCAGCAGCATCGCCACCAATATTAGTTTATATATTCTTTTGTTCATTCCTCATTATGAAATATTTTGCATTGCTCAGTAAGCTGTTCACCAGGAACATACCTAAACAAAACTCTTGGTACATGTAAAGACTGCCCTGTTGGATCATATCAAGAGGAAGAGTCACAAGAAGCATGTGTGCCATGTCCACCGAGAACCTCGACGGAAGAAACAAGATCTGACGATCGATCCAATTGTACAGGTAAAAGCGCACTGTTGCAGTACTAATGCTTAACTTTACTTTATTGACTTTGTTGCATGCGATCAAGTAATATGTAGATTAAAATATAAAATTCGTTAGGTAAAGGAAAATAAAGTAAGATAAAATAGATAATATTGCAACTGGAGCAGGAAGCAGGACAATGTCCCAGTTGATATCTTGCCCCAAGAACCAAATAAAATAAAAAATTATAAATAATAATAAAAAAACATAAATAACAGAACCCCCTCCCCCCAACCGTAACCACTGCTTACCCCCTCCCCATAAACAGACTACCTACATATCACCCTATACCTCACCGACTGGGAGGACATAACATAATAGTATTGCGAATGTAAATGTCTAAAATCCTTTTCTTAAAACTATATAGTGACTGATTAGTGCTTTTGATGTCTACAGGTAGCTTGTTAAGCCTATACGTATTCTATTATCTTCTATTCTGTTTTCCACTGCTATTACCCAGCTAACTATATACTCAAGGTACAGTTAAGCTGAAAGCTTGTATAAGATAATGCTTTGTGCAGTTGTATATATGACTATATTACTATACCTAGTTAAGGCTTAAGACTCATCAACATTGATATATCTTCAACAGGCTATTCACGAAACTATATTACGTACAAAAAAAAAACCCTTTTTCTATTTCTCCTACACAAAATAGCGCTGTGTAAGCCTGGGTCGTATTCACCCACCGGATTAGAGCTTTGTATCCAGTGTGAAAAGGGGTTTTATCAAGAAACAGAGGGACAGCGTCTCTGCATAAAATGTGGTGTTAACACAACAACTCCAGAGGAGGGATCAAACAGTTCTATGCAATGTGCAGGTAAAAATGAGAGTTTGCATTTTATGAACAAATAAAATGCACAGACAAAACTTCTGAATGTACATAAGTGCATTTATAGAGTTAAGTTTTCATTAAAATGACTATCCCAATCGAATTTCAAGAATTATCTATTAACCTATTTTCCAGGCCCCAGTTGTTCAAAAGGTGGATAGTGATATCCACTGGATAAATCACTATCTAGTGGATAACCAATTATTCTTCGTAATACTTATTCATTGGATATCGATTTATCCGGTGGATAGCGCCATCCAACTTTTGAAAGTCAAGTCAAGTCAATTTTTATTTAAACTCACATAGAATAATTATAATTAATAAAAATTAGTGCTTTAAAATATAAAATCGAGAGATTGTGAAGGGAAAGAGAATTTCAATTGTAGGTTCATTGTGCAGAGTTTGGGACACCTAAATAGTTCGTGGAACTAACCGAGCAGGTGACCCAAACAAGAATATGAGTAGAAGGAATATAGATACAAAATAGTTGTTTGAGAAAAAAGTATTACTTCATTAATTAAATAGTAGTTAAGATAATACAATCGTAAAACATTAGGAATCAATAATAGTATTATAACCATCAATCACAGAATTCTTGATATATTGACGAAAATACATCATAAAGGCTTTTTGTTTCTTTCGTCGAAGAGATAGCCTCTCCCAGCTGAGGGTGGAGAGAAGGTGGTTTGAGCTCGCATCAAAGGGTGATTTAGTAATAACTCTGGCTGCACGATTCTGTATTTTTTGGAGCTTATCACTCAAGTAACCACTCAGACAGTCCCAGACGGGGCTGCAGCGTGCATGGGTTTTAAAAATGGCTGGCCGTAAACGCCCAATACAGATCTCCTGCTCATATTTTATCTACTACTTGTGGACATACTGTAGACAAGGAATTATCAGCTATTTATTTGGAAAGCTAAATAATTTATGATATGGGCAAATAGATTCACCACAAGTACTAAATAAAAGTTTGGCTTCCTTGTATTTTTTGTTGTTCTTTCCTCCAGTCCCCTGTCCTCCAGGTTCTTTCTCTCCTACTGGACTGGCTCCTTGTACTTTATGCAACCGGCGCTCCTTTCAGCCCCACAACGAGAGCCGTATCTGCGTTCCATGCCCAGGAACAACTGCAACTGTCCTGCCAGGATCAAAAAATTCTCAAGATTGCATAGGTGAGAGGTACAGAGCACCTATCGACACTAAGTTAGCTGTTCCATTGAAGGGCCACCAGGCTCGATTAAGTATAGCTTCTGAAAACGACTGCTGAAAACGTAAGGTAACACGAAAGTTTGCATGGGCAAGAATACTTATTTTATCTCTCCTTTTTACTCTCCAGAAATTAACGAATGCGAATCCGATCCATGTCAAGGCAACTCTAACTGCACAGACCTTATTGCGGACTTTCTGTGCTCCTGCCAACCTGGCTACACTGGTAAACAATGTGAGACCAACATTGACGATTGTCAGGACCAGCCTTGTTTCAATAACGGCACCTGCCATGACCTGGTCAACAATTACACCTGCACATGCAAACAAGGGTACCAGGGATCTAATTGTGAAGATGATGTTGATGAGTGCATGACATCCCCTTGTTCCAATAATGCTTCGTGCAGCAATTATCCAGGCGAATATAACTGTCAATGCAGACCAGGGTTTACTGGAAAGTTGTGCGAAACAGACGTGGACGAATGCGAGTTATCACCGTGTATAAATGGAGCAACTTGTAGTGATGGAATAAACAACTACACCTGCCTCTGCGCAACAGGTAAGACTAAGTGAGTAATATAATATAACGATGAAGTGTAATATTAACAACGTGTATTATATCGCAGGCTACCAAGGAAACGATTGCGAGGAAAATATCAATGACTGTGCATCTGACCCTTGTCAGAACGAAGGCAAGTGTGTGGATGGAGTTGGAACATACCACTGCATCTGCCCTGCAGGATTTAATGGAACTAACTGTCAGCATAATGTTGATGAATGTGACAATGTAGACTGTAAGAACAATGCAACATGTATTGACCAGATCAATGAGTTTTATTGCGTATGCCCGAACGGTTTCACAGGAAAAAAATGCGAGGTGAACATTGACGAATGCGCGTCCAATCCTTGCGGGAACCAAGCTAGGTTTGTATTTATTTACTTTAAAGTTGAATTTTGTTATTGAAATTGGTTCTAAATAACTTTCCAAAGACAATCTGCATTATTCAAAAGTGTCGTTATCAGTCAACCTACCATATATCAGATGAATAAATTAAATAAATAAATAATGATTTGGAGGTAGCACATCCACCAAGTGGTTCTTCGTCTACCTGATTCCTGGCTGAATTGGAATTTGGAAGTGTTGGTTTTTTAATTAGATTTTATCGAAAAATAAAAGACACATTTCTTGCTTCCAGTATTCCAAGAACTCCAGAAGAGCAGTATATCTTACCTCATTACTACATCTGATTTAACGGTCTCCAACTGATTTTAAGTAATTTCTAATCAGAGGCAGTAAATTAACTAGTAAATTAAGTAAAGAAAGAAAGTAGAGAAAAGGAGAAAAAACGCAGACTTTTCAAAGAACGCTACCAAACTATAAAGCTAAGGCGCTGTTACTTCCATCTCGTTAGGTGTGTGGATATGATTAACACTCATCGGTGTGAATGCAAAGATGGTTTCGATGGCCTCCACTGCGAAAACAACGTTGATGAATGCGCCTCAAATCCTTGTTCAAACAAAGGTACATGTCACGATGGCATCAATAATTTCACCTGCGTTTGCCCTCCGGGGTACACGGGAAATACCTGTAGTTTAGACATCGACTACTGTTCATCAACGCCGTGCTTGAATAATGCCTCTTGTTTTGATGGACGCACTTCCTTTACTTGTCAATGCCGCGATGGATTCAGTGGAGACCAATGTCAGTATAACATCGACGAATGCGTGAATGCAACATGTTTAAATGGCGGAACATGTGTCGACGGCATTGATCAATACGCATGCGCCTGCCAAGCGGGATTTACCGGATTCAACTGTGAATTAAATATTGATGACTGCGCGCATAATCCGTGCTTAAACGATGGGACTTGTATGGATTTGATAAATGACTTTAATTGTGCCTGTAGGAGAGGTTATACAGGGGAGAACTGTAGCGTCGACATTAACGAATGCTTCAGTTCTCCTTGTCAGAACAATGGAACATGCAATGATAAAGTCGACGGCTACACTTGCAGTTGCATTGATGCCTTCAGTGGAATACACTGCGAAAGGAATATTGATGACTGTTTAGGTCACGGTTGCGCTAACGGTTCCACCTGTAGGGATGGGGTTAACAGCTACACTTGTGAGTGTCCTCCTGGGTTCTGGGGAAGGTTCTGTGAATCTGAAGTAGACGAGTGCGAGTCCTTTCCTTGTAATAATGGTGGAACTTGTAACGATCAGGTATCGTGCAATGCCAGTACTTCTTCGAATAAATGCCCTCTACAACACACTGTTAAGTGTTTATAAACGTTTCTCCCGCATCATTAACTTGCAGACGTTAAAGTAAACGGCCCAATAAAGTTAAACTGTTATTTGATACGGTCAGAAGATAGGTAGGAATTCAAATGACTGACGACCAAAATGAAGTGTTTTAAGGTCTTCTCTTTGACCTCTAATCTTGAAAGTTTGATGGATGGCAAGAATTTAAAGTGTCTCTTTATAGATCTGACATTTTCTTATTAGACCCCTCTCTTTCGGGTGTTGGAGACACTTACTAGCAAGCGGTTTCTATTAGCGAGAACCTCTAAGCTATAGATTTTGATATAATGCATAGCAAAGCCTCTTAGTATAGCGGTAACAAAATTGGATTTCTTGTCGGGTTTAGCTTAGTACAACACCACCACCACCAAATATAACAGCAGTTCCATTTACAGAGATGGTATTGCTATGACGATCATATAAATAAAACTAATATGTAGTTAAAAGGACAGAATGTACAGTTTTCAAACGTATTCGGGTTTGACGACTATAATTCATAGCAACGGTATGAATACGTCTTTTACTTATAGATTCCTTTATTTCACCTCAGGTAAACGCTTTTAAATGCACCTGCCAAGCAGGCTTTGCTGGAGACGAGTGCGAAATAAACATTGATGACTGTAAATTAATGCCGTGTTTAAACAACGCCACTTGCATAGACCTGATAGCTAACTACACATGCTCCTGTCCAAGTGGTTTTACTGGGCTCCATTGCGAGAGTCGCATTGATTACTGTGGGGAGGCAAACTGCACTCAGAATGGAGTTTGTGTTAATCTATTCACAGGTAAAAGTCATAGTAAAGCCTGGATTCTATGCAATCGTTCATATCGTCTTGTCGCCTCGATTTCAGTCTATATGAAGACTTAGTTCTATTCAGACTATTTCGATCGTCCCAATGGGCTCTTAGCAGCTCGATCGCTCTAACTGGCACTTAGCAGCTTAACAGTCACCTGGTACAAAAACACCTTGCAAGAGAGAAAAGGCGCAGTGGGATCCACTGGAAAGAAAGGAGAGTCGCATTTTAAATGATGCAATCCTGTTTTCTTTCTTGCCCTATTGCGTCCTATACTCTCTGGCAAGGCGTTTTTGTCTCACGCGACTGTTTATTAGCTGCAAAGGGCCCGTCGCCAGGATCGTATCGCATTCATTGGAAGCGTTTCCATGTGATGGCCTTGATCGCCTGAACACATTTTGAGACGACTCTTGTGATCGCCACGACTAGGACGATTACATGGACACCAGCCTCAACGGAACTTGACGAACTGCGTTGCTGCCAAGATTTAAACTTTTGCGCCAAGAAAATGTAAATGATAATTTCATTAACGCTTTGGCGAAGGCATTTTAGCAGCGAAACGACGTGTTTTGGTTACTAAATTATTTTTGAACCGGTTTCTCCCCAATTTGCATGGAATTGGCGTAACATGAGATATGGAGAAACTGAAAGTATAATTTTCCGCGAATTAGATGTAAATAAGTTTCATGTTGGTTTTGGCGCATGTGCATAAGCCAAAATTGTTAAAGTGCGACAAGACTCGGAACTATGTACACTGGTGTATATAGTTGTCTCACATATTACTTTACGGAGCCATCGTCATAAACAGTAACACACTTAAGGTTTTTTTTTTTATCGTTCTTACATACAGGCTTTAACTGTAAATGCAACAGTGGTTACTTTGGCGAGTACTGCGAGTTTGAAATTGACGAATGTTCAGCAAAACCCTGTTTCAACAATGCAACATGTCATGATGTCGTCAACAATTTCACTTGTTCTTGCTCCGCCGAGTTTACGGGGAGGTACTGTGAGCAGAAAATAGATGATTGTGTGAATAACTCCTGTCAAAATAACGCAACGTGTGTTGACAACACATTGCGTTACTCTTGCCTGTGTGCTGAAGATTACAACGGAACTTTCTGTGAAACAGAGATCAACAAATGTGACTCCTCTTTGTGTCAAAACAATGGGACATGCGTAGTTGAAAGGCCTGGGTACATATGTAGGTGCCCGGACCAGTTTGCAGGACTAAACTGCGAAAACTTTACTGACCCCTGCTTATCATCACCATGTCAGAATGGCGGAACGTGTCACACTGACAACGCCACGGGAAGCGTCTCTTGTTTATGTAAAACAGGTTTTACGGGAAGCACCTGTGATGTGAACATTGACGATTGTGCATCGGAGCCCTGCATGGCCAACTCCTTTTGCCTTGATTTGGTAAACGAATATGAATGCAAGTGTTACCCATCTCACACAGGAGATCACTGTGACATATGTGAGTAACGATGTCCCTTAGGCGATTTTCGAGTTGGCCCAAACCTCTGTTTTAAAGCAAGGCTTAGTGCGAAGCTATCGATTTGAAAATGAATTTTAATTACCAGCAAATAAAACTCACTTTTACAAGAATTTTTTTTCACTTAGTCTCAACTCTCTCTTTCAGCTCTTTTGAAAATGAGATTGTTTGGAAATCGGAAATGGTCTATTCCTCAACTTAATCAAGGCGTTGAAATGACCTATGTAATGCAACGTCAAACAGACCATGTTGATGTGAGCCGTGTGCTGATTATAGTAATGACGATCAAAATTATGCCTATTAATGGTAGAGAAACTGCTACCGCTTAACTTTTATGCACCGCTCTCTCTCTCTCTCTCTAATTTTGTGGTGATAAAAACGCCAGCTGATCAATAGTTTTAAATTTACAGAATATTTTTAATTCAAATATGGTTAAGACCTGCGATAACTCCACCTCGATGAATTGCATAAAAATGTGTCATCGAGAAGATCCATTCCAAGCTATAAATCGTTGTGTTACGTTTACAGAATGTAATAAAGCGACACTTCAAAGGAATATCTTAATATAAACTAAACCTCTTACATTCCTTTCTCAGTCCTTGGCAGCAATTTTGATTTGATTTTCAAGCGCCATACTGCCAACGACATGGTTATATTATCAGACGGTGAAAGCATCCCTACAATGAGGTTTTTTACCATCGCCCTGTTTGTCCGAGCAGACTCCGGGCACAGCTCAGGAACACTCTTTAGCTACAGTGTGCCTGGTGTACCACAAGACGTGATAATTCTCTCACTCACTGAGTCACAGGTTAAGCTGACGATTAAAACTGAAATTGTGGCAGCTGATTTCAAATTACCGGACAATAATTGGAACTACGTGGGCGTAGTTTGGAGCGGAACGACAGGAGACGTGTCCTTGTACATTAATGGCCCTGAAATAAAAAGGGCCAGGAACATTCTCAAAGGTGAGATTTTACTGACTTCTCAACAGCAGCTGTCATCGGGGCACAAGTTTGAAAATTTGAAATCCTTTCACTGCATTCATCTATTGTAGCCAAACTTTACCATAAAAGAGCAATCAGATAGTATTCTGAACAAAGCAATAGCATTTTAAGAGCTTATCATTAAATCGATAGCATGGACTGTACTGCAAACGGTCCATGATAACTTTGAAATCAACGACCAAAATTGAATTTACTTTCACGAGTTCAATTTTACTGTAAAAATCCAGGTGATACCATCACTGGAGGGGGATGGATGGTTCTTGGCCAGGAGTTCCTCGCTGGAAAACCATCATCTTCTTTATCGACTGCTTTTGCTGGTACATTACATCAAGTCAGCTTTTGGGACGTGCCTGCTACTGCCGATCACATGTGGAATGCAGCTCACAACTGTACTTGGCCCATTGCTGGAAGTGTGCGCGCGTGGAGCAGTTTTCTTCAAGGAATCAAAGGCACAGTGGAAAAGCGATTCATTACGCAATGTCAAGGTAATCAGAGTCGGTAACAGAAAGCGCTGCAAACGTTAGTGCCAGCTGCGATTGAATAAGATTAAGAGAATTCACGGTCTTGGAAGGAAAGGCTACACAACCCAAAAACACTTGATGACCGGTCCCGAGGAAAACAGTTAATTTTGTTTCCCGACAATCACACTGTTTCCCGGGAAGGAGCTAAGGAAAACATTGAGATTCGAGTTTCAATGTTAGACGTCATGTGATTTCGAAGTAACCAATGAGAGCGCAAGCTGTTGGGAAGAAATTCACAGCTATATAGCGATACCGTTTTATGATTCCTAGGGTCAGAACTTTCAATGTGCTTCCGTTTTGAGGTGGAAAGATGTTTAAGTGTCATTGTTGGCAAAAATGAAGCCCTCGATAAAAATAACTGTCTACTAAATTCTACCCATCAAGCGAAAAACGAGTCACAAAATCGTTGCGCTGGACACTTAAACATCTTTCCGCCTCTTGAAACTTTCAGCCTTGGCCATGTGCGCCACAAACTGTTCTCACTTCCTGAACTGCGAGTCTCGCCAGGGAATGTACCACTGCAACTGCGTGCCTGGATTCTCTGGACCACATTGCAACATTAACATAGATGAGTGCAAGTCCAGTCCTTGTGTCAATGGAAAGTGTATAGATGGTATAAATCAGTGTGAGTGCGTGTGCAACAAAGGCTACTGGGGAACAAACTGTGACAAGAAGGTCAACGAAGAAAAAGGTCAGTGGAAAAAAAGGGAACTTAAAGGCCCATTAACATTATTTGTCAGAGTTCCAAGGATGGGCTAGTATCCTTACTGAGCGCCGTTTCCCATTAGCCAAAATGGAGATTCTTTAAGACACGTTTGTAGTATGAAGTCAAATGCTATTCTCTCTAACTGCCGGCGTTTGCTGCCAGATAAGCAGTATGTAAGCTTTTGTAGAGGAATGGGTTTGTTTACTTCTTATCCCTCCACAGAATGCTCAAGCCTTCCACAGCCTTCAAATGGCAACATTTCATGCAAAAAACTTTCCGGGAAAGAGCTTTGTACTATAACATGCAACGAAGATTACTCATTCAGATCTGAAGCAATAACAACATTCGGCTGTGGTCCTGACACTGACTGGAAATGGAATGGAAAGGCAGACATTGAGGTTCCAACCTGCACAAGTATGTATATTTGTGTCAGTTGATCTTGTCTCTCTACGTGGAACTGACACGTTTTGGCACAGAAAATCGTTCAAGAGGAAACCTACGTGTTGTAACCATGTAAAAACGAGGCTCTTTTTCTGGCGTTAAGGAGTCTTAGTAGAGCTAAGTGGAACAAGGAGTAACAGTACCTTTCTGGTGCAGCTTTACCAGGAAATATTCGGCCAATCCTTGAGTAAAATATTTACACTGTTACCCTGGTAACTCAACAGTGCGACTACTGTGACCGGAGCCACTTAGACAAAATAGACCAATCGGATTACAGGAAAATAACAATACTTTCCAAGAAAGTTAGTTTTGGGCCAATCAACAGTTCGTAAAACAACAGTAAGTTACTCGAAGCACAAAATTTAAATTTTGACAGCAAACGTTTCGCAAGAAAGCAAAACACTCAGGAGACATGATTGTTTGACACAAGCTGTTATTTTGTCATCTACCGGCAATTTCTTCGATACCATTGTCACGCTTTGCAATAACATCACGACCTCAAGTCAAAAATGTAACTAACGTTTTTTGCCTCCGTCAACACTCTAACGGACCTCTCGGGAAACAAGGGCTTTCATCAGCAGGTTCAAAAGGTCACGTTTGTAGGTTGAAATTGGTTGAATTCTATATATGTTGTTTACTTTGTTTCGTGGTAATTATGATTGACAAATAACTTTCTCAGAATGTATTGTTATTCTCCTGTAAATCTGATTGGTCAACTTTGTCTAGGTGACCCCGGTTATAGTATTCACATTGTAAGATGCCATTCCCTATGGTAATATTTTTCCATGAAATAGACGAATATCTGTGAATGAAATCTCGTTGCCCTTTAACAATGCACAGCGCTCCTGGGTATAATAACAGCTTTTGCGCAGTGATAATCCTTACTTCCTTACAAACAATGGCATTTTCCAATTTACCAAGACATTCATTAAAATGATTTTTCTCATCAGGCAAGGCAAAGCCAAAGAAGATCGAGCATCACCTTTCAGTGAAGTTTATTGGAATTGGGTGTCAGGTCAGTCGAGGTCCTAGCGATATTCATTCAGCTTTGGAGCAAGAAGTGGCCGACACTCTTTCAACAATAGCAGGATGTCTCGACCCTAACGCCTGCAACCTGACGAGGATCTCAGTTCCCGAATGTGGTTGGACAGCTCTTCAAAAGACAAGAAGAGCAGTCGTCGATGGAATGGAAGTATTATTTTCGTTGTTAATCAAAGCGGTCAAGTCAGCTTCGATGACGGATGATGTTAACGAGAAAAGTGAAGCTGTGCTATTTCAGATGCAATACGCTATCTCCACTGGGCAGTTTAGGATCAGTTTACATGGTGTTAACAGCACCGCAGACAGGTCCTCTTTTAAACACCTCTCGTCTGAGATCACATGTAATCCAGGGTGTGTAAAGAGCAGTGACAAGACCGGATGTGGTAAGCAGTAAAAAATCAACGCCAGGATACAGCTATTTCGAGACAGGTTGTTGGAAAAAGTGCACGCGACAATCCCGAAAGGCATTGTGGGTGGTTTTAAGTTCACTGTTCTTTAAAGAAATTTGAAAGAATTGGTACGAAAGGCCGTGGAAATGTGTTTGCGAGTGCTAAAGGAAAGCAACAAAAGTAGGTTCGGCAGGTACAGTCGTCAGAAACAGTGTATTGATCATATCCCATATTACCTTTCGGGATTGTCGCGTGCACATTTTTCCGACAACCTTTCTCGAAATAGCTGTATATTAGTATCAGTATAGTCTGCACCACACACGAAAATAAACTCTGGTTAAGTCCGTCTGCAAAACAGCCCCGAAATCCTTGTTCTGGGCCCCCACCTGTGTACCAGGGTTTGAGTACGCGCTATGATTGGCCTGTTAAAGAAGCCATTGACAATTTGCGATTCAAGATAAAAGGAAATTCGTAACGTACTTCCAGTAATTCGTTGATTCCGTTGCCGGGGGCCCAGTATGAGATGACGGCGCTGCTTCGCAGACGTCATTAAGCAAGGTTAAATTACGTCTGCGATGCAGGCTGAAATAAGTAGGGCATAAAATGATTGGAGATCTGGCCCCAGCTGTTCGAAAGCTGGATAGCGCTATCCACCGGGTAAATCACTATCTAGTGGATAAATATTGGGGGAGCCAATTACGCTATCCACCTTTTGAACAACTGGAGCCCGAATTTTAAGTAAAACCCGTGTTACCTGTTGTTCTTCAATAGTCGCCTGTCCTGTGGGAACGTTCTTTCACCAAGAATCTTCCAATTGTACAGCCTGCTCCAAAGGCACTTATCAAGATAAAGAAGGACAGAGTAGCTGCAACTGTTGCAGCGATGGAAAGACAACAGACAAAAAAGGAGCTAAATCTGCAAACGACTGTGAGACAAGTAAGAATACATAGATAAGATAAAGATAAGATAGATAATAGTTTCTTTGTATTCGCCCCTTATGGGGCTTTTCAAGGATAGTGAAACAAATAATTTAAATGGCACATAACATGGTTACGAATCCTAACTGGTAGGAGGCGAACCCGCCGGCGGCCATGAATTTGAACTCGGGACTACCGAGAACAAATCGAGCAGAGGTCCGGGTGGAACTTAAACTCGGGGCCTCCGAATCACAAGTCCAGCGCTCTAACCGCTCGGCCACGCTGCCTGCATAACGCATGGCTGAGGCATTCAATGCGTCAAAGTTTCTCCTTTTCTGACTTTGGACAAAATGCAAATGCAATCGAACAAAAATATTTTCTTATCATGAAAATGAGACTTTAGTGAAAAACTAGCTTATGCATGCGTTTGTTTTTTTTTTTCAGCAAAAACAAAGGATGGAACGAGTCTGATCGAAATCACAATACCGGTGGTTCTTGTATTTTTCGTTGGCATCGTCGGGATAGGGCTCTACTGCAGGTATGTGGTAATCTCCTACCCAGATATCATGTCGACAAGAGATCTGGGTACTAGATGAGGTACGTGGTGATGACACAGGTGATAAAACCGAGTGGTGTAGCTTACACACTCAGTCACTTATCCTACCAAATCTAGCCTGGAACTTTGTCATTTGGGGCAATATGTAGTATTATCCATTCGCAATGTAGGCTGGACCAGCAGTACTCTAGAAACTCGAAAATGATTAATAGGTTTTTTACAAAAAATGAAATAAAGAACTAATACGCGATTTTATAACAATAAGTCTCCAATCTTTCCTGTTCTGTTTCTTACTCGATCCTTGAGCACATCTACTCTTACTTCTTTACTGCATGCGCGAGGGTATTCGCAATCAAAATGAACTGGTACATGAAGTAACTCTTTGGCAGGGCTTCAATTAACCTCAACGCAAACATTATTAAGGATCATCTGGAATATCTCATCCCCAAAGTCTAGCCTAGCCAGTCTAGCCTATACAGTCTTTTTGTTGTTGTTTTTTGGAAGCTACGCAAGTTAAACAAATACATATTCTGTTTGTTGCGTTATTTGTATCCCAGGTTTCGCCGTCCTCGATGCCAGAACCCACCAGTCAAGAAGGATAAAGCACACACATACGGTCAGAACAATCCCGCATTTGAGCTAGGGACAGGAAGTATTAACAATGACCAAGAGCACCTCTACAGTGAAATATCAGACCAACACTCTTTTAACGAACAGTACCAAGTACCAAACAATGCACCAGTATACCAATCTGTAACACCTAAGAGCGTGGACGACTGTAAAAACAATCATCAGACGTTTAATAAAGATTATGCCCACAAAACCAACCATTATCAGAAACCTAACGACATCGGTGGAGAACCACGACATGTTTATGAAAACTTTGGTAAGCATGACGATCAGACAGAAGTCTAAAGGAAGAAGGAAGGAAATTCTTTGTAGCGAAAACCCAAGGAATTTCTAAGCAACATAAATTGTAGTATGACACCTGTTATAAAAGACAACGCCAGTATGTAATCGAGTATGGCAAGTTGCTTATCAAAGACTAAATCCTCAAACAGTAGTTACTAGCGTAAAAAAAATCTTTAGGCGTATCAAATAGTACCTAAAACACGGTTCAAAATTGAACTGGCTTCCAAAGTAGAACGACATAAAACTTCTTTTTCACGCCACAAAAATATAGTTCAAGATAGTCGAAGCTTAAATTTTTTGATAGAGACCTTGAGGCAAGCTAGAGTCATTCGCACAGGTCAGAAATGGGAATTCACAGTTTTACTTGAAGCTAGTCTTCAGGCTTTCAAGAACGCTATCAGAAATTTAGATATTTTTGGTATTTTAGAAAATAACTGTGACTGCTGTGACCTTTACAGATCCTGATTTTATGATTATAAGATTTTAAGAATTTGAATTTTAGATACAGATAATGTATTACGTATTTTTTTAGATTACTGTATTTCTTAGGTTAGTGTCCCCAGTTAGCTGTCTTATATTTTGTACAGCTAAATACATTTGACACTTAAATAAAGTTCTTATGTTATGTTATGTTATGGTATGGTACTTTTTGCAAGTAGAACACCTGCCCTTCCTCAGACTAGGCTAAATCATGCCATCGAAGTGGAGAGAAATACATTACTTTCGACCTTTGGATCCCGGCCATTGTTTGAATTTTGATGAATTTCGTGCACAGCCCCCTTTAATTTGGTGTCAAAGCAAACTTCATTTGCAGTTCAGACCTTTTTTTTATAATTTCCCGTTGCGAGGAGGGAGACTTAGTCAGATTTAATTCACGCGCACAGTATTGTACTATGTAGATATTGCGGTAGCTCGACGCGATTTCGGACGCTGAAAAATTATGCAGACCTTTATTTGCTGCAAGGTAATGCTTTTCCCGAGTCATCATTCTCTAATGCTTCTTTTCTTTGTCAATAAGTATGGTATATTTAATGGCTAATTTTTCTAATGGCTAAATTCAGACTCGGGTAAACAGAACTTGTTCCTACATAATTTAGAGTCGAAAAAACGTTTAGGACGAGACAATGTTACTAAAATAAGAATTAATATCAAGGGCTGATGCGCTCCAAACAATTCCTTTTGCATGAAACGTGACAATAAACGCTTTTCTTACTAAAGCTTAGGTGTTAAACATTTTAAAATTAGGTGTGTACCTCTGCAAGGTTTACCGCGCTTTCAACTTTTCGTCATTTTTAGCTATCGTCGAACTTATACTTCGCAGTTGTACCATCTTTGGAAACCCAGGGGCAGTTAGTTGGGTTGAAAACCTTCGTCGCGGGCGCCTTTTCTCCCGACCGAGCCGACTGCCCCTGAGACTCCGAGGATGCTGCAGTAGTACATGCTGCCGCTGAGCTGTATTTTCTCAACGTTGCATTTACAATGGTCTGACGTCAAAACAGCAGAGAAGAGGTAATCCATTTATTCCCAAAAGTACAAGAAATTCTTAACTGAATCGAGAATTCAGGCTCTCCAGTCGGTTTCTTTGACACATGGACGTTCGTACTACCGTCCACTAGTTGAACAGTAAAAAGGCTCGAAATAGGCAATTTCCGAGTTGTTTCAGTGCGAGGCTTATTAAAGTGCAAAGCCATTGATATGAAAATGACGATTCTAAGCATCGTTTTAAAAGTGAGAGTTTTTGGAACTCGGAAACACCCTATTGACTGCACCAAACACAGTTAAATTATTTATCCTCTCCCCTTATGGGGCTTTTCATGGATAATGATGCAAAAAATTTATATGGAACATGACATAAGCCCTTAGCACTGAAAAGTATAGGCGCTATATAAATATTTATTATTATTATTATTATTTTTTTTATTAAGACATGGTTAAGAATCCCAACTGGTACGAGGCGAACCAGTTGGTTATTTTACATACTTTGCCTCGTTTTCAGGTCAGAGATCAATAGCAATGGATATCTAAAGCTTCGTGCAAACAGACGTAGCTAAACTGACCGGTTTCAAACTAAGCGCAACAACTTCCAACAACACGTAACAACATGCAACAGGGTGTCAAAACGGACGCAACAAGTAACATCGAACAATGTTGCGTTCGTTGGCAATAAAGTAAACGGAAGATGATATCACAGGGAACCCACACTCTTATTTGTAACCTCCAAATGGAAATAAAATAAGAGATAAAAACTTACCTGTTCTGTTAATTAACGCTACTGTAATTAGCGCGCGATAGAGTGAGAGAGAAAAGAGACTATTCAAATTAGTTAATTCAAATGGTTAATAAATTAATAACATAAATAAATAAATAAAAACTTTAATGGCTGTCACAGTTACAAGCCAACAGTGAAACGCAAGACGATGATAACAACCGCGTGACACCAACAGTGAAATGCGAGACAAACCGCATAAAATAAAGCATTGTGAAATTAACGGTCAAAGCGTCGACAAAAAAGTTGTTTTTGCATCCTAGAACAACTTCCATTTCACTTTGCTCCGCAGCAGATTCAAGAACAGAACAGGTAAGTTTTTATCCAGGGGGGGGGGGGGGGGGGGAAGAGACGAGGTCTGGGACCGAGAAACGATGTTCTCACAACTTGCAAAGCGGTCACCCTTCGTGGTGGTCAGCGGATAATTGCACTTTTTCCCACAGTAAATATTTTTTAGACTTTTTATAGAAGCAAGAAGCGAACCGGCAGAGGAAATCAGAGATGCTTTAAAAATTGAAAAAAATAATATCATGCATCTTTGTTTTTCTTGCATATCGTATTTGTCTTTCGGTACTGAAATTGCGGGGGAAACTAACACGCAGCCGTGTGAAACCAACAACAACGCGCTCGATCGATTTATAGGTTACATCGTTTTTGCAGGGCAATGATAACTTGATGCTGATAAAAATTACTGGAGAAAGTGTCAAATTTATCGGAAGCAAGTATGTTCAGAGAGCGTTATAAATATGAGCTTACAGCTCTACATATCATAACGGAATAAACATCTACACTTCATAACATTTCACTTCGTTTATTACGATCAGTCAACACCTTGAATCCAACGTTAAAATTCAAAACGATCCTAATAAACAAATCACAACTACTACTGAAAGCTCTGTACCTTGAAGCGACTTTAACTTTCCTAAGGTTTGCAGCAAAACAGTGCTCGATAGCTCAACTCTTCGGCGATTCTTATCAGCTATACGGAGCTATATGTTGCATATTCCAAACTCTGCGGAGGGAAATTGTTTAACAGAAAAAGAAAACCACACACTATGTCTGAAAAGCGACATAAAATCAATAAAATTGCGAATTACCAAAATATAATAGTGAGAAACAGCCCCGCCTTCGACCACCATGCTTTTGTTTCTTCTCAAGACCGTTGGCTTATGGTTTTTGACGTAATGCTCCAGCCTAGTCCCTAGGCGTTCTCGACTCGGTCAAACCTGGACTCTACCGTGAGCTGTGACGTCACCGAGAGATACACGCCGAGAACGCCTAGCATATTGCCAGATCAAATATGGCGGCCGTTTCGTCAGGTTACCGCAACTTCAGCCGAAGGCAGCTGAAAATCCGTCATTTGAACAGGAAGAGTTTCTATGCGCATGCCACAGCGAAAAACAAAGTTTCGGTTTCTCTAAAAAGAATCCGCGAAACCAAGGTTTGTTCAACTTAAGTGGACTTTCACGCGCAGCAACAGGTACCAATGAATCTCTGGACGATGGAGGAGCCGAGGTTACGGACTGTCGTCGAAAGAGGAAACAAGGCAAACCTGTATATTGTCAACATATGCTTCATTACGGCATTTCTGGGCATTTTCAAGCACTCGCTAATGTTTTAAAACGACGCATCAAAAGTGTCTCTCCAGAAAAAAATTAGTAAATAAACACAAAAAGTAGGTGTTGCGGGTCTTCATTCACTTCGTGTGTATATATATATATGTTTTACTAATGTGACGGTTGCCAGCAGAAAAAACAGCACATCTTTCTTACATTTCTCACGAAATACAGATATTGGGGGCCCAGATGGGTATCTCGATACCGCACTTAAATTTTTGACAGCTATATTTGTATATGGAAAATTAAGCGTAAGTTTATGTTTGATAAAGAAAAAAACCTCGATTTTCGGTGTTTTACCATTGAAGACGTAAAAGATACTGTGTAAACCCGAGTTACCCGACTGGTATGGTTATTGAACTGTTGTGTGCTTATAGAGCTATTGTTGACAAACAAACCCCATTTTAGGAGAAACAGATATCACAATGTAAAGCACTTAAAAAAATACTTTATTTGGCATTGCATATTTGAATTGAAAGAATCATGAACTTGGGCAGCAGTTCTTCTTTTCTTCCCTTCTCTCTCTCTCTCTCCCTTCAAGCTTCTCTTCTTGTGCCATGCCAGTAAGTTTCTCATTAAAATACCTGAAATTTAATAAATTAAAAACAAAAAACATTTGAACCAGGTAGAAAATTAACCGTGTTAAAGGGTACATACAAATGTGGATCATGATTAGAAAATTGAAACCATTTGTATAAAGTTAAAAAAAAAATTTCCATCTAAAGAGTGACGTTATAACATGATCACTTTAAAATGATAGGTTTTTACCTGATTAAGGATGCATGGACAACATGAATTTTAGTGCGAACGTAAGACCCTATTACGCAAATATTATTATTTTGCAGATCTATAAATGCTATCTTACTGTATTTGTACTTTGTGCCCGCAATAAATTAAATAATATGCACCACACCCCCATTAAGCCCACTCTTCCCCTCTTTTTCTGCCTATCCCAATACAAAACTCACTGGGATCAAAAAATGAAATACTGGCAGATTTATAATGGGGCTATAATATGCTGTTAAGGTTGCCTGGTTTAAATTTGCTGTGTGACAATAATGAAATAGTTGGAATTTTTCAAATAAGCAAATATAACTATTTAGTTTAATTAAAGTAAGAATTACATTCCCAGGTATACAATAATCAGCTGAAAGATTGGATGAGAAATTATTATTATATTTGTTGGAATTAGCCTCAGTGTAAAAAAAGTGATATAAAAGAATACATAATTGCACAGTTGTACCTGTTTTTCCAGTCTCTTCTGCTGACTGGTCTTCACTGATGGCTGTTTGGCAATGTCCTTGTGACCTTTTTTACAGAACATATAAAAGAAGGACAAGAAGAATATCCTGCAAAATCATTAAATACACATCAGTCAAACTTAAAATGGCTTCAGGTTTACCCTAAAGGTCATTATATTTCCAGTGGCTACAACTCACTTCTCCAGATCTTTAAAAATACAAAGTCAGAAATCAATTAGGCTTAAGTTATAGTATAGAGATAAAGAGGATAGGCACGAGGCAAACTTTCGAAAATAAATAAATAAATGTCAATTATTGTTGTGCATTCAAAACATGTAGCCATTTTCAACTGCCTCAAGCCCCCAGCTAATTCATAACCAACATGAACTTTTCATATTTGGAGGATGCAAGCAATATACCCTTGATCCCATGATATATGGTTTTAGAAGCAAGGTTAGTACATGGTATATTTGCATAGCAACAAGGCTGCTCGGGCAATATTGAGTGAACTAAATATGTGCGTTTACATCTGTACCAAGATGAAATAGCTAAATTTTCTGACTAAAACTGGATGGAATGCAAGAACACGCAAATCATGTTTCTGGATGAATATTATCTACTTTTTGTGAAGTACATGCAAGAAAAAACGCCTTCAGATATCCTGGAACTGTGCTGGGAAAAGGCCAAAGTTTTTGAAAAAAGTTTTCAAATGTAAAAATGTTTAAAATGAAAAATAACACAATAACTGTTATCTGGTTTTTGGATCATGTGCAGAATTATGCTGATCTGAGGTGGGCATCATTCTATTCAATTTGCATAATCTTTCACATCGTACTCTACCTCATTCAATAAATTATGCCCTAGTTTAAAATTAAATTGGGTAAAAATGGTAAATACATTGTACAGTTGTACATGTACCTATTTCCTTTAACCTCTTTTGAAGGTTTGTCTTTGCTGAAGGACTGTATGGAAACATCCGTTTTCCATGGCAGATAACTTTTGAACGAGGAGATCATCCTGCAAAATAAATTTGTTTTAAGCAAAACACTAAGTATGAAGGCACTAGAAATAAGCTTATTATCATCACCTTACACAACAGTCAAATTAAAGTGGACAGGTTTGCCTTACAGGTCTTATTCTTTCCTTTGCCTACATATAGTAAGCTTAAATAAATTTGAAGATTTGATATGGCATACAGTAGTATTTAGCTTCATCGATGCCTTACTTCAGCTTCTTTGGTGTTCCGACAGGGCAAAAAGGATTTCAACGAGGGGAACTTCCTGAAAATTATAAAATGTTGCTCAATAAAACAACACCGAGATACTTTCGTGGATATAAAATTAAAATACAATCACTTATAGAAAAACAAAAATCGAATACCTTTCCGGCGGTGGCCACACAATGGATGACTTGTAAGCTCTAAATCGCTTTCCCTGCTATCGTACTCCCACTCTGAGTCGAAAAAAATGTATATGTAAGTTTTTGGTGGAAATTTGCATCGTTCTTTTGGGTCTAGGATAATTTTAGCTTGAGTCGCAGACTAGGAGAATCTTTGGCCGCAAACAATCCACTACGACGAACAAAATATTAACCAGAAAAAATGATATGCTTCAAAGTTAGAACTTACTAAGGAGTACCGCTGTTTGCAGACACTTCAACCGACACATCCATACTATCGGCGAGCAGTTTTTCCAAAATGGAGCTGTAGAAACTCGTAAAATGTGACCAGGGGTAAAATTGCGCTAAAATCAGGGGTATTTTGCCAATATTGGCTTAGCCTGAGTATCAGGCGTTTCTGGGGGAAAAGGGGAAAGAAGGAAGCGAAAAAGGGAGAGAGCTGAAGGAGAGAAACGCCTGACACAGATGCTTTTACCAGAGCCTTACACCCCCACACAGCATGATTTGATATCATCCAATCAAAATCACTTCCGATCATTGGGTTGTCAGATTCGCGTGTCAAAAAGCTCGCCTGAAATAAGTCTCACCTTACGGTCTGGCCGAGCTTCGGTGTTGCTACGATTTCGCTTTTTTCTGAAACCTCCGATGAGGAGTTTTCGAACACTTGTAATGAGAAACCTGCCGTTTTTGAGGAATTATAACATGTTTTAGGAATTGTGCTAGTGTAAGATCGCCAACGCTCTGTTTGTAAAAAAACGTGTGCCCGGAAAATTGTAAATTGCTTTTGTTTACAGAGTTACAACAGGCGCTCATTCCTGAGAGTCTAGCAGCTAAAAAGCTGATGTAGATCAGGCGGAGAATCGTCCGAGAGAAAATCTCTTTTGTTTTTAGGTTTTGTTGGTTATCCCTCGTATTCTCGGGTGGTTGAAAGGAGCTGCAAGAATAAATTAATAAGAAGGTGCGATGGTGAAACACCTATGCCTAGAAAATTATCAAGTAGCAGCAAATTTCCACCACTTCACAGAGAGCTCATGAAAGCTGTAACAAGTTCAGTTAAGAAAGAAGTGAGAGTTTATAGCAAGGGTCAATTCCGTTGGCGAAATATGATGGCGCCCGCTTGAGCTTAAGACATTTCAAAAGTGAAAAAAAAAAAAAAATTTGGAAGAAGAAGCGAACGAATTCCAATCACGTACGCTATCGTAACCGGCACAAGCAAAGTCAAGCTAAAGCCTTTTGCTGTCGGCTATTCTCAATACATGGCTACTTCGCTCTCGCTCTAATTTTATTTACAGTAACAATACCCTTTCAACGGCAGGATGTTGTAAATCAGAACTTAGATATCTGAAGCACTGATATCGTCTTCTTTGTCCCCGTCTTGAGAAACCAATAATCGGACATACTCCGAGAACATCTTTTCTTTTAACTACGAGGCTTTGAAACCCCAAACCTTGCTCGGTTTTATTATTCCAGGAAAGAACTTGATAGCGCCCTCTAGAGCCTTTTTGAGTTTCTCTCTGCGTCTCTGTCGATAAAGGTACCACATGAAATCAAACATCGATTAAAAATATCAATGGTTTCTGCTTGGCGATCGCTCTGCTCGTATTCACTTGCGGTCGGTGACGTCAGGGAGTATTGTGTGTTATCCAATCACTGCCACATCCAGATTTTGGATGTGTCACACGATTTGCTGAATGGTTTTGTGTCAGGCCTTCCTTTCTTTTCTCCCCCGACCCCCCTACCCCATCTAAAATATCCTCTCCCCTAGCCCCTCAGGAAGGCCTGATACTCAGGCTAATATTGGCTAGGCGTTCTCTCGCCCGCTCTTTCCCAGACTTCGCGCGGACAACGGGGCAAGAGAGAACGCCTAGGGACTAGGCTGGTAATGCGCATGATCAGTACACAAATCCGCTGGCAAGAACCTTGCTGATCGCTTTGCAAGTTGTGAGAACATCGTTTGGATTTCATTTAAGAGAATGTATGGGAAGTAGCTTCCCCCTTCCATTTGCCGTTTACAAACAAGAGTGTGGGTTCCATGTGATGGTACAAAAAGGACAAGGGAAAGTACAATTTTAGCTACAGAAAAAAATGCGCAAAATGAGTAATTACATTGTAATTATTAATGATCACCGCAAACAAAACGTTTTCTACTTAATCCTACATATTCGGTAATAGGATTTCACCTCTGCCCCATACATTTATTATGCATGCAGCAATCACATATTACTTCAGAAAACAAATACTTTACATGAATACAGCGTTTCCTGACGCCAAATCTCCCATATATTGGCCGATTGTTCTAAAACAATGAAACGGCGTCCAAACCAGTCCAGGGGGACCCTGGGGGAGTTGAATCTTTTTCTTATGTAAAACCTTTCTGACTTTTGAGAGCTTTTGAAAATGATTTTGTTTCCTTTTTTAAAAGCCGACTTTCTCATTTGGCTGGTATCCCGGGCGAGAGAAAGCGAATCGTGTCGGTTCAGATTGGCTACAGAATGAGCCTTTTTTCGTCCCCTTGGGATGATCCACTTTTTTCCCACACGAGAAAATAGTTTTCTTCATAATAAATTATTTATTGACCATGGTCATTCGGGTGAAGAAGGCTTGATACTGAACATGTGCGTTTCAGTTGTGTTGACTTCGCGTCAGTTAATACAAACGCAATAATAATAATAATAATAATAATAAAGATAATAACTGACCTTTTCTTAAGTTTAGATATTTAACTCCGTTTTCGCGCAACCTCCTCTAACAATATCATAGATTCCAGAATTCCTCCGTGCGCTGAAACAATATTTTGATCAGTTTTTCGAGACCGTGTAAGATTTCAGCAAAAAAGCAAACATTTCAGTTTTGAGTGAACGTGACTGCACAATCTAACAATGAGTTTAATATGGTGAGTGATGGCCTGTCTGTGAGAATTTGGGGTTTTACAACATCGGAATGAGACTAAATTCGGAGAGAATTCATTTCGGCACTTTACGGCCTACTTGAGTACATCGAGTGCAAAAGTTATTAAACCTATCAAGTCCTTTGTTATACGATTTTGCGGACATGAAAGTGTACAATCTTCAATAGCATTCCTATATTTTAATCTTACTTGACCATAACACGTCGCAAAAGAGTCACAATTTCTCCACAAAAATCGAAGGATTGTGCACCTTCAGCGAGCTCTCAGCATAAACTACGGCACCGTTATTTTTATCTTTGATATTTGCCACTTTTCACAACGAGTCTGTTCTATTTACTAAGTGGGTTGCAAACACGCAGTCATGCAGTATAGTTCTTGAAACCAAAGTTGAAATCGCTCCTTTTAAAAATTTAACTAAACCTGATTATACCTTGGAAATGGTAGAGTCTGGGATGTGTTACTAATAATACCATTTATTGATTGATTGATTGATTGATTGATTGATTTTTTTTTCATACATTTACCATCATTACAGCTTCCTGAATTCTTGTTTGAGCTGAAACGATTTCTGAAATAATATATCGTTAAGAAGTGTTGTTAGTGATACAGCTGTATTTGAGCTTTTTGAGCACACCGCGATCTAAGTTTAGCTCACCTAGCGTCAATTGGAACTCAAAATAAATGAATTTGACATCCATACACGCGTCAATATTTACCCCAAAATTGGCTCCGCAAAAGTATAAAATTAAACGTAAATCACTTTTTCTTTAAACCTCGAAGAACTCTGGATTAGTACGCTTATGAAATGGCAACTATTAAGATTGTGTTCCTTGTTATGCTGTTCATAGCACTGGTGTGCAGTGCTGATGATAGGCGTGGAAGTAGAAGACGTCGAATATGTCGAATCAGATGCCGACGAGTTTGTTTCCCATATCGAAACTGCCGTATCAGAGGTTGCCCCGTTCAGAGGTACTGTCGTATAATATGCAGAAACCCTTGCAGATTTTATTCTAGATAAAAGTGAAGAACCAGCTTTACCTTCAAAGTTTACAGTGTATGACAGTGACAGCGATGGCGAGCTAACAAGAGGAGAGTTTACTGATGCTACTGACCTGAGCTAATCTAAAAAGATATGTCTTGACCTTCGAACAGTGATTCAATATCACGGATAGGCGCGGGAAGGCTGTTCTGCAACGTATGGGCGGCAGCGGAAAACGATCTAGCCCCTAAAGTTGCCAACATGCGCAGGATGTTCTTAAACAATAGGGGGAAAGAATTATAGATTGTGTAAAATAAAGTTGCCATTTCTTCTAACAACGGGTCGATAATGGTGTTTTTCCCTGTTAAGACAGAGGAAATCAGTCTCACTCATTGAACGAGTGAATCAAGTAATCATGCACGGTGAAAGTGCACGAGGTTTTTGTCAGACCCTGTGCAGACCAATGTATAGTTGTTTCAAAACGCAAACCTTTTTTGCGTTTTGGCTTTGGGTCCACAACAAAACTATCAAGAATGGACGTCTTCGAACACTCTCTCAAAAGTGAAAATTTGCGAAAAAGTAAATCTATCGTTTCAGTGGTTAACGTTAAATAGCTGGCTCTGCTTTTTGGCCATCCAAGGCCTTTGACAGCGTGAACGACTATTTTCTGTTAAAGAATCTACAAGCTCTAGGTATCGTAGATCAAGAATACGAGTAGAACTCAGGTTATTGGGTTCCAAGGAACTTTCTCAGAAGCTGAATTTTTTTTCTATCGGTGTACCCCAAGAATTGATTCTTGGATTTCTTCTATTTGTGCATTATATGAATGACTTTATCTCTGTTGCTTGCAAGTTTAGTGTACGAATTTGTTGTTGACTTGTTATTATATAAACACCAATGAAATACCAGGTGCACTTTCGCAAGGAAACATATCTTTTATTTTTCACATAAACTTTAATGTACCTTGTTTACCCACCAAACTTTTGCCTAACCATTTGTGTTCGATTTCTCTTGAGACGACTGTAGCACCCAGGAGAAATTGAAAACAATGGTTATGCAAAATGGGGGATAAACAAGGTGCATTATGGACTATGTGAAATAGTGAATGTGAAAAGGATGACCGTTGCTATGGCTACACGATAAATGGCACTTTTCACAACAAAAAAAGTGTAAAGTCAAATGGTTTGCTATTTCAGTGTTTGTATGATAAATAGAACATTACATGGTTGGGCCCGCTTGGAGGAACGACATTTCCTGAAACATTTTTCAACCTGAAAATCTCCAAGCGGCCATCTACAGTCAACTGCCTGTAAACCTGTGTAACTATAAGACGGACGCCTTTGGGACTATCCTTACGAGTCCGTCTTAGAGAGATGTCCGTCTGAATATAGAGTCAGCGACCAACTCCTGCGTGTCCGTCTTAGCGAGGTGTCCCTCTTATAGAAAGCGCCCTGAGGGACCGGTCATTATTTATCGCCTGGAGGGGGTGGAGAGGATTTGGGGCTAAACAATGTGAAATTTAGCCGATCCCTCCTTTGAATGTTACTTCAGTGACCTGATCCGCCCTAATAACATTTGATGACTTTCGCGATCTCCCCCCATGTCTTCATTTTCCAAGCAAATTTGAGTGGTCCCCCCTCTGAATCCTTCCAACGTTTTCAGTGACCCTCCCTTTTGGGATCTCGGTTACGACTAATCCCCCTTTTGTTCTCCTAAAAGTCAAGTGATCCCCCCGAAAATTCTTTGCCCCCCCCCGGGGGATAAATAATGACAGGTCCCTAAGACTCTCTATCATGCTGAATCATAATAAGGGTGGGCTATTGAGTCGGTAGCAGCACGTGAGTGGCGAGGCTTCAAAGACGTGTTGCAAAAATTGTTTCCAACGTAGTGTACGGCAGTGATAAAGGCTTAGAAATATTTTATGTGGCCGTCTCTATTGAATAAGCGGTAGAGCCATGTCAATGAACTCGTTAAAAGTGTATAAATGTACAAGGCCTTCAATTCTTGAAAAACTATTATTTTTAATAGGCCGTGAATAGTTGATAGTTAATAGCTGTGTGACTGTGTACGAAGAGGCGTCGTATATAATCACACAACTTGGGCTGAACGGGCTACACTTTCCACGGGTTTGAACTGACATTGATGAAAACGCAATTCATCACAATTTGGCTGTATAATTTTTAAAAGGCTAAATCCATAATGATTTTTTAAATTCACATTTACATATTTATATTATTTTAGCCTTGATTCTTTACCTTTTCATCGTACCGGTGTATACTTTATATTTGGAGATTAACTTTTTTCAGCGTTTACCAGTAGAATCTTTCCCCTTGCACAGCTTTGCTCATGTTTGCTCCATTAATTTAATTCTATCAGGGCCCCAATTGTTGACAGCTGCTCAAGCTTCTGATTATGCTAACCTGATGTAAATTCATAAAAATGTCTCTCTCTCTCTTTCTCTGATGGAAACCAAAATTTAGAGGACTTCGACTGCCCAGAGAGAAAAGCGAAATAATTTTCTGTTCACGCAATAACGTCATGGAACAAGTTTCTTTGAAGGAAGTAAAAATAAAAGAAGCTATAATATTTTCAAACCCTCATCAGTCCTTAAGGAATTGCGGGCGTTATCATCACAACTTATGTATTTAAGATGGTTACGAATCAATTTACAATAGCGCTAACAAATGGATTATGTTAGGGTCTATGGACTGTAACTGTACGTAGTTGTTTTGCTCTGTTTCTTTAGCTTTTCTTTTTTGAACCGTTCGATAGTTAACAGTTAAACCATAACGTGGAAAATGTTTTATAAACTTATTGTATTGTATTATATTGAATTAAAGACTAAGCCTGTCCCTGAAACACAATATTCTGCATATTGTCGAACAGTTTCTTATACAGGTCGCGCGCACTCACGCTGTAATTTTTATCATATGTTGTATAATATGATATCGTTATCAGTAAATCCTTCATGAATTATTTAAGCTATAATATTAGGAACCACCTCGAGTTAGAGTATAAAATTTGGTGATAACGACTGTAGCCTGAACACAGACGTTGCTTTATTTTTCTTTTTGATAATCGGCGAGCGCGCGACAGCGAGCGCGAATTCCGACAACAAGCGCGAAGCGCGAGAAAGAAAAATAAAGAAGTCTATCTTTTTCTTTCCCCACCCCCTTGCACTTGCGGTCATTTAATTCTCCGCTGTTTTTTACCACGCGCGTTCGGCGGACTTTAAAGAGAAAATAGAGGGTCTGTGAACAGGCTATAACGAATGAAGAAGCGTCTATTTTATTTAATTGGTATTGAATCAATGGCGCAGATTGCCTTCTAACAATCGATTATATGAGTGGTCGAACAATGAAACAAAACCTCGGAAAAATGGTAGATATTAGCCTACTCTATAGTAAAAATCACCGACTGTTTCTAACCGCATTGAGCCAATCACAGATTCCCGAATTCCATTTTTGGCTGAAACGATATTTCTATCAGTTTCTCCTTACCGAGGGAACTTGAATTGGAAGTCAGACCGCCGGACGGACCAACGGACGTTATTAATATACTTTTCTCCTGTTCTCCTTCTCGTTTAGCATTTCGATTTACATGAGTACAGCCATGTCTTGGATAGTGATTCTCTCAAAAACACAGTCGAACCTCCCGAGAGCGATAACCAAAACTCTAAAGATCTAGTGATCGCTCACGGCAGGTTCGAGGCAGGTGGTCGTGTATGAGAATCGAAGAGCGGAACTCTTCCGAGAGGAGTTGCTGACCTACTAACTCTCGGGAGAGAATTTATTGCGTGTAAAGTCTAAGTTACGATATGTGAATAGTTCAATGTTTTTTGAAAAAAAAAAGTTATTTGTATACTTTGCCGCCATGCTTAGCCGTCGTAAACCTCACTTAGAGATCAGACCATGCGTCAAGTCACGTTTCTTGCAAGATGTTCAAAACAATCATGGGAAAATTATAGATAGAGTGGTCGCGTTAGTTGATGAGGGGTGGCCGTTTACGAGAGGTTCTAACAAAAGGGCTTTAACTCGAAAAATTGTGGTTTTTTTGCATAGTGTTCACTTATGGCAGAGAGGTGGTCACAAATGGTGGTTCAACTGTATTTCAACAGATCGCGCTTACGAGCTTACTACATAAATAATATACATTTTACGCAACAAAATACAATTCTTGCTTCACTAGAATTTCTTTACGTACCGTGATCGTAAATCCTGTGTACCTTTTTTCAGCATAGAAATGGAATCCAGCCGATTCTTCGAAAACGAACCTTACGAAATTTGCAGTCATTTGAGTGAAAAGGGAACAAAAGGCAGATTTTTTACGCCCGAGGAAGAAATCACACCAACGAAGGAAAAGGAACAGAGAAAAAGAAGAAGCGAGGAGGACGAAAAACAGGAGTAGACTGGAGAAAAAAAAAAGCAATGGGTTGCACTCTTAGTTTTTATAATGCGTACTTTGGAAATAGTTTTTGGCCGAAAGAAAAACCACTGTTTGACAGAAAAGGTCCATTTGGCAGTAATCGGTTTTCAGAAATCCGGCTAGAATTATAATTATTGTTGTTTATGATTATGATTAGATGGAACACGAAGAAGTAAGAAGTATAAATGAACTAAGCAGCAGGAAATGGTTTTGTTTTACGAAAGGTATTCTTAGTAAAAGCCGACTTTCTCATTTGGCTGGTAACCCGGGCAAGAGAAACAGGGGCACCCAACGTCAAGTTTCGGAAAATATCTGTTCGGAAGACGATTTGAGATCTCCCTCTCCCAGAATTTTCCGAACATTTTTTGTAAAATTTCTTGCTTGCCTACCTCTTCTAGGATTTTCGAACAATTAAAAAATGGTATAATTGCCCATTTTTAACGGATTTTTAACCTAAAAAGGTCATCTAGAATTTTAGGGAGTCTTTTTTCTGGCTGAAACTTTCGAAAAGGTAAGTTTTGATCCCTATAATTTTCGATCATTAGACTTTCAGCTAGGAAATCCGAACAGATGAAAAATTTTTAGGGGATAAAAATATGCCTATATCTACCGTTTAAATACTAAAATACGTTTAACGATGCTATGTTGAGGTAGTTTTGAACTATATTCTCGTTGGGTGCCCCTGGAGAAAGCGAATCGTGTGTTCAGATTGGCTACAAAATGAGCCTTTCTTCGTCCGCTCGGGATGATCCACTTTTTTCCCACATGAGAACATATATTTTTCTTCATAATAAATTATTTATTGACCATGGTCGACGTGCGGGTCAAGAAGGCTTGATACTGAACACGTGCGTTTCAGTTGTTTTCTGCTAATGAAGTTGACTTCGTCTTGGTAAATACAAGCGCAATAATAAAAGTAACTGACCTTTTCTTAAGTTTAGATATTTAACTCCGTTTTCGCGAGACCATCTCTAACCATATCATAGATTCGAGAATTCCTCTGTGCGCTGAAACGATATTTTGATCAATTTTTCGAGACCGTGTAAGATTCCAGGAAAGAAGCGAACCATTTAGTTCTGAGTGAACGTGATTGCACAATCTACCAATGAGTTTAATATGGTGAGTGATGGCTTGCCTGTGAGAATTTGGGGTTTTACAACATTGGAATGAGATTTACTTCGGAGATACTTCGTTTCGGCACTTTACGGCCTACCACAGGGTCCAGAGGAGTTTCGTGTGAATAAATGAATTATTTATTTAAAGTCTCACCTTGAAAAATGTCTATACCAGTGTCGCTTAGCACGATTAATTAGCCCAATGGCATCTTTATAAATCTACTGTAAACGTAGCCTGCGTGCAGACGATAACTAAAGTTAACCAGAGTTTAATTTCGTCTGCGCGCAGGCTACTGTAAACGATGATCGACTTTTGAAAATCGATGACCGCAAGCCATATCCTCGCCGGCGCACGGCAAGTCCCCCGAAGGGTGACCGAAGGCCGTCGCCCGAAAGCCGATCTTGCGAGTCCTCAGTCTCTTGGTTTGCGGTCTATAGAATGTGTAACGAAACTGTAACGCGATCAAAATAACCCATTTTTTCGGAGGTTTTCGACGGGCTTTGATGTTCTAACGACAAACAAATCTCCTCTGGACCCTGTGGGCCTACTTGAGTACATCGAGTGCAAAGGTTATTAAACCTGTCAAGTCCTTTGTTATCTGACTTTGCGGACATGAAGGTGTACAATCTTCAATAGCATTCCTATATTTTAATCTTAATCGATACTGACCAAAACACGTCGCAAAATAGTTTATTCCGTCACAATTTCTCCACAAAAATCGAAGGATTGTGCACCGTCAGCGAGCTCTCAGCATAAACTACAGCACCTTTATTTCTATCTTTGATATTTGCCGCTTTTCACAACGAGTTTGTTCTATTTACTAAGCGGGTTTCATACATGCAGTCATGCAGTATAGTCAGAGTATAGTTCTTAAAACCAAAGTTGAAATCGCTCCTTTTAAAAATTTAACTAAATCTGATTATACCTGGCAAATGGTAGAGTCTAGGACGTGCTACTAACAATACCATTTATTTATTTATTTATTTAATACATTTACCATCAGTTCCTAACGTACAAATCACAGCTTCTTGAATTCTTGTTTGAGCTGAAACGATTTCTGAAATAATATATCGTTAAGAAGTGTTGTAAGTGATACAGCTGTATTGAGCTTTTTGAGCACACCGCGATCTAAGTTTAGCTCACCTAGCGTCAATTGGTACTCAAAATAAATGAATTTGACATCCATACACGCGTCAATATTTACCCCAAAATTGGCTCCGCAAAAGTATAAAATTAAACGTAAATCACTTTTTCTTTAAACCTCGTAGAACTTGGATTAGTACGCTTATGAAATGGCCGCAGCTATTAAGTTTGTGTTCCTTGTTATGCTGTTCATAGCACTGGTGTGCAGTGCTGATGGTAGGCATGGAAGTAGAAGACGTCGAATATGTCGACTCAGATGCCGAAGAGTTTGTTTCCCATATCGAAACTGCCGTATCAGAGGATGCCCCGTTCAGAGGTACTGTCGTATAAGATGCAGAAACCCTTGCAGATTCGTCAAGAGATCATTTCTAGATGAAAGTGAAGAACCAGCTTTACCTTCAAAGTTTAAAGTGTATGACAGTAACAGCGATGGTGAGCTAACAAGAGGAGAGTTTACTGATGCTATTGACCTGATGCAGGAAGATGGTCGAGAATTGTTTGAAATCATTGACAGCAACTCTGATCAGAAGATAACTTGCGATGAATTCAAGCAGGCCACAAGAGATGTAGCTGATGGTGAACCGAGCTGTGGCTGATCTGTCCGCCTTTGAATAGAAGAACAAGACATCATAGTGCTTTGTCGCTAACTCTGTGGAAGTACAAATCTCAGTAACTTTGTTCAGCATGTAACTCTGGTTTACAGCCCTGTACTAACTTACACAGCTTTTTTAAAGTAGAATGTAGTTTGTTTCAGGGAATAGACGTTAACGTAGGTGCCCCTTTTGTCTATTGAGAGCTACTGTAGTTTCCTCAGGGATCTTATCTTTTTTTAGAGGCGAATAGTTTCAATTAGGCATAAGCTGTTTTTGGCCAATTAAAAGCTTGTACTTCAATCATTGACACCGCAGTTGGTCAGTTATCTAAACTGTTTTTTTAAAAGGCGAAGAGTTTCCGCAATTTGTTACAAGACTTGTTTTTGACAAGCTTCCTCATTCGTTAAATGACAGCTGCATGGGAAATGTACCTTAAAAATAGCTATGGATTAAAGTAATTTGTTTACTTAATGCTTGTAGTCTGTGATTCTTCCGACCTCGTAACAACATTGAGATATGTCACATTTACAGAACAGCCAATTGAAACGAAGGCTTATTATTCAGTTCGGTTAACTAGGAGTGTAGGCATACGCATAGGTCTAAATAAGATGGTTTCTTTTTACGCTAGAATTAGGATGTGAGTACTTTGTTGACTACTCAACGGACCACTGAAAAAAAATGAAGGAATGAACTCGCATTCATGGAGGCACTAGAAGAAATTTCGATGAAAAGCACGAAACAAATGCAACAAGTGTGCAAACCTTTATATCAAAAATCATAAGAAAGAAAAAAGAAAGAAAAACAGTTCAGACTAAACAGGAAGCACTGGCATCAGTAAAGTTTATTATATAGCAGAAAGATGTGAATTTATTCAGATGATACTACAAGAAGTGCCACCACTCATATATATTTTCTAATGGGATAAATTCTCGCGACTTCGATTCCTTGATAACAAGCGAATATAATGACAGAATTGTAAAATATTTATGGTAGATTTGCGTTTTCGTTGTTCCTCAAAAGTAAGAAGTAAGTAAGATTCGTCAATGCTGTCCTATTTGTAGCATACTAAAACTGCTTTCGCGCACTGTAAATAGCGATACCGTTCCGGTAGGAAACGTCAAGTTATAAGAGATGTATGGTAAAGCGAACTAACGGTACGAACGAACGAAGAAAGTTGCCGAAGAACCTTCAGAGTGGAGAATGCACGGATAGTAAAGGGACCGTTTGCCTTTCCAGGGTAAGAGGTGCCCAAAGGGAAGCAAAAACAATAGAATCGGTAACCACAGTGCATGCCAAGTGCGGTCATCGATAGTTGCATGTTCCTTTAAACCTTAAGTCAAGTCAAGTCAAGTCAATTTTTATTTAAACTCACACAGAATAATTATAATTAATACAAATTAGTGCTTTAAAATATAAAATTGAGAGATTGTGAAGGGAAAGAGAATTTCAATTGTAGGTTCATTGTGTAGAGTTTGGGACACCTAAATAGTTCGTGGAACTAACCGAGTAGGTGACCCAAACAAGAATATGAGTAGAAGAAATATAGATACAAAATAGTTATTTTAGATAAAAAGTATTACTTCATTAATTAAATAGTAGTTAAGATAATATAATCATAAAACATTAGGAATCAATAATAGTATTATAACCATCAATTACAGAGAGAAACATTGAGTCAGGAAAATTGCCCTTCAGAAAAGAGATTGGACAACAGTTCCCTCACGGAATGTCTTTGTCAGTGTTTTTACCCACATTAACAAAGAAATTATTAAAAATGTTAGCAATAGCACAGGGATTGTCAACAGTTTTTCCACTTTCTAGAATACTGGGAATGTAATCAGCTCTCACTTTACTAATGTTGATGACTGATCTAATTCCAGACCAGATTTTGTTCATATATTGTTCTTATTACACAAAAAGTAATTCTTGAAATAATCAGATTTGCTTGCTTTACAATCCTTGACAACACTATTCCTGAATTTGTTATGAAGATATATCAAATTTGGATTTGAATGTCTACACCTAATGATGTTGGAATAGAGCTTATCTCTATAACGAATTTTGGCAAGAATAGGTTTAGTAATCCAGGGCTTAATAGATAACTCAATTTCACGTTTGGAGAGCTTTCTACGTGGTACATGAGAATTTATAAATTGAGGTATCTGATCATAGAAGATGTCAAATTAAGTGTTGGCATCCATTATAATCACTTGAGATGTTATTCCAGTCTAGAAGTGAGAAATCATTGATAAATTTCTCTTCATCAGATTTGGAAAAGTCATTTTTATAATAATTTAAAACTTTATAGTTCACTTTGAGATTGTCTACAATCAGGAATTGAGGAAGATGATCAGAGATTTTAGAGAATAGGTTACCACTTATGACATTCATAGCATGAGTACTTGCAAATATATTATCAGTGAGGGTTGCTGATGTTTCAGTAATCATATTGGTTGTAAGATAAAGAAAAAAAGAGTTTAGCATTAGTAAGAAATCATTAGATTCAGGATGACTTTCACAATTTAACAGGTTAATATTAAAATCACCCATAATGAAGATGGACTTGTTTTCACTAGTTAGCTGAGATAGAGTTGACTCCAGATGTTCTTTGAACCTTACAGGGCTAAAGGAAGGGTGTCTATAGGCACAGCAATATAAAATATTTTTAGCTTTAGTATTAACTATCTCAACCTAGATAGTTTGAAATTCATCATCAGTTGTACTTAGGCCAGTTCGCTTAAAAGCATTTAAAGTATGTCTAGTGTAAATTGCCACACCACCAGTCGCAGATCTGGAGGGTTGTGAATGTGATACATAACCATCCAAGTTATTATTCGTTTTGAAACCTGAGGAATAGTTTTCTCTAGTCTCGCTAATGCCTAAGATATGAAAAGGAGAATTCATTAATGCAAGTATAGTCTGCAGGTCACCCAAATGGGCATCAAGACTATTTAAGTTAACGTGAAATAAGGAAAAATAAGATTGCGAAGATGATACATGTAAAGCTAATTTGTCAAAATCTGATGGATAATAATATTTAGAATTTGTGGGATTAGGTATATTTGACTCAATATCAGAGATGTTTAGACTTCTCAGGCTAGTAATCTTAGAGATAATATCAAGGGAGGGTAGCAGTTCAATGTCAGAGGGTTTCCTAGCATTCATTAGAATGATAAATTCAATATCATTTAAAGAACTAAAGGGAAATAAATCAATAGTACACAATGGAAAATTGGGCGATTGGTATGCTATTTTTCTATTTTTTCATTTTTTTGAACAAAATGGAAAAAATGAAAAAATGGTGGGAATAAATATGATTTTTTTCATTTTCCTGTTTTTCTATTTTTGGCGAAAAACGGAAAAATAGAAAGATGAGTAAGGAATCGGACATTATTTCATTTTTCACATTTTCTAACAATAGCAAGAAAATAAAAAATAGCAAAATATCGCTTTTAGCCGTTTACCGTATTTTTTGTATTTTTGAAGCGGACTTCAAAATTAGAAAAATGAAAAATGATCAATTTTCCTGACCATTTTCTTTTTTTTGTATTTTTGTCTGTACTTTAAAATATGTAAATATGACAAGGATAAGTAGTATTGCCTGTTTCCGTTTTTGTTGGAAAAATAGAAAATTAGATTGGCCGAAGTGTGCACGGACCCTTAATGGTCAGACCATTACCCTTGCCATGGATCCACAGATGGCAGATTCCACATTTGACTGCATCATCACAACTTGCTGTTAAGTTCTGGCATATGCCACAAGTAAATGTGTGATTATGTGATACGCTGTTCATTTGCCATCAGATAAAGTGAATAAATCTATATGTTCATACATTTAAGCCATGAGTTGAACCATTCGGTCTGTCTCTGATAATGAGATTATCGAGGGAGAAATAAGCAAGTTTACCTTGTGCTTTAGCTTGTTTGAGCTGAGGCAGTTGTGCCCTTCTTTTCGCCATTGTCTCCTCGACTAGGTCTTCAAAAATGTTTAAACCTTCGGGTTTGATTCTCCTTGCCTTTTTGAGAATTGCCTCCTTTGCTTTATAACTAATAAACTTGCAAACGACCGTTCTCGGTTGTGAAGTTCCATCATGCCTCCTGGGACGACCTGTGCGATGAGCACTTTGAATTTCTGGAGCAGATTCAAAATCGAGTTTTTCGAAGAGGACATTCTTAACTTTCGCTTCCGTTTCATCCCATGTTTCATTTTCATCTTCCAGTAATCCTTCGAAGCGCAGATTGTTTCGTCTACTTTGATTTTCTAAGTAGACGGTCTTCTCGATCTGTTTCTTCATCGTTGCCTCGATTTTAGAAACGTTATCTTCGATTGACTTGATCTTTTCAGCGTGGTCGATTAAGTCCTTTTGACTAAACTAAAGACTAACTTTTAATTGAGCGACATCCTTGACTACGCCGTCAATACGCACATTTATGCTGGTAAGAACAGAGTCCATAAAGGACTTGATCATACTATGAAGAAGCTCTTAGACGGAAGATTCCCCCGGATCCACTGGAATCTCCGGTTTCTTGAGGTGGCGTGTTGGCTTTCTCTTGGTTTTTTTGTTTGCTAGACATCTTGTTAATCAGAATGAAGTAATGCTATTAAAGTTTAGACGAAAATAACGAAACCAGATCAGCGAAAAGGGGGGCGGGTCAAAACACAACCGCCATCTTCTCCTCAATGTCCCTTGTCTCATTAAACCTGAATAGCCAAATCAACAATTAACTTTTTGATGACTGTTCCCCGTATTTCGTTCACGGGCATCATGTTGTCACCATAGACCTTGTCACGGTTTTCGACGCCATCTTGACGAGTAGGCAAACGTGTGAGAAATTACAGAACTTGTATGAAAATCTATTGTCGAATAATTTTCGTAAAACGGCCGTTCTGAAAAAAATTGTTATTGTAAACTAAAGCTACAAAGCAAAGGATTGACCTAAAAAAATTTGGGGGCGTACCTGTGCTAAATTTCTCCAGAGGCTTGCTTTAGATTTTCCATATATTTGTCTGTAATTTTCCGGGGACTTTCTTACAGACAAATGTATAGGAAATTTAAAAAGTGGTTCTAGGTCTTCTGGTGCATGTAACGCCCTCAAGTGTTTTCAGTAGAGTCCTTAGGAATGAAGCTTTAGGTTACAAGTCATATTTTTTTTAGAACAGCCATTTTACGAAAATTATTCGAAATTATATTCTCATACAAACACTGTAATTTCGCACGCGTTTGCCTACTCGTCAAGATGGCGTCGAAAACCGTGACAAGGTCTATTAACCATACGTGCTCAAGTTGGAATGGAACCTACAGCTTGCTCTTGACTGATGCATATGGTTGAAAGCCAAAAACGGGCACGAATAAGCAGAACTAGAAAAGCTTAAGCTTAAAGCTTAAAGGTCTCGGTAAATGTTTGCGGCCTTTCGTTATTATTTTCGGGAGTCTTTCGATCTTCTTTTTTTGGGTAATTGTTTTTAAGAATTTCTACAATACCCTACAAAAGCTCTTATTTCAGCTCCTAACACTTGTCTCAAATTGTAGGCAAATACGCTAAATTAACGCGTTAAAAAGGAGCACTTTGGTCACTGTTATCATTTACTGTTTGAGGAGAGGGGCGGGTGCACACAGGCTATTTATCGTTCATTTTTCTCATCCATCCGACTCTAAAGTTCAAATTATCGAAGCGAAGAACATGCAAAGGCCTTTGGACTGGGCCGATTGATTATTATTATTTTTTCATACATTTAACATCGTTACGCATTCCTGAATTCTTCTTTAAGCTGAAACGATTTCTGAAATAATATATCGTTAAGAAGTGTTGTTAGTGATACAGCTGTATTTGAGCTTTTTGAGCACACCGCGATCTAAGTTTAGCTCACCTAGCGTCAATTGGTACTCAAAATAAATGAATTTGACATCCATACACGCGTCAATATTTACCCAAAAATTGCATCCGCAAAAGTATAAAATTAAACGTAAATCACTTTTTCTTTACACCTCGTAGAACTTTGGATTAGTACGCGTATGAAATGGCAGCTATTAAGTTTGTGTTCCTTGTTATGCTGTTCATAGCACTGATGTGCAGTGCTGATGGCAGGCGAGGAAGTAGAAGACGTCGAATATGTCGACTCAGATGCCGAAGAGTTTGTTTCCCATATCGAAACTGCCGTATCAGAGGTTGCCCCGTTCAGAGGTACTGTCGTATAAGATGCAGAAACCCTTGCAGATTCGTCGAGAGATCATTTCTAGATGAAAGTGAAGAGCCAGCTTTACCTTCAAAGTTTACAGTGTATGACAGTAACAGCGATGGCGAGCTAACAAGAGGAGAGTTTACTGATGCTATTGACCTGATGCAGGAAGATGGTTTAGAATTGTTTGAAATCATTGACAGCAACTCTGATCAGAAGATAACTTGCGATGAATTCAAGCAGGCCACAAGAGATGTAGCTGATGGTGAACTGAGCTGTGACTGATCTGTCCGCCTTTGAATAGAAGAACAAGACATCATAGTGCTTTGTCGCTTACTCTGTGGAAGTACAAATCTCAGTAACCTTGTTCAGCATCAGGGGCGGATCCACGATTTTTTTTAGGAGGGGGTGCACTCGTCTCTTGCTCTACTTCAACACCAATAAACCACATAGTTTTTTTTTTTGGCAGAATACCAGTTGTATTAGAAAACCGCAGGTCATCTCGGGGGGGGGGGGGGGGAAGGTGCGCACCCCCTGCACCCTCTCCCTAGATCCGCCCCTGAGCATGTAACTCTGGTTTACAGCGCTGTACTAACATACACAGCTTTTTTAAAAGTAGAATGTAGTTTGTTTCAGGGAATAAACGTTAACGTAGGTGCTTTTGTCTATTGAGAGCTACCGTAGTTTCCTCAGGGATCTTATCTTTTTTTAGAGGCGAATAGTTTCAATTAGGGATAAGTTGTTCTTGGCCAATTGAAAGCTTTTATCTCAATCGTTGACCCCGCAGTTGGTCAGTTATCTAAACTGTTTTTTTAAAAGGCGAAGAGTTTCCGCAATTTGTTACAAGACTTGTTTTTGACAAGCTTCCTCAATCGTTAAATGACAGCTGCATGGGAAATGTACGTAAAAAATAGCTATGGATTAAAGTAATTTGTTTACTTATTGCTAGAGTCTGTGATTTTTCCGACCTCGTAACAACATTGAGATATATATTCACATTTACAGGACAACTAAAGGACGGCTTATTATTCAGTTCGGTTAAGAAGGAGAGTGTAGGCATGCGCATATAAATAAGATGGTGTCTTTTTACGCTAGAATTATGATATGAATACTTTGTTGTCTACGCAACGGACCATTGAAAAAATATAGGAATGAACTTGCATTCATGAAGGCACTAGAAGAAATTTCGGTGAAAAGCACGAAACAAGTGCAACAAGTGGGCAAACCTTTATATCAAAAATCATAAAAAAAAGAAAGAGAAAGAAAAAAGAAAAAAAAAACAGTTCAGATTAAGCAAAAGGCACTGGCATCAGTAAAGTTTATTATATAGCAGAAAGATGTGAATTTATTCAGATGATACGACAAGAAGTGCCACCACTCATATATTTTCCAGTGTGATAAATTCTCGCGACTTAGTATTCGGTCTTTCGATTCCTTGATGACAAGCAATTACAATAATAGAATTGTAAAATATTTATGGTAGATTTGCGTTTTCGTTGTTCCCTAAAAGTAAGATTCGTCAATGCTGTCCTATTTGTAGCATACTAAAACTGCCTTCGCGCACTGTAAATAGCGATACCGTTCCGGTAGGAAACGTCAAGTTATAAGAGATGTATGGTAAAGCGAACTAACGGTACGAACGAACGAAGAAAGTTGCCGAAGAACCTTCAGAGTGGAGAATGCACGGATAGTAAAGGGACCGTTTGCCTTTCCAGGGTAAGAGGTGCCCAAAGGGAAGCAAAAACAATAGAATCGGTAACCACAGTGCATGCCAAGTGCGGTCATCGATAGTTGCATGTTCCTTTAAACCTTAAGTCAAGTCAAGTCAAGTCAATTTTTATTTAAACTCACACAGAATAATTATAATTAATACAAATTAGTGCTTTAAAATATAAAATTGAGAGATTGTGAAGGGAAAGAGAATTTCAATTGTAGGTTCATTGTGTAGAGTTTGGGACACCTAAATAGTTCGTGGAACTAACCGAGTAGGTGACCCAAACAAGAATATGAGTAGAAGAAATATAGATACAAAATAGTTATTTTAGATAAAAAGTATTACTTCATTAATTAAATAGTAGTTAAGATAATATAATCGTAAAACATTAGGAATCAATAATAGTATTATAACCATCAATCACAGAGAGAAACATTGAGTCAGGAAAATTGCCCTTCAGAAAAGAGATTGGACAACAGTTCCCTCACGGAATGTCTTTGTCAGTGTTTTTACCCACATTAACAAAGAAATTATTAAAAATGTTAGCAATAGCACAGGGATTGTCAACAGTTTTTCCACTTTCTAGAATACTGGGAATGTAACCAGCTTTAACTTTACTAATGTTGATGATTGATCTAATTCCAGACCAGATTTTGTTCATATATTGTTCTTATTACACAAAAAGTAATTCTTGAAATAATCAGATTTGCTTGCTTTAACATCTTTGAAAACACTATTCCTGAATCTCTTATGAAGATATATCAAATTTGGATTTGAATGTTTACACCTAATGATTTTGGAATAGAGCTTATCTGTATAACGAATTTTGGCTAGAATAGGTTAAGTAATCCAGGGCTTAATAGATAACTCAATTTCACGTTTGGAGAGCTTTCTACGTGGTACATGAGAATTTATAAATTGAGGTATCTGATCATAGAAGATGTCAAATTAAGTGTTGGCATCCATTATAATCACTTGAGATGTTATTCCAGTCTAGAAGTGAGAAATCATTGATAAATTTCCCTTCATCAGATTTGGAAAAGTCATTTTTATAATAGTTCACTTTGAGATTGTCTACAATCAGGAATTGAGGAAGATGATCAGAGATTTAAGAGAATAGGTTACCACTTATGACATTCATAGCATAATTATTTGCAAATATATTATCAGTGAGGGTGTGCTGATCTTTCAGTAATTCGTGTTGGTTGTAAGATATAAGATAGAAGAAAAAAGAGTTTAGCATTAGTAAGAAATCATTAGATTCAGGATGACTTTCACAATTTAACAGATTAATATTAAAATCACCCATGATGAAGATGGACTTATTTTCACTAGTTAGCTGAGATAGAGTTGACTCCAGATGTTCTTTGAACCTTACAGGGCTAAAGGAAGGATGTCTATAGGCACAGCAACATAAAATATTGTTAGCTTTAGTATTAACTACTTCAACCCCGATAGTTTCAAATTCATCATCAGTTGTACTTAGGCCAGGTCCCTTAAAAGCAGTTAAAGTATGTCTAGTGTAAATTGCCACACCACCAGCCGCAGATCTGGAGGGTTGTGAATGTGATATATAACCATCCAAGTTATTATTCGTTTTGAAACCTGAGGAATAGTTTTCTCTAGTCTCGCTAATGCCTAAGATATGAAAAGGAGAATTCATCAAAGCAAGTATAGTCTGCAGGTCACCCAAATGGGCATCAAGACTATTTAAGTTAACGTGAAATAAGGAAAAATAAGATTGCGAAGATGATACATGTAAAGCTAATTTGTCAAAATCTGATGGATAATAATATTTAGAATTTGTGGGATTAGGTATATTTGACTCAATATCAGAGATGTTTAGACTTCTCAGGCTAGTAATCTTAGAGATAATATCAAGGGAGGGTAGCAGTTCAATGTCAGAGGGTTTCCTAGCATTCATTAGAATGATAAATTCAATATCATTTAAAGAACTAAAGTGAAATAAATCAATAGTACATATTTTACAAAAGAATACCTCATTGTTAAGTTTTAAGTGTTTGCAGTCCTTAATGGTCAGACCATTACCCTTGCCATGGATCCACAGATGGCAGATTCCACATTTGACTGCATCATCACAACTTGCTGTTAAGTTCTGGCATATGCCACAAGTAAATGTTTGATTGTGTGATACGCTGTTCATTTGCCATCAGATAAAGTGAATAAATCTATATGTTCATACATTTAAGCCACGAGTTGAACCATTCGGTCTGTCTCTGATAATGAGATTATCGAGGGAGAAATAAGCAAGTTTACCTTGTGCTTTAGCTTGTTTGAGCTGAGGCAGTTGTGCCCTTCTTTTCGCCATTGTCTCCTCGACTAGGTCTTGGAGGCGTACCTGTGCTAAATTTCTCCAGAGGCTTGCTATAGATTTTCCATATATTTGTCTGTAATTTTCCGGGGGCTTTCTTACACACAAATGTATAGGAAATTTAAAAAGTGGTTCTAGGTCTTCTGGTGCATGTAACGCCCTCAAATTTTTTCGGTAGAGTCCTTAGGAATGAAGCTTTAGGTTACAAGTCATATTTTTTTTAGAACAGCCATTTTACGAAAATTATTCGAAATTATATTCTCATACAAACACTGTAATTTCGCACGCGTTTGCCTACTCGTCAAGATGGCGTCGAAAACCGTGACAAGGTCTATTAACCATACGTGCTCAAGTTGGAATGGAACCTACAGCTTGCTCTTGACTGATGCATATGGTTGAAAGCCAAAAACGGGCACGAATAAGCAGAACTAGAAAAGCTTAAGCTTAAAGCTTAAAGGTCTCGGTAAATGTTTGCGGCCTTTCGTTATTATTTTCGGGAGTCTTTCGATCTTCTTTTTTTGGGTAATTGTTTTTAAGAATTTCTACAATACCCTACAAAAGCTCTTATTTCAGCTCCTAACACTTGTCTCAAATTGTAGGCAAATACGCTAAATTAACGCGTTAAAAAGGAGCACTTTGGTCACTGTTATCATTTACTGTTTGAGGAGAGGGGCGGGTGCACACAGGCTATTTATCGTTCATTTTTCTCATCCATCCGACTCTAAAGTTCAAATTATCGAAGCGAAGAACATGCAAAGGCCTTTGGACTGGGCCGATTGATTATTATTATTTTTTCATACATTTAACATCGTTACGCATTCCTGAATTCTTCTTTAAGCTGAAACGATTTCTGAAATAATATATCGTTAAGAAGTGTTGTTAGTGATACAGCTGTATTTGAGCTTTTTGAGCACACCGCGATCTAAGTTTAGCTCACCTAGCGTCAATTGGTACTCAAAATAAATGAATTTGACATCCATACACGCGTCAATATTTACCCAAAAATTGCATCCGCAAAAGTATAAAATTAAACGTAAATCACTTTTTCTTTACACCTCGTAGAACTTTGGATTAGTACGCGTATGAAATGGCAGCTATTAAGTTTGTGTTCCTTGTTATGCTGTTCATAGCACTGGTGTGCAGTGCTGATGGCAGGCGAGGAAGTAGAAGACGTCGAATATGTCGACTCAGATGCCGAAGAGTTTGTTTCCCATATCGAAACTGCCGTATCAGAGGTTGCCCCGTTCAGAGGTACTGTCGTATAAGATGCAGAAACCCTTGCAGATTCGTCAAGAGATCATTTCTAGATGAAAGTGAAGAGCCAGCTTTACCTTCAAAGTTTACTGTGTATGACAGTGACAGCGATGGCGAGCTAACAAGAGGAGAGTTTACTGATGCTATTGACCTGATGCAGGAAGATGGTTTAGAATTGTTTGAAATCATTGACAGCAACTCTGATCAGAAGATAACTTGCGATGAATTCAAGCAGGCCACAAGAGATGTAGCTGATGGTGAACCGAGCTGTGACTGATCCGCCCGCTTTTGAATAGAAGAACCAGACATCATAGTGCTTTGTCACTTAGAGCGGTTTTCACTTGACTGTCGTAAAACCAAAACCAAAGTAAATACACTAGCCAACCAAAGGGCGTAGTAAAACCAACACCAAAACCAAAACCAATCCCTTTCGACAGTCAAGTAAAAACCGCTCTACTCTGTGGAAGTACAAATCTCAGTCACTTTGTTCAGCATGTAACTCTGGTTTACAGCGCTGTACTAACTTACACAGCTTTTATAAAAGTAGAATGTAGTTTGTTTCAGGGAATAAACGTTAACGTAGGTGCTTTTGTCTATTGAAAGCTACCGTAGTTTTCTTCAGGGATCTTATCTTTTTTTTTAAAGGCGAATAGTTTCAATTAGGCATAAGCTGTTTTTGGCCAATTGAAAGCTAGTACCTCAATCATTGACACCGCAGTTGGTCAGTTATCTAAACTGTTTTTTTAAAAGGCGAAGAGTTTCAATTTGTTACAATATTTTTTTTTGCCAAGCTACCTCAATCTTTAAATAACAGTTGCATGGGAAATGTAGCTTAATGTTTGGCTACGGATTAAAGTAATTAGTTTACTTAATGCTTGTAGTCTGTGACTTTTTCCGACCTCGTAACAACATTGAGATATATATTCACATTTACAGAACAACCAAAGGAAGGCTTATTATTCAGTTCGGTTAACAAGGAGAGTGCGGGCATGCGCATATAAATAAGATGGCTTCTTTTTACGCTAGAATTAGGATATGAGTACTTTGTTGTCTACTCAACGGACCACTGAAAAAAAAATGAAGGAATGAACTCGCATTCATGGAGGCACTAGAAGAAATTTCGGTGAAAAGCACGAAACAAATGCAACAAGTGTGCAAACCCTTATATCAAAAATCATAAAAAAAAGAAAGAAAGAAAAACAGTTCAGACTAAACAGGAGGCACTGGCATCAGTAAGGTTTATTATATAGCAGAAAGATGTGAATTTATTCAGATGATACGACAAGAAGTGCCACCACTCATATATTTTCTAATGGGATAAATTCTCGCGTCTTCGTCTCGGTCTTTCGATTCCTTGATAACAAGCGAATATAATGATAGAATTGTAAAATATTTATGGTAGATTTGCGATTTCGTTGTTCCTCAAAAGTAAGAAGTAAGTAAGATTCGTCAATGCTCTCCTATTTGTGAAGCGTACTAAAACTACCTTCGCACACTGTAAATAGTGATACCGTTCCGGTAGGAAACGTCAAGTTATAAGAGAAGTATGGTACAGCAAACGAACGGAACGAACGAACGAAGAAAGTTGCCGAAGAACCTTCAGAGTGGAGAATGCACGGATAGTAAAGGGACCGTGAGCCTTTCCAGGGTGACAGGTGGCCATAGAATTGGCCCAGAGGGAAGCAAAAACTATACTGAGAATCGGTAACCACAGTGCATGCCACGGGCCGTCATCGATAGTTGAATGTTCCTTTAAACCTCAATGTCGCATGTCTCTTTAAACTTGAATAGCCAAATCAACAATTGACTTTTTGATGACCGTTCCCCGTATTTCGTTCACGCGCATCATGTTGTCACCATTAACCATACGTGCTCAAGTTGGCCGGAATGGAACCTACAGCTTGCTCTTGACTGATGGTTCATCCCAGGAATATTCTGACAGAGAACAGTGATCTGCAACTGAACAAAAGCAATGAACGTTAACACTTTGATTATGTTCCATTGAAGATGTTTGACCGGCTGAGAGGAAACCCGGGGAGTGCTCATTTCGGTGAATACTAATTACAATAATTCGAGTTCTTAACGCACTCTCGGATGTACAGTAGCACCCACAATGATGTCGTCGGAAACAACTAATTTACGTGAATGTATTCAAAACACTTTACAAGGCTTAGTCAGTGTCCCATGTACACTGTATACGGCCTCCCGATGTCGTAACCGCAACAAAACCAACAGTATTGCACTGATGAAGGACTAAGCTCGAAACTCTTGAAATTGACTACAAACATTTGTCACCCTTATATGAGAGGTCAGATATTTTTATCAACCACGTGCTTCTTACATCTAAACTTTACAGTACAAATAACAAACACTTTTAGGGTCTATTGTTACCTGAAGGAAACAGAGAGGCATAGACCTTACTAGAAGCACCATCTACATCAATTGTTGCTCCTGTTATGTAGGCTGCGGCAGGAGACAAGAGAAAGGTAACTGCCCCTGCAACCTAATGTGAAGGCAAAAGAAATGAACTTATCGTGAAAAAAAGAAAATAAAGGCCAAAAACGGGCACAAATACACAGAACTGGAAAAGCTTAAGCTTAAAGGTCTCGGTAAATGTTTGGGGTCTTCGTTCTTATTTTAGTCTTTCGATCTTATTTTTTTGGGTAATTGTGTTTAAGAATTTCTACAATACCCTACAAAAGTTCTAATTTCAGCTCCTAACACGTGTTTTTAAATTGGAGGCTAATTCGCTAAATTAAGGCCAATCGACGTGTTAAAAAGGAACAGTTTGGTCAGTCAGTGTTATCGTTCACTGTTTGATGAGAGGGCCGGGCGGCTGAACACGGGCTATTTATCGTTAATTTTGCTCATTTTTCGACTCTAAACTTCAAATTATAGAAGCGAAGAACACACAAAGGCCTCTGGCCTGGAGTGATAACACTTAACGAGACCTTGATTATTCCGAATATCAGAAAAACCGAATGCTTCTTTTATATTCTTTGTTTTGAGAAAACAACAACAAACACACCGTCGCACGGATCAAAGTTTGATATTGCTCTTGAAAATTACGCATTGCGCGTGCAACCGACAGATTAGTCATTAATCTGCTAGCAGATAAATGACTAACTTGTAGGTTGCGATGTTAACTGTAGGCTCTTAGCCAATGAGAAGACAGATAGTGAGTACAATACATTCAGTCGATTATTCTACAGGGGGGATCCCTACAGGGCAAACCAATGATACAGTACATGTATACCACACAATTCACCTCTGCTGTAGTTCCACACCTTCTAGCTGGCAGCTTATCACGCAACTTCTGAAACAATTCAGGGTCAGCATAGTTCTGAGCAGCTGTGTCAGAGTAGATAACACCCTGGAAATAAATGTACAATGCACATTCAATTGATTTGAAACCTTCTGTGGGCTATAAAGAATTAACGAAGACTTTTTAAGGTTACTGGACACCTTCAGGGGTGTCTACGTGCTGTTCATGTAGTGCATTCTGGTTAAGCTACAGATGCCTAAACCCCAATATCAAATTGAAGCTCACTGACCTGGCTGTTTTAAACTACGTGCAAACGGACGCAAAAATTCCCAACATTGTTGCGCCAACAATGCTGCGTATTGTTGCGTCCGTGTTGCAGTGGTGTGCAAACGGATGCAGCAACTAGTACTATACTCCTCAAATCACGCAACAACAGGCAACAGGTGTACAAACGGACGCAACATGTAACATCCAACAATGTTGCGTCCGTTTGCAAGAGTTTTTTAGAAAAATTACACTTGTAAAATTCTCGCCCTGTAAATTTTTTAACAATTTTTAAATGCGCGCTTTCGAAAAAAAGAAGTTTTAACTTTGTTTCACATTGGCCCAGGTCGTAACGCTGCATAACGTCTTACGCGCAAGTGATGTTACGCGTTCCGGTTAAACTAACTGGGACGCAGGCATCTACAAATCATTATTATATGACTAGGATTTTTTTCCCCACAGCAGGCGCTCTCATTGCACTTCGAGGTCACATGACATATATACTGTTTCCGCCTCGGGAAACTTTGAGATTCTCGGGAAACAAAATGAACTGTTTCTCGGTAAAAGTCACGTTTACGCCAAAAGGCGAACGTGAGTTGGTACAACGTGACCAAGTTTCCCCCTGAATTGTCGCTTGCTGTTCATTACTCCTACACAAAAATAAGTAGTTTCACAGAAAGGAATTGTTCTGGACAGTTTTTATCTGGTTATTTTCTATTTTGACGGATTCTCAACTTGAATCTGACGTTTGCCGTTGACGTGACTCTCACTCTCTCTGATGAGACTGTTTAATAAAAAATCGACAGTGTGATGTTTAAAAAAATGATTAACAGCCGTATAAATAAGGTTCAATTTGATATAGATTTTAAGATACAGTGTATAATGTAGCTTACCCTACCCTGGGTACCAGAAGTTTTTTCTCGCGTACGTCGGGGAGCTTCGTTTCGTTGGCCGCAGGCCGAAGACACGAGCAGCGAAGCCGCGAGAAAAAACTTTTCGAGAGAAAAAAGCTTTTCGCGCGGGTCACTTTTTAAGACTTGACCGAAACCGGAAACCGCGCATGAAAAGTCTCTGGCACCTAGGGTAAGCTTACCCGGAACACGCTACATTACTTGAATGTCATTGTGAGCGGACACCCCTGACTGAGATATCCAGTAAACATAAAAGAGGTGTGACCAAATTAAAATAAAGTTTAAACTGTTATTCAACGTGTCTATAAATAGTAGAAATAGAATTACTACAGAGCACCTCAAAGGCAATGAACATGGCTTAATTTTGTCTTTGAAAATGGAAAATTTTCAATTCACTTTCTTGTCCTCAATTTGTCGTCATGAACCTCGTACATGAAAGGCTTAAAACAAATTGCTCCAAAATTTCTAACCTAAACATACCGTGAACAAATATGAACGTTTCTTTCTGTGTCTATGGATATGTCCCTTGTTTATAGCTGGGCGTAGAGTTTGTGTTGTTGCTTTTAAGTTGCATCACTTTGCATACAGGGAAGGTTCAGTGTGATTTTCTCAATTCACTCTTTATAAACTTACTGGAGTTACACAATTGATTCTTATTCCATTTCGTATCCACTCCACAGCCAAACTCATAGTCAAATTTTGGACTCCTGCTCGTGCTGCACCAGTGTGGCTTCATTTGTAAAATAAAAATAAAACGGAAAGACAACAAACCACCTTAATTTTTTATCTAGAGAATGAATGATACTCTGATATTGCAAGTCACAAATACAGCACATGGGTGTATTGGTATGAAACTGTAGCCACTGGAATGGGTACTCACTGACCAGTTGCAAAAATGTTGACACACTCACTTCAAATCGCTGCTAGTTACACTTCTGTGGGATGTCATACTCACCTTCCTCCTCCCCTCCATTCAAAGTTGTTCTTCCAAGTTTTGAGCATGGTCTTGTATTGCTAGTAAGAGGGGGGATCACAAGCACAAGATCATGGCCAGGCTATTTAAGCCAAAATATGGTACAGTGTCTCAAGCAGTTTTGCAACTGGTTGTAGCCTCATTGTTTTTTTGCGGGCAGAAATGTCCCCTTGATTTTTGCTAGTTTTCAGAGGCGTGCAAAAAGTACAAAACTTTGACCTGTGGCTTTTTTTCCTGATAAGGAAACATACTGTTGAACATTTCCTTAATGATTTCCACTTCATTTGGCAGAAATCAGAGATGCAACTCTAACTAGTCTCTTGCTGTTGTGGTTTGTGCAATCAATGAAATATGACGAACAGACTCTGATACGAAAGATTGAAAAAGTACTGAACAATAGTAACAAACACTAATAATAAAACAAAATACCTTACCAATAATACCAGTAGCTTCCACAACACCAAGAAATACTCAATTTTATTGATCTGTCACAGTTATGGTAAGTGTCAGTATACAAATGCGCAGCTAACACAACAAAAAGCAACAAAGTGACATGTGCACTATATATACTTACGCCATCCCTGGAAAACCTTTACTCATGTCCGCAATAATATTTACAATGGAACCACCATTGTCAGACATCCACAATCTATATACTAAACAAGAAGGACAGAAAAAAGTTATGCTGTGATTTTTTTATCTGCGCCTGGACATGTGACAGAAAAGCATGTTTGTATAGGGTGCAAACTTGTGGCCTGTGTAACAGGTGTTGAAAGGGATAGGGGACTGGGAGAAAGGGAAAAGGACAGGAGGATTGGGAAGAGAGGGTAAGGTATGCCTGCTATAAGAACCTCCTTTTGTCCGCAAATTCCTGATTGGCTAAGCCCTAATGAGTAACTTTATGACGTATATTTCCTTTTTCCCTTTCATGCTTTTCTCCCCCTCGCACCTGCCATTGACATTTTTGCAGTCAAACATGCAGTTGGACAGCTATTACTAGTCAACTGTCACTGCCAAGCTCTGGAGATTTTAAATTTGGATACTGTCTCTGATACAGTACCAACCTTCCTAATATCAACCCACCCCACCCTCGATACATACAAATCAACCCATTCTCCCAATCATAAATTAGGTGTGGGTGTACCTCAGAACATTTAAAGTACCGGTTGTCTTAAATGAAGCGAAGATGCAAAAACAAAAGAAAAATAATAGCCATTAGTCCCTTCCATGAATTAAGTACAGAGTACAAAAAGAGGTCTTTTTGCTGATAAAAGCACTGAAAATCATTGCAGAAACTAAATTAAAACTTCAAATCAAAAACATGTTTGAATTTTTGGGCTACATTGTACACTAAAGCACAGAAAAAACAAAAAAGTTACTTTTTCATGTATGCAGGAGATTTGGTGACCTGTCAGGGAGACTGGGAGATTTTAGTGCCATATTAAGGAGACTCGTGACCTTGCACATATATGCACCTACTAGCAGGAGAACAATATTTCTCTAAGGTGTTCACACTGCATACATTCATGTACATGTAAAGAAAGTTACCATGTAAAAAATTAATAAACATGGTCTTTCTTGGGTTCTCTCAGACTTCACTATAAACTATTACAAGATAACAATTTATTCACAAAAAATGTCATAAATCATAAGCTTTGAACTTCTTCTTGTACCTTCCTTGCAGCACAAAAATGTGCCATTTAAGTTTGTGTCAACAACAGCTCTCCATCCTTTAGCTGACATGTTTGAAACAGGTGACATGAACTGTCCTCCTCCATTGTTCACAAGAAAATCAACTTTTCCATAAGAGGCAAGGGTTTCTTCAACCAATTTGGTTACCTGAAAGATAGAAAATAATCACTTTATAAGGAGACAAAAGTAAAATTTTTGCTACTACTGGTAACTGTAATTTTACAGGTTAACCATCCCAATTCCAGAGGGTAGACTCTTAATCAACTGAAAACTCAACACCCTAAAATTAACCTTCCAGGATGTACTTGAATTTTTGGGGTTATGTTCTGGGCCTTTGGAATTTCAGGGAGAATCAGTCTCAGCCTGTGAGGATTCATTGTGGGTTACCAGTTTAGCTTCATATTCTCACCTTGCTGACAGCTGTCTGAGGAGTACAGATGTCATGTACATGTATCTAAACTCCTGAATAAGCCCGGGGGTACTCCCTTCCGTAAGCCATATAGGTACTGTATGTGCTGCCCGAAGGGTATGGGTTTTGTGCAGTTTCAATCTAAGAACAGGTATTGACGTTGCCAATTATTTTGGTCTGGAATAAGGTATGGTTTTTGAGGGAACTATGGGAACAAAGAACAAAGAGTGTAAGAATTCAAAATGGATTTTAAAAAATCTTTTTGCTGGTGTTCTAAGGCAATGTATGAATGTATATATCACAAGAGGTTGGGTTTCCTGGAAAAGTGGGATCGGGGAACAAGGATTAAGGATTGGGGACCCATACATGATAACTTTTTTCCTTTTTTATAAAATATTTTAATTTAGAACGGAATCATAATAGACCGATCCTGATTTTCCAGTTAAACTAAAGGCGAGGGGATAGGGTAATTATATGTATATGGGGGTTGATTGGATCCAGCTCTAATGGTCGTAATTTTAGAATATAAAGCGCTCTAACCAGCTCCAGGCCACAATGTAATGTTAACCCATAAGAGGTCAACAAGCTAGCCTGTTCCAAGCGTTCAGATGGTGGGGAGCGAAGTGAGCAATTTTTCGCCCGTGCCCTACTAATTTTTCCGCCCATGCCCTACTATCTGAATGCCTGGAATAGGCAATTTTATCCCAGGGGAGCAACTCCTCCCTTGCCCGAGGATAAAACTCCAGTTCACAGTAATGCACCTATCAATGTAAACCCCGTGGGGGCGGGGGAGTGCGGGCAAGGGGTGGGGATTCGACAAATTTTAAAATTTTTCGATCAAATTCCCCAGGGCGGGAAACGAAAGGTCAATCAAAAGTGTCAAAAAAGCCCCCACCCCAGGGGAAAAAATCTAAACAAACAATGCTATAATACTATATAAAACGAATAAAAGAACATTTCAAACACGTTGTTACTACTTTTATTTACGGTTAACGGAGGCTCCATTAAATTACTCGTTGTAATTAAGTATTTTCTCTCTCCACTAGCATCCCTTATCTTGAACAACAAAATCACTCCAGGAAGATTGACCGTGCTATATAATATTAATAAAACTTAAAATGCTTTATAACATCTGCTCAACATGTTGGAACAGGTCGGATCAGTGACCCATAAAAAATCCTCTGACTTTCATGGTGGAATTCGATTTCAATCGAGTTTTACAATCAGATGGGAACTTGAAGATAAAAACTTTCTCAAAAAAGACATTATCTGTTTAGATGACAGTTTAAAGTATCGGATTATGGCGATTAAAACAAATGAAAACTTCATACCTTTCTCCCACAGCGTGACTTTCAGGAAGCCTCGAGGGACGGACTTGGTAACTGCTTCTGAATTGATACCAGGCTTCTATCAGTCAAAGTTAAATGTCCCGACCCCGGGCTCGCTTCGCGCGATCAAAAGCCCGACAGCGGGGATAGTCCCAGGCATCAAATCCCCTCCCCTTGCCCGCACTCCCCCCCCGACGGAATTTACATTGATAGGTGCATAAGTCAATGACAAGACATTAGTAGTAACATTGTAAATAAAGAAAATATGGTATATGCAATTAGTTCATCTTTCAAAATCACACTGAAAGTTGGCTTCACGGATATGTTTAAAGATGGCAAAATAGTTAATAAAATTACCTGTTGTTCTTCTCGAATATTACAAGGTATGACTTTTACTTCAGCGCTGCTGGACGGTTGAATATAACGCGAAAGTTCCGCGGCCGCCTTGAGTAGTTTTTCCTCTTTTCTAGACGAGATCACAACTTTACTGCCTAGGTAGATCAGTTCTCTAGCTATTGCTTTTCCGATGCCTGTTCCACCGCCAGTAACAATGGCCACTTTCCCTTCGAACAAACCACTTCGGAACACACAGTGCATGATGAATGGTAAAAACACGCGTGTTGGACACGAGGGATCTCGCGCGGACAAGCGTTATGACACATAAATGACCAGAAACTTATATTTTACAGTGTACGCTATTAACGGTGATCGCAGGCACGATTTCTTGCGAACCGTCATTTTTTCACCCAGCGGTTTCTTAAAGAAAGGATACGTGTTTTTAAAAGAGTATACCGTGAAAATGCAGGTTTGTTGTGCTAGTTTTAGAAAGAAACTCTTCCAAATCGATTAACAGTTAACGCTCTGTTTTGTTTTTCAATCTTAAAGAAACAGGATGAATCTAAATTGAGAGAGGCAGAGTTATTACCTATCGATATTTATTACAACAAACTTCTTGGTAAGTTAGAAAAGCTCTTTAGTAGCCTTAATTTTTCCTTTATTTTGATTAATCTTAGAATTAAGTTTAACAGTATCTGCTCTACTAAACCAATTAGTTAAAACTCCTTATTTGGCTGGATAGAAAAATATTTGAGCCATTGTACCCTCCCACTGACATTGTATTGTTGGTGCGAAAACCGTGTTAACCTCAGCTCTCTTTCTATGATCAGTTTTAAAGTACGCGAAAGCTTATGTAAAGTGTGCATTTGTATATAGTTCTCATATACTTATAGAAGATCATGCACTTATCAATGTAGTAATCCCCTGGAAGGGGTTGTGGGTTAGTGGTGGCGGTATAAGCCCGGCCCCAAAACTAAAAATAACTATTGATTATCAGTTAATTGTTCAATTTCCCTGGTTTGGAATGGAGTGGAAGTTTTTTACACATTGTATTACCCATATACATTTATAACAGTAGGAAGCTCACTATGGATAATAAAATTTTAACATACCGTGGATTCTGTTGTTCAGTAGCTCTGTGTTTTGTGTACAGTACAGAACAACATTATCAAAGCACTGTGTTTATGTTGTAACAGACTGGCTTTTGGACAGAAGACACTGTGATGTGAAATGGCAAGCAGCAGTTTTGGAAATCAGGGAAAAAATCAATGCAGCCATCCAAGACATGCCTCCTGTTGATGAAATCTCTCAGCTTCTTACTGGGACTTGTGAGTTAATTTAATTGTTTATATATTTAGAAAAATTTTATATGAATTTTTATTTTAGATGAAGAATTTTTCCGCAGTTCATATCATCTTCATTGTACGTTTGTTTCATTCTTGGGTTAAGATGAAATCAACAAATCGGCCTGCTCCCAATGTATGGGTTGTCATAGCTCAGCTGGTAGAGCACTGCAGCGTTGATGCAGAGGCCATAGAATCCAATTCCACGGAAGTCCTGAAATTTTTTTGGGTTAATTTGCAATTGCTTGAATTGAAATTACCACTGGTGTGAATATATCTTCATAAGATTTGTTTTTCCTCAGTTCACATCATCTTCACTCTAGGAATTAAAATTCATTTCACAGCCAGTTAAAGAAATGAGATCTAACACAATGTCCAGTTTAGATAAAACCATTGTAATAACTGAGAGAAAAAGTTCGGAAACATGTGTTACTCTTGAGCTTGCTTTCAACTTTTAACAGCATAGTAATACGATCATGTTATGTTATTTTTATTTAGCATTATTCATTTACATCTAATTATTTTCAAGACATCAAAAGCATTAAGATGACAGCAGCATAAAAGACATAGTGGGCATATAAGTCAGTAAAATTCATTCTCATGTTTAACTGGAGTTTCTTTTGCCTCTGACAATATGAACAGTTAGGGCTGAGAAAGGAAAAGAAATCGTGAATCAAACCAGGCTGAATACTACTTTAACATTAAAACATATTTATCTACAGCACATGTAAATATACACTATAATAAATAAAGTACTGGAATATAATTTTGTTTCAGATATTAACTACTTTCACTGTATCAAAATTGTGGAACTATTAAAAGTGTCGGAATCTGCCACAAAAAACATCTTTGGTGGTTACTCATCTAAAAGAATGAAGGTTTGTGCCCATGATAATAATAATAACAATAATGATACTGTCTTATACTAATGCTACTACTACTATTACTACTACTACTACTACTACTACTACTACCGCTGCCGCTGCCGCTGCCGCTGCCGCTGCCGCTGCTGCTGCTACTACTACTACTACTACTAATGTTAGAGTTGAACCTGCATTAAGCGGTCACCCTCAGGGAAGGCTAAGTGACTGCTTAATACAGGGTGACTGCCTAATACAGGTTGCAAGAAATACAGTTCAAAGAACTTGATCTCCAGCGCTGATCAGATCAGACATTTGACCTCGAATAGAAACATTCATTTCTGGTGTTTTAATGATTTGCGAAAATAAACAAGGAAATCAATTGTTGAACCTTGTGTGTTACATTATTTGAAACTGTATGAACAAGTAATTGACACCGTGTGACCATTTAATATAGGTCAAGACAATAGAAAAAGTCCCGTTGGGACGTCGCAAATGGTGACTGCAACCACTTTAATAGAGGTCGAAATTAAAGTACATCAAGGGAAGTAATTTTCGGGCACTTTGAAAACTGACCGCTTAATAGAGGGTGATTGCTTAATTTACGGTGCCACTTAATACAGGTTCAACTGTAAAATTAATATACTATTTATTATTATTATTCACATTATCATAACTACTTGTATTATGTGGATGTAGTGAGATAACCTGTCTTTTAAACAGCACAGCTTCTTGTTGATACATGTAATTCATGTAGATTATGTGTGCATGTGAGATATAATAACACTATATTGACTGACATGAAGACTGAATTGGAATTTTGAATAAGCAATGATTTCTTGTACATCTGTTATCTCAGTGATTTCACTTATTATTATCATTTCTGTTGCTTACTGAACAAGATACTTTTTTCTGTGACAGGATTGGCAGGAAATTGTGAGGCTTTATGAAAAGAATAATGTCAATTTAGGTAATGATAATATTGATCTTGTTGTCACATTTTTGTGAACCTAAACATTAGCAGATAACTAACTAATCTGTAAGTTGTGCTGATTTTCAAAATTAACTGTAGGCCTCTAGTCAATGAGAAGACGGATAGTAAGTACAATTTATAATATCATTGTATTTTTATACTAGAAGTCAAGATAAATTTACACTGTAGCGGTTTCAGTCCTGCTGGTGATGTCTTAATCAGAGAGAGCTTAATGTGAATGGATTCCAGCCTGACACAATGCATGTAATACTACAACGTATACAAAATCTTTACAACTTTAAATGAATGGTTCTTTTTTGTAGCGGAGGCAGCCCATCTGTTGATTAGGAACGTCAATTATGAGATTCCTGCAATAAAACGACAAATAGCAAAGTGTCAACAAACTCAGCGGGTAAGAGCTCACCATTAATAATAATTTATAAATTTAATTTTCATTCCTACAGTTTATTTTAACATGAAGATTTCCTGTACATGAATAATACTCAATGAATTAAGGATCAACATCAAGGATAACATAATTATTTCAATAATTTTCTATTTTTAGTTCAGTGACTATAGGGAAAAACAACATGGAGAAGATCCATTCTTTAAAGGGTTAACTATAATTGCCAGTAGATTAGTGTGCTGCCGGTTTGTGGTACTGTTATAAATCTCTTTTTTTTTTCTGTACATGTTTATCATTAAACTGATATTCACAAGGAAATTTGCTCTTTGTTTATTTGCAATTATGGGTAGCACATAGTAATGTTAGGCATGCGTTGTACATGTAGTTGGTTTTATGGTTACTTGGCACTTAAGAAACAGATTGTGCTTTTGATAATGTACATGCAGTTATTAATTGAATGTCATTCATATATTTTCAGGAGTGCACAAGGAAGGAAAGTGAATATTCCTCCAACGCTGTAACATTCAATGAGAAATATCACAGTGTGTGTAAACAGATGGGTATTAAGGTAAGAATAATAACCTACAATCCTTGCTAAAAATCTTGTTGCAAAGTTTTTGTTTTGGTTGTTGCCCCGGGGGGCTATATAGGTATGTGCCGCTGTGAAGGGTATGGTTTTCAAGCAGTTTACTCTAGGATAGGGTATATAAATCAGAGCGTTTGGGTCTAGAATACGGTATCATTTGTCAGGAAACTGATCAGTTGGTTGAAGATTTATCTAGACTAGGGAAACAGCTACTCTAGGATAGGGGGGATTTCAGGAGTTTACTCTAGTATAGGGTAGCAAACTTCAGCTGAACTAGCTCTGGTATAGGTTAAGGGTTCCAGGGTCCCAGCGGCACATTCCCACCCAGAAATTCCTAAAATACCCCCCCCCCCGGGGTTGTTGCTATTACTTGATCCCTTTGAATATTTTCTTTTTAAGATTTGCACTTGTTGTTGCCTAATTAGTTAGCAATAATCGTGTACTGTCCCATTTTGCCCCCTTTTTTTCAGGGAGAAAATGTTAAATCAGAATTACTCAGTCTCCTGGATGAGTTACCAGAGATTTACAAAGGAATTGCTGGAGCAATCAGCAATCTGAAAAATACAACTCACTTTTATGAGACTTTTGTTAACTTTCTTGTCCCCAGGTAAGTCTAATTTGGACCAGGATTTTGAACCTTGAGTTTTGCAATGTTTTACAGCCTGCCATTTGGGCAAGCTATAGCCAGCATGTACTAGCCCACAAGTCACTTCAACTAGCCCCAAAACCCTTTTTGATTAGCAGGATTGATTACAATCCTTCTGTAATTTGAATTTCCCAAAAAACTTAAATTGCCCATCGGGCGATTTAAGAACAAAAATCACTAGCCTGATTGCAAAAGCCACTAGCTCCGGGCTTTTGGACATGACTTTCTTTGCACGCTGCTATTGTGTCTTTAGAAAACACCCAGTCAGGATGTCCATAAAATCACGCCTTCTGTGCAAGCAATCAGGATGTCCATCAAATCACGCCTTCTGCACAAGCAATGAGCAATGAAAGCTGTTTAATAGTTTTGCTTTACCTTAACTCAGACCTATGAAAACATTGAGTTACATCTGTAACTGTATCCAAACATTGTGACCCTCTTTTCTCCTTCTTAATCCCCTTTTAGCTTCTCCATAAAAATAATGGGTCCTGTGGACCCCAGTGTGGAAAATCGTACTAAGAACACTTGTTTGGTGATGTCAATTTAATACTTCTTACTATTAGCAAATAGTAGTTGACTTTTAAATTACCATCTTTCTTTAATTACCCTGCAAATCTTCAATTACAACTTAATACAATTTCATGTACTTACTTACCTACTAGTCAAAATTGTTTCTTCCCAGCAATTTTTAACCCATACAAGCGTATAACTGAAAATAAACTACATGCTGTTCTGTTTCTTTTGCACAGCTACAATTCCAATAAGGAAACAACAAAGTTGACCTCTCCTCTACTAAGACACATTCAGGAACATGGAAACACCACAGTTTATCAGTGGAGGACTGGCAAGGTGCCTTCGGTATGTTGTATCTGTTGGGTTCTTTTTCCTCAGTATACTCTCACAGTTGTTTGAGTCCTTTATTCAAGGCATAGACTACATGTAGCATCAGTATTTTTCAAGTAATGATCTCAGTAGAACTTACGGCATTTTCTTTTGTTGTTCTAGTCCAGCAATAAAATATTATTATGCTTTCCTTTATTGTCAAACAGAGAATGCATTAACCTACAAAAGCAATTTACAGAATAAAACGTAATTATTGGAACCCCAATGTGAAAGGAGGGTGTTTCTTTGTGTTAAAACATTCAACTAATCAATTAAGAGTTGCAAGCAATACAGTACTGTAACCATGAACATTTTACAAAACGATTTATATCATGTAATGTTTGGATGGGCACTTGTTCAAGGCAAACACTGATTTGAGGCTAGGTGCTCATTGAATTTTCACCAGTTACAGACGTTACACCAAGTAGTAAGTCTAAATTGCAAGAAAGCAATATGTAATAACAAAACTCGAGAATAGATGTATCAAAGCAGAATTTTAACGGTTCATTGAAAGTTTCGTTAATAAACGAAAAAAACAAATTACTTCAGTCTGTTGGAAAGTCTCTTACAAAAGAATATTTAGCACTTGCCAATTTTAATCTTATAGTTAGTAAGGGCAATTTTTTTGAGGGGGGATAGGGGTGGGAGCTTGGGGCTGTTTTACGGCTGGCCAATTGATTTTGTTTATAATGCCCATTACGTGTCTGTATTCGCTGTGGGCCTTAAGAAATTACTGTACTTGTGAATGGCAAAAGCACAGCTTTCTTCCAAAAAAGGAATTTTTCCTAAGCATTAAATCAAACGATACATACATTACAACAAAAATGAACTTTGAAAAACTGTTAGGCTAACACCATAGCCGCAATCTGATTTAATCTTCTTCCAGTTTATTCATTCGTGGCCCTTTTGCATTTGCTGTTTCATTTATAACTTTGTGAGTTTTCCCCGACATATCAGTAAATGAGTTGTCGTCTTTTCTGTAAACTGTCTTCTAAGTCATCCGTGTTAGACCCGATTCCGGCCATCTTAATGAAAGAGTGTTATGACACCCTGCTATCTGTAGTTACTCAACACTGCGATTGTACCTACAGCCTTCAAAGAAGCTGTCGTTGATCCATACTGAAAAAGGACTCTCTAGATCATGAAGTATACAAGAACTTCAGACCTATTTCGAACCTAAGCTTCATTTCCAAAGCCACCGAGAAGGTTGTAGCTGTGCGTCTCAATTATCACCTTGAGGATGCAAGTCTACATGAGTTTTTCCAATCAGCATATAACAAAGGCCATAGCACTGAAACAGCGTTTACGCGAATACACAATGACATTCTACGTGCCATTGACGATGGAGAGTGTGTTATATTGGTGTTACTAGACCTCTCAGCGGCGTTCGACACGGTAGACCACGACGTTCTCATCACTAGGCTAAGACATCGTTTCGAAATAAGTGGGAAAGCCTTAGGATGCATGGATACAGTCTTATCTATCCGGAAGGACCCAGTTCGCAAAGATCGGAACTGAGCGCTCATCGAGCCGGAATCTCTTTTGTGGTGTTCCCCAGGGCTCAGTGCTAAGTTCCATCCTGTATTCCACGTACACCTCACCACTCACAGACATCATCAGTAAACACAACATGAACCATCATTTTTATGCTGATGATAGCCAAATTTATTTGTCTTTCAAGGCGAGTGCTGCTGGCGAACCGACTACATCCAAACTGCGCATTGAGTGATGCATTCACCATGTTAACAACTGGATGTCAGCCAATAAGTTGATGCCCAATCACACGCCCGTCATCCACCACAGCCCCCGCTAGAATCTATTCTTGTTTGCTTAGATGTGATCTACTCATCGAACTCAGCAAAGAACATCGGTGGGTGGTTTGACACTGTCATGTCTGTGGACAAACAAATAAGCAGCATATGTCAGTCTGCTTTCTACCACTTGCGCAACATTGCTCAAATCAGTAAACATATCTCTTTCCGTCATTGTGAAACTTTGATCCACGCATTCGTAACATCCAAGATTGACCACTGTAATATACTACTCTCAGGTCTTAAGCAGGATCAAGTCCGAAAACTCCAGTATGTCCAGAATTCAGCAGCCCGACTTCTAACAGGCTCACGTAAACACGAGCATATTACACCTGTGCTAAGAGATCTACATTGGTTACCCGTTCATGAGCGTATTCGTTTTAAAATTTTTCCTAATGACTTTTACATGCCTTAATCAACTAGCGCGATCCTATCTAAGTGACCTCTTAATTCACTATAGACCATCAAGGACATTACGTTCGTCTGATAAAGAACTACTGATACAGCCCCGCTGCCATCTTAAAACATATGGGGAGCGAGCTTTCTCCTTTATTGCCCCAAAACTATAGAATACCCTCCCATTAAGCATAAAACGTTGTGAGTCAGCAGAATCTTTTAAATCCACTCTTAAGACGTACCTTTTTAGAAATTAATTTAAAATTGTAAGAATCATTAATTGATTTTTAATGTTTCTTAGTTTTCTTTATCAGTCACTGTTGTAAAGCGCTGTTGGTTCAGTAGAGAAACAGCGCTATATAAGAAGATTATTATTGCCCCAAAACTAAGATTATTGTTATTATTATTTTAACTTTTTGAGCATTTTTTTTAAGTTTCACTCAGTTTGGTCACAGTTCCGACTGTTTGAATTTTGATAAATTTTGTGACCCAGCTCCTTTACGTAATCATTTCAGTAAAATCAGGAGGCAATCTTGTGTCAAAGAAGTTATTTGGTAAACCAGAGATAAATAATATACATCCTGCTCTTTGATGTACCCGTAAATAATATTGTGTTATTTAAATCAATGAGAGTAGTACATACACACAGTAGTAAGAATCTTGTGTATTCCTTGCCGTTGATGTTATCCTTCTTATTACATTGGGCTGTTATTTAAAATTCTCTACCTTGTTATCGTTCTCATAGGTTGTTGTTGCAGACAAAGGGCCTGAGTGTTCAGAAGTAAAAACAGAACAGAATTTTGAGGAGGTGAGTTACTAAAGAGTCTGTCTTTCCAGTGTAGAAACATTAAACTCAGACTCAAAGCAAACATTTTTTGCAGAACAAATTAAAGTAAATAAATAAATAAATAAACAAATAAATAAATAAATAAATAACAGCCCCGCACAAGAGGTTTGTTATAGTGACATTACCAGTCGTCATGACCAATAGCTTTACTGCTTAACTGACAAACGACCCGGCATAACATCGCGACTTAATTGACCTATCAGTTCAATAACCAGAGTTTAACAGCATCGACTGACGTGATGCAACTCACTTTGACTCTGAGGATGACTACAGTAAAAACCGGCAACTAAGAACCTAAAAATTAAGGACCTGTTAGCCTTAAATTGGTCATTTATACCCCCTATAAACAAGAACCTATTTAGCCTAAGAAATTTAAAACAGGTTCTTACTTTCTAAAATCATACTAGTACATTACATGCACAGCTGTATTGCAAGAATCATATTTGAAGAAAAAAAGCAGATTGCCATTGTTGTAAAAATGTTTTTTAAAGAAAAATGAGTGCAAGATATGTAGACTTACAAAGCATACTAAGCAGTATGTAGATCAGCACACCATTATGCATTGTTTTTTCTCCAGTATTAAGAACCCATTTTAAGAACCTAAATAGCCTAAAATTCTGTTAACTACCATTTATATAAGAACCTGTTTAGGCTAACTCCTAAAAATGTAGGTTCTTAGTTGCGGGTTTTTACTGTACCGCATAGGTGAAACGTCACTCACTGTAAAGAACAACAATCCTATTCAGACGTTCACCCGGACGATCATACTCAACCTAATTAGGTTTTTTACAATTTGAAATTTTCACGTGGAGCTGATACATTTGTATAATCAGGGTTAAAATGATCCTTTACTATGTCTGCTATTTAGTGTAGGCGGCCACTTCCTATAAATCAGTCCATTTCAAGTTCCAAGATCCTCACTTTCAAACGAGGCTGGCTGCAAAACCTTTTTTTGGGAAAACGAGTTTTAATTGAATGAGAATAACAAATCATTTCCACATCAATAGTTTCAACTTAGCCTCGCATTGAAACAGAGGCTTGGGGCAACCCGATAATGGCCTAATATCTGTTATTCTGGCCCTTGCCGCTAATACGATATTTAATATTGCGGGCGACAAGATGTTATTACGCATGCGTGGCATGTATGTAGCCAGCATTCATTTGGACTTCCACTAAGAATGAATGGAATGCACAGAAAGCAATTTGATCACGCGCGTTTGGACCTTCTGTCATTCGTAATCTGAACACGCTTGTTTTGATTATCTGTCACGTAAAACGTACGCAGAGCACAGCGTTTGAGCAAAAGCGTTTTGACCTTCGATCGTTGTCGCCCGTACTCCATAACCTTGTTTTATATTTTACTTCACCTCACAGATAGACTGGGGCATTGAGGCTGTTTCCAGCACCAATGATGACACTGGAAATATTGATTGGGGTGAGGGAGATGAGAAGACATCAGAGGGTATTGACTGGGGTGACAGTGGTGACGCCGCTATAGACTGGGGTACTGACGGAGGGCAAACAAGCTCTGAGGAGGCCGTGATAGACTGGGGAGAGAATGATGTTACTGATGGAGGCGTCGCACTTGATAGTAGTGGAATTACACTGGAAGATTCTGGTCAAGGTAAGGAGCGTCGCTGTATAATGACAAACTTCTTCAAGGAACTGTGTCACGAAATTTATCAGTTCTGAACTTTGAACGATTAGGAGAGAGGGAGGGGAAAGTGCCTAATCTCCTCTGCGTTTTCCTTCCTTTCCCCTCCCCTCTCGAGGCCTGTTAGGTAGGCTATCGTACGGTTAAAGTGGTTCGGAACACCAGCCGCCAGTTATTCTCCGTAAGCTTCATTGGCTACCTACCCTTGGGTAAACATATCTTTTTCTTAAAATTTCACTCATCACTTACAAAATTTTAAACGGTTAAGCAATCAAGTACTTGTACTTGTACTTGACTGATCCACTGATTTGTCATCAACCGTTTAGGTGTCTTCGTGCCCAATGCTACTAATAGAGACCTTACGATCAGACAACGGTGACGTCCTTGAAAACGTCGCTGAAAAATAGACTTCAGATCCTTTCAAACCATTTCGCGTTTATTCCACGACGTCCAGTTACTTAAAAGAAAGGAATTTATGTTGGAGCTGAAGATAGAGGACCGCACATGAGTGCAGACAGACATGGTAGAATTTATCGCCTTGCCATTCTTGTCCTCAAGTAAACTTAAAATTTGGTCATTTCACGTCGTAGTTGTACAGGGACGGCAAAGAAATGTATAAAAAAGCGTGATACGTGCAGAATTGTTGTTTTGCTCATTAAACCTGTTGCTTTCATGACTTTGCCATTGCCGTTCGTAAGGTACCACAGAACAGTGTTTAGCCGGCCTGACAATTGCGGTCGTCGCCAGCTTTTTCATCTTGCGCGCCAGCGCCTTAAAACAGTCCTGCTCGTGATGTGAAGGACGCCCTTTTCTTTTCATCTATTAAAAACAGGTATTTTTAAATTTCGGATTTTAAATCCTCCTTAAAGGAAGGACAGGGTGCAAAGAAAACTCTTCCCTACGATCTGAATGCCTGAAGCAGGCCAACCTCCCAATCACTATATAAAAATTATAAGAGGTAGATTCAGCTAAGACAACGTGACCTCACTATAGTGACGATGGCGCGTGCAATACTGAAAACCGAACTGTCCAATGACAGGGCGGCAAACTGAGCACCAGAATTAGCGCTCAGTCCTTTACGCGCGCTTTCGCGTTATCCTTTGATGATGTGTTGTCTATGCTAATTCTGACCAATTATAATTCACCTGTAACTATTATTGGGGATAGGCTTTTTTGAGCTAGCATGCAACCTTCGTGTTTTTCCATTCCATCCAGATAATAGTACAGTTCTATTAGAAACTAAACCCTTTATTTACTTGTTTTGTATCTGTTAGATGGAGAAGTTATCAGTGGACCAGATGCCGAGACATTAATGGATACAACTCAAAATCGAAATCTTCTGATTGATGAACTGTTGGAGGTACAGGCCGCCTTCATATCTATTGTTCTAAATTATTTTTTGGGTCTTTTGCTTTCTATAAAAGGACAATGGAGGGGTACGCATTTGACTCTCTTCTACTTCCAAAAACTGCTGTCAGCGTTGGTCACTTACAGAGAGTAAGATACACTAGTTTTTGCCCCCCTTCAATTGGTTTTGCACGCATAATTTTATTTTTCGTTCACGCTTTAAGAACGGCAGATACACTGCTTCAGTTGACGTAACTTTCTAGGGTTCCGACGACAGTTTGTGCGACGTACCTCTAGCGTTCGGTCGACAATGCTCTGGTCTTTGGGCGACTTGAGAATTTTCCATCAGGCAAATCTGTTGCTTGCATCGTACCTTTAACCTTGAAGAAGTTGCTTTAATAGCTTAAATGGTCGACTTGTTTGCCCTGTAAAACACATCAATGATTAAGTCGGGGGTTCAAGGAGGAATGACTTTAGAAAATATTTTTCGTCTTATTGTTTCCTAGGCAGTGCACTGACATGTGTTTATTTTTTATCAGCTTCAGGGATTTCTCCGTCAAAGACTAGTGGAAATGAAGAGCGATTCTGATGTTCTCTCTGCAAATCAGGTACCTTAAAGATGGTTAAGAACACTTAAAGTGTGTTATATAGTGATTCTATGTCATGCCTTTCTGTAGATAGCAGATCTTATGGTTTTTGAGCGATTTTCTTTCAAATACCGTAAAATTCCGAAAATAAGCCCTGGGGCTTATATTTTTCAAAGGCCCTTTTTGAGGGGCTTATTTTTGGAGGGGTTATATTCGGAGGGGCTTATCTACGGGGGGAAATTAGCGTTTCAAAATTGATTGGGCTAGCCTTATAAATGGAAGGAAATTTACCGTTTTTGCTTTGTTCTAATTTGTATATGAGGGGAATTTCCTAGTACAAGCCCCACGGGGGGCTTATATTTGGAGGGGCGATTTAACGGAGGGTGTTTTGCGTTACGAGCTTGGGGGGCTTATATTTGGAGGGGCTTATACATGGAGGGGCTTATTTTCGGAATTTTACGGTAACATGGTCAAATTTGAAAACGTGGATCCATTGCTTGCAAGTCTTCCTAAGCAGTCCACAGTAATTTCTATCCTGACCAGGCCATTGATACATTGGATTTCCATTGTTACAACTTGAAAGTATAAAATGCTGGGTGTCAAACTTTGAAGTCGGCTTCACATATGACGAACGTGATGCATATGAGTAAAATCTATTGTTCTTTATCATTAGCATCAGGTTTGGCACATGTGAGGAAGTTCGATGTTTGAGTCAAGCCTGATAATAATTAAAGGGGTATGTCACGGGTTAATTGCTGTTTTAGATCAATTCTATGCTTGTGTAGAGTTATCATGAAGAAATCAAACAAATTTTCTAAGGGAGCATTAACAATAATAGGCTGATTTAGCAACAGGACGGGAACGTCAGTTGACGACGGGAAAGCGCGCGGAAAGGACTAAACATGGCTTCCGGTGCCCCAATTTGCCAGTTGTTTGATTTGCGCGCGCCGTCGCAACTGACGTTCCCGTTCTGTTGCTAAATCAGTCTAATATTTTATTGGTGTGTTGTCGGGCATTGCATTAAAACTTGAAAAGGTTGGCAAAATTTTGTTAAGTTTCAGTCCTTCTCCTTCTGTACGAACCTTTACCACAGACGACAGGGAACAGTTTCAACGCCTAAATATAATTTTTGGACCTGTTTACATGGAGGTGGGGGGCCCCAGGTAGGTGAGGTAACTCGCGGCTGGTAACCCCACCTATCATGTAAACGTGATCAAATGAAAATGAGAGATTACATAGACAGGCGGTTTACCCCACCTAAGCAGGTTACCTAACCTTCCTGGGGTCCCCCACCTCCATGTAAACAGGCCCTAAAATAGCAAAACTGGGCGAGAAAAGTTTAAGCTTTTTAAAAGAGAGCAAATAGCGTTACATAGCCTTAATCGCCTCTTTAATCTGAGGTCAATTTGATAAAACTTTTACAAGTAAGATTTACAACAATGGCTACACTTGTAAATTACACTCAGTTACACAATTAGGTGTAAAAAGATTCATAAATTTTGTACCCGAATAAATTTTGCCTTCGGCAAATAAAGATTATTGATTTGTATTGTACCTATAAAAGTTTTTATTAAATTGACCCCTGGGTGTCACACTTGTATGTTCAACAGTATTAACATATAACAGCACTGTTTCTTTTCTTTTGGATTGCAATTCTTCTCGAATTTTCGCAGTTGAATTCTTTTGTTTAATTAGTTTGCTTCAGCGCCGCAGTTGATTCAGATGCAGTCTGTTGAGTCCGTTCAAGCCATGGAATCAGCTGTTACTGATGTGCTGTCAACACTCACCTCAATGAAGATGCATAATCTCTTTTTACTGAAGACGTCACCCAGGTATTTCCCACACCCCAGCTGTTGTCTGTCCATTGGATAATGCATTTCATCACTTTAGAATCATAAAGGAAACTAGGTCGAGTTAACTTGGGAAAAGACGAGTGGGACTGTTACTAGGGACAGGGAAACAAACTGACCAATAGCTGAACGGCGCGTCGCCAGTAACGATCCCAGAAGCCATTGCGGTGTTCCAGTGCCTTTCTCGTTTGTAAAGTAGCGAAATTGTTTCGCTTATATATCTCCGCTGGATAGTGATTCATCTAGCCCCATTTGTTCAAAAGGTGGATAGCGCTATCTACTGGATAAATCTCTATCCACTGAAAAGCGGAATTGGTTTCCCGGATACTTATCTGCTGGATAGTGATTTATCCAGTGGATAGCGCTATCCAACGTTTGAACAACTGGGAATGGTGGACAGTTCTATCCAACGTTTAAACAACCATGGCCAGGTCTCTAGGCTACGAGTATAACATCTTTTTATTTAAGCGCACGCTCGCGTTATTCACCAACTCAACAGTTACCTTTTCTTCTTTGTATCACCAAACAAGAAAATGATTTCACCATTAACCATCTTAAGATTTAGATTCAGTTAGAAGAGACACTAAAAACTAACGCCTTTGGTTTTGCAAAAAAAAAAAAATTCCAATTTGCAATTGGTTGTTTCAGATACTTGGACCGTTTAGCAGACTCATTGCAGCAGAAACTCAAAGTATCCGAGAAGTTAGTGGCATCCAGCAAGGTGATGGCTGAAAAACGATTAGCCGCTTCCAAAGAACAGATTGACTTGGAACCAAGACTGGAGGTTATTAGAAGCAAAACCAAGGAACTACAAGGACAGGTGTTTGTTCTCTTACACAATTTTCACTGCTTTGGTTCCGAAACATAACTTTTGAAAAACCGTTGGTTTGTCTAGTCATACGTTTTGTTTGCTTACGTTCCATTCATTGAAAAACTCTATCGTTGGAACCATTGGGAAACTTAAAAACAAAAAGGCAAGGACAACAACATTAAGGCATCATCATCACCATCATCTAGAACAAGGACAACAACAATCACAATAGCACTTACGTCCAATAATGCACATGGCCCAGACCTTGGGTACTACATATTACCCAATTATTCGTTATCGTTTCCCTATGCTTTCATGTGTGATAGAACCGCTCCCGTTTAGGTCAGAATAAGCGCGGCGGGGCACTCCCAGATGAAAATGACAGGGATATTCTTCTTAGGCGTAGAAATTACAGGTTTTGGTGTCATGGTGTTCAGGACGAAAAGAAAGAAAACAAACAGATGCCGTCATACTGCCTTGGAGTATGGTGTCCCCTAGGGGTCAAATAAAGCCTAAGTCAGGCCTACAATCGGCAGCGACAAAATTGGTTGAGACACTTCACCCTAACGGGGCTTTCTTACGTTTTACTGACTTCAAAAGGGGAAAATAAAGCTTTTCTTCCCCCATCCCCTCCTTGCAATGTTGTGCCACTGCTCGACCTACCTGTAGAAAACAACAAACACCCCAACTTTGAATGGAGGAGAGGAGAGGGGGGGGGGGGGGGGTGTGGATTCTTTTGTTCTCTGAAGTTACCCTATTCGAATAGAATGTCTCAACAATTTTGTCGCTTTTTGGAGATTGGTCTTCTTTAGGAATCAAATAAAGCCTGAGCCAGGCCTAGATTGGTCTCTCTTATGGGTTTGATTTTAATGTTTTGAAGACCACCCCGTCTGGGAGTCGCATGGGAGTTCCTTTGGGATTAGGGTTGGTGGACACTGGTTATGTCGCAGTTGAATCTCATTAGCGTAACTCGTCAATAACAGCCTCAATGAGAAGTTATAGGCAATGAGCAAGGTTGACGTAGTGGTTAGAGCAATCGCCCGCAACCAATGTTGTCCGGGTTCAAATCCCGGCGTCTACAACATATGTGGGTTGAGTTTGCTGTAGGTTCTTTGCTACTCCGGTTTGCTCCTCCAAATTCCAATTCGATCAGGAACCAGGTAGATGAAGAACCACTACGTGGATGCCCTACCTCTAAATCGGAGTTTATTTATTTATTTGTTATTTATTTATGAAGTTATTGCACATAAGGTTTTTCTAAAATTATGATATTTTGGATTGTTGAGCTAAGTAAACACAAACTACCCGAAAAAAAAAAATAGTGCTTCTTATTTTGGGTAACATTTATTTGCAATCGTGCGAACAACCTAACACGTTGACCTTCATATCCTCATTCATAATTAGAAATATGTTTGATATTTCTCATTTTTTCCTTTTCAGATCGCTGGCGAAATTTCCAAGAAATACAAAAATAGACCAGTAAACATTATGGGCGAAATAAATACTATGTAGCAAATTATTTATTGAAGCGAAAATAGAAAACGACGGTAATAAATGAAATTTGTTTCTCAAAGAAATAATGTTTTTTTATATTAACTATGAGGAATTTTCCCAACTTCCCGTTAGGGCCGGGGCGTTCCTGTCATTCGGGATTTCATCATGTAGATCATCAATACAGAACAAAACCTATTATTCTCAAATTCACGTCGCTTTTCTTGATACGATGGCGGATTGATCCCTGGGAGAGTCACGTGGCAGGAAATGGCATAAGGGACTGGGGAGAATAACTGCGCGTTCCTGGGATACAACAATAAAAAATGCTCGAAACTCCCCTCTGGGGGATTCTGAACTGTTTTTCATTTCATAGTGTTGTCAGGTTTTTGAACACGGGACACCATGCATGACGGGAGGGATAGAGCGAATGCTGTGTTCTAACTGGCTTCCTGCCTCGTTCCCTCACCTGATGTATCTATGCTTTCGGTTTGTCTGCCGAAGACTACTTGACATCCAAGAGCGAAAGACACGGACATTCGAAAAGTTAGACTGGGAGTCGCATCGTTTTTCTCATAGAGAAAAGAGAAAGTTAAACACGAACGCAAATTTACTCTTCACGTAAACAACAATTTGAAAACCCCTGGCAATGCCCTAGAATGTTTCGGGGCTGTCAACGGATCAGTGAAAATCATGGGTGTTGTGCTGTTAACGTACCTGATAAAGGGACTAAATCCTCTTGATGAGAGATTGACTCTCACAACCCAATACGTCTTACGATTAAACTCTTTATTATAAGGAGACTTACTCTCTCACAATATTATTTTTCTGTTAACTTCTAAGCTTTCTCCTTCAACTTAACCTTCATTGATCTTCAACAGTTCTGTACTTCTTTCTTTCTCTTCTCTTTCTCTCTCTATAACTGCATACTCTTTTCTTCCTTCAGTTCCTTGATATGTTTGCCCGCTCTTGGTGATTAAATTAGAACTAAAAGCTTCTTACTACTTCCTTCCTTCCTACAAAGCTAGTGTCAACATAAAATTAATCAGTTTCCTAGGCTAATTACTACTATGTCCATTTTAAGGATAAATGTGTTCCGAGGGACATCAAGTTTGGAGACAAGATGTCTCACTCTCTAAAAGCACACTGTTAATATTTATCTTTCTGCATGCAAAGCTTATTAGTAAATTGGCAGAATTGGTTATTCATCATGTTTCATTGTTAAAGCCCATTGATCGGATATTTATCGAACTTCATTAGCTTTCCATATATCTTCAAAATCGGGGAGATAAGCCCAACAAATAGCTTTCAGAATCTCGTACACTGCTCGCAGTTTTTCATAGCTTATTACAACGTCACAATGAGAAGTCACGTTATACAAGGTCACTGTGCGACCTAAAAAAATGTATAATAGTACTTGTTATTTTTCTAGTGCAGTAAACTTCCACATTAATAACACCTTGATAAAACGGACAACGGTCTAATCCTTAGCACAAATTACAGATGTTTGACCAAACTGCCGATTTTTTTTTTTACAGCCTGTTATTACTGACTCATTTAATGTCACAACATCACAATTTTATTGTTCTAAATCTAGGTTTAACCAACACACAGCGTCACCTCTCAACGAGTTACAACAGCCCCTGGTTACTAATAAAAACATTTTCATCTCTCTTTTTTCGTCATATAAATTTGTCTTTTTGGCTGGATTCATTATTCAGTGGAAATTGATAATCAGAGTGCTCTGTCATGACGATTCAAGCTCCTAAAATTATTCAAGGAACTAAATTTGGAACTCTTAAAAAGCCCATGTTCAGTTTATTTCATATGATTATTTTTTCATTTAATGGGAAAATAAAACGAACTATTAAGGGTACGACGTCCAGTGAGGAATATTTGAAATAATCGCGGCCTTCCCTCGAATAATCGCCCCCAGCTATTATTCAAGGAAATACGGTATCGTGCTCGCATTGAAATATAAACGTTTCCATTGTCCTTTTTTCAGGAAGAGGTAAGTGCTTGCTGACGTTTCCTATTCAATCTATTCATAATTTGCAAGTTCAATAAAAGACTTCATGGAAGAGATTTTACTCTCTGTTTCGCAGAGATTTCACGCACGCTATCTTTTCCCTCTCCCAAGCCCTCCTGCCTGATCAGTTTTTGCTGGATCACATTGCAGACATGTAATTTAGTCCTACAGAATATTGCTGATATGTATGGAGGCAAAGAAGCAATGCACTTGCTACCATTGCAATTCAACTTGACAGAGAGGGGATAAAACGGGATGAGAAGATGGCGAGAGGGGCAGGGGGGGTTTCGCGATTATTCTAGTGAGGCGATGATTTTAAATATTCCCGTCAAAAATTTGAATTATTTTTGAAAACTCGTAACGTGCACGATAATTTAGAGAGGTTTACAAAAAAGGATGATATTGCAAAGCTGCATCATAGTTGCCACCTGCTTCTTTTAAAAGAAGATGGATTTCGCATGCGCGTCCTGTTTAAATAGTGTTATTTGCGTTGAACTTCCCGTTTTACAACTTAGAAAACTTGAAGATCATTTTTACAAAAAAGTATTGGTCCGAAGTCATAGAGTCGTACAATGTAACTACTCATAAAAGAGAGGTGTCATAATTATGCACGTGTAAAAATTGGTTTAAAAAGCTTTCGCTTCTTGAAACCTTTAACTGTTGTTATTGTTATCAACTGATATTGGATTGACAGAAAGATGACTGTTGCACTCTTCTTAACAAGTAAATTATTAATAAATTCAATAACACATATAAAATGGGTCTTTTGATCATGAATTAGTGGCTGAAAATACAAAGATTCAGTGATTTTATGCACCGTCGGACCTAAAAAATATATAATAATGGTGGCGGTCTTTTGGTGTCTCGCTCGCTTGTTCGTTCTCACTGCTGTGATGGTAGTTTCATCGGTAATGTCCGAATCGGACTTCTGCGCAAGTGTTTTTGAAACTCAAATTGGTAAGTTAACGCCTATAATTAACTAAAATTTTCAAACCATCTTTATGATTCCCACACTTATGTCCAGGATCGATCTTGTTAGCAAAAATTTGCTAGCAAATTGCTTTCGCAATTGTCGCAAAAGAAATAATTGAGAAAAAATTATGTAAGAAAATCACTTACAAATATCGCAAAAATCCCAAAAATAACAAATCCAGCAAGAATCAATACTTAGAAAAAAAAAGAAACCAAGATGGACCCCGAAATGTCCGCAAATATCGCAAAAGTAACAAGGATTTTTCTTGCTAGCTGAAAACACCCGGGACAAATATCGCAAAAATCCAAAAAATAAGAAACCTAACAAGAATCAAGACTTGGAAAAAGAAGAAGCCAAGAAGGGCCCCGAAATGTCCCCAAATATCGAAAAAATTGCAAAAGTAACAAGGATTTTTCTTGCTATGTGAAAAGATTGAGCAACAAATATGGCAAAAATAGTAAGAATAACAAATTTAACGAAATACTTCACTTAGAAAGACAAAAGGTCAAGAAGGGCTTCGAGATGTCCGCAAATTTGGCAAAAATCGCAAAAGTAACAAGAATTTTTCTTACTATGTGAAAAGACTGAGCAACAAATATGGCAAAAATTACAAGAATAACAAATTTCACAAAATTCTTCACTTGGAAAGAGGAAAGGTCAAGAAGGGCTTCGAGATGTCCGCAAATTTCGCAACGTTCTTGTCCAGTAATTTTGTAATGCTTTCCATTTTCGCGAAAATGAAATCATCAGTTACAAACGTGACACTATTTATAATTACTGACGGTAGCAAAATGCTATAATATCAATCTGTGTATGCCTCGTTCTTCCATCAACATACAGCTACAATGCAAAGAAAGGAGTGTCGCTCACAGAAGGGGGCAAATTTTCAGCAATAAAAGGGGGTGGTTAACAATCGTTCCAAAATATCAAGAATAGCAGATTGAGGGAAAAGTAAACGAGTCATGAGATCTGCGCGGCATTATACATGAATGTTGCGGTGCAATACCCATAGTTTTCTAAACAGGGATTGCCGAAAGTAACAAGAATTTTACTGCCATGTGAGACGATTTAGTACCAAATATGGCAAAATTCCACAGATTGCGCTAGAGTAACAAGAATAGGCAAGAATTGTTGAAGGGCAAGAAAGGTCCAAGAATTGCGACTTTTGAGATATTTGCGGACATTTCTGGGCCCTTCTTGATTTCTTCCTTTACTAAGTCTAGAATTTTGTTAAATTTGTTATTTTTGCGATTTTTGCGATATTTGTCATGGGTGTTTTAAGCTAGCAAGAAAACTCCATGTTACTTTTGCGATTTTTGCGATAATCGCGGACATTTCGGGGCCCTTCTTGGCCTCTTTGCTTTCTAAGTCTGGAATTTTGTTACATTTGTTATTCTTGCGATATTTGCGATATTTGTCACGGGTGTTTTTAGCTCGCAAGAAAAATCCTTGTTACTTTTGCGATTTTTGCAATAATTGCGGACATTTCGGGGCCCTTCTTGGTTTCTTCTTTTTCTAAGACTAGTATTTTGTTAAATTTGGTATTTTTGCCATTTTTACGATATTTGTCACGGGTGTTTTTAGCTAGCAAGAAAAATCCTTGTTATATTTGCGATTTTTGCGATATTTGCGGACATTTCGGGGCCCTTCTTGGTTTCTTCTTTTTCTAAATCTAGAATTTTGTTAAATTTGTTATTTTTGCGATTTTTGCGGTATTTGTCGTGGGTGTTTTTAGCTCGCAAGAAAAATCCTTGTTATATGTGCGATTTTTGCGATATTTGCGGACACTTCGGGGCCCTTCTTGGTTTCTTCTTTTTCTAAATCTAGAATTTTGTTAAATTTGTTATTTTTGCGATTTCTGCGATATTTGTCATGGGTGTTTTTAGCTAGCAAGAATAATCCTTGTTATATTTGCGATTTTGGCGATATTTGCGGACATTTCGGGGCCCTTCTTGGTTTCTTCTTTTTCTAAATCTAGAATTTTGTTAAATTTGTTATTTTTTGCGATTTCTGCGATATTTGTCATGGGTGTGTTTGGCTCGCAAGAAAAATCCTTGTTACTTTTGCGATTTTTGCGATAATTGCGGACATTTCGGGGCCCTTCTTGGTTTCTTCTTTTTCTAGGACTAGAATTTTGTTAAATTTGGTATTTTTGCCATTTTTGCGATATTTGTCACGGGTGTTTTTAGCTAGCAAGAAAAATCCTTGTTATATTTGCGATTTTTGCGATATTTGCGGACATTTCGGGGCCCTTCTTGGTTTCTTCTTTTTCTAAATCTAGAATTTTGTTAAATTTGTTATTTTTGCGATTTTTGCGGTATTTGTCATGGGTGTTTTTATCTCGCAAGAAAAATCCTTGTTATATGTGCGATTTTTGCGATATTTGCGGACACTTCGGGGCCCTTCTTGGTTTCTTCTTTTTCTAAGTCTAGAATTTTGTTAAATTTGTTATTTTTGCGATTTTTGCGATATTTGTCATGGGTGTTTTTAGCTCGCAAGAAAAATCCTTGTTACTTTTGCGATATTTGCGGACATTTCTGGGTCCTTCTTGCTTCTATTTTTTCTAAGTCTTGATTCTTTTTAGATTTGTTATTCTTGCGTTTTTTGCCATATTTGTTAGTGATTTTCTGACATAATTTTATCCCAATTATTTCTTTTGCGACAACTGCAAAAAACATTTGCTAGCAAATTTTTGGTAACAAGATCGATCCTGGACATACGATTCCCATGCCGAGCTCATTTCCTCACATTATAATTGTCGTGTTTTTGAAAAAAAAAAAAAATGCTCTACACGTGTCGTTTTTAAGTCATATGGTTCTAATGTTAAGACACGAGCTAGTAGATCTGGCATGAATCAGACTTGCAAAAACACCTCTGTCCTTTGGGGTAACGATAGAAAAAGAAGTCAATCTCAGGGAGTGTTTTGTCCGATACCAGACATTGGCTGAGATTAGTAAGCTGAAATAACGAGACACAACCTCAGCACTCACTGAAGAATTCAAAAGGAAAGTTGACCGTATTACCGAGAGGTGGCCGTAAGGCGGGGTTCCACTGTACTAAGTCATAATTTTAGCCGGGCATTGGACAAAAATCGTCAAACTGATTACGGTAAACTTATTAGTTCCTTGAGACTTTTTTTCATTTTTCTCATCCATTTGTTGACCATTTTCAGACCATGTTTTAGTTGGTAATGTTATTAACACGTCCGTTGTTGCTGAGGCTGTTGAATGTCACCAAAAATGCATCAGAAATACCAGCTGCAAGTCGTTTAATGTTCATCCTGGTGCAGATGTTACTAAACACGTTTGTGAGCTAAACAACAAAACACGGAAGATGAAGCCGGATGATTTTATAAAGAAGAACGGGTCTGCTTATTATGGCTCAGTGAAGGTTAGTAAAAGTTAAATCAAATGAACGATGTGAAATTAAACCAGAGAGTTTTTTAAATTTCAAAGTATGAGGCTCTACCCTTACTTTTTTATTAGAAATAGGGGTAATTGAAATAACACTGCTTGGTTTCTATTGTTCACAAGATAAAGTCCACCCGCCTTCAGAGGTATGATATTATCATTAAATTATGTTTTCGTCCTGTTTGTGCAACGCAGGTGTCCTGTGTTCCTGTTTCTCACAATAAAAATAAACCAACTAACAGCGGTCAGTGTCACCCTGGATACGAAGGAAAACGATGCGAGAGGAGTGAGTTATGCTTCGTTATTATAATTAGCAGAGCTCCACGCGCGTGCGAGGAGTTCCATACCTAAGAAAATTTGGTTATCTATCCATCCGATAAAAAATCACGTTATCATACGTGCAGCCTGCCTAGCAGGCGCAAGATTATGGAAGTCTGCCCAACAATATAGAGGAAATTGTGGAAAAACTAACAACAAACTCCACTTCCAAAAATTTACTTACTTTAAAAGTCTTTCTCTGTTTTTTGTTGCTCATTGCGCTAGACAAATTGCTACTGTTTTTCAATTGAATAAAATACTTTCTTATCCCTTCCCTTAATTATTGACTATTTTCGAATCTCCCATAGTGCACTCTGTTTTCCCCCCAAATTTGTTTAAAAGTGTTTGTTTTCATATGCTCTAGGGAATATGCAGTTCCCCAGGAGCATTTGAAAATAATAATATACAAAATTTAAGGGGTAAACAGAGGCTGTTCTGGGATAACGAGACAAATAATTCAAGAAGGTAGTAGAGGAATTTTTTTTAACAATGACACTGGAGGAGACCAGCGAAATGTCAAGCTTAGCGAGTTTATTAATCGGTGAAAAAACTTTTAAAGTTTGAAATGTATAGTAGTGAAATGTAGTAGTTTAGTTTAATGTAAAGAGTAAATTGAAAGATTAAACTGGCACGAAGAATGTCTCAATGTGTCTGTAATTAAGCAAAAACGAAGCGGGTGGTGCTTTGTGCCGAATTCACAAAGGAATTAGTGCTTGTCAGTAATCGAAAAAGCGAGCTTTGTTCTCCGTAGTCGAACCACCCGTAAGCGACCACCCAAAATGCGATGATTTAGTGGTCGCTTACAAGTATCGATCCACAGAAAAAGGTCCCGACAAATATTATTTTAGGCGCAGAGATTAGTGCATAAAATTTCTGAGTTGTTGTAGTAACATGTTGTCACTGAAAGTTCTTCGTGTATTCTACACACCGTTCGCAAAGTGGTCGCTAATTGCAAGAGGTTATAAAAGCAATGGCAAACCCAGAATAAAACTGTCAGGCTACTAAACCGGTCGCGGTGGCTTATGAGAGGCGGTCGTTTAAAAAAGGTTCTAATATCAGAGCTTTGACTGAAAAAAAAATTGGTGTTTTGAATACGTGGTCACTCCCGGGGGGGGGGGGGGGGACTCCGCATATGAAAGGGGTGGGGATGCTCGTCGGAAATTTTGAATTAAACCCCTAAAGGAGACCGATCTGGGCGTGGCCCAAGCTTTTTTTGACCCCTAAAAGAGGCCATGTTAAAACACAGACAAATGGGAAAACTTGGATTATATGAATGGAGTAACTAAACCGAATTAAAAATATACACATCAAATATAGATTTTTATATTTTTTCGCGTGCAACCCTAAACCTTCATGGCTAAATATGATGGCGTTTTGCCCAGAACACCCTAAATGAGACCAAAATCCGAAATTTACACCCCTAGGCGAAACGACGACCATCCCCACCCCCTTCATACGCGGAGTCCCCCCCCCCCCGGGGGTCACTCGCTCATGGAGGGCGGTTCGGCTATAATTCCTTTATTATTTTTTTTCTTTTCTTTTCCTTTGCACGTCTGAAACGTTTAAGCGCATTTTGCAGAGAATATTACTTGAGTGTGAAAATGTATTGTTTTCTTTAGTTGTAATGAACCAGCCTGCTCCAAGACCTTTTAGGTCTTGTAAGGACATCCGGGACGCTGGGTACGCCAAGGGAGACGGGAGGTATATAATCGACCCTGAGAATAATGGAAATCCTTTGAAGGTTTATTGTGACATGACAACTGACAGAGGTAAGATTCGCCATATTCTTTTATCTGTGATTTCTTAAGCAAAGTACCAAGCTTTTTGAGAAAATCCACGTTTCAGCATAAACAACCCAATCTGGCCATTTAATGTAAAATCAGGTGAAAAAATCGGCAAAAGGCGATTTTTAGGGTTTTTGATTAAAAATGTGATTTTTTAGTATCACCACGAAAATCATCGGGATAGACACCATAGCAGATTAATGATCCACTGCGCGAGACTATTCACAGTACAATGTATTCAAGTGTGAATAAATGCAATAAAATTGTTGTGACAACCAAGAAACTTGGGTAAATTAGCAGAGTAGCTAAAGTCGTGAGCATAGTAGATAGATTTGTTTTCAATGAAATGATAGGCCAGCCTTTTGTCATGGTTTAGGGTAATTAAAATAATCGACAAGACATTGTAAACTCCAAACTCAGAAGTGGTAGTGGTGGTGGTGGTGGTGGTGGTGGGAGAAGAGGGGGGGGGGGGGTTGAAACATCTTAGGGATATACCTTTGTAACATCTGGGCTTACTGGGAAAAACAGGGAAAATTCTTACATTCGAAGGTAATAAGTTATAGAAATAGAACACCTTAAGACATTGTTTATCTTCCTGATTTTAGGAGGCTGGCTTCTAGTTTCTAACGTTACGATGAGTTCAACGAATATACTGGGCCTAAGCTTGTATATTTATCTTCATGATTTTAGGAGGTTGGCTTCTTGTTTCCAACATTGTGATTGGTTCAACTACTCCCTCTCAGCTACCAGTCAAGAGTTCATACCGTGGAATAACCAGTGATCAAATGGTTCTCACGAAAACCGCCATGAATGAGCTGAGAACAAACTTGTCTTTCACCCAACTGAGATTCCACTGCAGTAAAAACAATGGACGTACGTTCCACGTGACCACTGTTGCTAACAGTACTGGTGAAGCTGTAGTCCAGTACTTCAGCGGTCAGACGGATGTCCAGCCCGCCTCATGCGGCTCTTACGTCAGAATGGAAAAAGACAACTCATATTTGGCTGGAGATTGTAAAAGTTGGGTAAGCGGGGGCAAATGGGGATTTGGTGCTAATGAGGACAGATTATATAATCATGTTGCGTATGTTCCTTCTTTGTATCACTGGATATCTGGTCCAAGTAGATGGGAATGCGATGTTCGTGTGGTAGGAGAAACTGCCGGTGATTTCTGGAAAATTTATGTTCGGTAGACGATTGGCATATTAAATGTAATCACCGGAGAACCTGGCAACTCGAGCCAGGCAAGAAAATATAAATAACCTTCTTTTACAGATTACACTTATTATTGGTTATCCTCTCTGCTTTAGCTTATTTCTTTGCGAGATGAGCATTTTTATCAAGGTCTACCGTTGTCCTTGAGATGTAGAGGAAAACTAAAGAAGTTTATGTTCTGCGCTAGAGCCTTAGAAAAGCTGATTGCAGCTGACAAGTTTGTCTGTTTGTTTCTTTTTCTACGTCATAGGTAGCTTATTTCCACAACCTTTAAGTAAGTCCTTTTGAAGTAATTAATTTGTTAATATAATTAATTAATTAATTAGTTAAGTGAGTGAGTGAGTTAAAGCAAACACGACGGTGAATGGGATTGGAACGTCCGCCAAAAGCAGTACTCAATGTAGGTTTAAAAAGCAAACATCGAGTAAACATGTAATCTGCACGTCCCTGTCGACACTGTCAAATTTGCTTAAGCTCCCTGAGCGATAAGGAACTGGGACGAGGCTAAATCTCTTATCATAATTGTTTTTTTTTTCAGAAGAGCTCGATAGTTTTTTTGCCCTTTTTCCTAGTATGAAATAACCATAATATCACAATTTTACCGTGTGATAGTAAAGCGCACAAGCGTAACAGGTCTATTGGAGGAAAAGTGTCATTCGCCTTTTCGAGTGTTCATCGTCATTACATCGAGTTTCTACTGTAAGTCACTCATTTAGTCAGGCTTTGTTTCAGAAAACTTAACTTTACTTAGTGGTTGTTTATTTATTCTTGGATTTATTAGCATGATATTTTGAAATTTTCAACTCGAGTCTAATTACAAGGTATGGTATTGTTTGGCTTCCTGAAGCGTGTTTAGCTCCAAAAACGTAGCATCCTATTGTTTGTAATGCATACATAAAAGTACAGTTTAATATTCATCCCTGGGTATTGTTATTCATGACATCATAATAAGGTATGGGGAATCAATCTGACCTGGAACAAGCCCAAGACAGACTGAATTGAATATAGGTAATCTGGAACCCGACTTACTCCCTAGGGAGTGCGGGTGGGTCGCCAATCACCTTCGTGTCGGACAAAGTGAAGTGAATGGGACAATGCGTGCTAGTGTTTCCTATTATATATACTCATTTGCATATCATAATTAATCTGGCCTGGGATGATATTTACAATTCAGATGGAACGTGCTTAGTGTAAATTTCATAAAATATTTACCTAGGGAAGGAAGCGAAACGCTTGTAAACTGTGGGTTATTTTTCACTAACTTACTCCAGCCTGCCAGTGAACTTTCCCAAACTCGTCTCCAGGGTCTCGCCGTTGTCCCATATGGCGGCGGCCACCGTGTTGGCCATATTGGCTTCCACTGTAAACAATATGCTATCACGCTCTCACTAAAACACTTAGGCCTAGGTCAAACGTCGAAATTTCCACGAGACGAACAAAACTTAACGAGTTAATTTGATGAAAAGTCTGGCTCAGTTAAGTTCGTCTGAATGAGTTTGGATCGTCCAACACCTTCTATCCATCTGCCTCAGACAGACAGACCGTCTGAAGATCTTCTTCGGGAAAAACGTCGATCTTCACATGCGGCGAACTAAACAAATAAATTAAAAATTTGTATGATAATGTATATTTAGCCTTGTTCGAAAAAAAAAATTACTAAAAACGCATTTTGGTCTGATTCAGTTGAATTGTTCGAGGGGTCCTAAGTTCGACGTCTGATCCAACAGACGATCTTAACTTAGTTTAGGTCGACATAACTTAGAGTTTGGTTTGTCTAATGAAAAGTTCGAGGTTTTGTCGAGGCCTTAGTTCTGGTCAGGCTAGTAATGTTTCCACTTGACATTTTTCTTCATGAATGTCAATTAACCACTTTAGTGTCATTGAGTGCATGCGCGAAAAAGAATTTGTAACATTTCGTCGGTGGCGGACTCACGCTGCCACTTACAGGCGGATGCTTAAATCCCAAATTAAAACATTTTGGCTCGCTCGCGCTCGTCCACTGGTTTTAAATAGACTCATAAGGACGAAATCTAAAGAGAATACTTTGTGTCCGAATGAGTGTTTTCGGATTAAGTGATACATGTAAACACTTTTAAAACAAATACCCTAAATGTAATGAATCCGGAAATATTTCTGTGGGACAGTCAAACATGGAGCGCTACCTCTCTATAAAGAGGTTTCCTTACTGATATAAAGGATTGTTTTCCCACATACTTTACTATTACTGGGGTAAGATATGTCGTTCGTTATATGGTTAACAGTTATTCTTCTAGTGCGCGTGGGATATGAGATGGTAGGAAACCAGCGAGGCTCGTAGCGCTAAGCGCGAGTGGAGTAATCGTTTTATTGAAAACGTCCACAAAATATCGAGAATTCTTGCTGAGTTTATTGGTAAAAACAACCGATTTTCAGCTTTTATGATAATGCAAGACCGCTATATAGCTGCCACCTGCTGGGTAGCACACGCGAAACCTGTGTAAATAGTGTTAATATTACGTGCGTTAAACTTCCGCTTGTACAACTTAGAAAACATGAAGATGATTTTTACAAAAAGAAGTATTGGTTAGAAATCGTAGAGTCGTAAATAATTATAAAAGAGAGATGTTGTAATCATGCACGTGTAAAAACCATTAAAAAAGCTTTCGTGTCCTTGAGAAAGCCTTAATTGTTGTTTTCAATGTGATATCAGTTGACAATACTATTTTTATGACTTAACAAATTAGTAATTAATAAATTCAATAATACGTATAAAATGAATCTCCTGATCACTGCTGAAAATACAAAGATTCAGTGATTTTATACAAGGGGCCTAAATAATAAAAAAAAAGATAAGAAAAGTAAGCTTCAACACGGAGAATAATGGTGGCTGTCTATTTGTGGCTCACTCGCTTGTTCTTTCTGACTATTACTGTGGCAGTTTCATTGGTAATGTCCAACTCGGACTTCTGCGCAAGCGTTTTTGAAAGTCAAACTCAAATTGGTAAGTTAACTCCCATAATGACCTAAAAATTTCCATCATCTCTAACATTTCTAAGATGAGTTCATATCTTCAAAATATTATTGTCCTCTTTGGTTTTTTTTAAAATGTCGCTTTTAAGTCAAATGGTATTAACCTTAAGATACGAACTAGGAAAAACTGGCATGAATCAGGTTGGCAAAAACACTTCCGCACTTTGGGGTGATGATAGGAAAAGTAGTCAATCTCAGGGAATGTTTTATCCGATACCAGACATCTGCAGAGAAGTAAGCTGAAATAACTAGACACATCCTCAAAACTCACTGAAGAATTCGAAAGAAAAGTTCGCAAAATTAGTCATCGTTTAAAGGAATGGATTTAACGAAAAAGATTCCATTTGCTCTCTCACAGAAAATATCGATTAGACTTAGAGGATATAGAAGGGTTAAAGAAAATGATTTGAAAAGACCTCTATTAAATCATTAAAAACATGTGTAAGTGTTTATAACAACGTAATGTGAAAATCTAGTGTCAAGGAGGTATCATGATCATGACACGATTTTTTGTTATTATTTTAAAACCCTGAAGAGACATCAAAATTAAAAAAGACCCTGAATCGATCGGAATTTACTCTCATAAACTACATCTACAAAGCTTATTTCTTGTGCTTTCGAAAAGCCAGGATGGAAATGCTAAGGTGCTACTTGAAAAGATTGGGCGTCCGGTGCCGTCAAAAAATGACCATGATACAACGATCATCTTTTGTTTTCGCTTTGACTGAATCGTCTGTTAACATTCACTAAGAGTTCCAAGAATGACAAAAGAGGACTGAGAATACAGTGTAAGAGACGTCAAACTCGTCGTGATAAAGCTTAACGACGGAATTGCTTTTCCTTTTTGTCTCATCTATTTGTTGAACATTTTCAGACCATGTTTTAGTTGGTAATGTTAGTAACACGTCCGTTGTTGCTGACGTGGTTGAATGTCACCAAACATGCCTGGGAAATAACAGCTGCAAGTCGTTTAATTTTCATCCTGGTGCAAATGTTACAAAACAAGTTTGTGAGCTAAACGACGAAACTCGAAAGATGAAGCCGGATGATTTCATAGAGAAGAACGGGTTTGCTTATTATGGTTCCGTGAAGGTTAGTAAAAGTTAAATCAAATGAATGGTAAAGAATTTATACAGGAGTGTTTTTTTTACAAATTCCAAACAATGTAACTATATATTTCTTATTTCATTGGTAATAAGCACAATTACAATAAGAAAATTTGGTTTCCTACAGTTCATAACTAAGTCCAACCGCCTTCGGGGGAAACTTTCAGTAGGAACTCAGATATATTGTTACTTTCAAAAATGATATTATCATGAAATTATATTGGCTGTCCTGTTTATGTTACACAGGCATCCTGTGTTCCTGTCTCTCACGACAAAAATAAACCAGCCAGCAGCGGCCAGTGTCACCCTGGATACGAAGGAAAACGATGCGATAGGAGTGAGTCACGCTTTGTTGTTACCGTCACTGAAAAGCAATATCGAAAATGTTTGTACGAAAAAGAGTAATTAGCCAATAGAACGTGGCAAGCTTTTTCACTGATATGTTTTGCCAAGAGCCATGCACTTCAGTTCATACTTTCTCCGCACATTTCCCACTTTTTTTGATTGTATCTTGCCCACGTAGCTTAAAAATTTACTTTGCTTTGGGAGAGATATAATTGTTCTCGTAAATCATGAACAATAGATTGGAAAATAGAAAAAAACTACTTAAACATAGCATTGTTAAACGTATTCTAGTATTTAAACGGTAGATATAGGCATATTTTTATCCCCCTAAAAATTTTTCATCTGTTCGGATTCACTAGTTGAAAGTCTAGTGATCCGAAAATTATAGGGATCAAAACTTATCTTTTCGAAAATTTCAGCCAGAAAAAAGGCTCCCGAAAATTCTAGGTGACCTTTTTAGGGTAAAAATCCGTTAAAAATGGGCAATTATGCCATTTTATAGATGTTCGAAAATCCTAGGAGAGGCAGGCAAGCAAGAAATTTTTCAATAAATGTTCCGAAAATTCTAGATCTCAAATCGTCTTCCGAGCAGATATTTTCGAAAATTGATGTTGGGTGCCCCGTGATAGGTGTCGCAGGAGAGGAATACAGAAGTTTACGAAACAACAGTACAAAGAAAAACGGCAACAACAACAACAACAACAACAACAAAAAACAATAAAAGAACGTAACGAAACTTGTGCATTGTTTTCTTTAGTCGTGGTCCAACAACCAGCTTCAAGACCTGCTTGTTCATGTAAGGACATCCGGGAGTCTGGGAACTCCAAGGGAGACGGGAAGTACTGGATCGACCCTGAGAACAGTGGAAACCCGTTGAAAGTTTACTGTGACATGGCAACTGACGGAGGTTCGTGGTTTTTTAAACAGTGGAATCTTCCCTCACCAAACTGAGCAAAAAATACAAATAACTGTTTCAAACATGAAAAGAAGTTATAAATATTAAACAACACAACAGCACAGAGAGATGGACAAACATGCAGAAAATTGAAACAGATTGCAATTGTAGATTTTGAAGACTAGTTAGTCTTAACAGACTTAACAGTTTTTCAAAGTTCATTGCTGAGGAGACAAATTTGCGTCATGATTTCTTGTCACTCACAAGTAATTTCTCAAGTTTCACAACGAATGAGGACGCGTAATTGGCATTCTGCAGTCAAAATGCGCAGTCGTCGAACCTAATTGTAATTTAAAATGAGTTATATCCGTGCGGAGTATTTTAAAGGTGTTTGGAGACACAACCGGTACTTTTGAATCACCTTTATAAATGTGATTTTATCCTTGTCTTTTCGTATTTTCTGACTGGATAGAAAAAAAAAAAATGGTTGCAGGACTGAGAGCACGATTTTTTGAGGGGAAATAACAGAAAAGCAAAAGATTATGAAGATCTTTAGGACAGAAGAGTAGAGGAGGAGGAGTAACAAGGAAGAATATATTTCATAACGCCATCAGGAAAATTTTCTGAGAAGATATATGTTCATCAATCCATATTTTTTTTAGCCCTTGGAAGGTAATTAGAGTTAGAGGTAGTGGGTGCCTTCTCCTTTAGCTTTCCCTCTCTATTTTACTGAGCCAGCAATAAGTCCGTGGCTTTGTAAACCTCGCCACGTAAAACACCGAAGTCTTCACCTTACCAGGTCAGAGTTAATTTATCGTCTAAATCGGATAGCACTATATGGGTCCTTTGTGTCGACTAATCGACGAATATAATGTGAATTAAATTCGTCTGAATTAAATTCAACGTATAGACTGGGCCTAGGCTTGTATTTATATCTTTATGATTTTAGGAGGTTGGCTTCTTGTTTGCAACGTTGTGATTGGTTCAACTACTCCCTCTCAGCTACCAGTCAATACTTCATACCGTGGAATAACCAGTGATCAGATGGTTCTAACAAAAACCGCCATAAATGAGCTGAGAACACACTTGTCTTTCACCCATCTGAGATTCCACTGCTTTAAAAAATATGGACGTACGTTCCACGTGACCACTGCTGCCAACAGCAGCGGTGAAAATGTAGTCCAGTACTTCAGCGGTCAGACAGATGTCCAGCCCGCCTCGTGTGGCTCATATGTTATTAGTGAAAATGACAACTCAAGGCTGGCAATTGGGGATTGGAAAATGACGTGTACACAGTTGGCAAATGGGGTCATGGTCAAAATCAAGACGGGCTGTATATACACCCCGCTTTTACAGTTGGCAAATATCATTGGTACATGAACCCACCTTATTTTCTTTGCGATGATAACATCGCAGATCCAACATTTTCTGGTGATTTCTGGAAAGTCTATGTTCGCTAAGAACTTGAAAAATTGATTGCAGTGGTCACATATATATTATCTTATTAAGAGACTTTCTTTGTACAGTTATTCAAATATTGCGATTAATAATAGGTATCACGGAGGAAATTAGACATTATGCTAAATTTTCATATTTATTTGCATTTCGATGTGTTTCTATCGTCCAATCATTAACTCTTATTTTCCATATTTATCCCTATTTATTAGGATTTACGCTTACTTAGGCACTTAAGCTATTTATTGATTTTTCGAATATTTAACAGTATTTTTTCTTATTTACATCTTTTTCTAAGTTTCACATTTAAACAACTCTCCAGTATTAAAAAGCATTTATTCAGTCAAGAGCATTTATTCAATTAAAAATACAATACTATTTAATAACAATAACAATAATAATAATAATAATAATAATAATAATAATAATAATAACAATAATAATAATAAACATTTCGTTTGCATTTTTGAGCTCTTTTCGGGACATTTTTTCTTAAAGTTTTCTTAGTATAAGATTGTAATGAGAAAAAAAAATCTTTTTGTTTTGATGTAATAATGATCGCCTTTTTCCCGAGAAATATACAGTGAAAGACCATATTTCTAATACTAAACTAGTAAATGTCAATCATTATTACATCCAAACACGGCACAAGGATCTTTTTTCCCATTACAATCTTATTCTAAGATATCTTTAAGAAAAAATGTCCCGAAAAGCGCTCGAAAATATAAACGAAATGTGCTCATGCCCCCTGGGCATCCTATAATACTCCTTAAGTCGACTTAATTCAATATGGCCGCCGTATCGTTAAAAAGGTCTATTGTCTTTAACTTTTTTGCACCACCTCGTACCCTGGGGAATTGTCAGCCCCAGAGGGAATTACCACCTCACATACATTACCTTAAGGGGATTGTAACCCTCTCGACAGGATTACCACTTTGTACACACAAACTCTCTGGCATAACCTGCCCAAAAGGAGGATAAACGCCTCATACATGTTACTCTGTGGGATTATCAACCCCAACAAATGTCTACACGTGCTGAGAGTATGCAGAAAAGAGCGCTATAGCCAGACAGAAATTGATTATCTCTTCTATAGCATTCTCCCTAACATAACCTACGGACTATCTGTTTATGGTGCCTCCGTTGCGGAAATTAATGTCCTTCAGCAATTTTTAGACAGATGCTATAAGTTACGCTTTATATCTACACAGTTAAATATTAGATCATTACTACAAAAACAAGATAAAGCGATCTTTCAAAAAGCTAAACAGCATGATAACTATCCTCTGAAGGCGTGCTTACCGTAAGAAAAGAACAATCTAGCCTACAATCTTAGACGTAAAAGCTTCCAAAGTCCCAAGATAAACACCGAACGTTATAAGAACACATTTGTAAATAGATTAATTTTTAAATACAATCTTTTATGATATTTTATGTCAGACATGTGTAACTAGTTTTTCGCATTTTTCAATCTTTTTATTCTATTGTAATTTTGCTGAACTTTTAATCTTTTTATCCTGTAACATTGGATATGTATTTTTATCTAATGAGCAATAAAGACATTTATTATTTATTATTATTAGAGAGGATTATAACCTCACACTTATAAACCCTGGGGGATTATCAGCCTCTACAGAGGCTTACCACCCTTCCACACCTTAGCCTGGGGATGGTCGACCCCTAGAGAGGATTATAACCTCACCACATTTATCCTGGGGGGGATTACCAGTCTCTAGGGAATCTCCGACACTTTACCCTTGAGGATGGTCGACCCCTGAAGAGGATTATAACCTCACACACATATACCCTGGGGAGGGATTATCAACCTCTAGAAAGGCTTACCACCGTTTCACACATTACCCTGGGGGATGATCGACTCCTAGAGAGGATTATAACCTCTCACGCATATATCCTGGGGGATTATCAGATTCTAGAGAGCCTCTAACACTTCACCATTGAGGATGGTCAACCCTTAAAAAGGACTATATCTCCTCTCAATTTACCCCAAGGATTTTGGCCGAGTTGGATTGTTGGCTGTTACATGTTGCGTCCGTTTGCACACCTTGTTGGTAGTTGTCGCGCAAAGTTTGAAGCTGATCAAACTACCAACAGTGTTAGAAGTTATTGCGTCCGTCGACTGTACGTAGCTTTACGTCCATGGATGAAAGTCAGTTGCAGAATAAGGGTTATGGGTCGGAAAAGTTAATCTCGAATGAATTTTTTCCTTAATAAATGGTAAATATTAATTTACTGCTTTCACAAAGACCATAATGCGCCTTGTTTGCCCCTCAAAATTTTGCATAACCATTGTTTTCAATTTCTCCTGGGTATTACAGTAATCCTGAGAGAAATCCAAGACAATGGTTATGCAAAATTTTTGAGGTAAACAAGGTGCATTCAGGGCCCCCGGAGCGGAGTTTTCAAGTGGGAAGTGGGGGGGGGGGGGGGAGGAGGGGGGCTAATACGAACGCGTAAGCGTAGTGGGAAAATTTCAAATTTAAGTCTTCCGAAATGGCTATAAAAGGATCTAAAACTGTCAATAGTAATATAAATTTGTAATTATTACATCGACACTTAAAACAACAATTCACAACCTGGCCCCACGTTCGACCAAAATTAAATGAATAGACTTTGAGGCTAAAGCCAACACATGCAACGGTGGAGTGTCACCTGGACATTTTTAACTAGCATTCTCTGAAGGTGCCAAAGTTGGCTTTCCGATTGTCATTAAGAGCTACAAACTCACTGGCAACAGCTACAAGACAGCTACAAGTTCTCTGTTTGTGGGTGTTCAGTATTGTCAGATTACTAAACCTTGTTTGTGTGGTAAAAGTAAAAAAAAAAAAATTACTATCCGAAAAAGTGGGCAGGGCTAAAGCCCCCCAGGCCCGCCCCCTGCGAGGTCCCTGGCATGATGATCTATGTGAAAATGATGAATTGCATCTGATCATGAAGCATGAATTTTTTATCTTTTCAGCTCGATTTGTTACGTGGAATTTACACGCGGCCTTGATTACCGTATTTATTCGATTAACCGCCCTGGGCGCTTATTAACCTTTTCTGCCTTTAGGATGGGCGCTTATTCGAGGTGGTCGCTAATTCGAGGTTGGGCGCTTATTCGAATAAATACGGTATGGAAATTTAAACAACACACTTCTTCATTTGTACGATGACTTCATTTTACTACTACTAACAGAAACGTTCAGGGTTTTGCTTTTTTTGCAAATAAGGGCTTATTTTAGTTAAACCCTCGCTGTCAGGTAACCAACTTTAAATATTAAAAGTAAGACCGTTTATGGCATGTCGCCCATGATCATGCAGATAACGTATTGATAAAAGACTGTTATTCATGTATCGTAAAGAAATACACTGACGTAAAAACTCAACAGTTGCCTTGAAAAATTCTTGATTTGTAACCATGTGACAAGAGACTAAGGCTGCTATGCTGGTAAACAGAACAACTACCAATCATTTCCCAGAATTGGCATGAAAAATAAGTTTAGTTCACCGAGAGGAGGAACGCTTTTGTTCTTGTCAGCCGATAGCTGCTGTGACTTGAGTTGCAAACCAGCAATTAATGGGAATAAGTTATGAAACGAAACGATATTCCAAAGGAAGTGGTAAAGAGTGGGAAGCGCGACAGTAAACTTGTAAGTGATTTGAACACACAATGTTGGATACGACCTTGGCTTGTCAACTTTAAAATGTTTATGCAGCCTCCATGCCATGTGTTCCTTAAAACAGATCATGTACTCAAAGAAAGGGATGTGTTCTCTCTCTTTGCTAATAGAGAACAACTCCATTCGATCATTCAAGTTTTCAATAATTAACATTTATTTATTTAAGGGTAGGGGGTAAGAAAAACATCATAACTAGCTCGATTATCCAATTAGAGAGTGGGATGAATGTTAGAAGACCGATGTTTGGAACGTACTAACTGCAAACGTTATTTGTTAGGCTTAGAAAACTTCACTCGAGGCGCCAAATAAGCCGTAATTATGTAACCAAGAGGTTTGAAAAAGCATGATAGCTATTCTTCCTTCGTTCACCCGTTTGTTTTTTCTAATTCTTAATGTTTTTATCGGAGTTTTGCAATGTATTATAGACTCGGAAATGTGTGGAAGCGTTTTCGAAAGCAAAGACGGTAAGTAAAACCCGCTAAAACCATGTTTCGCTGAAAGTCTTGGATCACAAATTCAAGATGTAAAAATGGCTCAAAATGTTATAAAGCAAGCGAAAAAATAATATTTTTTCAGATATTTTGTCATAAATGGACTGATTGAGATTTTCCGAAAACTGAATTATTGTTTATAGATGACTTGAAGCTGTACGGGAAGGATGAGCGTGAGCTTGACTCACTGGTCAATACAGTCATGGTGTTCAGTACCGGATATAGGCATGATGTTTGGTATGAAAAGGCGTGGGGATTACCTCGCCTGATAATCGCAAAATGAAATCAGTGGAAGAAGATGGCTATAAGAACTTGCGAATTCTGGAATTCGACGATCCATTACACGGGCACAAGAAAAACGTTCAGAAGAAAGAATATTTCCCGAAGACTAAAGACAGTCCAATGTCAGTGGGAAAATACGATACTTGCAACGAATTCATAGGCTCTGTCACTTGTCTGGCATGGAGCTGTAGAAGTAAACTAAAGTGAAAAAAAAAAAACAACAACAACAACAGATAAGGGTATGTTTCATCCACGACACGATGTTGACCGATCCTACTTTCGACGACTTTCCGGGGGCTGTATATTGAATGGCCTGGAGGAGTGTGTTCTCGATGAAGAGATGGAGTTGGCCTATTGCGTTCAAAACATCACGGGACCACTGCAAAAAACAGTAGAACTTGAAAAGATAAGAAAGAAAATGAGGAATCCCACAAACAGACGATGAGAAGGAGGAAACTTTTGAGAAGATTAAGAAGTGGAAGACAAGCCCCTTCACGGCCAGATATTGAGTCAAACAGAACAAGTCAAGGCTAAGAGGTCATGGGATTGGTTGAAGAAGGGGGATTTGAAGAAAGAGGACGAAGAGCTTATAACTGTCACGCAAGATCAGTCACTGACGACGAATGTAATCAAGACTTCCATTGAAAAACAGGATGTGTCTCCCCTCTGCAGCCGGATTGTGTGGAGATAAAGATTCGCCACGAAGTCATCTCATTTGCGAGTGCAGTAAGATGGATTACCCTCAAAAGCATAACAATGTTGCGAAAATTATTCACCGGGACATTTCAAAGAAATATATACAGTAAACACTCGCGCAAAAAAACCTGATGGATTAAGAACCTTTTTGCAGAAATTTGCCCCTTTAAAACCCAAAAACACAAGAACCTGTTTAGCCAAGTAAGATTAAGAAGGTTCTAATATGTGGTACAGTTGAATTATGATAAACAATTAAAACTTAAAGTATAACAAGAAGATAGTGTACCAAACTGTATATAAATTCGGTAATCAGTTTTGTTAGGGTTATAAAAATAAAATTGTGACTAAAAACTGCAGTCGTAAGGAGCAAACTCGTGTTAATTTATTTTTCTGGTTATCAACAATCTATTTTTTTTCATTCATAGAAATTAAGGACCAAATTAAAAACCTACTTAGTTACTTATGTGGGTTCATCTGAAGAATGTATTACAACAATTTCAATTTTTCAAGATCAGATCTCACCTCCGTCAGTTGTCATGTCGCAGTAAACGTTCAACGGGTTTCCACTGTTCTCAGGGTCGATCCAGTACCTCCCGTCTCCTTTAGAGTCACCAGAGTCCCGGATGCTCTTACAGGAATAAGCAGGGTCGGTGGAATTCCAACCTGGCCTTGCTGCAGCAGATAATAAAACAAATGGCTCTGATGGTAAATATTCACTCCGCCGTGAAGCAATTGTAAAATCAAATTAAATAGACGAGCGTTACTCACGAATTTCAGATCTTTTTTCTTTGTAGTCCGGCTGAGATTGTTTGTAGTCCGGTTGAGGTTGTTTCTTCTTGTTGGCGGGCAAATCATGGCAAGAAACCTGAGAAATCAATTTGAAAACCGAATTGAATTTAGACACATTAAACAATATCTGAAAACTATGGTTGACGCCATTACGGACTTTAGTTTTCACTGGTTTTGTTTGCTATATTAGTAAATACGTTAATGTATATACCTTCTCACTATTTCCTTCCATAAACGATATTTACCGTGTGAGTAATGACAAACATATACTTTAAGCTGCTTCAAGCCACAGGCAGACCGGTAAGACAAATCATTATTGAAAAGAAAATGTTATCAAAAGTACTATTTACGATATCACAGTTCTGAAAACATAACTATTTCAATTCGCACAATATCGGTATTAAGCTTCATAGGGACACCTCGAAAATCCAGAGATTTTAAACCGGAAGATTGAGAACTTAAATATTTGTCTGTTACCGCATATTTGAAATCCGATAAAACCGAACATGGTGACCGTCGTAAAAAAGTGTTTTGGTTCTTTTTGGTTAAGGCTTTTTCTTAACGTTTTGATAATAAAGTTCAGATATAACGCGCACTCTGATTGGTTGAAAAAGCATGGTTTATGAGAGTATAAAACACAGAGTTAAAACTGTCACACCATCTGTGAATCACACCATGCGGTGGTTTTCAGGACCAAAGTTTCGCATTTCAGGGTTAAAAATAAACCATTAAAAGACGCAAATGGAAAGGGAAAGTTCAAATGAATGCTCCGTTTCCTTTGAGTGGAATGAGGAAAGATTTTGGTAACGAAATCGTCCTTCCAGGATTTGAATGATGTTTTCGTCACGGCGGAGCGCAAAATGTCCTGTTTTGAAATTCAGCCAAGGCAACGAAGTTTTTGAAGACGTTTCAGGTACATTTTTTGCTCTATGGTCAGGAAAAATACGTTTTTGTGCATACATAAATGTTTCAAAAACGTTTCATAAATTTTTGCCCGGCGCGCTAAAGAATAATTACAAAATACACCTCGATTTAAGATGGGTTTTGTGCTCAATTTTGCCATGCGCTCATCCGATTTACTTGCTTTTAAGGATTAACTTCTTAGGTTTTGAATATATATTCAAGACATAACTTCTCTGTCTTATTGTTTTGAGTTTGTTCATTCATACAATTAGCTCTAAAGACGATCGCAAGACTACAGCATCACTTCTCCGAAAACGTTGGTGAATCAGTCTTATCTTACTTTCAGGTTCAGTTTTTGAGCCTTTTTCGATCGGATTATTTGTTTTCAAATTGTCATGTTAATGACGTCCAGGTTTTTATGGGTCGTCAATTCGGTAGGATTTAAAAGCCCTTTTACATTTGGAAACTGATTTTTGGACGTAAAAGGTACATTTCTTCCTCATTCAAATTCACAGAAAGTTTAGCTCGTTACACTTTGTGATAACTTTGATGCATTGACAGCTTCGACAGCTTTTGGCTAATTCAACCAATCAAATCATCTGGCCCATTCTAAAATGGATTGTGATTGGCTAATTTAAGTGTCTCTTATGAGAGTGTAGAACACGATGACGTCACTTTGGTTCGCTTTGGAAATAAACTTTGTTTTGGAAATTAGAAATCAATGCATGGGGAATTTAAGGGATTCTTTATCACATAAAACAAATAAAGAAAAAGCCTTGACTGTGCTCTGTTCTGTTGTAGAGCACTTAGGAAGTGGCTAAAGCACTCATGAAGTAAGGAGAAACACTCGACAACATCTACTGTTTCGCCCTTCACTTCTTTGGTTCTCTAGCCTCTTACTGCGTACTTTACAACAGAACAGAGAATAGTTAAGGCTTCTTTATTTGTTAAGTGAAAAGCCATGGTTGATGTTCAATCAGTAGAACTGACCTTAACAGGTCCATAATAAGAAGATCCTTTCATCTTTTTGAAGCTTTCCGGCGTCATCTTGCGTGTTTTGTTGTTCAGCTCACAAAGTCGTTTTGCAATATCTGCACCAGGACGAACATTAAATGGCTTGCAGCTGTTATTTCTGAGGCATTTTTGGTGACATTCAAACTCATCAGCAACAGTAGACGCATTCATGACATGATCAACTAAAATATGGTCTGAAAGATAAAGTAATAAAAAAACGAAGGAATTTGAAACAATCAGTAGGGTTAAACATGAACCAGGGACATGCCTTTTTCATAGAATTTAGCTGTACATTTTATGATAAAAGATCATTTCTTGTTTGCTATAAAATTGGATTGAATACATGCGACAATCATCAGAAGTATAAATAAAGTGATAAAAACTATATCAATAAATGATTTTAACATGAGACAAGTCGGAATAATGAAAATGCTTTCAAAGTGCTTTTTTGTGCGAGTTCGTTATCTTAGATTTATTAAAATGGTGGGTATTTAAAAGATGTAATAAAAAACTATACTTTAGACTAAAACTAGTAAAATAAAGGTATTTTGCACAAAGATATTGAAAGAGGTCTCGAAAAACGTTTTATAAAGCAGCAGGTGTTAACTTGCCAGTGTGAGTTTCAAAAACGCTAGCACAGAAGTCCGACTTAGATATCACCAGTAAACTTGCAATCAGAACGTTAACAGTGAGAAAAAACAAACGAATGAGCCGCGAAGTATCCATCGACAGAAAATTTTTTGGTGAACTTCACTGTAGCTACATGTAAATGCACTATTACGTATCAGTCGGATATCAGCCTTATACAGTGGGTGTTCAGTTTCAGTTTGTTTAGTTATAAAACTCTATTGCAGTGGCAGCTCTCGGACAGTGCAAATTATTAATTCATGAGTGTATTCAGAACTACTAAATTAAAATTGAAAGTCGAGCTTCACTAAATTTTCAAGTAAAACTGTAAAACAAGCGTACTTTTTTTGTTCAAGGGAACCTCTCGTATTTTAAATACGAGTTCTAGTAATAACACGCCCCAGAGAACGCGTCCAGGACGGGGGTTCTTACATGTGATTGCCGAGCTAAAAAATGTAAATCATTCTGAAATACTAATGATTTACGGCCAGTTTAAATCGAACTCAGGGAAATAAATTAGCTATTGCAATGTTATGCCTATTGGGCATTCATAGGGGAATAGAGTGGCGCAATTGAACCGTAGGGGTAAAATTAAAGAGATGGATGATTGAACCGGTTTTTGGCCTGAATCCATCTGCTTAGTGCAGTGTTGATATTGTATTTAATAATTAAGATGTCACGTTTTGTCTTTTTAGTGTGGGGATTCTTAATTAGTCGACGGCCACTAAGCTAGCCAAAATACGCTGCGTAAGCAGGTTGCATATCCCCCAAAAATTTCACCTTTAAAAACAAAGAAAAAAAAGAAGAAATCCAAATTGCAAAAATTTTAGGGTGAATAGGGGAAGCTCTATCTATAGTTCAACTCGATCCTCCGAATTCCGCGTGATATTCCACGAGAAAACCAATTTCGTTTTTTTAGTGGAACAGTCTTAAAGGGAGGTACCAATTAAGTGCGTCAAAATAATTAAAAAAGGACGCGAAAGAAATCGCGAAAAGGTCGCAAAGACTGAAAAGAAAGGTGTAAATTTGGATGGCAACTAACAGGGGCTCCGTACGGGTACAGAGAGTACGCACAACACTTCAAAAAAGTTGCCTTAACCGAGTTAAAGGGGGAGAAAGGCCGCGGATATGTTGTTTGTCAGTTGGATGTTAATTGTCATTGGTTCCAAAACTAAGAAATCACTCGGCTGGTTTTGCAATTTAGACGGGGATAGAAGTCAAAGTTTTTATGAGACGAGTGAAATTGCTATTTTGGTCGACCTTACTTCACTGAGTTAAGTTCGACTACTCAGTCACAAACGCCGAACTTGGATAAGCGTCGTTCTAACTAAGTTCAAAAGTAATAAAGGGCGCGAAACATTTTAAAGTCGTCAGAGGAAGCCTGCTTTGCAGAAACCCGTTGATAACAGACAATTTTCTTTGCTCCGACAAACAGCACATTAATTTGTAATGAATAAACAGCAAAAAACAGAGGAATATCCAGAAAACAGTAGAGTTTAACATGAACCTAGAATAACATTAATTGAGTTTTATAGCTGAACAGTTCTATAAAATCTTTCATGATAAAGAGATATACTCGCATGCAAATAAAATTGCGATTTGATACCGTCAAGCGCGAATCGTCAGAAGTAAAATACGTGATAAAAGTTTTAAGTAAGAGAAAAACGAAAAAAGGACCAGATGTATCAACTTCGCTATTTGCTTTTAGCCTGTTGCTCTCCTCTCTTGATGTGTGTGTCGTTTTTTTCTTCTTCTTTTTTGGTTTTTTGGTTTTGGTTTTGTTTCGTTTTTGTTTTGTAGTTTTTCTTTCTTTTGTCTCCTTTTACTTGTATTTAATTTGTTGTTTGTTAAAATAAATAAAAAAACACTTGAGTGTTTATACAAAAAAAAAAAAAAAAAAAAGTTTGGAGACAAGATGTCTCACCCTTAAAAAGCACACTGTTAATATTTATCTTTCTGCATGCAAAGCTTATTAGTAAATTGGCAGGGGCACCAAAGAGAACATAGTTCAAAACCACTTAAACAAAGCATTGTTAAACGTATTTTAGTTTTTAAACGGTAGATATAGGCATATTTTTATCCCCTGAAAATTTTTCATCTGTTCGGATTTCCTAGCTGAAAGTCTAGTGATCCGAAAATTATAGGGATCAAAACTTACCTTTTCGAAAATTTCAGCCAGAAAAAAGGCTCCCGACAATTCTAGGTGACCTTTTAACGGGTAAAAATCCGTTAAAAATGGGCAATTATGTCATTTTTTAGATGTTCGAAAATCCTAGGAGAGGCAGGCAAGCAAGAAATTTTACAACCAATGTTCCGAAAATTCGAGATCTCAAATCGTCTTCCGAACAGATATTTTCCGAAATTGTCGTTGGGTGCCCCTGAGTTGGTTATTCATCATGTTTCATTGTTAAAGCCCATTGATCGGATATTTATCGAACTTTCATAAGCTTTCTATATATCTTCAAAATCGGGGAGATAAGCCCAACAAATAGCTTTCAGAATCTCGTACACTGCTCGCAGTTTTTCATAGCTAATTACAACGTCACAACAAGAAGGCACGTTATACAAGGTCACTGTGCGACCTAAAAAAATGTTTATTATTCATTCAAAATATTCCCCGATTCTGATTGGCTAAAAGCACACGTTTAATTCACCATAACCAGTTACTGATCACCAAATTTGGAAGAATTTTGACTTTAACGAGGAAATGACGTCAAAAATGTAGCGTTTTCGCAGGTTAAGGCACCGTTAACCGAGAAGACCTGGGGACGAGGTTGAGTTGTTTTGGTTGTGAACTTGAAAAAATGGCGGACATTTCACTCGTCTCAAGAGTAAGAAATAGGCGAAAAAATTGCCAAAAACATGGCAAGAACAGCAAGAAGACAACTCGAAGGGCGACATCTGCTATTTGGAGAATATTTGCGGAGCTGGACAAACCTAAACGTACAGTACCGAAGATGAACTGAACATGATCTCCATAATTCTTCATAAGATACTCAGCCTCATTCATTAACTGTTAAATAACAGTACTTGTTATTTTTCTAGTGCAGTAAACTTCCACATTAATAACACCTTGATAAAACGGACAACAGCCTAATCCTTAGCACAAATTACAGATGTTTGACCAAACTGTCGATTTTTTTTTTTTTAAAGCCTGTTTTACTGACTCATTTAAGGTCACAACATCACAATTTTATTGTTCTAAATCTAGCTTTAACCAACACACAGCGTCATCTCTCAACGAGTTACAACAGCTCCTGGTTACTATAAAAAACATTCATCTCTCTTTTTTCGTCATATAAATTTGTCTTTTTGGCTGGATTCATTATTCAGTGGAAATTGATACTCAGAGTGCTCTGTCATGACGATTCAAGCTCCTAAAATTATTCAAGGAACTAAATTTGGAACTCTTAAAAGGCCCATGTTCAGTTTATTTCATATGATTATTTTTTCATTTAATGGGAAAATAAAACGAACTATTAAGGGTACGACGTCCAGTGAGGAATATTTGAAATAATCGCGGCCTTCCCTCGAATAATCGTCCCCAGCTATTGTTCGAGGAAATACGGTATCGTGCTCGCATTGAAATCTAAACGTTCCCATTATCCTTTTTTCAGCAAGAGATAAGTGCTTGCTGACGTTTCCTATTCAATCTATTCATAATTTGCAAGTTCAATAAAAGACTTAATGGAAGAGACATCACTCTCTGTTTCGCAGAGATTTCACGCACGCTTTCTTTTCCCTCTCCCAAGCCCTCGTGTCTAATTAGTTTTTGCCGGATCACATTGCAGACATGTAATTTAGTCCTACAGAATATTGCTGATATGTATAGAGGCAAAGAAGCAATGCACTTACTACCATTGCACTTCAGCTAGACAGAGAGGGGATAAAATGGGATGAGAAGATGGCGAGAGGGGCAGGGGGGTTTCGCGATTATTCTAGTGAGGCGATGATTTTAAATATTCCCGTCAAAAAGTTGAATTATTTTTGAAAACTCGTAACGTGGGCGATAATTTAGAGAGGTTTACAAAAAAGGATGATATTGCAAAACCGCATCATAGTTGCCACCTGCTTCTTTTAAAAGAAGATGGATTTCGCATGCGCGTCCTGTTTAAATAGTGTTATTTGCGTTGAACTTCCCGTTTTACAACTTAGAAAACATGACGATGATTTTTACAAAAACGGAAGTATTGGTCCAAAGTCATAGAGTCGTACAATCTAACTACTCATAAAAGAGAGTTGTCATAATTATGCACGTGTAAAAATTGGTTTCAAAAGCTTTCGCGTCTTGAAACCTTTAACTGTTGTTATTGTTATCAACTGATATTGGATTGACAGAAAGATGACTGTTGCACTCTTCTTAACAAGTAAATTATTAATAAATTCAATAACACGTATAAAACGGGTCTTTTGATCATGAATTAGTTGCTGAAAATACAAAGATTCAGTAATTTTTTGCACCGTCGGACCTAAAAAATATAATAATGGTGGCGGTCTTTTGGTGTCTCACTCGCTTGTTCGTTCTCACTGCTGTTATGGTAGTTTCATCGGTAATGTCCGAATCAGACTTCTGCGCAAGTGTTTTTGAAACTCAAATTGGTAAGTTAACGCCTATAATTAACTAAAAATTTCTAACCATCTTTATGATTCCCCGATTCCCATGCTGAGTTCATTTCCTCACATTGTAATTGTCGTGTTTTTGAAAAAAAAAAGCTCTACGCGTGTCGTTTTTAAGTCAAATGGTTTTAATGTTAAGACACAAGCTAGTAAATCTGGCATGAATCAGACTTGCAAAAACACCTCTGTCCTTTGGGGTACCGATAGAAAAAGAAGTCAATCTCAGGGAGTGTTTTGTCCGATATCAGACATCGGCTGAGATTAGTAAGCTGAAATAACGAGACACATCCTCAGCACTCACTGAAGAATTCAAAAGGAAAGTTGACCGTATTACCGAGAGGTGGCCGTAAGGCGGGTTCCACTGTACTAAGTTAAAATTTTAACCGGGCATTGAACAAAAATCGTCAAACTGATTACGGTAAACTTATTAGTTCCTTGAGACTTTTTTTCAGTTTTCTCATCCATTTGTTGACCATTTTCAGACCATGTGTTAGTTGGTAATGTTATTAACACGTCCGTTGTTGCTGAGGCTGTTGAATGTCACCAAAAATGCCTCAGAAATACCAGCTGCAAGTCGTTTAATGTTCATCCTGGTGCAGATGTTACTAAACACGTTTGTGAGCTAAACAACAAAACACGGAAGATGAAGCCGGATGATTTTATAAAGAAGAACGGGTCTGCTTATTATGGCTCAGTGAAGGTTAGTAAAAGTTAAATCAAATGAACGATGTCAAATTAAACCAGAGAGTTTTTTGAATTTCAAGGTATGAGGCTATACCCTTACTTTTTTATTGGAAATAGGGGTAATTGAAATAACACCGCTTGGTTTCTATTGTTCATAATATAAAGTCCACCCGCCTTCAGAGGTATGATATTATCATTAAATTATGTTTTCGTCCTGTTTGTGCAACGCAGGTGTCCTGTGTTCCTGTTTCTCACAATAAAAATAAACCAACTAACAGCGGTCAGTGTCACCCTGGATACGAAGGAAAACGATGCGAGAGGAGTGAGTTATGCTTCGTTATTATTAATAGCGGAGCTCAACGCGCGTGCGAGGAGTTCCATACCTAGGAAAATTTGGTTATCTTTGCATCCGATAAAAAATCACGTTATCATACATGCAGCCTGCCTAGCAGGCGCAAGAAAGAACGGGCGCGCGAGCGTTCTTTCTTGCGCCTGCTACGCCGGCTAAAGTACGTCCGCCCATCCGTCCGCACCACAGGGAAACCAATGTGAAATGTCAAACGTTCTAGCCGTGTGGGAGCCTGTAACCAGTGTTTAACTTGATAATCGACATCCATGTTATGACCATTTCTTAGCTTTTAATTGATCGCAGACTCCTTTTGTGTTTTTCAGTCATGGTTCTCCCCTAAAGTTAAAGTACAGATTTGTGGATTTCTTTGTAATGGCTCAAGTCCATTGTCTGAAGTAAATTTAAAATGCATAAACGGGAGCTTCGCTTTTAGCTCTGGCTAAATCTATGTATTATTTTCACTGGAAAGCAATGGCGAAACTGATTCTACGTAAAACTGTTCTAGCTAAAAAGAGATCGCAAAAACTCGTTCTCCCAATCACATGCTGTGTCAGTGATGTGTTTTGTGCACATCATTCAGTGCATGGGTTTTCCATATTTCCCGCCTTTCTTGATTGTAGCTCCCTTAATACTTAGCTCATTTAAGACAACAAGTATAACTTTACCTTGATAGAAAGAGGATTTTTTTCTCAAAACATGAACAACAGTTTGGAAATAGTAAAAATAGGTTTGTAAATCTCAGTGTCACGTGAGAAGATTATGGAAGTCTGCCCAACAATATAGAGGAAATTGTGGAAAAACTAACAACAAACACCACTTCCAAAAATTTACTTACTTTAAAAGTCTTTCTCTGTTTTTTGTTGCTCATTGCGGCTAGTTTCAGTTACAAATTGCTACTGTTTTTCAGTTGAATAAAATACTTTCTTATCCCTTCCCCTTAATTATTGACTATTTTCGAATCTCCCATAGCGCACTCTGTTTTCCCCCCAAATTTGTTTAAAAGTGTTTGTTTTCATATGCTCTAGGGAATATGCAGTTCCCCAGGAGCATTTGAAAATAATAATATACAAAATTTAAGGGGTAAACAGAGGCTATTCTGGGATAACGAGACAAATAATTCGAGAAGGTAGTAGAGGAGTTTTTTTTAACAATGACACTGGAGGAGACCAGCGAAATGTCAAACTTAGTGAGTTTATTAATGGGTGAAAAAACTTTAAAAGTGTGAAATGTATAGCAGCGAAATTTAGTAGTTTAGTTTAATGTAAAGAGTAAATTGAAAGATTAAACTGGCAGGAAGAATGTCTCAATGTGTCTGTAATTAAGCAAAAACGAAGCGGATGGTGCTTTGTGCCGAATTCACAAAGGAATAAGTGCTTGTCAGTAATCCAAAAAGCGAGCTTTGTTCTCTATAGTCGAACCTCCCGTAAGCGACCACCCAAAATGCGATGATTTAGTTGTCGCTTACAAGTATCGATCAACAGAAAAAGGTCCCGACAAATATTATGGCAAACCCGGAATAAAACTGTCAGGCTACTAAACCGGTCGCGGTGGCTTATGAGAGGTGGTCGTTTAAAAAAGGTTCTAATATCAGAGCTTTGACTGAAAAAAAAATTGGTGTTTTGAATACGTGGTCACTCCCGGGGGGGGGGGGGGGGACTCCGCATATGAAAGGGGTGGTGATGCTCGTCGGAAATTTTGAATAAACCCCTAAAGGAGACCGATCTGGGCGTGGCCCAAGCTTTTTTTGACCCCTAAAAGAGACCATGTTAAAACACAGACAAATGGGAAAACTTGGATTATATGAATGGAGTAACTAAAACGAATTAAAAATATACACATCAAATTTATATTTTTATATTTTTTCGCGTGCAACCCTAAACGAGACCTTCACGGCATATATGATGGCGTTTTGCCCAGAACACCCTAAATGAGACCAAAATCCGAAATTTACAACCCCAAGGCGAAACGACGAGCATCCCCACCCCCTTCATATGCGGAGTCCTCCCCCCCCCTCCGGGGTCACCCGCTCATGGAGGGCGGTTCGGCTGTAATTCCTTTATTAATTTTTTTCTTTTCTTTTCCTTTGCAGGTCTGAAACGTTTAAGCGCATTTTGCAGAGAATATTACTTGAGTGTGAAAATGTATTGTTTTCTTTAGTTGTAATGAACCAGCCTGCTCCAAGACCTTTTAGGTCTTGTAAGGACATCCGGGACGCTGGGTACGCCAAGGGAGACGGGAGGTATATAATCGACCCTGAGAATAATGGAAATCCTTTGAAGGTTTATTGTGACATGACAACTGACAGAGGTAAGATTCGCCATATTCTTTTATCTGTGATTTCTTAAGCAAAGTACCAAGCTTTTTGAGAAAAATCCACTTTTCAGCATAAAACAACCCAATCTGGCCATTTAATGTAAAATCAGTTGAAAAAATCGGCAAAAGGCGATTTTTAGGGTTTTTGATTAAAAATGTGATTTTTCTTATCACCACGAAAATCATCGGGATAGACACCATAGCAGATTAATAATCCACTGCGCACAGTACAATGTATTCAAGTGTGAATAAATGCAATAAAATTGCTGTGACAACGAAGAAACTTGGGTAAATTAGCAGAGTAGCTAAAGTCGTGAGCATAGTAGATAGATTTGTTTTCAATGAAATGATAGGCCAGCCTTTTGTCATGGTTTAGGGTAATTAAAATAATCGACAATACATTGTAAACTCCAAACTCAGAAGTGGTAGTGATGTTGGTGGGGGTGGTGGGAGAAGGGGGGGGGGGTGGTTGAAACATCTTAGGGATATACCTTTGTAACATCTGGGTTTACTGGGGAAAACAGGGAAAATTCTTGCATTCGAAGGTAATAAGTTATAGAAATAGAACTCCTTAAGACATTGTTTATCTTCCTGATTTTAGGAGGCTGGCTTCTTGTTTCTAACGTTACGATGAATTCAACGAATATACTGGGCCTAAGCTTGTATATTTATCTTTATGATTTTAGGAGGTTGGCTTCTTGTTTCCAACGTTGTGATTGGTTCAACTACTCCCTCTCAGCTACCAGTCAATACTTCATACCGTGGAATAACCAGTGATCAAATGGTTCTCACGAAAACCGCCATGAATGAGCTGAGAACAAACTTGTCTTTCACCCAACTGAGATTCCACTGCTTTAAAAAATATGGACGTACGTTCCACGTTACCACTGCTGCCAACAGCAGCGGTGAAGCTGTAGTCCAGTACTTCAGCGGTCAGACAGATGTCCAGCCCGCCTCGTGTGGCTCATATGTCATTAGGGAAAATGACAACTCAAGGCTGGCAAGAGTTTGTCAGAATTGGGGATTGGAAAATGGCGTGTACACAGTTGGCAAATGGGGTCATGGTCAAAATCAAGACAGGCTGTATATACATCCTGCTTTTACAGTTGGCAAATATCATTGGTACATGAACCCACCTTTTTTTCTTTGCGATGATGACATCCCAAATCCAACATCTTCTGGTGATTTCTGGAAAGTTTATGTTCGCTAAGAACTTGAAAAATTGATTGCAGTGGTCAAATATATATTATCTTATTAAGAGACTTTCTTTGTACAGTTATTCAAAAATTGTGTTTAATAATAGGTATCACGGAGGAAATTAGTCATTATGCTAAATTTTCATATTTATTTGCATTTCTATTTGTTTCTATCGTCCAATCATTAACTCTTATTTTCCATATTTATCCTTATTTATTAGGATTTACGCTTACTTAGGCACTTAAGCTATTTATTGATTTTTCGAATATATTTCGAATAGTATTGTTCTCCCTAACATAACCTACAGACTATCTGTTTATGGTGCCTCCGTTGCGGAAATTAATGTCCTTCAGCAATTTTTAGACACAAGCTATAAGTTACTCTTTATATCTACACAGTTAAATATTAGATCATTACCACAAAAACAAGATAAAGCGATCTTTCAAAAAGCTAAACAGCATGATAACCACCCTCTGAAGGTGTGCTTACCGCAAGTAAAGAACAATCTAACCTGCAATCTTAGACGTAAAAGCTTCCAAAGGCCAAACATAAACACAGAACGTTATAAGAACACATTTGTAAATAGATTAATTTTTTAATACAATCTTTTATGATATTTTATGTCAGACATGTGTAACTAGTTGGCCTCTAACACTTTACCATTGGGGATATCAACCTCAATCTCTCCTCTCACTTTACCCCAGGGATTTTGACCGAGTTGGATTTGGAAGTGTTTAGCCCTGGGCAAAAAATTGTTGGCTGTTACATGTTGCGTCCGTTTGCACATAGCCTGCGTGGCAAGCGTTTCCAATCGGGTTCTTGCGCGAAAGTTAGAGCAGAAGCAAAAAAAAAAAAGGTTCCTTCTTTCCCCCCCCCTCTCCCGTCATTATTTTTTTTCGCTCTTGTCCCAGCTTTCTGGACGAACCTCGCGAGGAAACGCTTGCTACGCAGGCTAGTTTGCACACCTTGTTGGTAGTTGTTGCGCAAAGTTTGAAGCTGATCAAACTACCAACAGTGTTAGAAGTTACTGGGTCCGTCGACTGTACGTAGCTTTACGCCCATGGATGAAAGTCAATTGCAGAATAAGGGTTATGGGTCGAAAAAGTTAATCACGAATGAATTTTTTCCTCAATAAATGGTAAGTATTAATTTACTACTTTCACAAAGACCATAATGCGCCTTGTTTGCCCCTCAAAATTTTGCATAACCATTTTTCTCAATTTCTCCTGGGTATTACAGTCATCCTAAGAGAAATCCAAGACAATGGTTATGCAAAATTTTGGAGGTAAACAAGGTGCATGCAGGGCCCCCGGAACGGATTTTCAAGTGGGGGGGGGGGGGCTAATACGAACGCGTAAGCGTAACCATACTAGTGGGGGCAAACTAGTGGGAAAGTTTCAAATTTAAGTCTTCTGAAATGGCTATAAAAGCATCTAAAACTGCCAATAGTAATGTAAATTTGTAATTATTACATCGGCACTTAAAACAACAATTTACCAACTGGCCCCACGTTATACCAAAATTAAATGAATAGACTTTGAAGCTAAACCCAACACATGCAACGGTGGAGTGTCACCCGGACATTTTTAACTAGGATTCTCTGAGGGTGCCAAAGTTGGCTTTCCGATTGTCATTAAGAGCTACAAACTCACTGGCAACAGCTACAAGAAAAAGTTTGTCTGTTCTCTGTTTGTGGGTGTTCAGTATTGTAAGATTACTAAACCTTGTTTGTGTGGTAAGTGATAGATCTGGGTAACCAAAGTAAAAAAAAAAAATTACCGTCCGAAATAGTGGGCAGGGCTAAAGCCCCCCAGGCCCGTCCCCTGCGAGGTCCCTGGCATGATGATCTATGTGAAAATTTTGAATTGCATCTGATCATGAAGTATGAATTTTTTATCTTTTCAGCTCGATTCGTTAGGTGGAATTTACACGCGGCCTTGATTACCGTAGTTATTCGATTAACCGTCCTGGGCGCTTATTAAATTTTTGGACCTTGAGAAAGGGCGCTTCTTCGAAGCTGGGCGCTTATTAAATTTTCATCATTTTCAGCAAGTGAAGTATGTTTATTTTGCAACAAGACAATAAATGCTAATAACAAAACGCGAAGAAGTAACAAAACAAGGTTTCTGTAAAATACTCTGAAGAAAACTCCGTCCTCGAGTAAGTCTCTTATTAGAATTTATTAATACAAGTGGATGGGATGGGGGTGAGCACTTATTTGAGTTTGATTGGGGTAGGGGAGGGGGTGGGCGCCTATTCGAGGCTGGGCGCTTATTAACTTTTTCTGCCTTTAGGATGGGCGCTTTTTCGAGGTGGGCGCTTATTCGAGGTTGGGCGCTTATTCGAATAAATACGGTATGGAAATTTAAACAACACACTTCTTCATTTGTACGATGACTTGATTTTACTACTACTAACAGAAACGTTTAGGGTTTTGCTTTTGTTGCAAATAAGGGCTTATTTTAGTTGCCGCTAACAGCATTGGTGAAGCTGTTGTCCAGTACTTCAGCGGTCAGACGGATGTCCAGCCCGCCTCGTGTGGCTGATATGTCAGAATGGAAAATGACAACTCATATTTAGGTGGAGATTGTAAGAAATGGAAAAATGGCAAATGGGGGATACATAATGCAAAAGAAAAAGGGTAAAGGGTATTTACTATGAAGGCCTATACGTGGAATCTCCGCCCGACAGGGGAACCTTTTTCAGGTTTCATATAAGTACATGAAAGGGTGAGGATTGATTAGTTGACGTAAATGAAAGGGCAGTAAAATCTGTCATTTTGTTTAGTAAAAAGGCCAAAAAGGACTAAAAGATGCATTTTATGGCTGTGAAAATGTCGAGGAAACGTTATGTAAAACTTTGTACAGTACCTCTGGGTTTCTAGGTTTTACTGACCATCAGAAAAAGGGATAATCGTTACAAGGAAATCTCTTTTTGCGCACAAACTGCTGGGTGAAGAAATGAATTGATAGAAAATTGACGTGGCTAATCTAGCAAATAAGGAAATTGCACCATGTTTCCTGGCTCACTTGGGTTTTCAACCTGGCTCTTAGGCTTTGTTTACACTATACCAGACAGCTTTTGCGCCGCCATGTAAACCATCGGATACTGAGCTTCAATCTGTTTACACATTTCATTTTTCTCTTTATGCAAAGATCAAATTTTATTTCAATATTACCTCGATTTATATGAGGGATTTAAAGCAAAATGAAATCTAACTTTGATTAATTCAAGCCAACTTCTTGATTAAATCAGATGAGCATTTTTTCGCTTTTTGGCTACTTTGAAAGAAATTTGGATTCTTATGGCGGTTCATGTTTATGGCAAAATTGTACAGAACTGTCTTCTAAATTGATACATCAATAACAGGTGACACTATGATCCCTTTCCATTACTTTAACGTAAATTAAACTTTAGCTTCAACGTTGTCCTTTCCAAGACCATTCGAAAACGTATTGTTCGCCTTAGTTCAACTTAATCCAGGGAATATATTCTATCATTACTAAAGGCTTTTGCACCAATGATTGGATCGACTGTTAAAAATGGCAACGGTCGCTTAAGGGGGAGAAATAGGCGACGTCGAAGAATAATTTTTTATCGTGGTGACGAGGAGGAAGAAGTTAGCCTGTTCAAAGTATAGAACTGTTTTCGAATAATCGAGTGGAGAAGCCGTTACGACACTTTGCCATGGTAGCAAAATTTCTGGATGACAACAAACCGAAAAAGTCACTTAATAATTGAACTCGCATTGTTTCAAACTTCATCGATCTTATTCACTTTCATTTAATTTGTCAATTGTTGGCGAAATTTTCTGGGGTTGTACCCGAAAGGACTGTATCTAAGTTTAGAAAAAGAAAAACAATTTTCGTTTGTTTTCACCTAACCCATAAAGCAGGCGCGTGAAATTAGGACGTTTAATGTGCAGTCGAGCAACGACGGCTAAGAAATGTACAAATAAAGCGTGATGCACGGGCAAAGTTGTTTTTTAGCTAATATAAACCTATTACTTTTTGACCTTCTCACTGCGCCATCGTCGTTGCTTAAGCTCGGTATTTTTGTGATCCAAAAATTTTGTTACCATGGGAACGTGACGTCAGGCTTCTCCTCTTTATTATTTTTTCCTAGTAGGTCGTTTCCCTTTGTTTTCACAGATCTTTCCGTCTAAAACCTGTGGTGAAAATTTCAGTTTTAAGTCACATATTAGATCACTAATAAATAAATTTCCAAGTCTGTACAGGGGGATGGGGGGAGGAGGCGCACTCTGAGCTTGCAGGGCTATTTGAACCGTGTAAAAGAACAAAAGAATTAGAGGAAAAAATGGGAGGAAAAATGGGAGAATTTTTCTTTAACTATCCGACAGAATATGCTAATAGTTGGTTCATAAAAAAAGCTTCAGCGTATTCTCGACGATAGTATCTTGGAGTTTCAAGCCTGATACTTAGGCTATTACTGTTGCGAAAGAAAAACTGCAACGGATGGCAATATGAGTGAACGAGTGAATTGGGGAAAGATGAGAGCTTACAGCTGTATCTTATCGAATCTCAAAGTCCAGTGGACCTTAAGAGGACCTTAAGAAGGGAACTTCTAAAATTTCAAAAACAATCAAGACTCCTCCACGTACATCTACTTCCGAGGTAAGACGATGACTCGATAAGCCTTCCTGTTGCTTCTTAAGGGGGAAAAACCTTATAAGTTATATATATCTAATTGGTCAGATTGAAATTGGCCAAATGGACTGTGTTATTTTTATTTAAAATAGTTACAAGTTGTTAAATTTATTTTTTTTGTGGATAAAAAGCGGAATTTTTAGTGTTATAAAACTACAAGAGGTGTGCTAAAACATTTTTGTGCGAACAGGTGTTTTCACTTACTAACTTGAGTTTTGAAAACGCTGGTGCAGAACTCAGAGTTGGATGTCACCGTCAAAACATTGATAATTAGAAAAGTCAAACCATTGAGCCAAAAGGCTGCCATCTATAGATGGAAATTTTTACTTAGCTTCGTTCTAGTACCGAGTCTAAGAACTATCACCCGCCTTAACAGTAGTGTGATGTGATATTGATCAGTTCTGGAACTTCCTTTCCCCTCAGCAAGAGTTGACACTGTTTTAATTATGTCCGAAAAATAAATATATCTCTAAATGGTTTGTGTTTATCGTCTTAATGATGGTATTGGGTTTGACAAGCCTTCTCTTAGCTTATTTCTTCATAAAACAGTTTGGAGTTCAATGATTTTATATCTCTCTCACTCGACAAAATAAGGGCCAATTTGTATAAGTAATAGCATGATCTGTATAGTGATATTTAGCATAAATACCTCGAGTGATCGATAGATCTATTTCGAAATTGTCGTACGTAATTTCACGAGCCGTTAGGTGAGTGAAAGTTGAGACAATTTTGAAACTCTAGGCTCTTGAGTGCTCTCCAAACTTCCTGAACGCTCAATATATCGACATACGCACAGCTAAAGCATGAACTAATTGTTTTATAACATTGTCAAAGCGATCAATGCAGCAGTTAACTTAAATTTTTATTATGGTAGCGCGAGGGCTCACAGCAGTACGCGTCAATGTCTGCGTGACTATATGTTTTTAAGTCACAATTATGTTTTTGTCTTGAAACTGAAAGAAAGTTTGCTCAAGTCGCTTAAGATAACAATAAAAAAGATTATAACATAACAAAAGTAAATCGAGCGCTCTGATTGGTCAGTTAGCCACTACCATTTGCCCGTGGGTGCACGCCAAGAAACTGAGCTAGCGAGGTAAAATTTAGGCAAATTCAACAAATCTCCTCTCCTGACGGTAAAATACACCGATGAAATGCACAGATGAAAAAAGGAAGTTGAAGAAAATACTAAGCTGTTGTTTTGAAGGAAAAAAGACAAAATTTGCCCTGGATGAATTAATCACTGTTTTCCTCGTGGCTAGAATCGGCTGAAGGAAAGTTGAGCGAGCGAAGATTTAAGGTACTTGTGAGTTTTTTATAGAAGAGAAAGTCTGTTTGAAATGTTAATTTATCAATTAGTATTGTGTGATTGACTTTTTGGTCAAACTGATGCTAAATTCAAGCAAATATTTTAGGAAACACGCTCAAATTCGAGACAGCTTTGTTGCCAAGTTTTCATCGCATCGATTAAAAAGTTTAGCTGAGTTTAAACGGGCACATTACGCTGGAATAAGCGAATTTCATTTGAGTACAGAAAAATTTGGGTTTTCAAATAAATTTTTCAAAAAATAACTTTTGTGTGTATTATTTTGTTCCTCAGTGCTCATTTATATCAGTCGTTCAGAGAACGGTCGAAAAACAACAGCTTCAGCGCCGGTAGCCTGTGTACAGCCGCCCCTCCCCTCAAAAAAATCGGAAGGGAGGGGAGGGGCGGCTGTACACAGGCTACAGCGCCGGCTGTGTGTCGCGAATTTCAGTTGCAACTTTGACTTTCATAGCTGGATTTCCCCAGACAGATTTCGATACAAAGCTAGTTAATTTCTTTTTAAAATTAGTGTTACCCGTTATTCTAAAGAAATTACAGTCAAATTTTCTCATTTCTACTTTACGTTTATTTCAAAAACTGTCACATAAATAAGCTTGATAATTATTTCATTTATTTAGTTTTAGCTTATTTTTGAGAGTCTTTTTAGTTGGTGTTTATAGTTGCAGCTATAGTTTTCCCTCAAAGTTTTTACCCTAAAATTAAGAGCAAGTAGACAGATGCCATTCACAATAACAACGAAAAGCGTTTTGCAATTTACCTGAAGACGGATAACGGCTGATTCAGCGAAAGAAAAACTCAAGGGAGCGGACAGATGGCAGCATACATGAACTCGGACCGATGACTCAACCGAAGGCAAATGGAAAATTATGTTTCTCTCTTTTAATTATGTTATAAAAGAAATGGTAAACGTTGCAGATGTGCAACCATGGAGTTATGGATGCACTTGGGAGGTTTGCTAAGCATTCAAGAAGCTAGAGTCGCACTTGGCTAACGCTTTGTGCGACTCTTACGCTTCTTTCGTGCTTAGCAACCTCCCGCGTCCATCCATAACTCCTTGGTTGCACGCTGCACGTTTACCATTTCTTAATTGTATACATATTGAGGTACCGGAAAAGTATTTGACGAGTGCCCTCATCCCCTTGCGGTCTAGCGGTTAATAAATCCCCCGCGGTTTTTATTTTCATTCACGCTCTACGAGCTCTAAGTGGCCGACCATTTAACTTTTGAGAGAGGTATGGGTGATTTCAGAAATAAAAATAGTGCAGACTGATTTCAAGGGAAAAAATATCCTGCACTCAAAAAAATATATCTATTTTGGCGTATAATGCTGAAAAAAAAAAAAAACTCTTACACCATTGAATCTCGGGAAAAAAATATTCTTACCCAAACCAGATCACCCATACCCCCCACCCCCCCTTTCCTCATTAGTGAAATGGTCGACCCCTAAAGATAAAATAGAGGGTCTGTGAACAGGCTACCACTGCCTAGGGATGTATGAGTTTGAATATGTGGTGTAGCAGTAAAGGGGAAGTAGTTTTTGTGCTCTCGAACGTTCATTGTAGTTGAGTTGTGATAACAAATACAGTTTTGATAGAGCACAGCGTTTACTTGAAATAGCAGTTAACTTTATTTCAGGCTCGAATTGAAGAGTAGAAAGCTTGTCTTGTTTACTTTGGGATTCCACAGGGAACATTTCTGGGTCCTCTGCTGGTCCTGTTATGACGTAGGTAACTACTTACCTTATTGTCTGCATACTAAAGTAAAACTTTTGCTAAGTGTTGTATTCATGGTGTTATATACTGAGTGCTAATATTGCTAATATTGCAAACCCTGACGAATAACAAGAAGATCTGCAGAATTAAGAACAGTGGCAACATCGATGGCAAATCGGTTTTTGATCCCTTAAAGTAGTCTACCAAAGCAGAAGTATACTTTTTGTGGAACTGAAATCAAAGAATTTGAATCTATGTAGTATTTAGGAATTAATTATCGTAAATTAATAGTATTGCTAAGCTAAAATGGTTCGTTCAAGCATATCGCATCACTCTCAAGTAACGTTAATTAACTTTCTTCTACAGCACCCTTCCTTTCAGCAACTTACAATTTGACCTTCTGCGTTTCCATTCTTGCAACGTATTATACTTCATATATCGTACATTTGCATTGATGTCGGTTTCCATTGAAATAATTAAAAAAAATAAAAATGTTGACTGAAAACACTGTTTCAACGTTTTAGCGAGCATAGACTTTCCAGAAATCACTAGTAGACGATGGGTTTGGGTTATGACGACAAACGATATCCTCACCTATATTGTTCGAATATGGTTCAATGAACCAATGATAGTTTAGGGCGACGAGCGATATCGTCACATATATGGTTCGAACATTATTCAATGTACCAATGATAGTTTTCGCCTATTAAAACTCGACATCGCTACATCAGCTCAGCGAGTGAATGCACACGCCTTTAGGTTACTTGCATTCATTACACTCTCCAGGAATAACGTTTAGTTGCTGTTTGATTTTAATAAATGCTCTTGACTGAATAAATGCAAACAAACAATGATAAAAGGCAAACGTGAAACTTAGGAAAGATTGTATATAATTATGAAAAAACATTGCAGCTAAATTCTTGAAAAAAGTTAATACAATGTGAAAAGGGGGTAAAACTTCGAGGCAAAAGGCCTAATTAGGCAAGCTTAAATAAATAAGAGAAACTAAGGAAAACACGAAATAATGCAAATGAACATTAGTTCTCAAAAGTTCTCTAAATGTCTAACTTAAGAACTGATTTTTCACATGATAACTGCTACCAAACGTATTTTCACTCCAAAACTATACAGAGAAAGCTATACAGAGAAAGTCTCTTGGTAAGTAGATATTTAGACAATGCAATCAATTTGGCGAATTCTTAGCGAACATAGACTTTCCAGAAATCACCAGAAGCTGTCGGAATTGGAGTGTCAGACTTATCATCTCAGCTAAACTTAGGTGGGTTCATGTACCAATGATATTTGGCAAATATAAAAGCAGGGTATATATACAGCCTGTCTTTATTTTGACCATGACCCCATTTGCCAACTCCGTACACGCCATTTTCCAATCCCCAGTATTGGCAAACTCTTGCCAGGCTTGAGTTGTCATTTTCCATTCTGACATATGAGCCACACGAGGCAGGCTGGACATTCGTCTGACCGCTGAAGTACTGAACTACAGCTTCACCAGTGCTGTTAGCAGCAGTGGTCACGTGGAACGTACTTCCATTGTTTTTACTGCAGTGGAATCTCAGTTGGGTGAAAGACAAGTTTGTTCTCAGCTCATTCATGGCGGTTTTTGTGAGAACCATCTGATCACTGGTTATTCCACGGTATGAAGTCTTGACTGGAAGCTGAGAGGGTGGAGTTGAACCAATCACAATGTTGGAAACGAGGAGCCATCCCCCTGAAATGGAAAGTTGCTTTAATAAGGAAAAACAACTGTTTTTAAAGGTACAGGTATATAATTTAGAGAAAAACTGACCCGGCAGCAAATAATGTATCCTTTCTTTTATGCCGAGGCAAATCTGTATAATTCTTTATATCACACTTGTCCTTATCCAGTAATTGATAATTCTGATTGTCTTCATCTTTTTTAGGCTTTCCAAGTTTTGACTAATATTCTGTTGAAGGGAAGTTATGTTAGTTCATGTGAAGAACCGTTTTTAAGAGTAGATCTCACAACTCTCATGTCGACCACAGTAAACTTTCAACGGGTTTTCACTCTTCTCAGGGTCGATCCAGTACCTGCGGTCCCCTTTGGATTCACCATTGAAACTGCCTATGACGAATTTAAGTGGTGGTCTGCAAAATTAGCAGTTTTTTGTTGGACAAGGGAAACTCTTATTTTGAAAGCAAAGCTGAGCATCAGTAAAGAGCAATCGAGCGATCCCTAAGCTCTGAAAAAACGCCTGCATTACTGGCTGTCAAATTTTGTTCACATAAACAATTACACGTGACTGCTTAACTTAAATCAATAAATTGTACATTATTTTAAAACACTAATAAATTCAGCGCTCCAAGCTGCGACCATTTTGGTCGCCATGGCGAGTAAAGAAAAAAAAAATTGGCGACTAAACTTGCAGCCAAAGTCGCCAATTTGGCCACCTGTGTTCCGCGGCCACGTACTAAGGTGTAAAAAGTTCCTTTATGAGCTAGTGTTGATGGTCTTTCCAAAGTTAAATTAAGATAAACATTTGCAAGAACAATTATTTGCGCTCCGTATTTGAGACAGTTTTGCTATTTTCACCCTGGTTGTCCGGGTGTGAAGCCTTGAGATGCCACAGGCCGTTTCAATAGGGTTAACCGTCAGCCGCGAAACGGCAAAAAATTTAACCGTCAACCGTTAAAAAGGCTATTTTTACCGTCAACCGTCAATAATGCAGATTGATATTAACCGTCAATGAGTTTCAAGATATTTCAAATCACGCTATTTCAGCTAGATCTTCAAGGACTTCTTGTCCTGAAGAATCTCGAAACTGGAAACACCAGTTCCCATGTTCTTCAAAACGCACTCTCTAGACATAACCAGACTTTTAAGAAGCTGCTTTTATCTGAAAATATTTCGATACTCTATTAGGTCTGATTAACAAGAGCGTCGCACAAATTGGAGCCAGATTTCTTGAATGACTTGTTAGCAAGGATCCTTTGAAAGCCGTAGCGTTTACATTCCAGGGACCTCCAGCGCCTCTCGTTCTTAGTGCTGCTTCTTTAATCAAATCACTAGCGATCTCATTATAATTTGACTCGTGCACCTCCTCAACTGCCCCAAATAGCAACGTTCCCAGCGAACCTTTCTTTCTACCATTCCCGTTTCGCGGTGGGTTTTCTGATGACGCCATTTCAATGGCCCGTCTCTTACAATCTAAAACATCTCTGTTCATTTGCTCAGGCCATTTTAGCTAGACATCGTGAGAGCCTTTCCCGCAACAATGCTTCTGGACCGCTGTTAACTCCCGTTATCACGTAATGACAATAATAACAACAGCAATAATAATAATAATAATAATAATAATAATAATAATAATAATAATAATAATAACAATAATAATAATAATAATAATAATAACAATAATAATAATAATAATAAAAGCCTTAAGGAAGATACTAGTTAGACAAAGAGGAGGAGTCAATCATTGATTTACTGTTTATAAATGACTTGAAGCTGTACGTGAAGGATGAACGTGAGCTTGACTCACTGGTCAATACAGTCATGGTGTTTAGTACCGGTTATAGGCATGATGTTTGGTATGAAAAGGCGTGGCGTTCTCATCTTAAAGAGGGAAAATGTTAAGAAAATTGTGGGGATTACCTCGCCTGATAATCGCAAAATGAAATCAGTGGAAGAAGATGGCTCTAAGAACTTGTGAATTCTGGAATATGACCATCCATTACACGGGCACAAGAAAAACGTTTAGAAGAAAGAATATTTCCCGAAGACTAAAGACAGTCCAATGTCAGTGGGAAAATACGATACTTGCAACAAATTCATAGGCTCTGTGACTTGTCTGGCATGGAGCTGGAGAAGTAAACTAAAGTAAAAAAAAAAAAAAAACAACAACAACAACAGATAAGGGTATGTTTCATCCACGACCTGATGTTGACCGATCCTACTTTCGACGACTTTCCGGGGGCTGTATATTGAATGGCCTGGAGGAGTGTGTTCTCGATGAAGAGATGGAGTTGGCCTATTGCGTTCAAAACATCACAGGACCACTGCAAAAAACAGTAGAACTTGAAGAGATAAGAAAGAAAATGAGGAACCCCACAAACAGACGATGAGAAGGAGGAAACTTTTGAGAAGATTAAGAAGTGGAAGACAAGCCCCTTCACTGCCAGATATTAAGTCAAACAGAACAAGTCAAGGCTAAGAAGTCATGGGATTGGTTGAAGAAGGCTAGGGGGATTTGAAGAAAGAGGCAGAAGGGCTTATAACTGCCACACAAGATCAGCCATTGACGACGAATGTAATCAAGACTTCCATTGAAAAACATGTGTCTCCCCTCTGCAGCTGGATTGTGTGGAGATAAAGATGCGACACGAAGTCATCTCATTTGCGAGTGCAGTAAGATGGATTACCCTCAAAAGTATAACAATGTTGCCAAAATTATTCACCGGGACATTTCAAAGAAACATATACAGTAAACACTCACGTAAAAAAAACCTGATGGATTAAGAACCTTTTTGCAGAAATTTGCCCCTTTAAAACCCAAAAACACAAGAACCTGTTTAGCCAAGTAAGATTAAGAAGGTTCTAATATGTGGTACAGTTGAATTATGATAAACAATTAAAACTGAAAGTATAACAAAAAGATAGTGTACCAAACTGTATATAAATTCGGTAATCAGTTTTGTTAGGGTTATAAAAATAAAATTGTGACTAAAAACTGCAGTCGTAAGGAGCAAACTCGAGTTAATTTATTTTTCTGGTTATCAACAATCTATTTTTTTTCATTCATAGAAATTAAGGACCAAATTAAAAACCTACTTAGTTACTTATGTGGGTTCATCTGAAGAATGTATTACAACAATTTCAATTTTTCAAGATCAGATCTCACCTCCGTCAGTTGTCATGTCGCAGTAAACGTTCAACGGGTTTCCACTGTTCTCAGGGTCGATCCAGTACCTCCCGTCTCCTTTAGAGTCACCAGAGTCCCGGATGCTCTTACAGGAATAAGCAGGGTCCGTGGAATTCCAGCCTGGCCTTGCTGCAGCAGATAATAAAACAAATGACTATATATGGTAAATATTCACTCCGCCGTGAAGCAATTGTAAAATCAAATTAAATAGACGAGCGTTACTCACGAATTTCAGATCTTTTTCCTTTGTAGTCCGGCTGAGGTTGCTTGTAGTCCGGTTGAGGTTGTTTCTTCTTGTTGGCGGGCAAATCATGGCAAGAAACCTGAGAAATCAATTTGAAAACCGAATTGAATTTAGAAACACTAAACAATATCTGAAAACTATGGATGACGCCATTACGGGCTTTAGTTTTCACTGGTTTTGTTTGCTATATTAGTAAATACGTTAATGTATATACCTTCTCACTATTTCCTTCCATAAACGATATTTACCGTGTGAGTAATGACAAACATATACTTTAAGCTGCTTCAAGCCACAGGCAGACCGGTAAGACAAATCATTATTGAAAAGAAAATGTTATCAAAAGTACTATTTACGATATCACAGTTCTGAAAACATAACTATTTAAATTCGCACAATATGAGTATTAAGCTTCATAGGGACACCTCGAAAATCCAGAGATTTTAAACCGGAAGATTGAGAACTTAAATATTTGTCTGTTACCTCTTATTTGAAATCCGATAAAACCGAACATGGTGACCGTCGTAAAAAAGTGTTTTGGTTCTTTTTGGTTAAGGCTGTTTCTTAACGTTTTGATAATAAAGTTCAGATATAACGCGCACTCTGATTGGTTGAAAAAGCGTGGTTTATGAGAGTATAAAACACAGAGTTAAAACTGCCACACCATCTGTGAATCACACCATGCGGTAGTTTTCAGGACCAAAGTTTCGCATTTCAGGGTTAAAAATAAACCATCAAAAGACACAAATGGAAAGGGAAAGTTCAAATGAATGCTCCGTTTCCTTTGAGTGGAATGAGGAAAGATTTTGGTAACGAAATCGTCCTTCCAGGATTTGAATGATGTTTTCGTCACGGCGGAGCGCAAAATGTCCTGTTTTGAAATTCAGCCAAGGCAACGAAGTTTTTGAAGACGTTTCAGGTACATTTTTTGCTCTATGGTCAGGAAAAATACGTTTTTGTGCATACATAAATGTTTCAAAAACGTTTCATAAATTTTTGCCCGGCGCGCTAAAGAATAATTACAAAATACACCTCGATTTAAGATGGGTTTTGTGCTCAATTTTGCCATGCGCTCATCCGATTTACTTGCTTTTAAGGATTAACTTCTTAGGTTTTGAATATATATTCAAGACATAACTTCTCTGTCTTATTGTTTTGAGTTTGTTCATTCATACAATTAGCTCTAAAGACGATCGCAAGACTACAGCATCACTTCTCCGAAAACGTTGGTGAATCAGTCTTATCTTACTTTCAGGTTCAGTTTTTGGGCCTTTTTCGATCGGAAATAGGTTATTTGTTTTCAAATTGTCATGTTAATGACGTCCAAGTTTTTATGGGTCGTCCATTCGGTAGGATTTAAAAGCCCTTTTACATTTGGAAACTGATTTTTGGACGTAAAAAGTACATTTCTTCCTCATTCAAATTCACAGAAAGTTTAGCTCGTTTCACTTTGTGATAACTTTGATGCATTGACAGCTTCGACAGCTTTTGGTTAATTCAACTAATCAAATCATCTGGCCCATTCTAAAATGGATTGTGATTGGCTAATTTAAGTGTCTCTTATGAGAGTGTACAACACGATGACGTCACTTTCGTTCGCTTTGGAAATAAACTTTGTTTTGGAAATTAGAAATCAATGCATGGGGAATTTAACGGATTCTTTATCACATAAAACAAATAAAGAAAAAGCCTTGACTGTGCTCTGTTCTGTTGTAGAGCTTTTAGGAAGTGGCTAAAGCACTCATGAAGTAAGGAGAAACACTCGACAACATCTGCTGTTTCGCCCTTCACTTCTTTGGTTCTCTAGCCTCTTACTGCGTACTTTACAACAGAACAGAGAATAGTTAAGGCTTCTTTATTTGTTAAGTGAAAAGCCATGGTTGATGTTCAATCAGTAGAACTGACCTTAACAGGTCCATAATAAGAAGATCCTTTCATCTTTTTGAAGCTTTCCGGCGTCATCTTGCGTGTTTTGTTGTTCAGCTCACAAAGTCGTTTTGCAATATCTGCACCAGGACGAACATTAAATGACTTGCAGCTGTTATTTCTGAGGCATTTTTGGTGACATTCAAACTCATCAGCAACAGTAGACGCGTTCATAACATGATCAACTAAAATATGGTCTGAAAGATAAAGTAATAAAAAAACGAAGGAATTTGAAACAATCAGTAGGGTTAAACATGAACCAGGGACATGCCTTTTTCATAGAATTTAGCTGTACATTTTATGATAAAAGATCATTTCTTGTTTGCTATAAAATTGGATTGAATACATGCGACAATCATCAGAAGTATAAATAAAGTGATAAAAGCTATATTAATAAATGATTTTAACACGAGACAAGTCGGAATAATGAAAATGCTTTCAAAGTGCTTTTTTGTGCGAGTTCGTTATCTTAGATTTATTAAAATGGTGGGTATTTAAAAGATGTAATAAAAAACTATACTTTAGACTAAAACTAGTAAAATAAAGGTATTTTGCACAAAGATATTGAAAGAGGTCTCGAAAAACGTTTTATAAAGCAGCAGGTGTTAACTTGCCAGTGTGAGTTTCAAAAACGCTAGCACAGAAGTCCGAATTAGATATCACCAGTAAACTTGCAATCAGAACGTTAACAGTGAGAAAAAACAAACGAATGAGCCGCGAAGTATCCATCGACAGAAAATTTTTTGGTGAACTTTACTGTAGCTACATGTAAATGCACTATTACGTATCAGCCTTATACTGTGGGTGTTCAGTTTCAGTTTGTTTAGTTGTAAAACTCTATTGCAGTGGCAGCTCTCGGACAGTGCAAATTATTAATTCATGAGTGTATTCAGAACTACTAAATTAAAATTGAAAGTCGAGCTTAACTAAATTTTCAAGTAAAACTGTAAAACAAGCGTACTTTTTTTGTTCAAGGGAACCTCTCGTATTTTAAATACGAGTTCTAGTACTAACACGCCCCAGAGAACGCGTCCAGGACGGGGGTTCTTACATGTGATTGCCGAGCTAAAAAATGTAAATCATTCTGAAATACTAATGATTTACGGCCAGTTTAAATCGAACTCAGGGAAATAAATTAGCTATTGCAATGTTATGCCTATTGGGCATTCATAGGGGAATAGAGTGGGGCAATTGAACCATAAGGGTAAAATTAAAGAGATGGATGATTGAACCGGTTTTTGGCCTGAATCCATCTGCTTAGTGCAATGTTGATATTGTATTTAATAATTAAGATGTCACGTTTTGTCTTTTTAGTGTGGGGATTCTTAATTAGTCGACGGCCACTAAGCTAGCCAAAATACGCTGCGTAAGCAGGTTGCATATCCCCCAAAAATTTCACCTTTAAAAACAAAGAAAAAAAAGAAGAAATCCAAATTGCAAAAATTTTAGGGTGAATAGGGGAAGCTCTATCTATAGTTCAACTCGATCCTCCGAGTTCCGCGTGATATTCCACGAGAAAACCAATTTCGTTTTTTTAGTGGAACAGTGTTAAAGGGAGGTACCAATTAAGTGCGTCAAAATAATTAAAAAAGGACGCGAAAGAAATCGCGAAAAGGTCGCAAAGACTGAAAAGAAAGGTGTAAATTTGGATGGCAACTAACAGGGGCTCCGTACGGGTACAGAGAGTACGCAAAACACTTCAAAAAAGCTGCCCTAACCGAGTTAAAGGGGGAGAAAGGCCGCGGATATGTTGTTTGTCAGTTGGATGTTAATTGTCATTGGTTCCAAAACTAAGAAATCACTCGGCTGGTTTTGCAATTTAGACGGGGATAGAAGTCAAAGTTTTTATGAGACGAGTGAAATTGCTATTTTGGTCGACCTTACTTCACTGAGTTAAGTTCGACTACTCAGTCACAAACGCCGAACTTGGATAAGCGTCGTTCTAACTAAGTTCAAAAGTAATAAAGGGCGCGAAACATTTTAAAGTCGTCAGAGGAAGCCTGCTTTGCAGAAACCCGTTGATAAAAGACAATTTTCTTTGCTCCGACAAACAGCACATTAATTTGTAATGAATAAACAGCAAAAAACAGAGGAATATCCAGAAAACAGTAGAGTTTAACATGAACCTAGAATAACATTAATTGAGTTTTATAGCTGAACAGTTCTATAAAATCTTTCATGATAAAGAGATATACTCGCATGCAAATAAAATTGCGATTTGATACCGTCAAGCGCGAATCGTCAGAAGTAAAATACGTGATAAAAGTTTTAAGTAAGAGAAAAACGAAAAAAGGACCAGATGTATCAACTTCGCTATTTGCTTTTAGCCTGCTGCTCTCCTCTCTTGATGTGTGTGTCCTTTTTTTCTTCTTCTTTTTTGTTTTTTTGGTTTTGGTTTTGTTTCGTTTTTGTTTTGTAGTTTTTCTTTCTTTTGTCTCCTTTTACTTGTATTTAATTTGTTGTTTGTTAAAATAAATAAAAAAACACTTGGGTGTTTATACAAAAAAAAAAAAAAAAAAAAAAAAAAGTTTGGAGACAAGATGTCTCACTCTTAAAAAGCACACTGTTAATATTTATCTTTCAGCATGCAAAGCTTATTAGTAAATTGGCAGGGGCACCCAACGAGAACATAGTTCAAAACCACTTAAACAAAGCATTGTTAAACGTATTTTAGTTTTTAAACGGTAGATATAGGCATATTTTTATCCCCTGAAAATTTTTCATCTGTTCGGATTTCCTAGCTGAAAGTCTAGTGATCCGAAAATTATAGGGATCAAAACTTACCTTTTCGAAAATTTCAGCCAGAAAAAAGGCTCCCGACAATTCTAGGTGACCTTTTAACGGGTAAAAATCCGTTAAAAATGGGCAATTATGTCATTGTTTAGATGTTCGAAAATCCTAGGAGAGGCAGGCAAGCAAGAAATTTTACAACCAATGTTCCGAAAATTCGAGATCTCAAATCGTCTTCCGAACAGATATTTTCCGAAATTGTCGTTGGGTGCCCCTGAGTTGGTTATTCATCATGTTTCATTGTTAAAGCCCATTGATCGGATATTTATCGAACTTTCATAAGCTTTCTATATATCTTCAAAATCGGGGAGATAAGCCCAACAAATAGCTTTCAGAATCTCGTACACTGCTCGCAGTTTTTCATAGCTAATTACAACGTCACAACAAGAAGGCACGTTATACAAGGTCACTGTGCGACCTAAAAAAATGTTTATTATTCATTCAAAATATTCCCCGATTCTGATTGGCTAAAAGCACACGTTTAATTCACCATAACCAGTTACTGATCACCAAATTTGGAAGAATTTTGACTTTAACGAGGAAATGACGTCAAAAATGCAGCGTTTTCGCAGGTTAAGGCACCGTTAACCGAGAAGACCTGGGGACGAGGTTGAGTTGTTTTGGTTGTGAACTTGAAAAAATGGCGGACATTTCACTCGTCTCAAGAGTAAGAACTAGGCGAAAAAATTGCCAAAAACATGGCAGGAACAGCAAGAAGACAACTCGAAGGGCGACATTTGCTATTTGGAGAATATTTGCGGAGCTGGACAAACCTAAACGTACAGTACCGAAGATGAACTGAACATGATCTCCATAATTCTTCATAAGATACTCAGCCTCATTCATTAACTGTTAAATAACAGTACTTGTTATTTTTCTAGTGCAGTAAACTTCCACATTAATAACACCTTGATAAAACGGACAACAGCCTAATCCTTAGCACAAATTACAGATGTTTGACCAAACTGTCGATTTTTTTTTTTTAAAGCCTGTTTTACTGACTCATTTAAGGTCACAACATCACAATTTTATTGTTCTAAATCTAGCTTTAACCAACACACAGCGTCATCTCTCAACGAGTTACAACAGCTCCTGGTTACTATAAAAAACATTCATCTCTCTTTTTTCGTCATATAAATTTGTCTTTTTGGCTGGATTCATTATACAGTGGAAATTGATACTCAGAGTGCTCTGTCATGACGATTCAAGCTCCTAAAATTATTCAAGGAACTAAATTTGGAACTCTTAAAAGGCCCATGTTCAGTTTATTTCATCTGATTATTTTTTCATTTAATGGGAAAATAAAACGAACTATTAAGGGTACGACGTCCAGTGAGGAATATTTGAAATAATCGCGGCCTTCCCTCGAATAATCGTCCCCAGCTATTGTTCGAGGAAATACGGTATCGTGCTCGCATTGAAATCTAAACGTTCCCATTATCCTTTTTTCAGCAAGAGGTAAGTGCTTGCTGACGTTTCCTATTCAATCTATTCATAATTTGCAAGTTCAGTAAAAGACTTAATGGAAGAGACATCACTCTCTGTTTCGCAGAGATTTCACGCACGCTATCTTTTCCCTCTCCCAAGCCCTCCTGTCTGATCAGTTTTTGCTGCATCACATTGCAGACATGTAATTTAGTCCTACAGAATATTGCTGATATGTATGGAGGCAAAGAAGCAATGCACTTGCTACCATTGCACTTCAACTCGACAGAGAGGGGATAAAACGCGATGAGAAGATGGCGAGAGGGGCAGGGGGGGTTTCGCGATTATTCTAGTGAGGCGATGATTTTAAATATTCCCGTCAAAGGATGGCGATTATTCGAGACTGGCGATTAATCGTGAGACGTCCATTATTCGAGGAAATACGGTATTTTCCCAATACTAACTAGTGAGCGCGCACGTGAACCAATAGCCTCCCATGTAACGAAGCTCGAGGAACGTCTGCCCGGGAGCTCGAGGCTAGTGAACTACGTAGCGTCATTTTGGCGATTAATCGTAATAGCCGTCTTCGTGCATTATACTACGAGTTTTAGCGAGAATGATGTGGCGGTAAAAACAAGTTATCGAAAGTTAGAACCTTAACTTTTTTGCAATCGGAAGAGAGCTTAACCTTCTTCAATAAAGATAACCGTGCTGACCTTTCTGGTAAAAAAATGAAGTTTCCGGGATACCTATTTTTTTTAATACCCGAAAAAAGCTAAATCTTGTTTTTTATAGTAGTCGTCGTCCTCGAGTCTCTACTATCCTGTGGTTCTGCGATTTTCCGTAATGACGTAAATCGTTTGTACTGTTTTTACTGACGTGCCCACTTGTGGGGAACGATACTGTTTGTGTGCTTTTAAACAAAGAACACTGACACAGTATCACTGCAAACGCTGAAAACAACGTTGCACGCAATATACTTGTTATTTACGCATAATTGGGAAAGTCGTTCATATAAAGCCAGCTAGAAGCCAACTCGAAAAGATCATCTTGGAAATCCATCCATCTAAAACAATTACCAAAGCAAACTTTGAAAAGAGAACACATTTGTAGCTTAAATAAAACACGTCTCTAATGGCGTCATTCTATTTGAATTATTTTTGAAAACTCGTAACGTGGGCGATAATTTAGAGAGGTTTACAAAAAAAGATAATGTTGCAAAACCGCATCATAGTTGCCACCTGCTTCTTTTGAAAGACGATGGATTTCGCATCCGCGTCCTCTTTACTGAATAGTGTTATTTGCGTTGAACTTCCCGTTTTACAACTTAGAAAACATGAGGATCATTTTTACAAAAACGGAAGTATTAGTCGGAAGTCATAGAGTCGTACAATGTAACTACTCATAAAAGAGAGGTGTCATAATTATGCACGTGTACAAAGTTGGTTTCAAAAGCTTTCGCGTCTTGAAACCTTTAACTGTTGTTATTGTTATCAACTGATATTGTGTTGACAGAAAGATGACTGTTGCACTCTTCTTAACAAGTAAATAATTAATAAATTCAATAACACGTATAAAATGTGTCTTTTGGTCATGAATTAGTTGCTGAAAATACAAAGATTCAATGATTTTATGCACCGTCGGACCTAAAAAATATAATAATGGTAGCGGTCTTTTGGCGTCTCACTCGCTTGTTCGTTCTCACTGCTGTTATGGTAGTTTCATTGGTAATGTCCAAATCGGACTTCTGCGCAAGTGTTTTTGAAACTCAAATTGGTAAGTTAACGCCTATAATTAACTAAAAATTTCAAACCATCTTTATCATTCACATACTGAGTTCATTTCCTCACATTATAATTGTCGTGTTTTTGGAAAACAAAATGCTCTACACGTGTCGCTTTTAATGGTTGTAATGTTGAGACACGAACTAGTAAATCTGACATGAATCAGACTGGCAAAAACACCTCTGTCCTTTGGGGTAATGATAGAAAAAGAAGTCAATCTCAGGGAGTGTTTGTCCGATACCAGACATCGGCTGAGATTAGTAAGCTGAAATAACGAGACACATCCTCAACACTCACTGAAGAATTCAAAAGGAAAGTTGACCGTATTACCGAGAGGTGGCCGTAAGGCGGGGTTCCAATGAACCAATGAATCCAGTGAATCCGTTAAAAATGGGCAATTATGTCATTTTTTAGATGTTCGAAAATCCTAGGAGAGGCAGGCAAGCAAGAAATTTTACAACCAATGTTCCGAAAATTCGAGATCTCAAATCGTCTTCCGAACAGATATTTTCCGAAATTGTCGTTGGGTGCCCCTGAGTTGGTTATTCATCATGTTTCATTGTTAAAGCCCATTGATCGGATATTTATCGAACTTTCATAAGCTTTCTATATATCTTCAAAATCGGGGAGATAAGCCCAACAAATAGCTTTCAGAATCTCGTACACTGCTCGCAGTTTTTCATAGCTAATTACAACGTCACAACAAGAAGGCACGTTATACAAGGTCACTGTGCGACCTAAAAAAATGTTTATTATTCATTCAAAATATTCCCCGATTCTGATTGGCTAAAAGCACACGTTTAATTCACCATAACCAGTTACTGATCACCAAATTTGGAAGAATTTTGACTTTAACGAGGAAATGACGTCAAAAATGCAGCGTTTTCGCAGGTTAAGGCGCCGTTAACCGAGAAGACCTGGGGACGAGGTTGAGTTGTTTTGGTTGTGAACTTGAAAAAATGGCGGACATTTCACTCGTCTCAAGAGTAAGAACTAGGCGAAAAAATTGCCAAAAACATGGCAAGAACAGCAAGAAGACAACTCGAAGGGCGACATTTGCTATTTGGAGAATATTTGCGGAGCTGGACAAACCTAAACGTACAGTACCGAAGATGAACTGAACATGATCTCCATAATTCTTCATAAGATACTCAGCCTCATTCATTAACTGTTAAATAACAGTACTTGTTATTTTTCTAGTGCAGTAAACTTCCACATTAATAACACCTTGATAAAACGGACAACAGCCTAATCCTTAGCACAAATTACAGATGTTTGACCAAACTGTCGATTTTTTTTTTTAAAGCCTGTTATTACTGACTCATTTAAGGTCACAACATCACAATTTTATTGTTCTAAATCTAGCTTTAACCAACACACAGCGTCATCTCTCAACGAGTTACAACAGCTCCTGGTTACTATAAAAAAACATTCATCTCTCTTTTTTCGTCATATAAATTTGTCTTTTTGGCTGGATTCATTATTCAGTGGAAATTGATACTCAGAGTGCTCTGTCATGACGATTCAAGCTCCTAAAATTATTCAAGGAACTAAATTTGGAACTCTTAAAAGGCCCATGTTCAGTTTATTTCATCTGATTATTTTTTCATTTAATGGGAAAATAAAACGAACTATTAAGGGTACGACGTCCAGTGAGGAATATTTGAAATAATCGCGGCCTTCCCTCGAATAATCGTCCCCAGCTATTGTTCGAGGAAATACGGTATCGTGCTCGCATTGAAATCTAAACGTTCCCATTATCCTTTTTTCAGCAAGAGATAAGTGCTTGCTGACGTTTCCTATTCAATCTATTCATAATTTGCAAGTTCAATAAAAGACTTAATGGAAGAGACATCACTCTCTGTTTCGCAGAGATTTCACGCACGCTTTCTTTTCCCTCTCCCAAGCCCTCCTGTCTAATTAGTTTTTGCTGGATCACATTGCAGACATGTAATTTAGTCCTACAGAATATTGCTGATATGTATAGAGGCAAAGAAGCAATGCACTTACTACCATTGCACTTCAGCTAGACAGAGAGGGGATAAAACGGGATGAGAAGATGGCGAGAGGGGCAGGGGGGTTTCGCGATTATTCCAGTGAGGCGATGATTTTAAATATTCCCGTCAAAAAGTTGAATTATTTTTGAAAACTCGTAACGTGGGCGATAATTTAGAGAGGTTTACAAAAAAGGATGATATTGCAAAACCGCATCATAGTTGCCACCTGCTTCTTTTAAAAGAAGATGGATTTCGCATGCGCGTCCTGTTTAAATAGTGTTATTTGCGTTGAACTTCCCGTTTTACAACTTAGAAAACATGACGATGATTTTTACAAAAACGGAAGTATTGGTCCAAAGTCATAGAGTCGTACAATCTAACTACTCATAAAAGAGAGTTGTCATAATTATGCACGTGTAAAAATTGGTTTCAAAAGCTTTCGCGTCTTGAAACCTTTAACTGTTGTTATTGTTATCAACTGATATTGGATTGACAGAAAGATGACTGTTGCACTCTTCTTAACAAGTAAATTATTAATAAATTCAATAACACGTATAAAACGGGTCTTTTGATCATGAATTAGTTGCTGAAAATACAAAGATTCAGTGATTTTTTGCACCGTCGGACCTAAAAAATATAATAATGGTGGCGGTCTTTTGGCGTCTCACTCGCTTGTTCGTTCTCACTGCTGTTATGGTAGTTTCATCGGTAATGTCCGAATCAGACTTCTGCGCAAGTGTTTTTGAAACTCAAATTGGTAAGTTAACGCCTATAATTAACTAAAAATTTCTAACCATCTTTATGATTCCCACACTTATGTCCAGGATCGATCTTGTTAGCAAAAATTTGCTAGCAAATTGCTTTCGCAACTGTCGCAAAAAAAATAATTGAGAAAAAATTATGTAAGAAAATCACTTACAAATATCGCAAAAATAACAAATCCAGCAAGAATCAATACTAAGAAAAAAAAAAGAAACCAAGAAGGACCCCGAAATGTCCGCAAATATCGCAAAAGTAACAAGGATTTTTCTTGCTAGCTGAAAACACCCGTAACAAATATCGCAAAAATAACAAATCTAAAAAGAATCAAGACTTGGAAACAGAAGAAGCCAAGAAGGGCCCCGAAATGTCCGCAAATATCGCAAAAATCGCAAAAGTAACAAGGATTTCTTTTTTGCTAGCTAAAAACACCCATGACAAATATCGCAAAAATCGCAAAAATAAGAAATCTAACAAGAATCAAGACTTGGAAACAGAAGAAGCCAAGAAGGGCCCCGAATTGTCCCCAAATATCGCAAAAATTGCAAAAGTAACAAGGATTTTTCTTGCTATGTGAAAAGATTGAGCAACAAATATCGCAAAAATAGCAAGAATAACAAATTTAACGAAATACTTCACTTAGAAAGACAAAAAGTCAAGAAGGGCTTCGAGATGTCCGCAAATTTCGCAAAAATCGCAAAAGTAACAAGAATTTTTCATGCTATGCGAAAAGACTGAGTAACAAATATGGCAAAAATTGCAAGAATAACAAATTTCACAAAATTCTACACTTAGAAAGACAAAAGGCCAAGAAGGGCTTCGAGATGTCCGCAAATTTGGCAAAAATCGCAAAAGTAACAAGAATTTTTCTTACTATGTGAAAAGACTGAGCAACAAATATGGCAAAAATTGCAAGAATAACAAATTTCACAAAATTCTACACTTGGAAAGAGGAAAGCTCAAGAAGGGCTTCGAGATGTCCGCAAATTTCGCAACGTTCTTGTCCAGTAATTTTGTAATGCTTTCCATTTTCGCGAAAATGAAATCATCAGTTACAAACGTGACATAATTACTGACAGTAGCAAAATGCTATAATATCAATCTGTGTATGCTTCGTTCTTCCATCAACATACAGCTACAATGCATAGAAAGGAGTGTCGCAGAAGGGGGGCAATTTTCAGCAATAAAAGGGGGTGGTTAACAATCGTTCCAAAATATCAAGAATAGCAGATTGTGAAAAGTAAACAGGTCATAAGATCCGCGCATTATACATGAATGTTGCGGTGCAATACCCATAGTTTTCAAACAGGGATTGCCGAAAGTAACAAGAATTTTACTGCCATGTGAGACGATTAAGTACCAAATATGGCAAAATGCCACAAATTGCGCTTGAGTAACAAGAATAGGCAAGAATTGTTGAAGGGCAAGAAAGGGGCCAAGAACACCCGCGCATCACTGTTTTTCCCTAATAGTAATGCTTATCTTTACTGGGATACGTTCTTGTCCAGTAATTTTGTAATGCTGTTCCATTTTTCGCGAAAATGAAATCATCAGTTACAAACGTGACACTTTTTATAATTACTGACAGTACCAATCTGTGTATGCTTCGTTCTTCCATCAACATACAGCTAGCTAGGATGGCAAGAAAAATCCTTGTTACTTTTGCGACTTTTGCGATATTTGCGGACATTTCGGGGCCCTTCTTGGCTTCTTTGCTTTTTGAGTTTGGAATTTTGTTACATTTGTTATTTTTGCGATATTTGCGATATTTGTCACGGGTATTTTTAACTCGCAAGAAAAATCCTTGTTACTTTTGCAATTTTTGCGATAATTGCGGACATTTCGGGGCCCTTCTTGGCTTCTTTGCTTTCTAAGTCTGGAATTTTGTTACTTTTGTTATTTTTGCGATATTTGCGATATTTGTCACGGGTGTTTTTATGTCGCAAGAAAAATCTTTGTTACTTTTGCGATTTTTGCGATAATTGCGGACATTTCGGGGCCCTTCTTGGTTTCTTCTTTTTCTAGGTCTGGAATTTTGTTAAATTCGTTATTTTTGCGATTTTTGCAATATTTGTCACGGGTGTTTTTATGTCGCAAGAAAAATCTTTGTTACTTTTGCGATTTTTGCGATAATTGCGGACATTTCTGGGCCCTTCTTGGCTTCTTCTTTTGCTAGGTCTGGAATTTTGTTAAATTTGTTATTTTTGCGATTTTTGCGATATTTGTCACTGGTGTTTTTAGCTCGCAAGAAAAATCGTTGTTACTTTCTCAATTTTTGCGATAATTGCGGACATTTCGGGGCCCTTCTTGGTTTCTTCTTTTTCTAAGTCTTTATTCTTGTTAAATTTGTTATTTTTGCGATATTTGTCATGGGTGTTTTTAGCTAGCAAGAAAAATCCTTGTTATATTTCCGATTTTTGCGATATTGGCTGACATTTCGGGGTCCTTCTTGACTTCTTTTTTTTCTAAGTCTTGATTCTTGTTAGATTTGTTATTCTTGCAATTTTTGCGATATTTGTCATGGGTGTTTTTAGCTAGCAAGAAAAATCCTTGTTATATTTCCGATTTTTGCGATATTTGCGGACATTTCGGGGTCCTTCTTGGCTTCTCTTTTTTCTAAGTCTTGATTATTGTTAGATTTGTTATTCTTGCGATTTTTGCGATATTTGTCATGGGTGTTTTAAGCTAGCAAGAAAAATCCTTGTTATATTTGCGATTTTTGCGATATTTGCGGACATTTCGAGGTCCTTCTTGGTTTCTTTTTTTTCTAAGTCTTGTTTCTTATTAGATTTGTTATTCTTGCGATTTTTGCCATATTTGTTAGTGATTTCTGACATAATTTTTTCCTAATTACTTCTTTTACGACAATTGCAAAAAACATTTGCTAGCAAATTTTTGCTAACAAGATCGATCCTGGACATATCTCGATTCCCATGCTGAGTTCATTTCCTCACATTGTAATTGTCGTGTTTTTGAAAAAAAAAAGCTCTACGCGTGTCGTTTTTAAGTCAAATGGTTTTAATGTTAAGACACAAGCTAGTAAATCTGGCATGAATCAGACTTGCAAAAACACCTCTGTCCTTTGGGGTACCGATAGAAAAAGAAGTCAATCTCAGGGAGTGTTTTGTCCGATATCAGACATCGGCTGAGATTAGTAAGCTGAAATAACGAGACACATCCTCAGCACTCACTGAAGAATTCAAAAGGAAAGTTGACCGTATTACCGAGAGGTGGCCGTAAGGCGGGTTCCACTGTACTAAGTTAAAATTTTAACCGGGCATTGAACAAAAATCGTCAAACTGATTACGGTAAACTTATTAGTTCCTTGAGACTTTTTTTCAGTTTTCTCATCCATTTGTTGACCATTTTCAGACCATGTGTTAGTTGGTAATGTTATTAACACGTCCGTTGTTGCTGAGGCTGTTGAATGTCACCAAAAATGCCTCAGAAATACCAGCTGCAAGTCGTTTAATGTTCATCCTGGTGCAGATGTTACTAAACACGTTTGTGAGCTAAACAACAAAACACGGAAGATGAAGCCGGATGATTTTATAAAGAAGAACGGGTCTGCTTACTATGGCTCAGTGAAGGTTAGTAAAAGCTAAATCAAATGAACGATGTCAAATTAAACCAGAGAGTTTTTTGAATTCCAAGGTATGAGGCTATACCCTTACTTTTTTAATTGGAAATAGGGGTAATTGAAATAACACCGCTTGGTTTCTATTGTTCACAATATAAAGTCCACCCGCGTTCAGAGGTATGATATTATCATTAAATTATGTTTTCGTCCTGTTTGTGCAACGCAGGTGTCCTGTGTTCCTGTGTTCCTGTTTCTCACAATAAAAATAAACCAACTAACAGCGGTCAGTGTCACCCTGGATACGAAGGAAAACGATGCGAGAGGAGTGAGTTATGCTTCGTTATTATTAATAGCGGAGCTCAACACGCGTGCGAGGAGTTCCATACCTAAGAAAATTTGGTTATCTTTGCATCCGATAAAAAATCACGTTATCATACATGCAGCCTGCCTAGCAGGCGCAAGAAAGAACGGGCGCGCGAGCGTTCTTTCTTGCGCCTGCTACGCCGGCTAAAGTACGTCCGCCCATCCGTCCGCACCACAGGGAAACCAATGTGAAATGTCAAACGTTCTAGCCGTGTGGGAGCCTGTAACCAGTGTTTAACTTGATAATCGACATCCATGTTATGACCATTTCTTAGCTTTTAATTGATCGCAGACTCCTTTTGTGTTTTTCAGTCATGGTTCTCCCCTAAAGTTAAAGTACAGATTTGTGGATTTCTTTGTAATGGCTCAAGTCCATTGTCTGAAGTAAATTTAAAATGCATAAACGGGAGCTTCGCTTTTAGCTCTGGCTAAATCTATGTATTATTTTCACTGGAAAGCAATGGCGAAACTGATTCTACGTAAAACTGTTCTAGCTAAAAAGAGATCGCAAAAACTCGTTCTCCCAATCACATGCTGTGTCAGTGATGTGTTTTGTGCACATCATTCAGTGCATGGGTTTTCCATATTTCCCGCCTTTCTTGATTGTAGCTCCCTTAATACTTAGCTCATTTAAGACAACAAGTATAACTTTACCTTGATAGAAAGAGGATTTTTTTCTCAAAACATGAACAACAGTTTGGAAATAGTAAAAATAGGTTTGTAAATCTCAGTGTCACGTGAGAAGATTATGGAAGTCTGCCCAACAATATAGAGGAAATTGTGGAAAAACTAACAACAAACACCACTTCCAAAAATTTACTTACTTTAAAAGTCTTTCTCTGTTTTTTGTTGCTCATTGCGGCTAGTTTCAGTTACAAATTGCTACTGTTTTTCAGTTGAATAAAATACTTTCTTATCCCTTCCCCTTAATTATTGACTATTTTCGAATCTCCCATAGCGCACTCTGTTTTCCCCCCAAATTTGTTTAAAAGTGTTTGTTTTCATATGCTCTAGGGAATATGCAGTTCCCCAGGAGCATTTGAAAATAATAATATACAAAATTTAAGGGGTAAACAGAGGCTATTCTGGGATAACGAGACAAATAATTCGAGAAGGTAGTAGAGGAGTTTTTTTTAACAATGACACTGGAGGAGACCAGCGAAATGTCAAACTTAGTGAGTTTATTAATGGGTGAAAAAACTTTAAAAGTGTGAAATGTATAGCAGCGAAATTTAGTAGTTTAGTTTAATGTAAAGAGTAAATTGAAAGATTAAACTGGCAGGAAGAATGTCTCAATGTGTCTGTAATTAAGCAAAAACGAAGCGGATGGTGCTTTGTGCCGAATTCACAAAGGAATAAGTGCTTGTCAGTAATCCAAAAAGCGAGCTTTGTTCTCTATAGTCGAACCTCCCGTAAGCGACCACCCAAAATGCGATGATTTAGTTGTCGCTTACAAGTATCGATCAACAGAAAAAGGTCCCGACAAATATTATGGCAAACCCGGAATAAAACTGTCAGGCTACTAAACCGGTCGCGGTGGCTTATGAGAGGTGGTCGTTTAAAAAAGGTTCTAATATCAGAGCTTTGACTGAAAAAAAAATTGGTGTTTTGAATACGTGGTCACTCCCGGGGGGGGGGGGACTCCGCATATGAAAGGGGTGGTGATGCTCGTCGGAAATTTTGAATAAACCCCTAAAGGAGACCGATCTGGGCGTGGCCCAAGCTTTTTTTGACCCCTAAAAGAGACCATGTTAAAACACAGACAAATGGGAAAACTTGGATTATATGAATGGAGTAACTAAAACGAATTAAAAATATACACATCAAATTTATATTTTTATATTTTTTCGCGTGCAACCCTAAACGAGACCTTCACGGCATATATGATGGCGTTTTGCCCAGAACACCCTAAATGAGACCAAAATCCGAAATTTACAACCCCAAGGCGAAACGACGAGCATCCCCACCCCCTTCATATGCGGAGTCCCCCCCCCCGGGGTCACCCGCTCATGGAGGGCGGTTCGGCTGTAATTCCTTTATTAATTTTTTTCTTTTCTTTTCCTTTGCACGTCTGAAACGTTTAAGCGCATTTTGCAGAGAATATTACTTGAGTGTGAAAATGTATTGTTTTCTTTAGTTGTAATGCACCAGCCTGCTCCAAGACCTTTTAGGTCTTGTAAGGACATCCGGGACGCTGGGTACGCCAAGGGAGACGGGAGGTATATAATCGACCCTGAGAATAATGGAAATCCTTTGAAGGCTTATTGTGATATGACAACTGACGGAGGTAAGATTCGCCATATTCTTTTATCTGTGATTTCTTAAGCAAAGTACCAAGCTTTTTGAGAAAAATCCACTTTTCAGCATAAAACAACCCAATCTGGCCATTTAATGTAAAATCAGGTGAAAAAATCGGCAAAAGGCGATTTTTAGGGTTTTTGATTAAAAATGTGATTTTTTCGTATCACCACGAAAATCATCGGGATAGACACCATAGCAGATTAATAATCCACTGCGCGAGACTATTCACAGTACAATGTATTCAAGTGTGAATAAATGCAATAAAATTGCTGTGACAACGAAGAAACTTGGGTAAATTAGCAGAGTAGCTAAAGTCGTGAGCATAGTAGATAGATTTGTTTTCAATGAAATGATAGGCCAGCCTTTTGTCATGGTTTAGGGTAATTAAAATAATCGACAAGACATTGTAAACTCCAAACTCAGAAGTGGTAGTGATGTTGGTGGTGGTGGTGGGAGAAGGGGGGGGGGGGGGTGGTTGAAACATTTTAGGGATATACCTTTGTAACATCTGGGTTTACTGGGGAAAACAGGGAAAATTCTTGCATTCGAAGGTAATAAGTTATAGAAATAGAACTCCTTAAGACATTGTTTATCTTCCTGATTTTAGGAGGCTGGCTTCTTGTTTCTAACGTTACGATGAATTCAACGAATATACTGGGCCTAAGCTTGTATATTTATCTTTATGATTTTAGGAGGTTGGCTTCTTGTTTCCAACGTTGTGATTGGTTCAACTACTCCCTCTCAGCTACCAGTCAAGACTTCATACCGTGGAATAACCATTGATCAAATGGTTCTCACGAAAACCGCCATGAATGAGCTGAGAACAAACTTGTCTTTCACCCAACTGAGATTCCACTGCTTTAAAAAATATGGACGTACGTTCCACGTTACCACTGCTGCCAACAGCAGAGGTGAAGCTGTAGTTCAGTACTTCAGCGGTCAGACAGATGTCCAGCCCGCCTCGTGTGGCTCATATGTCATTAGGGAAAATGACAACTCAAGGCTGGCAAGAGTTTGTCAGAATTGGGGATTGGAAAATGGCGTGTACACAATTGGCAAATGGGGTCATGGTCAAAATCAAGACAGGCTGTATATACATCCTGCTTTTACATTTGGCAAATATCATTGGTACATGAACCCACCTTATTTTCTTTGCGATGATGACATCCCAAATCCAACATCTTCTGGAGATTTCTGGAAAGTCTATGTTCGCTAAGAACTTGAAAAATTGATTGCAGTGGTCAAATATATATTATCTTATTAAGAGACTTTCTTTGTACAGTTATTCAAAAATTGTGTTTAATAATAGGTATCACGGAGGAAATTAGTCATTATGCTAAATTTTCATATTTATTTGCATTTCTATCTGTTTCTATCGTCCAATCATTAACTCTTATTTTCCATATTTATCCTTATTTATTAGGATTTACGCTTACTTAGGCACTTAAGCTATTTATTGATTTTTCGAATATATTTCGAATAGTATTGTTCTCCCTAACATAACCTACAGATTATCTGTTTATGGTGCCTCCGTTGCGGAAATTAATGTCCTTCAGCAATTTTTAGACATAAGCTATAAGTTACTCTTTATATCTACACAGTTAAATATTAGATCATTACCACAAAAACAAGATAAAGCGATCTTTCAAAAAGCTAAACAGCATGATAACCACCCTCTGAAGGTGTGCTTACCGCAAGAAAAGAACAATCTAACCTGCAATCTTAGACGTAAAAGCTTCCAAAGGCCAAACATAAACACAGAACGTTATAAGAACACATTTGTAAATAGATTAATTTTTTAATACAATCTTTTATGATATTTTATGTCAGACATGTGTAACTAGTTTTTCGCATTTGTCAATCTTTTTATTCTATTGTAATTTAGCTGAACTTTTAATCTTTTTATCCTGTAACATTGGATATGTATTCTTATCTAATGAGCAATAAAGACGTTTATTATTTATTATTATTAGAGAGGATTATAACCTTACACTTATAAACCCTGGGGGATTATCATTACCATGGGGGAGGATCGACCCCTAGAGAGGATTATAACTTCACACACCTATACCCTGGGGATGGATTATCAACCTCTAGAAAGGCTTACCACCCTTTCACACATTACCCTGGGGGATGATCAACCCCTAGAGAGGATTATAACCTCTCACGCATATATCCTGGGGGATAATCAGCCTCTAGATGGCCTCTTACACTTTACCATTGGGGATATCAACCCCAATCTCTCCTCTCACTTTACCCCAGGGATTTTGGCCGAGTTGGATTTGGAAGTGTTTAGCCCTGGGCAAAACATTGTTGGCTGTTACATGCTGCGTCCGTTTGCACATAGCCTGCGTGGCAAGCGTTTCCAATCGAGTTATTGCGCGAAAGTTAGAGCAGAAGCAAAAAAAAAAAGGTTCCTTCTTTCCCCTCCCCCTCTCCCGTCATTCATTTTTTTTTCGCTCTTGTCCCAGCTTTCTGGACGAACCTCGCGAGGAAACGCTTGCTACGCAGGCTAGTTTGCACACCTTGTTGGTAGTTGTTGCGCAAAGTTTGAAGCTGATCAAACTACCAACAGTGTTAGAAGTTACTGGGTCCGTCGACCGTACGTAGCTTTACGCCCATGGATGAAAGTCAGTTGCAGAATAAGGGTTATGGGTCGAAAAAGTTAATCACGAATGAATTTTTTCCTCAATAAATGGTAAGTATTAATTTACTACTTTCACAAAGACCATAATGCGCCTTGTTTGCCCCTCAAAATTTTGCATAACCATTTTTCTCAATTTCTCCTGGGTATTACAGTCATCCTAAGAGAAATCGAAGACAATGGTTATGCAAAATTTTGGAGGTAAACAAGGTGCATTCAGGGCCCCCGGAGCGGATTTTCAAGTGGGGGGGGGGGGGGGGGGGCTAATACGAACGCGTAAGCGTAACCATACTAGTGAGGGCAAACTAGTGGGAAAGTTTCAAATTTAAGTCTTCTGAAATGGCTATAAAAGCATCTAAAACTGCCAATAGTAATGTAAAACAATTATGTAATTATTACATCGGCACTTAAAACAACAATTTACCAACTGGCCCCACGTTATACCAAAATTAAATGAATAGACTTTGAAGCTAAACCCAACACATGCAACGGTGGAGTGTCACCCGGACATTTTTAACTAGGATTCTCTGAGGGTGCCAAAGTTGGCTTTCCGATTGTCATTAAGAGCTACAAACTCACTGGCAACAGCTACAAGAAAAAGTTTGTCTGTTCTCTGTTTGTGGGTGTTCAGTATTGTAAGATTACTAAACCTTGTTTGTGTGGTAAGTGACAGATCTGGGTAACCAAAGTAAAAAAAAAAATTACCGTCCAAAAAAGTGGGCAGGGCTAAGGCCCCCCAGGCCCGCCCCCTGCGAGGTCCCTGGCATGATGATCTATGTGAAAATTTTGAATTGCATCTGATCATGAAGTATGAATTTTTTATCTTTTCAGCTCGATTCGTTAGGTGGAATTTACACGCGGCCTTGATTACCGTAGTTATTCGATTAACCGTCCTGGGCGCTTATTAAATTTTTGGACCTTGAGAGCGGGCGCTTCTTCGAAGCTGGGCGCTTATTAAATTTTCATCATTTTCAGCAAGTGAAGTATGTTTATTTTGCAACAAGACAATAAATGCTAATAACAAAACGCGAAGAAGTAACAAAACAAGGTTTCTGTAAAATACTCTGAAGAAAACTCCGTCCTCGAGTAAGTCTCTTATTAGAATTTATTAATACAAGTGGATGGGATGGGGGTAAGCACTTATTTCAGTTTGATTGGGGGAGGGGAGGGGGTGGGCGCCTATTCGAGGCTAGGCGCTTATTAACTTTTTCTGCCTTTAGGATGGGCGCTTTTTCGAGGTGGGCGCTTATTCGAGGTTGGGCGCTTATTCGAATAAATACGGTATGGAAATTTAAACAACACACTTCTTCATTTGTACGATGACTTGATTTTACTACTACTAACAGAAACGTTCAGGGTTTTGCTTTTGTTGCAAATAAGGGCTTATTTTAGTTGCCGCTAACAGCATCGGTGAAGCTGTTGTCCAGTACTTCAGCGGTCAGACGGATGTCCAGCCCGCCTCGTGTGGCTGATATGTCAGAATGGAAAATGACAACTCATATTTAGGTGGAGATTGTAAGAAATGGAAAAATGGCAAATGGGGGATACATAATGCAAAAGAAAAAGGGTAAAGGGTATTTACTATGAAGGCCTATACGTGGAATCTCCGCCCGACAGGGGAACCTTTTTCAGGTTTCATATAAGTACATGAAAGGGTGAGGATTGATTAGTTGACGTAAATGAAAGGGCAGTAAAATCTGTCATTTTGTTTAGTAAAAAGGCCAAAAAGGACTAAAAGATGCATTTTATGGCTGTGAAAATGTCGAGGAAACGTTATGTAAAACTTTGTACAGTACCTCTGGGTTTCTAGGTTTTACTGACCATCAGAAAAAGGGATAATCGTTACAAGGAAATCTCTTTTTGCGCACAAACTGCTGGGTGAAGAAATGAATTGATCGAAAATTGACGTGGCTAATCTAGCAAATAAGGAAATTGCACCATGTTTCCTGGCTCACTTGGGTTTTCAACCTGGCTCTTAGGCTTTGTTTACACTATACCAGACAGCTTTTGCGCCGCCATGTAAACCATCGGATACTGAGCTTCAATCTGTTTACACATTTCATTTTTCTCTTTATGCAAAGATCAAATTTTATTTCAATATTACCTCGATTTATATGAGGGATTTAAAGCAAAATGAAATCTAACTTTGATTAATTCAAGCCAACTTCTTGATTAAATCAGATGAGCATTTTTTCGCTTTTTGGCTACTTTGAAAGAAATTTGGATTCTTATGGCGGTTCATGTTTATGGCAAAATTGTACAGAACTGTCTTCTAAATTGATACATCAATAACAGGTGACACTATGATCCCTTTCCATTACTTTAACGTAAATTAAACTTTAGCTTCAACGTTGTCCTTTCCAAGACCATTCGAAAACGTATTGTTCGCCTTAGTTCAACTTAATCCAGGGAATATATTCTATCATTACTAAAGGCTTTTGCACCAATGATTGGATCGACTGTTAAAAATGGCAACGGTCGCTTAAGGGGGAGAAATAGGCGACGTCGAAGAATAATTTTTTATCGTGGTGACGAGGAGGAAGAAGTTAGCCTGTTCAAAGTATAGAACTGTTTTCGAATAATCGAGTGGAGAAGCCGTTACGACACTTTGCCATGGTAGCAAAATTTCTGGATGACAACAAACCGAAAAAGTCACTTAATAATTGAACTCGCATTGTTTCAAACTTCATCGATCTTATTCACTTTCATTTAATTTGTCAATTGTTGGCGAAATTTTCTGGGGTTGTACCCGAAAGGACTGTATCTAAGTTTAGAAAAAGAAAAACAATTTTCGTTTGTTTTCACCTAACCCATAAAGCAGGCGCGTGAAATTAGGACGTTTAATGTGCAGTCGAGCAACGACGGCTAAGAAATGTACAAATAAAGCGTGATGCACGGGCAAAGTTGTTTTTTAGCTAATATAAACCTATTACTTTTTGACCTTCTCACTGCGCCATCGTCGTTGCTTAAGCTCGGTACTTTTGTGATCCAGAAATTTTGTTACCATGGGAACGTGACGTCAGGCTTCTCCTCTTTATTATTTTTTCCTAGTAGGTCGTTTCCCTTTGTTTTCACAGATCTTTCCGTCTAAAACCTGTGGTGAAAATTTCAGTTTTAAGTCACATATTAGATCATTAATAAATAAATTTCCAAGTCTGTACAGGGGGATGGGGGGAGGAGGCGCACTCTGAGCTTGCAGGGCTATTTGAACCGTGTAAAAGAACAAAAGAATTAGAGGAAAAAATGGGAGGAAAAATGGGAGAATTTTTCTTTAACTATCCGACAGAATATGCTAATAGTCGGTTCATAAAAAAAGCTTCAGCGTATTCTCGACGATAGTATCTTGGAGTTTCAAGCCTGATACTTAGGCTATTACTGTTGCGAAAGAAAAACTGCAACGGATGGCAATACGAGTGAACGAGTGAATTGTGGAAAGATGAGAGCTTACAGCTGTATCTTATCGAATCTCAAAGTCCAGTCGACCTTAAGAGGACCTTAAGAAGGGAACTTCTTAAATTTTCAAAAACAACCAAGACCCTCCACGTACATCTACTTCCGAGGTAAGACGATAACTCGATAAGCCTTCCTGTTGCTTCTTAAGGCGGAAAAACCTTATATATATATATATATGTAATTGGTAGATTGAAATTGGCCAAATGGACTGTTTTATTTTTATTTAAAATAGTTACAAGTTGTTTAATTTATTGTTATGTGGATAAAAAGCGGAGTTTTTAGTGTTATAAAACTACAATAGGTGGGGTAAAACATTTTTATGCGAACAGGTGTTTTTACTTACCAACTTGAGTTTTGAAAACGCTGGCGCAGAATTCAGAGTTTTTTTTATTATTTAATTTATTATTTGAGCTAAATTTACATCACACAAAACGTATACATATTACAACTTGACGAAACAAACATAAAAATAGCTGAGGTTACATTTATGCTTGAATTCGCTTAGCTACTTACAATAAAAGGAAAGGACGGTGAACGGTGGACGGTGGATGGCTCAATTTTGCAGGACATGGCTAAGTCAAAGCGATTAGCTAGAGGATAGCCAGTGCAAGCAACAAATTTAAATAAGAAAAAATTTCCATTTGTTTGAAAAGACGGTGAAAGAATTACAGCGGAGTGCTTCTTGTTTTTCCATCTCAATGACGGAATTTAATTTGCCCTTAAAAAGAGTCATGGAGGGAGACGTACCTGCAAGTTTGCTCGAGTATATATGACATCTCCCAATAAGAAGAACGAGATCAATGGTGGTAGAGGGTGCAAATTTAGAGAGTCCCGTCAGATGCAAATCGGTTAGTGCAATACTCTTGAGGCCCTTTTGAATTAAAAATTGTTTAACATCATTCCAAAAAGCAATTGTTGCCGAACATCTCAGAAATAGATGAGATATAGACTCTATTTCCCTTTGGCAAAAACAGCATTTGTCCGATTGCTTTAAATTAATTTTCTTTAAAAAATCATCAGTAGCAATCCTCCGATGCAAAAACTTATAATGAAAAGTTCTTAATTTTTTAGAAGCCGTACAGTGGAAAGCGATTGTGTATGCATCTTTCCAATCAATGTCACTTGCATTTTCGACTTGAAGGTCACTGAGCCACTTCTCTTGGCTTCTAATGGGTGTAGAGATTCTTTTTCTCGGTAGCGACTTATAAATAAAGTTGTTAACTTTACTTTTAGATGTTAATTCAGTTATAGATGTTCCCTCGGTGGAAACAACCTCGTACGTCGGTTCATTTTGCACCTTATTTATAAGTGATTTGACTGCTGAAGCTATACTACAATATTCTAACCAATTTAACTCCTGAAAATTTGATTTCATGGCATCATATCTGAGGAGGTTCCCACCCTCATCTAATAGATGAGAAATTTTGCAGACACCATGGTCCATCCAGTGTTTACGGAATACAGGCTGATTGTCAATTCTTACCAATGAATTAAGCCAAATAATCTGCCACATTTGCAATGGAGATGGCTACAGCATCAGAGAAATGCAATTCCGCCCAGATTGACATGACCTCACATACAAAAGGATTACGTATTTTTAACAGTGGAATGTCATCTTTGTGTAGATTACAAGAGAAAATAAATTTCCCACCATACATTTTAAGATTAACATCAAAGAAAAACTTCGATCTTCCATTATTTGTCGGGTCAAGGTACTTCTTGATCCGGGATGCTTTCAGAGACTTATTGAACGTATGTATATCAATCATCCTCAAACCACCCTGCTCATAATCCCTTATGATATGCTCTCTTTTAATCTTGTCGCCTTTACCTTCCCAAAGGAACTCAAAAAGAAGTTTGTTGACCGTTTGCAGTGCTTTTGTTTTAGTAGGGAGCGGAGTCAAAATATAAATGAGTTGAGAGACCAGAAGACTTTTGATAAGAGTGATTTTTCCCAATAAGGTGAGTCTCCTAAATTGCCATGTTTCAATAACGTTTTTTATTTTCCCAATCCTCTCATCGTAGTTAGAACGGAGCATTACGTTTCTGTCCGTTGCGAACCACACACCTAATGCAAAGACTTTCCCCTCCACCCAGGAGATATCAGGCTTGTTGCACTCTATAGGGCCTCTGTTTTTTGCCGAAACCACCCAGAGCACTTTGGTTTTCTCATAATTACCGGGGCCCAGCCGAAGGCTGGCACCGGTCTTAAAATGCAGACGGTTTCTGTCTTTTTTCAACGTTACATTGTTAGGGATATATCGCTGACTGAGATATATCGCTGGCTCACTGAAATATTATCCGCCATTTTGAAAAGCACGAGCCATGGAGATTATAACTTTTTGGGGAACGACACGTTCCCCAACCTTTACGATTCATTAGTTTATGAGCGAAAGTTTAAGAGTGAATATTTGGAGAGACAAATTTACGAGCGATCACTTAAGAGTTAATCACTTATCAAAGCTATCTACATTGAGTGAACCTTCCATCGTGAAATTTGTCGAGAATCAAAGCGAACACTTATCAAAGCTAACTTTATATCATCTTAAAAAAACGTGCTACATGGCGATGTAGACGTGCTCGTGAACCGAGCAGAATTCCACTGCTATTTCTTAGAGGTCTCAACAAGAAGATTAGCATGTTAAGAAATTTGTCTTCAAAAAGATTTCAACGATTGACATACCGAAGTCTTCACAGCTCCATCGCTATGTTAATAAGGTGAGAAAACTTTATCATGCACGATATAAATGTAATAACAAATGCGATCCAAAGATAATTAAGTTAAATAAAATGGCTATACCCAAGAAAACTTATTTGTTGTCTTTCTTTAGCAGACATTATCAGAGGATAATGAAAAAATGTAAAGCACGTCGATATTTATCATTGTTTTCTTGCAATTGTGTGAGTCATATGACCAGTTATTTGATTTCAAACTAAGTAAAGATGTTGAGAAGAATGCCAGGACCTACTCAATACAACACTGATCATCATGAAGTAATAATTAGACCTTTTATGCAAAATCACAGCTCAACAATGCAGTTGATCTCTCCTATTTCCTCTGAGAATTTTATGCAGTCAAGATTAGGTGAACTTGGTTTACAATCAATAGATGTTGACAGTGCAGGTGATCGTTTCTTTAGATCTGTATCACATCAATTATATGGCAATAGCAACCATCATATGCATATACGTACTGCAGGGGTTCAATTTATGAGAGAGAACCCAGAGAGATTTATTGGAAGCAATACCGAAAATTCATGGCTAAGATATCTGAATAATATGTGTATTCAAGGTACATGGGCTGATGCACTTATCATTCAAGCAGTTGCAGATGCATTAAATGTTACTATACAAATAGTAGAATCTAATCAAGGCCAGTTTGCACCACTTACTACTGTTTACCCAGTTCAGGAAAGAAATACTTCCTCTACAATTACTATAGGTCATATTGATGAATGCCACTATGTATCAACCACTGCCTTACAATCAAATGCCTCCATTGCAATGTGCAAGGAATTAACAAATGATACTCAGTCATCAATAAATAACCATTTTATTATGTCCATATATGCAGTTTGTTTCTCTGTCATCAAATCATGCACTTACTGGGATTCTTCAACACTACAGGCTCTCCATGAACATGCATGTTTGTTCTATGAGAAGTGTAATGCAGACCGTGTAGGCAAAATTGTGATAATTCTGTAACAAACTTCTTTGCAAATTTTGTCATTACCATTCAACCCAAAACTGTCAGTGATTTTTGCTCTTTCACTCAAACTTAAAAACAAATAAAAACCTTATACAGATCACACTTATTGACATCACAGTGTAAAAACAGTACTATAACACGGACCGTTATAAAAACATCCTCCTTTCTCATGCATTTTGTTGCTTTTCTTCTGCATGAGTTAATTCAGACTAAGTATTAACCTCCACAGAGGAGGGGGAGGGGTGCGAGAGGTAAACTATGCAATCCCGTCTCCCACTGGGCCCCGGTAGTTTACCAGAAATCACTTGAAACCCATCTAGAACCTCGATTGCTCTACGAAAAGAGCCCACTGAGCCATCGAGTATCAACGTAGTGTCATGAGCAAATTGGCTTAGCTTGTGTTCGACTTCACCCGTCATAAAACCTTTTACATCTTTATCTCTCCTAATGAAGTTGGCTAATATCTCGGCCGATATTATAAATAGATATGGCGACATCGGGCAACCTTGCCTGACCCCTCTACCTAAAGAAAAGCTCTCCGAGACCCATCCATTGTTCTGGATAGCACTGGAAACCTGATTATAAAATAATCTGAACCAGTTTACTAGAGAGGGCCCAAAATTGAAATAGTTAAGGGCTCTTTCTATAAAAGCCCACTCTATCGAGTCAAATGCCTTCTCAAAGTCAATGAACATCAATAAACCAGGTTTATTCATATTACCTGCGTAATTTATAATACTGTCAATTATAAAAATATTTTCTGCAATAGAGCTTCCCTTTAAGAAGCCACTTTGATCGCCATTGATAATTTTAGGAAGAACCCGCTTTATTCGATTACCTATCGCTTTAGACGCGATTTTATAATCGCAGTTTAGAAGAGAAATTGGCCTCCAATTTTTTAGAAAAAGAGGGTTTTTGTCCTTCTTTGGTAAAAGAGAAATAATACCTTGTCGCTGCGTCACCGATAGTAGCCCTTTTTGAAAAGAGCAATTAATAGCATTCACTAAAAAGGGGGCAAGGTCACTCCATAATACCTTATAAAATTCTGCTGGAAACCCATCTGAGCCTGGCGACTTGTTTGCTTCCATCGTTTTGAGAGCATTTAGACATTCATTCACATTTAAAAGACCTTCACAGGATGCTTTGGAATCCTCGTCGAGCCGCACAAAATTATCATCTGGGAAAAACCGGAGATTATCGCTTTCATTGTGTATTGATATGCTGCTGTATAATTTACTATAAAAGTCAACAAATTCTTGGAGAATATCATTATCGGATGTTAAAGTTGTGTTGTCAGCTCGACAAAGTTGACTTATAACTTTGCGCTTAAAGTGACGTTTTTCTAGGTTGAAAAAGTATTTTGAATTTTTTTCACCTTCGTTATACCAGCGGGTTTTGGACCGTAAGACAGTTCCCTGGGTTTTATATTCGTACATTTTTTCCAAGTTCTCTTTTGCCTCAATCAGTTTTTGCTCCAATTCCCCTTTTAAAATGGGGGACATCGTGCCATCTATTTTTTTCTCTAGGTAGGTGATCGTATCGTATTGTTTGGTTTCGTCCGTTAGCCTGGACTTAGCTTTTTCTTTTCCGTAAAAAATTGATAACTCTCTAACCTTAAGTTTAATCATCTCCCACAGCGAGGCATCATCCACATCCTTGTCGTCTTTGTAGTCATCACATGTTTTAAGGATGACTTTCTTGATGCATTTTAAATATTCTTCGTCTGACAGGAAAGAGGTGTTATGTTTCCATAGCCCAGGGCCTCTGATGTTTTCGGTAAGACCCAAGCTGAGGCTTATCATAGAGTGGTCGGTTTTGTACCCAGCTACGATATCAGACTTGGCCACTTTACCATAGAGATGACGACTTAAAAGAAAAAAGTCATTCGGCAGGATATAGATGGATTACGCCTTCTCCAAGTAAATCTCTTGTCAAGGGGATTTTGGTCACGCCAGATATCGCCTAGGTCAAGGTTAATTTGAATTTTTTCTACTTCGGTGAGCGCTTTCGGGTGCGAGGTGCCGAGAATGCCACCTTCCTTGTCTAATTTAGCATTTTTAATCAAGTTAATAACTCCACCCAAGATGATGTTATCCGGCAATCAAATTCAAGTATTCGGTTTTTAACATTTTGGAAGAAATGGGGGTCATCCTTATTTGGAGCGTAAAGATTAACAATCGTAAAACATAAGTCTGCCGTCTTAATGTCTAAAATGATAAAATGACCATCTGGGTCTGCGTAATCCTTGTTTAAAACGAAATCGAAATTATTTTTAAACAGAATGGCCACACCCGCCCTTCGACTATTTTCACAGCTAAAAAAAGCTTTATAACCCCATTCATTTTGCCATAAATCACAGGTTTCCTTCGTACAGTGCACCTCTTGTAAAAAAAAAACATGGAAATTTTTCTCCCTGAGCCAATTAAACATTTCTCTTCGTTTAGCTTGCCCTGATAAGCCTCTAACATTCAATGAACATATATTTAAGAATTATAATGGTGAAAACCAATTACTATTATTCTGCATTGAAAAACCATCCACCGTAACAAATATCTATAAAGCCAAGCAAGGATGTAACTAACGAAAACTATACAGACGGCACACACCATAAAAGAAAAAAAAAGAAAAAACCTTTTGCTGCGACTCCTACAAACGGACATTATACTACTACAGAGAGAGCATAAACAATACACTACTAGCATACACGGGCTCTTTCACTAGGAATGGAAAGTTATGAGCTGGTGCGAACTAAGACCTTTAGGTAGTGCTCCTAATTATTTGTACGATCCGGACGACGATTTGGTCGGAGCTCCGTCATAAACACATTTTTTAAGATGCAAAGCGATTACTCCTACTTTCTAGTTCCCTTAGTAACCACCATTACCCTTAAGCTTTAAATCATAAAACTTCAGCAAGTTAATTTTACAAATTGCAGCCAACAAAGACAAAAGAAAGGGCGTAGACCTATTGTAAGAAGCGTGCACTAGGTGACACAAGGCGCTACAAAATACAATGAAAATTACCACAGCAAAAATTTCCATATTAGCCCACCTGAATATTGGAAGAAAGAAGGAAAAACAGTAATAAATTAATTTCGAGGAACGTAGTCACCGTCAATGAATAATTTGTCCGGATACTTTCTGCTGAAATAGGCTGTGCTGCCATTTTGTTTTGAGTTTTGAAGCTTCTTCATTTGGGCCTTTCTTAGCTGATAAAGTTCCTTCGGCATGTCCCCAAAAACACCATAATCTTTCCCTTTGAGTGAAGTCTTTGCACGAAGTAGGACTTCTTCCCGATCGGAATATCGGAGAAATCTTGCAATAATAGGACGGGGCTTCTTACCTGCTCTTTTCCCCACTCGATGAATCCGCTGAAATTCGAATCTACTTACGGCATTCTCCAAGCTAAGAATTCAGAGTTGGATGTCACCGTCAAAAAATTGATAGTTAGAAAGATCAAACCACTGAGCCAAAAGGCAGCCACTTTTTCCTTAGCTTCGTTCTAGTACCGAGTCTAAGAACTATCACCCGCCTTAACAGTAGTGTGATGTGATATTGATCAGCTCGGAAACTTCCTTTCTCCTGACGGCAAGTGTTGACACTGTTTTAATTATGTCCAAAAAATAAATATATCTCTAAATGGTTTGTGTTTATCGTCTTAATGATGGTATTGGGTTTGACAAGCCTTCTCCTAGCTTATTTCTTCATAAAACAGTTTGCAGTCCAATGATTTTATATCTCTCTCACCTGACAAAATAAAGGCCAATTTGTATAGCTAATAGCATGATTTGTAGTGATATTTAGCATAAATACCTCGAGTGATAGATCTATTTCGAAATTGTTATACGTAAGAGAAAGAGAGAAAGTTTGCTCAAGTCGCTTAAGATAACAATAAAAAAGATTGTAAAATACATATTGAGGTACCGGAAAACTATTTGACGAGTACCCCCATCCCCTTACGGTCTAGCACTTACCGGTATCAAATCCCCCGCGGTTTTTAATTTCATTCACGCTCGACGAGCTCTAAGTGGCCGACCATTTAACTTTTAAGAGGGGTATGCATGGGTGATTTCAGAAAAAAAATATAGTGCAGACTCATTTCGAGGGAAAAAATATCCTGCACTCAAAAAAATATATCTATCATGGCGTATAATGCTGAAACATTTTTATGCTGCTTTGATCGCTTTGATAATCGAGAGATTTTGGGAAAAAAGTTCTTACCCAAACCAAATAACCAACCCCCGCCCTCTTCAAAATTCAAATGGTCGACCCCTAAAGAGAAAATAGAGGGCCTGTGAACAGGCTACCACTGCCTAGGGATGTATGAGTTTGAATATGTGGTGTAGCGGTAGAGCGGAAGTAGTTTGTGTGCTCTCGAACGTTGATTGTAGTTGAGTTGTGATAGCAAATACAGTTTTTGATCCAGCCCAGCGTCAACTGAAAATAGCAGTTAACTTTATTTCAGACTCGAATTGAAGAGTAGAAAGTCTGTCTTGTTTCCTTTGGGATTTCTCAGGGAACATTTCTGGGTCCTCTGTTAGTCTTGTTATGACGTAGGTAACTACTTACCTTATTGTCTGCATACTAAAGTAAAACTTTTGCGAATGATGCAGTATTGCATTCATGGTGTTATATATTGAGTGCGAATATTGGAAATCCTGACGAATAACAAGAAGATGTGCAGAATTAAGAACAGTGGCAACATCGATGGCAAATTGGTTTTTAATCCCTTAAAATAATCTACCAAAACAGAAGTATACATTTTGTGGAACTGAAATCGAACAAGTTGAATCTATGTAGTATTTAGGAATTATCGTAAATTTATAGTATTGCTAAGCTAAAATGGTTCGTTCAAGCATATCGCATCACTCTTAAGTAACGTTAATTAAATTTCTTCTGCAAAGCCACATTTTGACCCTTCTTTTCAGCAACTTACAATTTGACCTTCTGCGTTTTCATTCTTGTAACATAGTATACTTCATATATCGTACATTTGCATTAATGTCGGATTCCATTACAATAATTAAAAAAAATAAAATAAAAATGTTGACTGAAAACACTGTTTCAACGTTTTAGCGAGCATAGACTTTCCAGAAATCACTAGTAGACGATGGATTTGGGTTAAGACGACAAACGATATCGTCACATATATTGTTCGAATATGGTTCAATATGTACCAATGTTGAATGATAGTTTATGAAGACAAACGATATCGTCACATCATTGTTCGAATATGGTTCAATGTACCAATTATAGTTTATGACGACGAACGATATCGTCACATATATGGTTCGAATATTATTCAATGCACCAATGATAGTTTTCGCCTGTTAAAACTCGACATCGCTACATCAGCTCAGCGAGTGAAAGCACACACTTTACTTGCATTCATTACACTCTCTAGGAATAACGTTTAGTTGCTATTTGATTTTAATGAATAAATGCAAACAAACAGCGATAAAAGGCAAACGTGAAAGGTTGTATATATGAAAAAATATTGCGGCTATATACTTGAAAATGTTAATAAATGTGAAAAGCGGGTAAAACTTCAAGGCAAAAAGCCTAATTAAGCAAGCTTAAATAAATAAGAGAAAATAAGGAAAACACGAATTAATAAATAGAAGCCAAAAACGAGGATAAAATGCAAATGAACATTAGTTCGTAAAAGGTTCTCTAAATATCTAACTTAGTATCTGATTTTTCACATGATAACTGCTACCCAACGTATTTTCACTCCAAAACTATACAAAGAAAGTATCTTAATAAGATATATATTTAGACAATGCAATCAATTTTGCGAGTTCTTAGCGAACATAGACTTTCCAGAAATCACCAGATGTTGGATTTTGGATTTTATCATCGCAAAAAAAATAAGGTGGGTTCGTGTACCAATGATATTCGTTAACTATGAAAGCAGGGTATATATACAGCCTGTCTTGATTTTGACCATGACCCCATTTGCCAACTGCGTACACGTCATTTTCCTTTCCCCAATCTTGGCAAACTCTTGCCAGGCTTGAGTTGTCATTTTCCATTCTGACATATGAGCCACACGAGGCAGGCTGGATATTCGTCTGACCGCTGAAGTACCGGACTACAGCTTCACCAGTGATGTTAGCAACAGTGGCCACGTGGAACGTACGTCCATTGTTTTTACTGCAGTGGAATCTCAGTTGGGTGAAAGACAAGTTTGTTCTCAGCTCATTCATGGCGGTTTTTGTGAGAACCATCTGATCACTGGTTATTCCACGGTATGAAGTCTTGACTGGAAGCTGAGAGGGTGGAGTTGAACCAATCACAACGTTGGAAACGAGGAGCCATCCTCCTGAAATGGAAAGTTGTTTTTTAATAAGGAAAAACAACTGTTTTTAAAGGTACAGGTATAACTTAGAGAAAAACTGACCCGGCAGCAAACAATGTCTGTTTTCTCTTATGCCGAGGCAAATCTGTACAATTCTTTATATCACACTTATCCTTATCCAGTAATTGATAATTCTGATTGTCTGATTGTCTAAATCTGTTTTAGGCTTTCCAAGTTTTAACTAATATTCTGTTGAAGGGAAGTTATGTGAGTTCATGTGAAGAACAGTTTTTAAGAGCAGATCTCACAACTCTCATGTCGACCACAATAAACTTTCAACGGGTTTCCACTCTTCTCAGGTTCGATCCAGTAACTCCGGTCCCCTTTAGATTCATTATTGAAACTGCCTATGACGAATTTACCTGGTGGTCTGCAAAATTAGCAGGTTTTTGTTGGACAAGGGAAACTCTTATTTTGAAAGCAAAGCCGAGCATCAGTAAAGAGTAATCGAGCGATCCCCAAGCTCTGAGAAAAAGCCTGCATAACTGGCTGTCAAATTTTGTTTACAAAAAAAATTACACGAGACTGCTTAACTTAAATCAATAAATTGTACATTATTTTAAAACACTAATAAATAATCAGCGCTCCAAGCTGCGACCATTTTGGTCGCCATGGCGAGTAAAGAAAAAAAATTGGCGGCTAAAGTTGCAGCGAAAGTCGCCAATTTGTTCCGCGCCCATGTACCAAAGTGTAAAAAGTTCCTTTGTGAGCTAGTCTTAATGGTCTTTCCAAAGTTAAATTAAGATAAACATTTGCAAGAACAATTATTTGCGCTCCGTATTCGAGACAATTTTGCTATCTTCACCCTGGTTGTCCGGGTGTGAAGCCTTGAGATGCCACGGGCCATTTCAAACGGCAAAAAATTGAACCGTCAACCGTCAATAATGCAGATTGATATTAACCGTCAAAAAGTTTTAATATATTTTCAAATCACGCTATTTCAGCGAGATCTTCATGGACGTCTTGTCCTGAAGAATCTCCAAACTGGAAACACCAGCTCTTATGTTCTTGAAAATGCACTCTCTAGACATAACCAGACTTTTAAGAAGTTGCTTTTATCTGAAAATATTTCGAAATTCTATTAAGTCTGATTAACAAGAGCGTCGCACAAATTAGAGACAGATTTCTTGAATGACTTGTTAGCAAGGATCCTTTGAAAGCCATAGCTTCTACATTCCAGGGACCTCCAGCGCCTCTCGTTCTTAGTGCTGCTTCTTTAATCAAATCACTAGCGATCTCATTGTAATTTGACTCGTGCACCTCCTCAACTGCCCCAAATAGCAGCGTTCCCAGCGAACCTTTCTTTCTACCATTCCCGTTTCGCGGTGGGTTTTCTGATGACGCCATTTCAATGGCCCGTCTCTTACAATCTAAAACATCTCTGTTCATTTGCTCAGGCCATTTTAGCTAGACATCATGAGAGCCTTTCCCGCAACAATGCTTCTGGAGCGCTGTTAACCCCCGTTATCACGTAATGATAATAATAGCAACAGCAATAATAATAATAATAATAATAATAATAATAATAATAATAATAATAATAATAATAATAATAATAATAATAATATAAATAATAATAATAATAACAATAATAATAATAATAATAATAATAATAATAATAATGTTAATAATAAAAGCCTTAAGGAAGATACTAGTTAGACAAACAGGAGGAGTCAATCATTCATTTAATGTTTATAGATGACTTGAAGCTGTACGGGAAGGATGAGCGTGAGCTTAACTCACTGGTCAATACAGTCATGGTGTTCAGTACCGGATATAGGCATGATGTTTGGTATGAAAAGGCGTGGGGATTAGCTCGCCTGATAATCGCAAAATGAAATCAGTGGAAGAAGATGGTTATAAGAACTTGCGAATTCTGGAATTCGACGATCCATTACACGGGCACAAGAAAAACGTTCAGAAGAAAGAATATTTCCCGAAGACTAAAGACAGTCCAATGTCAGTGGGAAAATACGATACTTGCAACAAATTCATAGGCTCTGTCACTTGTCTGGCATGGAGCTGGAGAAGTAAACTAAAGTAAAAAAAACAACAACAACAACAGATAAGGGTATGTTTCATCCACGACACGATGTTGACCGATCCTACTTTCGACGACTTTCCGGGGGCTGTATATTGAATGGCCTGGAGGAGTGTGTTCTCGATGAAGAGATGGAGTTGGCCTATTGCGTTCAAAACATCACAGGACCACTGCAAAAAACAGTAGAACTTGAAGAGATAAGAAAGAAAATGAGGAACCCCACAAACAGACGATGAGAAGGAGGAAACTTTTGAGAAGATTAAGAAGTGGAAGACAAGCCCCTTCACTGCCAGATATTAAGTCAAACAGAACAAGTCAAGGCTAAGAAGTCATGGGATTGGTTGAAGAAGGCTAGGGGGATTTGAAGAAAGAGGCAGAAGGGCTTATAACTGCCACACAAGATCAGCCATTGACGACGAATGTAATCAAGACTTCCATTGAAAAACATGTGTCTCCCCTCTGCAGCTGGATTGTGTGGAGATAAAGATGCGACACGAAGTCATCTCATTTGCGAGTGCAGTAAGATGGATTACCCTCAAAAGTATAACAATGTTGCGAAAATTATTCACCGGGACATTTCAAAGAAACATATACAGTAAACACTCACGTAAAAAAAACCTGATGGATTAAGAACCTTTTTGCAGAAATTTGCCCCTTTAAAACCCAAAAACACAAGAACCTGTTTAGCCAAGTAAGATTAAGAAGGTTCTAATATGTGGTACAGTTGAATTATGATAAACAATTAAAACTGAAAGTATAACAAGAAGATAGTGTACCAAACTGTAAATAAATTCGGTAATAAGTTTTGTTAGGGTTATAAAAATAAAATTGTGACTAAAAACTGCAGTCGTAAGGAGCAAACTCGTGTTAATTTATTTTTCTGGTTATCAACAATCTATTTGTTTCTCATTCATAGAAATTAAGGACCAAATTAAAAACCTACTTAGTTACTTATGTGGGTTCATCTGAAGAATGTATTACAACAATTTCAATTTTTCAAGATCAGATCTCACCTCCGTCAGTTGTCATGTCGCAGTAAACGTTCAACGGGTTTCCACTGTTCTCAGGGTCGATCCAGTACTTCCCGTCTCCTTTAGAGTCACCAGAGTCCCGGATGCTCTTACAGGAATAAGCAGGGTCGGTGGAATTCCAACCTGGCCTTGCTGCAGCAGATAATAAAACAAATGGCTGTGATGGTAAATATTCACTCCGCCGTGAAGCAATTGTAAAATCAAATTAAATAGACGAGCGTTACTCACGAATTTCAGATCTTTTCCCTTTGTAGTCCGGCTGAGGTCGTTTGTAGTCCGGTTGAGGTTGTTTCTTCTTGTTGGCGGGCAAATCATGGCAAGAAACCTGAGAAATCAATTTGAAAACCGAATTGAATTTAGAAACATTAAACAATATCTGAAAACTATGGATGACGCTATTACGGGCTTTAGTTTTCACGGGTTTTGTTTGCTATATTAGTAAATACGTTAATGTATATACCTTCTCACTATTTCCTTCCATAAACGATATTTACCGTGTGAGTAATGACAAACATATACTTTAAGCTGCTTCAAGCCACAGGCAAACCGGTAAGACAAATCATTATTGAAAAGAAAATGTTATCAAAAGTACTATTTACGATATCACAGTTCTGAAAACATAACTATTTAAATTCGCACAATATCAGTATTAAGCTTCATAGGGACACCTCGAAAATCCAGAGATTTTAAACCGGAAGATTGAGAACTTAAATATTTGTCTGTTACCTCTTATTTGAAATCCGATAAAACCGAACATGGTGACCGTCGTAAAAAAGTGTTTTGGTTCTTTTTGGTTAAGGCTTTTTCTTAACGTTTTGATAATAAAGTTCAGATATAACGCGCACTCTGATTGGTTGAAAAAGCATGGTTTATGAGAGTATAAAGCACAGAGTTGAAACTGCCACACCATCTGTGAATCACACCATGCGGTAGTTTTCAGGACCAAAGTTTCGCATTTCAGGGTTAAAAATAAACCATCAAAAGACACAAATGGAAAGGGAAAGTTCAAATGAATGCTCCGTTTCCTTTGAGTGAAATGAAGAAAGATTTTGGTAACGAAATCGTCCTTCGAGGATTTGAATGATGTTTTCGTCACGGCGGAGCGCAAAATGTCCTGTTTTGAAATTCAGCCAAGGCAACGAAGTTTTTGAAGACGTTTCAGGTACATTTTTTGCTCTATGGTCAGGAAAAATACGTTTTTGTGCATACCTAAATGTTTCAAAAACGTTTCATAAATTTTTGCCCGGCGCGCTAAAGAATAATTACAAAATACACCTCGATTTAAGATGGGTTTTGTGCTCAATTTTGCCATGCGCTCATCCGATTTACTTGCTTTTAAGGATTAACTTCTTAGGTTTTGAATATACATTCAAGACATAACTTCTCTGTCTTATTGTTTTGAGTTTGTTCATTCATACAATTAGCTCTAAAGACGATCGCAAGACTACAGCATCACTTCTCCGAAAACGTTGGTGAATCAGTCTTATCTTACTTTTAGGTTCAGTTTTTGGGCCTTTTTCGATCGGAAATAGGTTATTTGTTTTCAAATTGTCATGTTAATGACGTCCAAGTTTTTATGAGTCGTCCATTCGGTAGGATTTAAAAGCCCTTTTACATTTGGAAACTGATTTTTGGACGTAAAAAGTACATTTCTTCCTCATTCAAATTCACAGAAAGTTTAGCTCGTTTCACTTTGTGATAACTTTGATGCATTGACAGCTTCGACAGCTTTTGGTTAATTCAACTAATCAAATCATCTGGCCCATTCTAAAATGGATTGTGATTGGCTAATTTAAGTGTCTCTTATGAGAGTGTAGAACACGATGACGTCACTTTGGTTCGCTTTGGAAATAAACTTTGTTTTGGAAATTAGAAATCAATGCATGGGGAATTTAAGGGATTCTTTATCACATAAAACAAATAAAGAAAAAGCCTTGACTGTGCTCTGTTCTGTTGTAGAGCTTTTACGAAGTGGCTAAAGCACTCATGAAGTAAGGAGAAACACTCGACAACATCTACTGTTTCGCCCTTCACTTCTATGGTTCTCTAACCTCTTACTGCGTACTTTACAACAGAACAGAGAATAGTTAAGGCTTCTTTATTTGTTAAGTGAAAAGCCATGGTTGATGTTCAATCAGTAGAACTGACCTTAACAGGTCCATAATAAGAAGATCCTTTCATCTTTTTGAAGCTTTCCGGCGTCATCTTGCGTGTTTTGTTGTTCAGCTCACAAAGTCGTTTTGCAATATCTGCACCAGGACGAACATTAAATGACTTGCAGCTGTTATTTCTGAGGCATTTTTGGTGACATTCAAACTCATCAGCAACAGTAGACGCATTCATGACATGATCAACTAAAATATGGTCTGAAAGATAAAGTAATAAAAAAACGAAGGAATTTGAAACAATCAGTAGGGTTAAACATGAACCAGGGACATGCCTTTTTTAGACTTTAGCTGTACATTTTATGATAAAAGATCATTTCTTGTTTGCTATAAAATTAGATTGAATACATGCGACAATCATCAGAAGTATAAATAAAGTGATAAAAGCTATATTAGTAAATGATTTTAACATGAGACAATTCGGAATAATGAAAATGCTTTCAAAGTGCTTTTTTGTGCGAGTTCGTTATCTTAGATTTATTAAAATGGTGGGTATTTAAAAGATGTAATGAAAAACTATACTTTAGACTAAAACTAGTAAAATAAAGGTATTTTGCACAAAGATATTGAAAGAGGTCTCGAAAAACGTTTTATAAAGCAGCAGGTGTTAACTTGCCAGTGTGAGTTTCAAAAACGCTAACACAGAAGTCCGAATTAGATATCACCAGTAAACTTGCAATCAGAACGTTAACAGTGAGAAAAAACAAACGAATGAGCCGCGAAGTATCCATCGACAGAAAACTTTTTGGTGAACTTCACTGTAGCTACATGTAAATGCACTATTACGTATCAGTAGGATATCATGCAGCCTTATACAGTGGGTGCTTAGTTTCAGTTTGTTTAGTTGTAAAACTCTATTGCAGTGGCAGCTCTCGGACAGTGCAAATTATTAATTCATGAGTGTATTCAGAACTACTAAATTAAAATTGAAAGTCGAGCTTAACTAAATTTTCAAGTAAAACTGTAAAACAAGCGTACTTTTTTTGTTCAAGAGAACTTCTCGTATTTTAAATACGAGTTCTAGTAATAAAACGCCCCAGAGAACGCGTCTAGGACGGGGGTTCTTACATGTGACTACCGAGCTAAAAAATATAAATCATTCTGAAATACTAATGATTTACGGCCAGTTTAAATCGAACTCAGGGAAATAAATTAGCTATTGCAATGTTATGCCTATTGGGCATTCATAGGGGAATAGAGTGGGGCAATTGAACCACAAGGGTAAAATTAAAGAGATGGATGATTGAACCGGTTTTTGGCCTGAATCCATCTGCTTAGTGCAGTGTTGATATTGTATTTAATAATTAAGATGTCACGTTTTGTCTTTTTAGTGTAGGGATTCTTAATTAATCGACGGCCACTAAGCTAGCCAAAATACGCTGCGTAAGCAGGTTGCATATCCCCCAAAAATTTCACCTTTAAAAACAAAGAAAAAAAAGAAGAATCCAAATTGCAAAATTTTTAGGGTGAATGGGGGAAGCTCTATCTATAGTTCAACTCGATCTTCCGAATTCCGCGTGATATTCCACGAGAAAACCAATTTCGTTTTTTAGTGGAACAGTGTTAAAGGGAGGTACCCATTAAGTGCGTCAAAATAATTAAAAAAGGACGCGAAAGAAATCGCGAAAAGGTAGCAAAGACTGAAAAGAAAGGTGTAAATTTGGATGGCAACTAACAGGGGCTCCGTACGGGTACAGAGAGTACGCACAACACTTCAAAAAAGCTGCCCTAACCGAGTTAAAGGGGGAGAAAGGCCGCGGACATGTTGTGTGTCAGTTGGATGTTAATTGTCATTGGTTCCAAAACTAAGAAATCACTCGGCTGGTTTTGCTTTTTAGACGGGGATAGAAGTCAAAGTTTTTATGAGACGAGTGAAATTGCTATTTTGGTCGACCTTACTTCACTGAGTTAAGTTCGACTACTCGGTCACAAACGTCGAACTTGGATAAGCGTCGATCTAACTAAGTTCAAAAGTAATAAAGGGCGCGAAACATTTTAAAGTCGTCAGTGGAAGCCTGCTTTGCAGAAACCCGTTGATAACAGACAATTCTCTTTGCTCCGACAAACAGCACATTAATTTGTAATGAATAAACAGCAAAAAACAGAGGAATATCCAGAAAACAGTAGAGTTTAACATGAACCTAGAATAACATTAATTGAGTTTTATAGCTGAACAGTTCTATATAATCTTTTATGATAAAGAGATATACTCGCATGCAAATAAAATTGCGATTTGATACCGTCAAGCGCGAATCGTCAGAAGTAAAATACGTGATAAAAGTTTTAAGTAAGTTTAACACCAGATAAAGTCCGGGAAAGAAAATGGTTTTAAGATGCTTATTGTGCGAGTTCATCATCTCAAATTTATTAAAATGGCGAGTATCAAAAGGATGCAATAAGGAACCGTCTACTTTAGACCAAACCTCGTAAAACAACATTATTTTGTTTGCGCCTATAGACACGACAAAGTTTTCGAAACCGTTCCATAAAGTCACTGGTTTCAACTTACCAGTCTGAGTTTCAAAAACGCTGGCACAGAAGTCCGAGTTAGATATCACCAGTACCACTACCATCAGAACATTAACAGCTAAAAATACCAAACCAATGAGCCACGAGGCAGCCATTGACGGAAAATGTTTGGTTTAACTTTGCTGTAGCTACATCTATTTGCACTATAATATACTACGCATCACCCTTGTACTGTGGTTGCTCAGTCTCAGTTTGTTTTGTCTTTCAACTCTTCTGCGGTAGCAGTTTCCAAGCAAAGCTATTTATAATTCATAAGTGTTTTTGTAAATACTAAATAAAACTGCTTAAAAAGGATTTTACTTATAAGAGTCTAGCTAAACTTCATTTTCAAGTAAGCCTGTAAAACAAGTGACTGTACTTTTTGTTCAAGGGAACGTCTCATTTTAAAAGAAGCACAGTAAGATGAAAAAGCAATAATATATGCACCGAGCGAATTCTAGTAATAATACTGATGCCCCCTAAGAACGCCAGCATTACCGGCCTTAAGAGTCCGGGGCCGGGCTCCTTGCATGTGACTGATAAACTGAATATAATTCAGTTTCTGAAATACTAATGATTTACGGTCAGACTCAATCGAAGCTGAGGGAAATAAATGAGGTATTTCTTGGGCATATTTATTGTGCATTCATAGGGGTAAAAATAAAGAGAGTGGTGATTGAACCAGTTTTTGGCCTGGATCCATCTGCTAAGTGCAGTATTCATATAGTATTTAATTATTAAGATGTCTCCTTTCATCTTTTTAGTTTAGGGACTATTAATTAATCGACGGCCACTTATACCTAGCCAAATTGCATTGCCTCAGGAGGTGGCATATCCGAAAACTTTTCAGCTTTAAAAACAAAAAATAAACAAAAAAGATGCAAAAATTTCAGGGTGGGTTGGAGAAGCTCGATCTATGGTTCAACTTGAACCTTACGAAGTTTAACGTGACCGTTCTCAATTAAACCCTAGATTCGCTGAATTCCGAGTGATACTCCACGAGAAAACTATTAAATTTCAACCTTCCAGTGAAACAGGGGTAAAGGGTGTTTTTTTTTTTTATTTTGTGGACTGTGTCGTTTTTTTTTTTTTTTTTGTTAATTCGTCAGTGAATTTTACAAAGCATTTTTGTTGGCTTGTTATTAGGTTAGGTTCGGTGGAAGGGATAGGGCAGAGAGGCTTCTGACCTTATTAAGTGGGTCAAAATAAATAATAAAGGTTGCGAAACAAATCGCAAAAAAGTCGCGGAGATCGAAAAGAAAAATGTAAATTTGGATGGAAACTATCAGACCCCCAACGGGAACAGAGAGCACAAACAACTTGTCTTAGAGACTTTAAAAAGCTACCCTAACCGAGTTAAAGGAGGAGTAAGACCGAATATGTTGTCTATTCTGGATATTGGCTCGGAAACTAATTAATCTGGCGGCTTGAGTTTGCAATTTAGGCGGAGGGGGGTGGGGGGAGTTTTTATGGGAGGAGTCAAATTACTATTTGGGTCGACCTTACTTCAGTTGAGTTCGACTACTGGGTCACCAACGGTGTAAGAGTCGAACTAAGTTGAAAATTAAGAAAGGGCGCGAAACATTTTAAAGTCGTTATTGGAAGCCTGCTTTGCAGAAACCCTTTTATAACAGACAATTCTCTTTGTTCCGACAAACAGCTCAATATATTAATTTTTAATGAATACACAGCATTTTACCGAAACCCAGATACCCGAGGGGGCATTTCTGGGAATTCTTAATGGGGGTGTGCCGCCCGGTTCTCCAAATCCTGACCCTATTTCAGACCAAAAAATGGTATTTTTCACACCTGTTTTCAGACCTGGCCTTTAAGAAATGATGTCATCATTACTTAGATTACAACAGCAACAAAAAATATTTCTTAAAATCCATTCGAATTGCCATATTTCTTTTTCTTTCTTACTCATTTGGGACTGAAACAATAAATACGTTCGTACACTCCCGTAATGCCCTCGAAAACCATACCCGATTCTAGACCAAAATGAGCAAAGTCTACACCCGTTTTCAGACCAAAACGGCGGAAAAACCCTTTTGGGCAGCAAATAGATACATAGGGGAGTACCCCCCGCGCCCAGATAATACAAACTCTTTATTGATGTCTGCCATGTTTGTCCCCTAAAATCGATCTTAAGCGGACTAGAAGAACTTGTTTGGCGATCTAGCAAACTTTAATATTCAGAGTAGCTAAACTGAGACAAACGTCAAACTTATCATTAACTTAAATCACTCAGTTTGGTTCGTCTCATGAAAAGCTCGACGTTTGGCCTTGGTTTTAGTCGATGCAAACTCATTCAAACAAACTTGACTGCGACAGAAGACAAACTTATCATGAACTTAATCCGTTCAGTTTGGATCGGGGGGTACTCAACAAAGTTTTATACAGGGAGGTACCGCCCCAAGGTCCAACCCCTTACCCTCTTAAATACTATTTTTGACATAGTGGAGCAGTTATGTGCTTCAATTGTTCACTTTCTGTTAGAAGCATGAAATTTGGCAGGTAGCCCTTCCGTTATTCTATTCTAATTCTAATCATAACTATAACAAAATTCTCAAATCTGATTGGTTCTCAACTGCCCTGATTTCAGCCTTAATAGGACAGTTTAATAGGACAGTACGCGTCATGCCTAAGTAATTGGACAGTACGCGCCATCACGCGCGCTTAAATGGCTTTTTTTTTCATAGCTAGCGAAAAAATCTTGGAATTTCTTGTGTTTTGATTTAAAAAGAGCCCTATATATCACACATTTTGTTAAAGTTATGATTAATTGGTAACAGAACTTCGTGTCGTCCAATTCGGTCTGTAATCATACTCGTGATTAAACAAATCGGACTCCCGCTACGCGGTCGTCCGATTTTGTTAATCACTCGTATGATTACAGACCGAATTGGACTCCACTCAGTCCTGTTACCATTACTTATCGTCTTATCTGCAAAGGGATTTCCCATCACGGCGGATGTGTAATTGTACAGGTGCTTATGTTAAGATATAATGACACAGCCATAAATTCTTCCAGCAACTTTAGGTCTTTTTACAGACAGATTTCCCTGTCCTTTCTTGTACTTCAACTTAATTGAGTAAAATCCCCACCATATCTTATACCTGACACCTGACAAAGGTACCCCTTTCTAGCAGTGCCTCCCGTATAGGCCATTGCAGGAAGTATCCCCCGGGGCTTAGACTGCTTAACTGGGCCTCAGTTGGCTTGCTTATGCATAAATAAGCTCTATAGTTAGCGTTTCTAGGATAATTTGATATTTAGTGACTTTGGTGCATGCAACACAGTTGAAAGCAGACGGCACAATGATTAAATGGCATGAGCTTTTTGTGGCTTTATTCAAAGCTAATACTTGAAAACTAAATGCAATATACGAAAACTGATGTAAAGCTTACTTTAAATGACGAATATAAGGAAAATCTCTTATAACAGTTATATATATATTTTTATATTTTATAAATGGCTCGAAATCAAGGTATTTTCATCTACGTTAGCAATGGGCTATTTGTACCAAGCTGTCATTTTACTACTAGTACTTTTTAAAAGACTACAGCCAATAAGACTAACAATAAAACAGACGTCAACACACAAACATTTTAGCGAACGTAAATCTTCCAGAAATCACCAGTGGTCACGCCAACAAGATAATCGTCGCATTCCCATCTTTTTGCTTGACCATAACTACGATGATCAAGCGTCCAATGATATAAACCATAAACCCAAGCAGGGTGGTCGTATAGTCTCTCTTGATCAAATCCATGGCCCCATTTAGCTACCTCATTTGAGCCACTTTCCAATCCCCACCTTTGGCAAACACCTGCTGACCCTGAGTTGTCATTTTCCATTCTGACGTATGAGCCACACGAGGCGGGCTGGACATCCGTCTGACCGCTGAAGTACTGGACTACAGCTTCACCAGTGCTGTTAGCAGCAGTGGCCACGTGGAACGTTCGTCCATTGTTTTTACTGCAGTGGAATCTCAGTTGGGTGAAAGACAAGTGTGTTCTCAGCTCATTCATGGCGGTTTTTGTGAGAACCATCTGATCACTGGTTATTCCACGGTATGAAGTCTTGACTGGCAGCTGAGAAGGAGGAGTTGAGCTTTCCATCGTGATGTTGGAAACGAGGAGCCATCCTCCTGAAAGAAAAATGTGAAGATAAAAAGGTATTTTATCGAAGTTGTACATTTGTAAAAACAGTAATAAAGGCTGTTTTAATAGCGGAGCTCGACGCGCGCATTTCTATCTATCCGGGAAAATTTGGTCACGTAATCGTCCTTCCGTCCGTCTGCACTATAGGGAAACCAATATGGGAGTCTGTAACCTGATATTGGACATCCATATTTTTGTCAGGTGACAGCTCTCAAAACAGGGTATCGGCTGAGCAATATCACATGGCCGTACCGCGGCCTCTCGTGTTGACTCATCGAGTTTGCGTTTTTATGAAGTTTTCCGCTGATTAGTTACTACTTAATTTTAAATATTCGTAGGCTCAAGTTCAATTTTTCTTCAATGCACAGGAAATAAACTTGTGTTTCTGAGCTGCACAAATAAAAGTTAATTTCCAACTGGCTCAGCCAGTTTTTAACAGGCAGGAAAGGTAGTTGCTCTTGGCTTTTCTCACCATGGTCACGTGTTGGCCATGTTCAGTCTATATAAAGACCTGATCAGCAGACTTATTAAATTCTGCAAACAGAATACTGCAATGTTGATCGTAGAGGGGATACAACCACTAAATTATAACGTGTAAATTGGCTGCTACCGAGGACTATCGTGTCTAATAACCGGCCTTTATAACATAAAATTATATTTCGGGTCTGTCCAATTCACCTTATAAAATAAGGGTAGTGTAAGTGTGTGAATAGATTATTTTGTTTGGAAAAAATTTGTTTTCCAAGGCCTAATCTGCTGTGATCAAAGTTTATCGTTTGATTTAAATTATAAATTTATTAACGAGCCGGAGCTTCACTTTTAGCCCTGGCTAAAGCTATATATTAAGAACAAACAATCTTCAAGAGTAAAAGAATAAACAACAATGTCGCCATTTCCAGGTTGCATCTTTCTTTTCGTGTTCTTTTTTCTTATTTCAACTATTCAAATAATAATCTGATTCGGAGATAGAATAACAATGTTATGTACAGTGTACGTACAGTGTACACACCTGTATAACATACATTTGCTTCGAATTATTAAAAAGGCCTATTAAAATCGTCAATTTATCCCAGAAAGAAATTAAATTACATGATTTCGAGAAGTTGTATTGGCTCAGGACGGTTAGGAGCTAGTTTCATTTCAATTCACAATTCTCGCCAAGAAGAAATTATTCGATGGAGCGTGGTATCCAACGAGGCAGATAACACACTCGGAGATCTGCATTATTCTTCAGATCATACGAAAGCCGAATATAATAATTGTTTTATTGCTCATTTAAGATATTTCCAATATAAAAACATGCCCATCTTGGCAGTTTCAAATTACTAGGGAGGGATGTACATTTTAGCAGACATTCTTCAAACCCCGAAATTGTCATAGATTGAGTGATATGTTTAGACAGTAGTTTGGTTGTCTTCTGCGCATACAAACATATATGCATACGTGTCTTTTATTTGGAGTCTTATACAATAAATAGAATATCAACTATATCCAAATAACTAAAATTACAAACAACAAAAAATTCCTAACCATATATGGCTAATACGTTATTAATTAAATAAGTTCTAGAGTATTTACTTTTTGCCGTCTTCACCCCTTTCCTTTTTTCAAAGCATTCGAATACATGTTTTGCTATTAGTTTTTGTATAGGTGGTTTTCACGTTACGTCATCGCCGCCATGCTGGTGGACGGTAAATAAAAGATCGCTCATTAGCTCGCTTTGTTTGTCCACCAGCATTTGTTCATTTCACCATTGTTATTTGCGTCTCTCGAGATTGCATGAAAACCACTTATTTTAGCATTTCCGCTGGGGGGGGGGGGGGGGGGGGGTATTAGCAACATGAATATTTTGTTAGGTGACATTCTGCTTTTGTTTATTCTATATTCTTTTTCCAAATAATCTAGTATCGAACATCTTTTTTCCTGGTAAGCAGGGCATAGATTTAGAAAATGGTATTCGTCCTCCATTTCTATTTTACAAATTGGGCAAATTCTTTCTGCAGGTTTCTTAAACGGTCTCGAATAACGTCCTGTCTCTATGGCTAATTCGTGGTTGCTAAGTCGCAGTTTTGTTAGAGCTATTCCGTGTCGCGTATTAGTGACCTGATGTAGGTAATTTTCACATTTGTAATTGTCTATCGTTTTGAATAACCGGTAGGTTCTGATAACGTGTGAAATCCTCGTGGGGTAAGGGAAGGGAAGTTTGGATAAAAGTGAGGTGCCGAGCCCTTCAAACCCTAACCCGGTTTAAGACAAAAAATTGTTCATTTCGCTACCCTGTTTAACACTAAGAGACCTACTTTCACGTCTCTGATTCATTTCGTTTCACACATGAAATTTAAAAGTGCTTTTCAATTAACATCGTGAAATTGTTCTCATGAAGGACCACGAGGCCGACGTTCGCGGTCAGTCCGAAAAGACAACCTGCATATTTAAGACGCAAATTAGTGAAATTGTATCACCCTGAAAACCTTGCCGGGGAAATCTTCAGCTTTGTTAAAACAGCTGAGCTACTGCGCCTTCTGCTGTCCCTCTCTCAAACGATATCTGCACAATTGACGTTAGACGTCTTCAGAAGTTGAAAATGATAGCTGTTTATAAAGAATAAGCCGGGAAATTTAGGCCAATCAGAAATAGAAAAGCATTTTTCACCATTTCAGATTTTTTAAGAGCAGATCTCAGTCACCTCCGTCAGTTGTCATGTCACAGTAAACGTTCAACGGGTTTCCACTTTTCTCAGGGTCGATCCAGTACATCCCGTCTCCTTTAGAGTCACCAGAGTCCCGGATGCTTCTACAGGAATAAGCAGGGTCCTTGGAATTCCAGCCTCGCTGCTTTGCTGTAGCAGATAATAAAACAAATGACTATATATGGTAAATATTAACTCCGCCTTGAAGCGATTGTAAAATCATATTTAAAAACAAACAAGCTTTACTTACGAAGTACAAATTTCTTGCCTCTGTAATCCGGATGACAATGACCAGTTTGTTTTTTCTTGTTGGTGGGGAAATCTTGACAGGAAACCTGAGAAGGAAAAAAGGAATTGAAATGAGAAACATCAAATAGTAGATGAAAACTGTAGATGACCTCATTATGTGCTTTAGTTTTCACCACTTTTGTTCGCTTTAGAAGGGATATTAATATGTTGATATCTGTTACCTTTTTCTGTTTCCTGCCAAACGCAATATTTACCGTGTGGGTAAAAGCAAATATGTATTTTAAGACACAGGCAAACTGGTACTGTACGACAAATCAATATTTAAAAGAAAATGTCGTCAAAAGTACCATGCATCTACGATATTTCAGTTCCGCAAATCAGCGAATTCATAAGAAGACCTCAAAACTCTATAGAATTTGAGCCGGAAAGTTAGTTGTTTTGCGTTTATTTTTTTTAAATTAACATCTTTGTAAAAAAGCGATAGTTCATATGCAAACAGTGGATCTGACCTTAACATGTCCATAATAAGAAGATCCTTTCTTCCTTTTAAATTTATCCTGCGTTGTTTTCCGTGTTTTGTTGTTCAGCTCACAAACTCGTATTGCAATATCTGCACCAGGATGAACATTAAATGACTTGCAGGTGTTATTTTTGAGGCATTTTTGGTGACATTCAAACTCGTTAGCAACAGTTGACGTGTTCATGACATGACCAACTAAAACATGGTCTGAAAGGTAAAGTAATAAAGAACGGAGGAATATGCAATAAACCAGTATACTTTAACATGAACCAGGGGCACACATTGTCTCAGTTTAGCTTTGCCTTTTTATAATAAAAGATATACTTGCTTTCTTAATTGGGATTAGATACGAGCGGGAATCGTCAGAAGTAAAAAAAAGTGATATAAGTTGTAATATAAGTGTTAAATTTCAACACTAGGTATGGTCGGGAAAAGGAAGGGCTTTTAGAGTACTTTAAATGGCGAGTATTTAAAAGATGTTACAAAGAAAGATATTTCGTTTGGGTCTAGAGACATAGAAAAAGTTGTCGAAAACTGTTTTATAGAGCCGAAGGTGTTAACTTATCATTCTTAGTTTCAAAAACGCTCGCACAGAAGTCGGAGTTGGATATCACCAGTAAATTTGCGCTCAGAACATTAACAGCCAGAAAGATCAAACGAATTAACCACGAGGCTGCCATTGACGGAAAATGTTTGGATGAACTTCACTGAAGCTTTATTTGCGTGCAATCACAATTACGTATATCAGCCTTATACTGTCTTTCAGTTTGTTTACTTGTAAAATTCTTTTTTGGCAGCTCCCAAGCAAAGCAATTTATAATCCATAAGTTTTGTAAGAGCCGCTGAATAAAACTGCCTGTCACGATTGTACTTTTAAAAGTCCAGCTGAAATAAATTTTCATTACAAGCTTGTAAGAGTAGTGTATTTTTTGTACAAGGAAAGATCATATTTTCAAAGAAAAGAAAATTCAAAGAGCAGTAGTATACATACGGGGCAAATCCTAGTAATAGGGAGCTTAATAAGCAATGACGACGGCGAAGGCAACGAGAACGTCACCATGTTAAAGAATGAACTCGCGATGCTTCAAACTTTATCGCGCGCGCTTATTCCATCCCGTTCAATTCTTCAAATGTTGGCAAATTTTTCTGCGAAGGTCAGGAAAAGAAAAAGAAAGTCGTTGTCTTGAGTTCACGTCCTGCACAGAACGTGAAATCAGGCATTTTCACGTAGTATTCGTGCAGTGACGGCAAATAAATGTACAAAAAAGCAGGATTCATGTGCGAACAGCAAAGGTGTTGCGGTCGTCGTCGTATTTGCTTAAGCACCAAAATAACAAGCCTCAGGGAACGCTTGTATTACCGGCCTCAAGAGTGTAATTTGCCAGTTCTCTATGACTATATGTGATTGCTAAATTCAAAAGTTATACATTACTCTCAAATACTTATCTCTGGTCAGATACATTTTTGTGGACAGCCATGCCACTGCGCGTAGGTAGTAAATTTTACAGAACACTATGGCATGTCTGTTTTGTGTCATGGGGAAATTGAGATAATAAAATCTTTAAACATGAGCTGATCGTGGGCAGAGAGAATGGCAATTCACTAATTTTTTTGGCCTGGATACATATGCTACAGCAATTGCAGTATTGATATTGCATTTTAGTTGTTAAAATTTGTCTTGTTTTATCCTTTTAGCCTCGGGCTTCTTTATATATCAATGGCCATTGAGGTTGCCAAAATACGCCTGCCTAAAAACGGATTGCGTATCCCAATATGCGTATACGTGCAGAACACTTTTCGGTACTTTTTTTCGCCATCAATGCACGAATCTGAGAAGCAAAATTTCCTATTTTCACATTTGAAAATATAATAAACAAACAATAACGACCTTCTCTTCTCGTTTTGAACATTGATATTTAACTCCTACTTTTGTCAAATTGAGCGAGTCAGAATGATAATTTCAATGAACGCGAAACCACATTTGTTAGTGCCATCCTGAGTATACCGTAGAATTCGGAAAATAAGCCCGTCCATGTATAATCTCCTCCAAATATAAGCCCCCCAGACCGGTAACGCAAAAAACCCTCCGTTAAATCGCCACTCCAAATATGAGCCCCAGGGGGCTTGTACTTGGAAAAATGCCCTCAAATACAAAGTAAAACAAAGCAAAAACGGTAAATTTACTTCCAACTATAAGGCTAGCTCAATCGATTTTGAAAGGCAAATTTCCCTCCGTAGATAAGCCCCTCCGAATATAAGCCCCTTCAAAAATAAAACTCTCAAAAAGGGCCTTTAAAAAATATAAGCCCCGGTGCTTATTTTCGGAATTTTACGGTATGTACTTACTTGCTCCATACCCAATGATTTCGATGTTCGCTACTGCTTGCCTGCCTGGAGAGGGCCCATTCGTCGACACCTCATTGCTTATTACTCATTTAACGGAACATTTTAAAGCAAAACAGAACTCTCGGCGTTAACTTGGCGTACTTTTATGTCCTCAACAACCCCCCCCCCCCCGCCCCCGCTTCCTTCCGCCACAAGGACTTCTAAAACTCGGGTTTAAAAGTAAAACAATGGCTGGCTCTGCCCCTGTCCGAAAATCGTAGATTAGTTAGTCATAAAACTCCGAATATTTTGAACGAATGGAATGGCCGTTTTGAAGAAATGCTTTTGCGTTCGCAGTTTAAAAATTTCTGGGCAACGTTTGCATCCCTGGATTGATCAATGTACTTTCTGATAGATATTTCCAAGTAATACCATTAAAAGTCATGATAATTTTCGTCCTTTTATAACAAACTTGTTACTTGATTGTCAGTTATTTTTCAGATTTATATTATCGTCACAAAACAATTTATTTGTCAATAATTATAGCATGCTAGCAACCTCTTGGGAATGGGGGTGGGGTGGGGTGGGGCAGCCGGGTGTGTGGAGAAAATACTTCTAACTGTTCTCTGCCCCCCGATAGACTGTTCACAGTCCCCTATTTTTCCTTGAGATAGTCGACATCGAGCGCGTCTTACCGTTAATGGCAGCCATCTTGATTTCAAATGTACCGAGTCTATTAAATCAAGATGGCCGCCATTAACGGTGAGACGCGCTCGATCTCGACGATCTTACGAGAAAAATAGGGGACTGTGAACAGTCTAGTTTCCTGAAAGCTATTTTTCCAGGCCATTTCAATTAAAGTCAATCAAGAGCATCATCGTGTTTCCATGGCACTTATTGAAAAGGGACTTGAAGAGCACTATTTCTCAATGAACCTTTTCTTGTGAAAATGAATGTTATTTGCAAACACCATGAGAATGAAAACTCACTTTCAAATGACCTTAGACGACTGGATATTCAGTGGGAGATCCAGTATAAGGGTGTGGGGGAAAGACCCCCTGAAATGTACCCAAAAATTCTTCATTAAATACTTCAAAACTTAGAGTGAGGTCATTACAGAGAAATCTCAGAAAAAGAGGCCTTAATGTATTGACCAAATGATACATCAAGGCTGCTGAGGTCTGAGATTTCCCTGTAATGACCAAACAGATGAGGTTAATAAGTTATTTATTATATGGCCTGTTTAGCCCTATTCTTAAAATGAACACAATAAAAAACACTTGAAATAATTTTCAATATCCACGCATAACAGGTCATTTAAAGTCGTGTTCACTAAACCAAAATCAACTCGCTGGCGATGCAATCGAAACCACAAGACACAGCTTCTTTGACAATGAGAAATTTTGGACCTGAGCCTCGGTCATTAAAAACCAATAACTGGTCAGCTGATAATGTAAAAAACACATCACCTCTATTAGTTGTACACTTGAGCCTGCACTACAGTCAAGTGACACTGGTCAGTGGATAGCCTTTTTAGACAGCTGTCAATTGACCATAATATGGATCAAGGATGTCCACTATCAAGTTTTGTGTTTAAAAACACAGATTGTATATGCCTTGGACACCTACCTAGTAATTCGTAGTCATGACAAGAAAATCTTAGCTTAGCAGCCAATTAAGGTGCACATGTTGTAGTCATTATTACCTACCGGTATAAGAGATTTGAACTGAAGCTAGGTATTATCACTTATTGTAAGGATCACATATAAGAGTATATGTTGTTACAAAGTAACTCTTAACGGCAAGGAATTGTGGAAATAATTAGCTGTAAGACCATTTTAACATGTTCTGCACAAGTTTGGACATCAATGGATCTGCCCTAATATTTACAACCAAATCTAGAAGATCAACTAGAGTTTCCTTCTCTTACAAAACAGTTCAATATTCTCTACCCACTGAGAAGCAAGCACTCAATGCGTCTGAGCTTGTTTAGTGAGATTTAGTGTGTGGTGGTCTCCTATTTGTCTCATAAAATTTGTGAATAAGTAAGTAATTAAGTAAACACTTTATTTAAAAAGGGTAACCACTTAATAGCTAGAAGCTAATGAACTTGAGGCCCTCAAAAAATAAGAAAAGAAAAAAATTACAAAAAATGTAAATATCTAAAACCTAGTTCTATCTAATCTAAAAATTCTAGCTGTTTTGGTCAGAAATAGGATATCAATTTCGACCATTTTTGTCTGAAATAGGGTATGGTTTGTGCAGTCTAGTATTAAATTGGGTATGTTTTTTAGAAGAATTAGCTACTTCTTCATCATTTGATGATAAGACTGTTTCCCTTTTAATGTTTACGCCAACTACCGTGTATGTGCCGTAACAGCTTGTCACGCGCTCTAGTCATGCACCGGGCTCCAGGGATAGGGTAAAGAAGATCACAGATTTTGGTCCGAAATAGGTCAAGGATTTCAGGAAGCTTGCCCACACCCCCATCCAATTTTTCTGGAAGTAACCCCCAGAATTTTTGGTCGTATTAAGGACACAAAAGGGAGGGCATTGTGCTAGGCATTCCTTGGGGAGACCATGGAAACTGGGACTAAGAATCGTTGCGTGATCGAAGCCACGCACATTTTGCAAAGAAAGCTTAGGAAAGATTAAGTTTAGAGCTTTTCCGAAACGTGTCGGTCCACGAATTCTATTAATTGAAAGCGTTGATTACTTTGGAACAAGTGAACACTACTGAGTGGTTGAAAAAAATAAGAATCTTAATTAGCAAAATTGCGATGGTCGGGTAGAGTTGGGTATGTTTTTTAGAAGAATTAGCTACTTCCTCATCATTTGGCGATAAGACCATTTCCCTTTTAATGTTTTTGCCAACTACCATGTACGTCATAACAGCTTGTCACTGTATGCAAATGGATGTAGTGATGAGCATTCGATTTATTTTTGGCAATGATTGAAATGATGTGCCATGTAAATCACTTTTTTGGATATCTGACAATGATGTAATTTCTCTGGTATTGAGGCCCTTGAATTTTCATTTATTTATACACGCGTATAGCTTGCTGCCGCAGAGGTATTTCTGGTCGTCACTAACACGCATACTAAATCAGTTCAGAAGCAAATAAAAAGTATTGACATCAATAAAGTAAGAAGTAAAAAACATTTAGCGCATACTTGGTATTTCTAGTATGAACTTGATTATTAACAGTAAAATCTTTGTTTAAATAATTGGGTAAGGTACCGTAAATAAGTTTGAAAACTAGAGAGCAACTGCTTATCTTACTTTCTTCATAAAAAAGGAATCCATTTTAACTTATTAAAGATGACGAATCACTATCAGCAGACAGGGGGAGCAGGTCTAGTTCAGAAATTTTTGGGTGGAGATGCACGCTGTGAAGGACATGTGAGCCCTGAGCCTTATTAGTTGCTGGTAAATTCAAATTTGCTGATCTCATTACTTTTAATGTAAATTCCCAGTTTCCTCACTCTAGACTAAAATCTTCAACCATTTGATCATTTTCGTGGAAAACGATAACTTATTCTAGATCCAAATTATTTGATTTCTTTTCCCTATCCCAGACTAAACTGCTTGGAAAACCATACCCTTCACAGGGTAATGAGAGGTTTGGGTGTGAGATTGCGCATGTTGGGTGGGGAGGAGGGGGGGCAAACATGGCCGGTGGGGGGAAGGGATCTTAAACTCTAGTGCAACAGTTGAGAAATTTTTACATGCTTGCATACTTTTGCTGATTTCACCTCCTTAAATTAGCTTTTTTTCATCTTTTTGGTTAATCACTTCCCTCCAGTCTGGTGATCTCTTAAAGAAAACCTCGGATGCTGCTGATGTTTTTTTATGCTGAGTTTTGCGGGAAGATAATTCAATGATGGTGAACAGACCAAAATGATCACTGGGTAGAAGACCAGATTTGGTCGACTCACTACCAACAATTCTCATTTCCTTGACTTTAAAGTCTGACAGTTTACAGAAGACCCGGTCAACTCTTGCTTTATAGATCTTTGTTGTACTTGTGTTGCTCTGCATGGATGCAAATGCATTCCTGCTCTGATCCCAAGTATTTCCATTGTTAACTGTGTTTCCAGGAAGCGACAACCATGCATCAGACCAAGAGGAAGGCAAGACAACTTCCCCATCAGCTTTAAATTTACCCTCATTGATGTTCATATCACCCATAACACACACATTTTTGTAGCCTGAGAGAACCTTCAGTGTTTCTCTTAATTGTAACTCACGCTTTTGCGTATTGGAAGCCGCATGTACCAAGTGAGTCGTTGCGATAACAAATCTGACATTTGAAGAAACAGCGCTCTTGGTTTCTGCTCTGACCAGCTTACGATGGTAAACTGGGGAATTTTTTAAAGGGTAAATAAACCACTTGTCTACTGGATAAACGGTCAAAATAACTACAAAATGCTTCCCCTCATGTTTCCTGATTTCGACCTCGGGGTGACGTGGAACTACGTTATATCGATCAAACCAGTGTTGTCTTCGCAATAGTGCAAGATTGTCCAGCGTCACTTCTTGAAAAGTCAAAAAATCTGGTTTCAAGTTTTGCACTATTTCTCCTAGCGCGTTCATCCGCGCTTTCATCTTTACAGAAGGATACCAAATGTTGAATGTGAGCATAGTAATTTGTCGTCGCGATCCAAGACTTGATGCAGAAGGAACACTTAGAAAAGCACGTAAGACGAACACAGTAATGATTAACATCGAAAGTATTAGAAGTGGACCTCGAGAAAACGGCAAGACAGCCATGTTTCTGCAAACCACAATAACAACACATTCTTCAAAATGCTGCATAGGGACTGGGCTCTACTTCGGTGACCGTGAGGCCCTGGGTTCAATCAATGGCTCAATATAATGGCGGATGAAATTGAATTTGTCAGTGATGAAGACGTTCCGAAGATGGAAAAAGTCAAACGCAAGACTGTTTCGACGAGTAAGTTTCGTTTTTCGCTGCAATTAATTTTGTAACGGAAGTGTTTTGGGCCATTCTCTTTTGGTTCTTTTTTTACTGCGTAGATCATTGAAAGTTGTATGTACATGTGCTTTATGTACGGTTAGCTCCGCTGATTCCATAATAAAGGTTGCTTAGGGCATTGGGATCTGGTTATTGGACACTGGGTATTTGAAAGTCACTTCAATAATTTACTTCAGTGACCACCAAAAAAAGCTGCCCAGTGTGCAGTTTCCAATGCCCAAAGCAGCCTCTATTGAATCAGCTATAAGCTTATGCATCAGTCAATTCCACCTGCGCCCAGCCCCCCACCCCTCCCCCACCCTCGGCTGACCCCCGGGCATTAGCATTTTTTTTGCCTTGGATGGCAAATTTCCGGGGGTGGGGACTCTTGAGCTGTCAAATCCCTCGGGGTTGGGACGAAAAAAGAGGGCAAATGCCCCTTCCTCCGTCAACACTGCAACATTTTTCATTGATTGCACAGTCAAATAGTGCCATTTTAAGCATTTTAATGTGCGATTTTTTGTTTCAATTAACGTCTTCCTTTGTAATAGCACGAGGATTCTAATTACGACTTCATGCCGCGGCGACATGCACCAGTTTATGGTTTTAGTATTGATATAAAATTATTGACATTAAAATTAATAGAGCGCTGTAATGTTATATGTTATGAATAGTTTTGTAAATATGAAAGGATGTTCTTCAAATAATATCAACAGAAATTTGATTCAATAACCAAAAAACGTTGACTACATCGATAGCTCCAAGTTCGCTACATAATTCTGGCTTTATAAGCGATGAAGAAATGCAACATACATGTAGAATCGAGAACATGCGTTTACAACCCTCTACAATTTATTCCTGTCCTTTACAGACGAGCCAATCGACTTTTTTTCAAGTAAAACCTTTTTTGTAGTTATATTCTGATGGGAAACCGCATGCGTGTCAAAAGCTCGGGAATGGCCCGGGGGTTGGCAAATGCCTAGCCCCCGGGCAGTGCAAAATTTGCAAATGCCCCAGCCCCGGGACTGACAAGGCAGGCAAATGCCCTGCAGTTGCTCGGGGGGGCGGTTCGGCTGGGTGCAGTTGGAAATGACTGATGCATTAGTCTTCATCATGCATAATGCTCATTGGTCCTTATCTTCATATTGTCCGAGCATGCGCATTTTGATTATCCTTTGATCTCCTGCGATAAATATTTTTCGATTTTCGGTCCTCATTGTTAACAACTCTACACACTCCACACCTACAATTTTTACGAAGATGCCAACCTCTTAGGAGATCTAAAATCTGGAGACTGTCTCTTTTGCAGTACCCCCTTCCCCAAATCGACCCCCTGGCAGTGGAGTATCCCACCCCACTAGCATTGGTGCTCAACATGTGAAGCATTTAAGCAATAGAAAACGTTTTCCATGTTTGCATAGCCTGATATAAACATGAGAGGAGTTATGAGAATTTGAGACAGAATTCTCCCAACCCCTCGAGTGTTTATATCAGGCTATCCAAACACAGAAATTTCCCGAGAAAAACCGCAAAACTCTTTGTTATGGCACTGATAAAAAGAGAAACTCTTACCAGTCGCAAAGTCTTGTACACGAAGTCTTGCACGCAAAATCAGTCCTTCTTTTGCAGAAAGATACTATCCAAAATACGGATTTTTTGGCTTAAAATGTCAGCTTAAGCGAAACAAAAGATGGTCATTTTTAGGTCTTGGTGATTGTGATACCCCAGTCAGTGGATCAACAGTCTATGGATTTCAAACTCCCAAGCGACGTGGTGCATTAGCACAGGCTGGTGAGTTTGCCTGTAATTACAATATTTATTATCAAGTTTTGAAAACTCATTTAACTGGAGTTAGTTGCAGATTGGTAGAGAACATGGTAGGGAGAAATGAGTGGTGGTTGGGTAAAAAGTGGGAAGGGGGGGGGGCGGGGGCAGTTGATCAACTAGGTTTGGGTGATGTGTGCTGTTCTGACCTCGCCTGGTTTAAGACATTAGGGACCTCACGATCGAACAAAGGTGACGTCCAGGAAAACGTCGCTGAAAAGTAGGCTTCACATCCTTTTCACCTTTTTCGAGATTATCCCAATTTGCCCTGTTACTTAAACAAAGGGAATTCTGGTTGGAACTGAAGAGAGGGGACCTCACTCAAATTCCAAAAGACATTGTAGAATTTTTTTTTTTCGCTTTGCCGTTCCCGTCCTCAAGTAAACTTAAAATTTGCTCATTTCACATTGTAGTTGTGCAGGGACATCAAAGAAATGTACAAGAAAGTGAGATGCTCGTGCAGAATTGTTGTTTTGCTCATTAAACCTATTGCTTTTTTGACATTCTCCTTGCTGTCGCCATTGTAGTTTCATAAGGTCCCTATTTTATGCATAGAGACAGCTAGGGCATGACACCAGCACTAATCCTAAATATCTAGCTGGAGGCCAGAACACTAACCATTAGACAGAGGTGTCTCCCACACTAATGAGACTGCAGGCAAAAGTAATCAAAAGCCTTAGTCTGTTTATAAACAACTCCCAGGTGTGTCATCGGAATTATAGGTTTTTTATTTATTGCCATGACATGCCACTCAATAATCAGAAACCAAATCTTACATCAGAGAGAGTGGGAAAGTGGCAAAGGCGTCCGTTCTAAGTAATTTGTTGTGTGTCAAATGATATAACATCAGTGAGTGATCTTTACCAAATCTCAGGGAAATGACATAATCTGTCACATACTAAAAAGACTTGAACCAAAGTTGATTTCTCCTGGATTTTCTTCATACATATACTGTAATTTTACCCTTAGTGGTAACTTGAACTATCGATAACTCAAACTTCCCGCTAACTTGAAGTAATTTTTGTTTCCCTGCAGATCATTTCTATATAATTCTACCCTTAATAACTGCAGTGAACCATGTTGAAAAAAACAAAACAAAACAAAACAAAGCAACAACAACAAAAAAAAAAACGGTGTACATAGTGAAATCCGAAACATTGAGAAAAAAATAAAAAAACAAGAAAAAACAATCAAAACAAGAATTCTTGGTGTCAATTCTTTATCTTTACTTTTTTGGCACTCCAGTGAAAATTCAGTGTCCATCTCAGTTTATTAATCAAGCTTTGTTCCTTATAATTCCTTTTTCAAAACATTAATCAATATCTTCTTTGCCTTGAAGTGAAGTGTGAATGATAGTTGCATTCCTTTTCCCTCCTATCAGAAATGTTAAAATATTATCTTAAATTTCACATCAAACCCACAATCGTGTGTCATAAATAATATAAAAAGACCATCTAAATGCCATGAAGAGTCCTGTACATTTATAGTAAATGAAAATTTTGGCATCTAAATATTTTATGTAAATCCACATGGGAGCGGGGGTGTTTGAAGTTGGAAATCCTGAGTGGAGGGGGGTTCTGGCAGTTTTGGAAATCCGGGAGGAAGGAGGGGTCCAAAAAGCGTGCCTTCCATCGTGGGGGTGTGGATTTTTTCTTGAATAACCCATTTGCTTATTTCCTTAAGTATTCCCAGGTATTTGCTTTCGAAACTCCCGATAACTCCAACCTTCTAGGGAAATAAAAAAAGTTCAAGGTATCGGGAGTCAACTGTGTATATTATATATCATAATAAATTTGTGATTTTTTATTCATTCTATTTGTTAGATAAATAATAAAATATATTTTCCAGTATTCAACAATGTTGTCTTGTTGATATTGGTACTGTTTACTGGGATGGATAATTTTCTTATGTTTTCGTATACAAATTTTTTGAAATGTTATTCGTCAATCCAAACTTGAACATTCTGAAGGTTTTTTAGATCTGCTATCATTATGTTTTTATGTTTATAATTTTTAAAATGTGTTTTTCAGCATCCTCAGCAATACATAACAAAACACCAGCCCATGCTGCAACAACAAGCAAGAGGACAAAAACCCCAAAAACTACGAATCAAAAAGGTAACACTGTAAGGTAATCATGAAATCAAAAAGGGAGTTCAGCCAACTTGGCTTTTTGATCAATGGCTTCAGACCGTAGACTTGAGAAGTATTTGAAGAGGTCATATTGTTGTTTGGCTTATAATTTATTGTATTTTATAGTGCTACGTGAGAAAGTTCTGCAATTTGATTGGCTTAGAGCAGTGGTATTTCAGCTTAATTTCAAATACCTACATGTGAAAATTACAAACCTTTTGTGGTAGTAGTATAAACAAATAATAGCATGATTTATACGTGATATTTGGCATAAATACCACTTGTGATACTTGTCTCAAATAACAGTTTTGAAATATCACTTGAGGTATTTATGCTAAATATCACTACAAACCATACTATTACATGTACAAATACAAAGTTTTCAAGTATTGATATTTTACCAGCTTTAAATATGACAACATTCTTTGTTGGAATGACATTATTATCTAGTATTAATAAAAATGTGACATCTTGTTTAAATGTCCGCCAGTTAGCGACAATATAACTCTAAACATATACGTCCAGTTTTTTAGCCCCGGGCCCATAAATTGTTTTGTTTTATATACCTTTGTTTGAATGTAACAAATAAATGGCAATAAAATCTATGGGTCATTAAAGCACATTGATCACCATAAAAGAAAAGACAAAAAAATATTATTGTTTGCGACCCCATCTTTTACTAATTACCCCCTCCCCATTCTAGTTTTTGCCTTGAAATAAAATATGCTGAAATGACATATAGGGTTTGGGGGGGGTGGGGTCGTAAATAGATGACATACAGATGAATGGATATGCATTGTATTGGTGCCTCATTAATTTTATTAGTTCTTTTGTTTTGTTAGGTTCAGGTGCTAGAAATACTGTCTCAGCTTCTGATGGTGATGAGGTAATTTCATTTTGTAAGAAAACAAATGTGCACTTATTTTTAGAGGGGCTGAGTAGTGAAAGATAAAGTAGCATCATTTTCAGATTCTTTTTGGTAGAAAGATCACACAAATATTTGCTTTTCAGTCTTCTTGATGGAGGAATTTCCCTCATCTTTTAAGATCGAAATGCACCTGCGCTATTTATTTGTAAAGCCTATAAATTCAACCAAGAGCTATCTTTTCCTTTTAGGAAAAAAAAAGAGAATGTATTTGATTCTCATGCTGACTATACAAGTACGTCCCAAGTTGAGATATTTCCTAAGTATTACAGTGGTATTAACTAGACAATGGCCCATTGTTTTGAGACAATACTTAAGATACTATATCTATAATCTGTTTATTTTGTGGTATATAGTTTTCCAATCATGGTTAGGTTCCCTTCATGGTGACCACAGTGTGCCAAGTACTAATGCATGGTTCAATTTGACCTGTTACCACCCCCCCGGTCAACCCCTCGGGACAAGTCCAGCTGTTTGGGCCAGGGAATGGGGAATTGTTTGATGCGGTCCTGTCCGGAGGGGGGGAGGGGGGGAGGGGGGGGAGGGGGGGTTAGGGGGTGGGGCAAATAAAAAATAACTTCTCTTTGATTTTGTAAAGTACGTATCATTTCTCGCGCAGTTTGTACGACAGCTGCGGACCTCAATCAAGACTAGCGTTTTTCAAGGGAAAACACATGAGAGTGGTTGGAGTGGAATAACTATCAAAATTAAAGCCTGTTTTTTCGAGTGTTTTAAAATTTCACACGAGTGTGCGTATAATGCGTACTCGAATGGATCTTTTTTTGTAAAAGAAACAAAGAAATATTTCTTCAGCCTAGTTTGATGATAAGAATACTTAAATAGACTTCAGACTCAGACCAGTGTTCTTATGAAGTGTTCTTTCCAGGAGGAGCTTAATAAGAGTTTTTTTCTTCGTTTACGTTTTCAAATTTATTGTTTATGTTTTAACTACATTATATATGTATTATCCTTCTCTAAATAAGCTCTAGAAAACGTTTATAAAAGTTCTTAATACGTCTCGTTTTGCCATCGTTCGGGAATCAATATTGCCCTTGAAAAGATGTACCCCCAAAACATGTTGATGAGGCCTATCAGGAGCTCGGGGGTGGGGAATTGTCTTATTCTACGGTACGTGCTTGGGTGCGGGGAATAGACCACCGTAAGAAAGAAAGACATCGCAAACCCCCGGGGGTATGTCATGGTATCAGGTCAAATTGAACCATGTTTAAAGCAGTGTTTGTTTTCCTCAGTTTCCCGCCAATATTGCTGTAACGCTAGAGAATCTAATTTGGGATTTTGCATTTTTTCGTGGTAACGAAACCAAAGAATCTGAGATCGAGAATCTTGTCTTTCCGTTTCCCAAAGAAAATCAATTTTTTTAGTTGTAAATGAGCTTTAACGCCTTACTTTATACTTCAGGCAGCTGGAAGTTCTCAAGATGAACACAATGTTAGCGGATACTCTCTGCGTCACCGGAGAAAAGCTGTGCTTTTAAAAGGTCTTTGTTTGTTTTCGTTCTCTTCTTTCCCATACACACCCTCATTGCTTTGTCTAAGTTTAATTCATTTGCCCCTCAATTTTACACTCAGAAACACCATTTGAAGCTGCTTTCAGAAGCCGTATTTTATCGCACTTTTCTGGTCAAAAAACGATCCAAAATGTGGTTTGCAATTGCGTTTGCATTTAATTTAGGGGTCATGGCGAACCTAAAACTTCGAGCTCCTTAAATGAGTATATATGAAGTATTTTGATTTTTGGGAATGTCCTCAAAAAAATCCTCCCCAATCCTTTTTTTTTTTTCAATTCTCCTCGCCATTTAGCTTTCCTTTTGCTGCTTTCTTTCTCCAATCGCACGCGGTCACTATTTTGACGGGTATTTGAGTTAAGTGGGGGTGCTCTCATCATCCCCTTCTCGCGCTTCTTGAGCGCTTATGACCTGGTGAAAATCAAAATATTGGTGTCGTAAGCGAAGTCAAAAGAGCGACGGAATCTTAGTCAGAAGAATCAGAACGTTTCCTTTTCTTTCGACTCCGCTTAGGACTCCGTCGCTTGCGTTCCGCGTATGATCTAGTGAAAAGCAGATTGTCAGAGTCGTAAGCAGAAATTAAACGGAAGGATAAACCAATCACAATGCACGTTCCCACGCTTTGTGATTGGTTTGGTTCTTCTGCTTCTGCTTCCGACTCCGACAATCTGGTTTTCACTAGATCATAAGCGGAACGTAAGCAACGGAGTCGTAAGCGGTATCGGAACGCCGTGTTCATTAGATCATAAGCTCTACGCTTCTGATTACGACTCCGACTCCGTCGCCAGTGAAAACCAGCCTTAATCCTTGGGAGAGCCTGTAGAAGAGGCAGCTTTTGCTGAGTTTTTCAAAATCAGTTATATGAGGTAAGAACCAATGAGTATTAAAGGGACAATATTGACATTAATCAGTGTTTTGTTTACATATTTCGTTAGGCATTCAGAGAGAATCAGATTCAGAAGACTCTGACAGCGAACGTGGGGAAATTGATGATACCCCGGCATCAAGGTATCGATTAGTATGTAGGATTTGTTTTAATAGTTTTAGTGGTGTCCCTCGAAATTGTCATGCATTCTAAATGTGTAAAAACAGCCAAAAATTTTTTTCGCCCGCGGCCACAAGCCTTGACCGAAACCGGAAACCGCCCATGAAAAGTCTCTGGCACCCGGGGTAGTTATAAGTGTTCCCTCAAGCAAATTGGAAGAGCCAAACTTCCATTTGTCATTCATGACGTCAACGTTGTCGTTGCTGAAGCTCACTAACTTTTGTTTGAACCATAAAACCCGCAACATACAGTATGACAATGGCCAGTTTACAGACTTTTGACAGAGAATTGCATATGGCCAGTCCCTTGAGGTTTCTGCCGTTTTCGGGCGCTGCTGGGTGGCGGGTCGGGCGGCATCGACCCACACAATGTTGGTATTCTATCTGACAAAGGTGACACCATCAGGTGCCGCGCCAGGGAGGCCACTGCCATCAGGCAAAGAATGAATGTCCTCTGAATGGGGAAGAGGGACCAGACCTATCGGCCATTTGCAATCCTCTCTTGGAATACGTAACACCTCTTCTGTTACATAACATGACATTTTACATCGTTGACGAAGTTCGATCGATTCGGACGAAATATTAGATTTTGTTTTTACATTGGCATGTTGCTCTGAGTTTTAAAATTTGTATAGTTTGGGTGGAATATGACTGTCAGGGAAGTGTAGTACCCAATAGGACTGTTGTTTACAGTGGCTGACAGTTCTCCCCCAACACAATTTCTTACGCTATCAGGCGCGGATCCACACCGGTTCAGTCCACCGTTTTACGAAAATCGGTCAAATTTTTGATAAAGAAATATATTTGTAATAAAAAAAACTTTCCAAGTTAAAATTTGGCCAATATCCTGTCTGAATGACGCAGAAACCCGGGAAAGGTGACTTTAGGGAGTTAAAATCCAAAACATTTCCTGGGAAATATACCCGGAACCCCTGTTACGCCGCAAAATGTAACAATTGACGCAAAATGTAACATTAACGCGAAATGTAACAACCTTTGACGCGAAATGTAACATTAACCCGAAATGTAACAACTTTTGACGCAAAATGTAACAACTTTTTAACGCGAAATGTAACAACTTTTTGACGCAAAATGAAACAATATTTTTAACGCGAAATGTAACAAGCAAAATGTTACAGCCTTGAAATAACTGAGAGACGTGGACATGAGCCTTGTAGATAAAGTGTAAATTGTCTGGTGGTTACAAAAACAGTTTATTCATAAAGTTTTCTTATGTGAAATAAACTTACAAAAGGTCGTAAAAGAGGTGATAAAGTTACAAGTCATGTATAACCTTGGAATAGCAGTATGGACAATAACAACAACGCTAACTTATTAAACATAACGTATGGAAAATATGCCAAGCTATGCGAAAAGAATATGACTAGAAATGTGAACAATAACACCGTAGGAAACACGCACCAATCAGCAATTGAAATGCAAGTTAAAAGTAAAAGTTAAGAAAGGTAATCTTTCAAAAGAAAATTTTGAACGTATAGTCAATAACATAGATATGAAATGTCTCATCTCTTACCGGACTTCCAGTAAATGTGGGAAATTTCATACCAACCCAGTCTTGCTGCCTCAAAACTTAACCATGCCAACGCCCATTTAACATTGTTGATTATCTCACGCAGTCGGATGACTGCTCCGCTACACTTTCCTTTAAAGGAAAAGGGGAGGAGGTTGGTAAAAACAGACAGCGTCGGGATAAAAACAGAAAGCATCTTTACTCGATGAAAGTGTGAAAAGAATGATCAGTAATCGATACTCGCCTCGATTTCATACGGGCTCAACTCCCTAGAGGGAGTATGCTAAAAATGTACCATCCTAACCTATCTAATACGTCCTGGATTATGTAACGCCAAGTTTCTTTTATGCGTCACCCATAAGTACAGAAAGATATACTAAACAACAATTCGTTGAACTGTTTCAGGATTTAGTTACTATTATCGAAAAACGTTTTGTAAGTTTATTTGACATAATAAGAAAACTTTATAAATAAACTGTTTTTGTAACCACCAGACAATTTACACTTTATCTACAAGGCTCATGTCCAAGCTTCTCAGTTATTTCAAGGCTGTAACATTTTGCTTGTTACATTTCGCGTTAAAAATATTGTTTCATTTTGCGTCAAAAAGTTGTTACATTTCGCGTTAAAAAGTTGTTACACTTTGCGTCAAACGTTGTTACATTTCGCGTCAAAGGTTGTTACATTTTGCGTTAATGTTACATTTTGCGTCAATTGTTACATTTTGCGGCGTAACAACCCCCCCTAGAAACTTGCGCCTTTGCCACTCGTTTGGGAAATCAGTTAGTTTTTATTCTAGATCCGTGCCTGGCTATATACTCTTTAACAGTAAACTCTTTGGTTAAAATTAATTTACGTTTGTTTCTTTTATCGCAGAATTTTCAGCCAAGTTTCAAATGGAGGCACAGACAAGGTAAAGCTGCGGCTTTTATAGAGCGGTTTTCATTTGAGTGTCGAAAAGTAATTGGTTTTGCACTTTCTACACGATGCGATTGGCTTAAAAGATTCGCGCCACCTTTTCATCCAATCAGAAGTAAAACCAAAGCCAATTGTGACGCGCTCGCATGCATTTTCCCGCGCTTTGCGTCAGCCACATGTAATTTCTTCGAGTTTTGATTAGTTCAATGTATTGTCTGTGTCCTATGTGATTGGCCAGAGTAATTACTTTGGTTTTGGTTTTACGACACTCAAACGAAAACCACTCTATCAGATTAACGTGTTTATAATCACCGTGGTGTAGTAATATTGGTTGGCGCAGCGCCGCTACGAGCCCCGGGGGCACTCCTTTATTTGGCCTAAATGGGTATGTGCTACTGAACAGGGTCTTGAATCTTAAATTCACTATTTGGCTTCTTTAACAGAGTGTGTTTTTGAATAGTAACACTTTAAATGAGCTTGAAAGTTGGCGATGAGCCGTCTACATGTGTGCTACCAACAATTTTTTTTAGGAAAAATCGAATTTACCGATTTTAGTTGAAAAATAATTGACATTTGAACTCGAAACGAAATGAATCAGGGTTGTAAAATAATGTCTCTTATCTTAAACAGGGTAGGGAAGGGTGGGAAAGGCCTCGGCGGCTTACTTCTTCCTAAACTACCCTTGAGTTTGCCCCCGGAGAACGGCACTTTTAACTAAGCTAACCAATCGACGGTATTGTTGTAACTGTGTGTAAAATATAAGATACGTGGAAGAGGAAGGGGTGGGGGGGGGGGGGGAGGGGTTTGGGTTAGAGGTTTAGGGTTAGGGTTAGGGTCAGTTTTTCAGGTTTAATATCTTTACTCCTTTAATGTGTTATTTATCAGATCGAGGATGCACGTGAAGAATACTTTGAACAGCAAAGCTCCAAGTGCGTCACATCAGATCACACTCTTTCAAAGCTAAATATGCCTCGCATGGATCAACAGGTGATCATACACTGCCTTGTTACTGCTGCATTGATAACTTGCGTTTTGTTACAGTAAGTTACTGTTGGAAAAGTAATTTTAAAAATTCGGTTGCGAAAACCCTGGTTTGATCAGCACCTGTCTATGGATGTAGTGTCTGCAAGGGAATTCATATTTTTTGTAAGTTTTTTTTTAAATCTACTGGTATCCCTCATACACACCCTATTCCAAAGGTAATTCGTCTCGAGTTATTTTTAGAATCGGGACAAAATTACCTCGCGCGCTGCGTGGATGTTTCCAGGAGGTTTCGCATGACTAAACGCCGTGCAAAACATGTCGGGCGAAAGGCAATGAAAGCGTAAAGAGATCAAGAGCATTCCTGAATATTGAAGCGAAATGAGTCGGCGCTCAACCGGGAAAAGGGAATCGCTGGACTCTTTGACAAGCCGTGAAACCAGTTTAACTCGAAGTTGTTGTGCTTTAATAAAATGAGAAATTTCGCCGGTCTATTGAAACCGGTCGTTTGTTCAATAAAGCAAGTAGGACGCCAAGTCTTATTTTTTGTTGAATAATAAAAGACTAATAAAATAATAAATATTAAAAAACCAGAAATTGCTCTCTTCAAACTGTAAATTATAAATGATCGTGAGAGAATATTCAGTGTGTTAAGGATTTCCCTGCTGTACTGTTAGTTCTATACAAGAGTGGAAGGGCGTTTCTTTTGTAATTTCCGTTTCGCTGACACAGCTTTAGCAGAAATCTCTCTGTTGTCGTTTTCATCGACAAAACACCAAACGAACAGCAATATCGCTCTCCGCGTCTTCCGCCATTTTGTTCTGCGTCAATTCGTTGAGGACGCGTGGCTCTGTGCGTGGGTCATCCACGCGGAACACATTCGCGCTATGTGATTGGCTGTTGTTTAATCCCCCTTGGGACCTGTGGTCTTAAAAATAACTCGAGACGAATTACCTATGGAATAGGGTGTGTATGGGGAATGCCTTTTCTGTCCCCTTTATCCTCTCTTGCTGGTACTAATAAAAAATTTTGAACAAGAACCTTTACCATTGAAATTAAATCAAAACTGGTTGGAATAGATAGCCTACTCTTCGGGGCGCTCTGGTGGCGGGGCGGGAAAAGAAAGGAGAGCTTGCAACTACGCCTCTGCAATTTGAATATCTGCATCAAAAAAGTCCCCGCCAAATGCTGATTGGCGGAGATGCCATTAGAAATGGCGTCGTTACCCTTGGCACGTGCTTTCACGTGGTATTCAATGTTTGTTTATATTCGCGCTCGTTTCCGCTTCGCGCTGATTGGCGGAAATCTTACAGCTCAGGGAACAGGGGAATTGGAGGCGGAATTCAAATAATTCCAGAGACGTAGTTGCAAGCTCTCCTTCCTTCAAACCTTCCCCCTCTCCGCCTCCCCCTCCCTTCCCCCCCCCTCCCCCCGCTAGAGCGCCCCGGGGAGCTTGTTGGCGGGCTAAGAATAGATAATATATTCACTGTGTTTATTAATAAATGGACAAACGAGCAAAAAATCATACCATTTTAGCAAGCTGCATTTACCAGTAAGGTGGACTGCGACTGGAACCCAGACCTCATTGGTGGAAGGCGGGTGCTCTCACCACTGCGCCACCTTTGCTTCCCTGCTTACCCTAACTATGTCTTTTTTTTAACAGAAAGTTCTGCTCCACTTGAATCAAGTCTCCACTTCTCACCCAAAGGAAAGATTCGACTTGTATCATAAACTACAAAATCTCTTTGACAAATGGATGTTTCATTTAAGGTATGTCGATGTTCAGTCCAATTGATCATAAATGAATTCCCAATGATAAATCGAACAAAAAACGCGTCGGACACTCCATTATTTGGCCTAAAAGACCAGAAAACAATTCGGACCCGTTTCGGACCGGAAAGTACAGTGAAACCTTTCCTTTCGGACACCTTTGTTCAAGGGACAAAAAGTTTGGTCCCCGAAAAATGTTCACATAATCTTTGTATCTGTTACCTCTACTGAGGGGACACCTTTATTCAGGGCAAGGGGACACTTTTATCTCCATTTAACCTCCAACAAGGGGACACCTTAGCACTGCCTCTAAACTTGACCAACCACAAAGAGGGTTGATAAGCTAAAGCATACCAATTGCAAAGACAGTGTGCTAGCTTTTGCACTAAATTTTTTCGGAATTTTAGCGGGTCGGTATGGTAGTGGTAGTGAAGCGGTAAGTGAGAGACATTAGGATGTTTGAACATACGAAACACAAAGTTTAAGTCTTTTTTTTCTTTCGAGAAATGCGTTTATATTTCCTTACGTTTATCACCGCAGTTTGCTTTTTGTTTCTTCTTATGATAAGAAAGGTCCGGGTTCGACCTTGGGTTGCAATCTTCTTTCTTTTTTATAGAGACACTCTTAATAACAGGTCAAAGTGTCTTAAAAATGGCAGCAACCGTTTACAAATGTCAAATTTACCTCGGCTGCACGCCCCCTCCCAAACTTTCTTTAAATGCATCCCCGGATTGTGAATTCGCGCTGGATGTGGCATAGACCGCGAGCGGTCGTCGTTCTCTGCTCTGAGCCGTGCGCGATTACGTTGACGGTACGTTATTTCCACAGTTTGTTTAATCGTCTTTTGCTTTTCTTTTCTTTTTTTTCAGAAATAGCTTTAACATTCTTCTCTATGGCTTGGGATCTAAAAGAGTTCTTATTGATCAATTTCGTTCCTCAAAACTTTCCTCATATCTTCAAATTGTAGTCAACGGCTATTTTCCGAGTCTTACCATTAAAAGCGTAAGTCTTCTGTTCATTTTTCTTTGGTATTGCAACTTGTTAGCCTAACAGTTTTTTTAAACTTCGTTTTTGCTCTTTGTAACGCTAGACATAATGTTTGGGGAAATTTGTTTGAAATGTGATATTATCACTAATATGGTCGCTGAAGCTAATTTCATAGCAAATAAGGATACATAATTGGCAATATAAACAAAATGAACTAGACAGCCTAATGGCGCAGTGGAGCTATTTTATGAAAAACATAGTACCTAAATTCTTAACGCAAAACCACTTTATATTTTTTTCAAGGTTCTGAATTTAATAACAGAGGAGGTTTTAATGCACAATGGCTCATTCAAGAGTGTGACAGATCAGTGTGATTACATAAAACAGTCTCTGAGCAATAATAAAAGTAAGTTACTCTGTTGTGGTTCATTTGTTACACGGACAAGTATGAAGGAAATCGTGGTTTTAATCACTAGTATTATAAAATTTTGGTTATTTTTGACGAACAGTTTGATCGAATTTGAATAAGATCAAAATTACCTTGCTTCAAAAAATAAACGCTGGATAAGGCACAGGCAACCCAGGCCCTGTGTTATTGCCACAGGACAAATCCTGTAAAATTACAGTGTTTGTATAGGGTAAACTTACGATCCTAAAATTTGTAGGGAGTACTAAATAAAAGTCAAACTTGCTCTGCAAAATTGTTGTTTCCTTTAATACGTCACGCAAATTTTGCTGTATTTTGATTGGTTAATATGCCTTTCTGGAATCCGAAAGTGTATTCATCGTAACGCAGTCCCGCCCGGCACTACTCAATCTTCATGTATGGTGCAAACATGTTAGTCACCTTTCTGTAATATATTAAGCTAATAGTATTATCAAAGCACTGTAAAATGATCGATGAAGATGAGCAAAATTGTAAATCTTCATGTTTCTGTTTCTTTTAGATGCAGAGGAGTTATTTCTAGTTATTCATAATATTGATGGTTCTATGTTAAGAGCCAAGAAGGTGAGTCTCCATTCTGTAAAAACTTTATTTCTCTGCCTCCTTTCGCTTTTGTATCATGATATCAAGAAAACACTTAGTGCGACTGTCTGCTTCTCCTATGCTAAAAGTTTATTGGAAAATAGGCCCTGTCTACATTAATCCTTTTTCGAAAACCTCCTTTTTCGTGTTAACAAATATGCATCAAAGTTTTAGCGTCCACACTTGCGTTTCTGCGTCGTTTTCTACCGTCTTCCACACTTCAAAGCAGTCCGCAAGGTGCATACAAAGCGATAGATTATTTTTCGTTTCTAAGCTATTCTTGGACGTGTGAATTTCTCGGTGCTCTGGCTTTTACAGCGCTTGCAATACTGTCCTCTATTTCCGCCAATTTTAAGCTTGAACACTTGACTGTTGAGTTTCTTCGAAGTCTGCATCTTCAAGAACCACCTAGCCTGACACCAGGCTCTTTAGGTGGGAGAAAGGGCGAATAACAGGGCAAGGGCGAAACTAGCGGACAGTTGAGAAGGGAGCTTATCGATTTTGTGCGCGTCGTTAATCGCCTTTTTGATCGACAATGAGCCCTGTCGTCCCAGTCTAAGAGCCGCCGGTTGTGATCGTTTTTAGGTTTGCCTTTGAGCAAAGACCAAAAGAAACATATGTTCACTTTTTTCAAACGAAGACACGTTAGAAGTGTGGACAGAGGGTCTTTGCTAAAAATTGCTATAGTCATCGCTGACCAAGTTTAGCGGTGTATAATGATTGCTTTAAATCAAGGAAGATAAAAGTTGCACCAAGGATAAAATTGAACAACAAGAAGAAAATGATTATTTTCTCTGTTTCAGACTCAGACGCTGCTTAGCCTCCTTGCAGAAGTAGATAACCTTCATATTATTGCCAGTGTTGACCACATCAATGCCCCTCTTAGTAAGTACTAGATTATTAGGTCAATCCTCCAGGTGCGACCTGCTATAAGCGACCTCATATCCAAGACAACAGAATTTTCCCTGTCAAAGCCCTATAGCTCGAACCTTTAGTAGGCGACCGCGACCGACTTGTAGGTAGACTACAAACAGTCTCTCTTTTGCTTTAGATTTAGTGAGGGGAGTGCACGCGCACGCTCTCGCGAGGTGCGAGAAATGAGGTTCTTGTGTATCGCTCGTTTTGCTCAACCAACTAACAAAAAAAGAGGCTGGTCATGGTCTAACTTGTTGGGGTGACGATTATCCTCTGGTACTAAACCGTTACAACACTTAGTGTGGACGATGGACGTGTAACTTCTGTGTCTGTTAATTATCTTTCAGTTTGGAATCACACTCAGTTGGGCCGTTTTAACTGGTCGTGGTTTGATGTGACGTCATTTGAGCCTTATAAGGAAGAGACGTCGTATGAAAATTCTTTACTCGTGCAACACACTGGCGCGCTGGCCTTGAGCTCATTGGTTCATGTGTTCCGCAGTTTAACACCTAATGCCCGCGGGATTTTTATCCTGATAGCGGGACATCAGCTTGAGGAGAAGGATAACAATAGTTATATAGGTGAGAAGTTTGTGAATAGTTCTCTAGATCGTGAGGAGTATGTTATTACTATTTTTTTTTCAAATTTAAAGTAAATAAATGAATAAAAAGATAAATAAGCTCTTTATTAATTCCTAAAAACAATCGTTCCCAATTACAATTGACAATCAGGTAAAATAGAAAAGACTCCTATTAATAAAACGATAATTTGAGGAAGTACATAGGAGTGACCACGATTCCTTAGCAATCTTGTTCTACTGGGTGGAAGGAGATGTGCCAAAGGGCCTTCAGTATCAGTAGAATTTGTGAGGCTCTTCGATAAGTTATTGTCTGAGGCCTCTAGAAGTCTTAAAATTGGCGTGGTCTCCTAGAGAAAGCCAAAACAAACTGCTCTCTTCAGAAACTTATCAATTTTAGAAAGATACTTATCCTTTACTTAACCTTATACTTATACTGTAGTGCAGTGGCACGCGTAACACGCGAGGAGAGCGTGGCGAAGTTTTATTGTCGTCTTGTTTTTGTTCAGGTATGTCATTTAATTCTTGCTACTCCAAATGCCGGGAACAGTTTTTGGTCAACAGTGAGTCGACACTGAAAGCTCAGCTAATAGAATTCCGCGATCATAAACTCATTACTTCCAAAAAGGTGAGCAAATCAGTACAGTTTTAGTGTTTTCACCCCAGGGGGGGAGAGGCAATCCTCCATTTTTCATAACCTTTTTCAGTCGTAGGACCCGTTTCTCGAAAGTCCCAATAACTACAAGCCCGCAATGCTGTTACTATCTATATTCCAAATCAAGGTTTCAACAGTTTTTTCAGATATCATAAACTATCAATTAACAAAAACAAATGGACTGGTTTGTCGAGGTGGTCTTTGTTGATTGGAAAAGTTGATTTCGGGCCCGAAAGAAGTAACGGGGACTTTCGCGAAACGGGCCGCATCTGGGCACGGTTCGTGAAAGCCCGATTAACGGTGATCCAGGATTAAAATTTTGTTCCGTTTTTGTATTTTACTTTCCTATGTATTACTTAGAGTAACATTTTGTTTTATCATTACTGTGACTGTATTTTGGAATTAAGGCTCAACAGTATTTTGTAAGCTTGAGTTTTATATCCTTAGACAACAAAACCGTGATTAAAATTATTTTGGCCTAATCCTGGGTTACCCTTGGCTGCTGAAAGTTTACGCATGTGCGAACCCATTACCTCGTCCTAGTGAAGTCAACATACTGTTTAAGCATTACTGTATTACTCTGTAATAGTATTTGAAACTGAACTTTTTATTTCTTATTCATTTAAAGCTGAAAAGCGAAATAGGGTTATACGTTGTGGTGGTTCCTTTCAAAACCATACCCGATTTCAGACCATAATGAGCAAAATCTATACCGGTTTTCTGACCAAAAGAACAGCAAACAAAAGACCAAACCTTTTTCGGCGGCGCATACCTTAATAGCGTATGTAGCGGAGTGCCCATCAGCAGTTTTCAGTGCATGTCACTTTCTTCGAACTTGGTGCCTGGAGACGCGCGGTGTCCTCGCGAGTACAGTACTACCTTGTCGTTGGACACTAATGTGACAACACCCTTTTAACAAGTACCCGCGCCAGAATTTGTGCTTGGTGCCGGTGTCAGAGACCTTGTACTCGGACACTTGAATTGGGCCCTAGCTATCCATGTGCACACGTCTTTGCATACCCATAACTTCTTGCTCTGTTTACTATACCAAATGGCGTCCGATATGGCGAAATTGAGCAAATGTGTTCACATTTACGTCTCATTGATCATGTGGCTCGAAATATTTGCCGGAGTTTATTTTTGCGGATTGGCAATTTTTTGTGTTTTGTGGGAACTAGTTTTTGCGATTAGGACAGATTGCCTTTTCTTGCTAGGAATTATTTTTTTGAGATTTTCAGAAAGTCCCAGACAAATCGTTGATAATAGTTTCGTTTTAAATGAGTACGTGCAGAGGAAATACATAATTTCAAACAATACTACGATGTGCGTACCCTACAGTATGTAAAGCCAGTAAAACAGATTCAGACTTTTCTTGGTCATTGGATTAAACACGAACACAAAGATTTCAGCAGACAGCACCATTTTGTGCATCAAATGCATATGAACATGGCCAAAGTAATATTCAAGTCTCTAGTGAAAGTTACTGAAGTATACGTATTGTGTGTTGTACTACTCACTTTACAATGACTGAAATAATGTACTCTTATCCTCAGGGTGGCGATGGTGTGGAATATCTCTACATTCCTGTGGACTCAGCAACTTTAAAACAGTTTATAGAAGACCAACAAAACAACAACGTGTGATGAAGACTATGTTTCTCTGTCATCTTGAAAATCGCTTGGAATCAGTTACAAACGGTTCCGTAATTGATGCTTTTCCAGAAGTAGCTTATTTGTTGAAAAATGTAAATGTATATTTAGAATTAAATGTTTAATACATTTGTGAATATTATTGTAATCCAGCTTTAATTCAAGAAAGAGGTCTGTCATCCTATAGCTAAAACTTAAAGGAACTGTGCCACAAAATTTATCAAAATTCAAACAAAGGGGACTGCCACCAAATTGAGTGAAAATATTAGGTGCGGTTTATACACGGGACAATTTTACCGCGGTAAATGTCCGTGGTGCGTGTGACGGGACTTTCTCTAGATAAATTTACCTCGGGAAATATCCACGGTTACGTCAAAAAGAAGAAAGCAACCACCCATGACATTTAACGTGGTAAATAGCGAGGGTTTGCGAACCCAAGGCAAGAGAGCCAATCAGGTTTGTTGGGCGGGATTTAGGAACGATATTTGCCAAAAAAATATGTTCTATTCCTGGCATGTAATCAAACAATGGGTTGTAGCTGAACTGTAAAATGGAATCTAAGGTCAAGATTTAAAAAAAAATGGTCTGTACCTTCGCCTAAATTATCAGGACTAACATGCCAATTGAAATTTCAGTTAAACTCTACGTAAATTTTCAACATAACATGAAATAGTGCCATCATCGGCGGTGATTATTACCGCAATAACGAATGAAACCGTAAAAGCGGTTAAATTAACTTCGGAGTTAATTCATGTGTAACCACATCATGTGTTACCACGGTAAACTAAACCCACGTTAAAATTTACCACGGCTTTGTTACCTTGGGAAATGCCTTTACCGTGGTGTGTGTAACCGCACCTATTAACAATTGCAAAGGTCATGATCCATTTCTGATAAAGCAAAGAGAAAACCATAGGAAACCACTGAAGGGTGACATGAGAGACCTTAGACTCCTCGATGAAGGAAAAGCGGCAAAGAAATCATTGCTAACTCTGCACTACGAATCCTCGAATAACTTGCAATGTAGGGGTATTTTTTAGCGAGCGAAAGTAATATATTCTCACCCGGAACACTCGCATACAAAGCCAAATGAGCCAAAATGCATGTATGGGAAAATCGGCTCTCGGCCCCCACTCCTCGATGACCATGATTCACGGCACCCGTCACTTACAAAGGCTAGGAAGAAGGGTGGTTGTGTGGAAAAATATGGAACCAGCACTAAACGGTATGCCATAAAAACTAAGCAACTCATTAGATGTGTACGCAAATATCGAAGAAACAGGTAATAGAAATCATGCATTTACAGTAATGCCGCAACACATCAACAGTTCATTCGAAATATGAAGCTCTAAAAACAAACACAAGCGGCATAAATTACCCAAGAGTTAAAAAAAAGAACTGGGAAAGATACCGAAAGAGTCGAGATCTCGAGTGAAAAAAAAACTAATGATCTTGCTAGTGCTCAAATTTAGCACCAGAAACCTTAAAAAATTTCCTACCCCAGCGAGGGAGGTGGTTGGAAATCTCCCCGGCCGTAAAAACGTTAGGGTCCCTAAATATCAGGTCACATTACTGATTATGAATGAAGTTGGAGTTGCTGGCATCTGGCTGTATGGCAAGTTATTTGTCTTGTAGCTGTGGAGGCCTAAAAACTGCATGGACATATTCTGTCAAATGAGCTGGAATTTGAGTCATACGGGGCGCAGCGATGGAATTGAAAAGCGAGAACTGCTAGCGAGGGTGCGCAAAACTTAACTTTACTAGAACTGGCTGAATAATCAAGCAGGCTGCTCTTTAAACTGAGGGACAAGGTAAGTGGGTATGCCGTGTATTATCCCGGGCCAGGTTGACAGTGTTAGGGCGTTCACACTAATGAGGTGCCGAGCTCGGTACCCGAGTGGGATACTCGCTGGGCACTAATGTGAACACACCCTTGCTAGATTTCGGGCACGGTGCCGGTGCCCGAATACAAGGTCTCGACTTTGTACTCGGGCACAAAAGTGGGCACCGGGTCCCTGTGAGCACACAATTTTTGTAAGTTTCCGGCAGTCAACTGCTTTGTTCTCGCTGCTAAGTGCACGTTTCAAAATGGCGTCTGATAGGGCAAAATAGAGTAACTATGTACACAGTCACATATCGGGTACTCAAAGAGTGAACACAGCACCATTTTTTGCCGGTAACCAGGCGCTGGTTCCTCAGCACCAAGTGTTGACAACCCCTTACGAAGTGCATTGATCCTAATTTAGGCTTTTGTGCGTGTTTTTCCCAGAATAGCGGCTTGTTTTTGTTCGTAAGACTGGGGAGAGAAGAAATAGCAACCCGAGGGGTAGGCGTTAGTGTAATAGAAGGAGACAGGGGTGGGGAGGGGAGGAAAAGTTTTTTTTGTTTTCTCTTTCCGCCCCCTCCCCCTCTCCCTTTAATTCGCCCCAACTTGTCCGTTTTTTTGCAGTTGAATATGGCGGTGTCGACACGTGGATTATCAGTGCAGACAATAACACTCGCGCACCCAACGAAAATGCCTGCAATGCAGGGTAATCCTCTAAGAGACTTTACTCGTTAGGGCAAAATGAAGGAGTAAAATGAATGTATTAGCAAGAAATAGATGCCTTAAAGGCATACACAATGTTTAATTATCCTTTTTCTGCACTTAACGGGAAAAAATGCATCCGATTATAAGCCGTATGAGTCCCCCTCCAAATGAATTGAAATGAAATCGGTTTATTATGACGTTTTGAAGCTTAATTAAAACCAGTCAATGCAATCCCATGTCTTATAAGCGACAGTTTACGGCATTGTATTAATTTATGAATCATTTGTGTTATTTCAATTCCCCTCTTGAACTCTAAGCCCAGCGCCGGGAGGCCTGATGTTTCGCATTTCGTTTTCTTCAGCTTCACCGAGAGTTGCAGTTCCACACGTTATCTTGTCGATAAAAGCGACGCGGAACTCCCTTAATCGGACAGTGTAAATAATTGGATTAATAAAAGAGTTTAACAAACTCATCGCCGTAACTGAAAAGAAAAGCCCATGTTTCTGTTCCAATGATAGTAATAATAATAATAATAATAATAATAAAATATTTATATAGCGCTTATACTTTTCAGTTCTAAGCGCTTTACATTACTTCAAAAAGGTCTGAATAAAAAATAAAAATCCTAAAATCATTACATATATACATATATACATAGTCACAAAAATACAAAATAAAAAACCTAAGATAGTTCGTAAACTCGTTTAAAAAGGAAGGTCTTCAATTTAGATTTAAACTTATTTACATCATCGATCGATCTAATGTCAACAGGCAAATCGTTCCAGAGTATAGGGGCAATGACTGAAAAAGCCCTGAAACCGTATGTCTTTAAGTTATAGGGTTTAATAACAAGACGCCACTTGTCTGAAGATGATCGAAGGTACCTCGCAGGTTCATAAACATGTATAGTAGACTTGGAAACATAGTTGTCACTAGTCTAACAAGAGTCGTTGGTAAAGAGCATAGCAGTATCATCGCTATAATCAGAGATGTAACCTTAAAGGCCCTTTGATCCTTTAAAAATTTTTTCCTTGTCTCTTGTGTAACTTGTTGATCTGCAATTTGTCGTTTATGTCTTCGAGTTTCAAAGTAAACTTTAAAATGACAGTAACCTATGCAGGCAACTGATGTTAAAATGACAGAATTATCGACAAGAACAAACGCAATCATATTTCCAGTAAGGAAAAAATAAACGTTAACAACTGAGGGCAACAGCCAAGCCAAGGCAGAGGCAATGACCAGATTACTTTCTTTGACGAGAGAAATGTGCGCAAATGGATGCTTGATGGCTAAAAACCGCTCTCCACTTATCATCAACAGATGAAGAATCGACACGCCGAAAAGCATGTTTATCAGGAAGCGAAACGCTAGAAATGGGCATAAATCACTGTTGTAGTTGACAAAGATTAATATTAACCAAGCGATGAACGTGCGCTGAGCAAAACTTCCGGCTACAAAATCAGTTGTAGCGAGCAGAGCGATCGCGATATTGGACTTGTGGGCCCTCAGCCGTCGTTTAGTTTTCACGGCGATCATCACCAACGCGTTCAGGACAGCAGTGAAAGGAAAGGTGAAAATATTGATGATAATGTTCAAAATAAGGCAAACTCGAACAAAGAGAGAAGGCTGTTCTAGTCTTCCCCCCAAGATAACATAGATCAGACATTCGTGTTGCACCAGTTTAGTAGAATTCATGACGGCTAGCTCTTCAGTTTGGGTTCTGGATTCCGTTCGTAACGTCTGAGAAATGTTCACTAAATTGACTAAAAGTTCTCTTTTTGAACTTTCTTGCTTTCTTTCTCCTTTTGCTTTAAGATGGCTGGGGTTCTCATGTATTTAATGTCAAAAGTTGCGTGTTAAGGGCTTTTAAGAATTCAAAGCATTTGCGTTTTCGGACGTTCGGTGTGCCGTCTTCATTGAGCTATTAGCCTTAAATCCAATTACCTTGATCTTTGATTGGGTTTCCATCTGACTTTCCGAAAAGTGATAGCTACTTCAAACAACCAAACAAACGGATAAGTAAGCAAAAGAGCGGAAAAAAGAAAAGTAGCCCTAAAGAAGGCAATAATTGAAAAAATGCAAATTAATGTGAAATGCTTGTAACGCTTTTTCCGCTGTTTTTTAGCGGCAGAATTGAGTAGCAAGGGTAATTTCCGACAAAAATAGTCGGCGTTTATGGCGGTTAGCTTTGTTTTAGTGTTTTACATTAGCTTCCTTTTTTGAAAAAGTGCCGGAAAATATAGCTAAATGTTGTGTGGCGTGCAAATGAAAAAAGGGTGAAAATCCCTTATATATTGACTAACTCGAAGGGTCAGCAACGTATGTGACAGCAGGAATTTGTATGTTGTTGAATTTTGTTTGTTGAATTTTTTAAGGTGCCCGCTGGCATGATTAAGGGAGTTTCGCGTTGCCTTAGTTTAATCGGCGTGACGCCGGTGTAGAGCTGCTGAACTTTCGTTGGAGAGCATGCATGAGGAATACCAAATGCGACGCATTAGGCTTCTCAGTGTTGGCAATTAGACAAATAATTAATGTAAATTGATACAGTATGAGAAAGAGAAATGCATTTAACAGTTTGTAACGACTAAAAAATCTAAATCAACTATAACCCAATCAAAGTATCACATTATATACATCTATATATTTCGCTTTGAAGTGACTGCTATTAAGTGCGGAAATATTTACAAAGTCAGTTAACTTTAATTAATTAACCTCCATTTACTTAATTAAATTTACCTTTGAAAGCATGTTTCGATTTAGTTACCGCGTCACTTTCATCTTGATGTTCTTTTGCAAGTCAGTTTTGTGATATTTTAACTACTCAGTTTAAACATTATGATGAGCCAAGTGAAGATGAAGATTGATTTCATATTACTGCCAATCAGCTGCATGTACATTAATGTCAAGGGTGACAAATTACTCCTTGATTTTAGCCCGAAATTTCGGTGTCAATTTATAATTTCACATTTGAAATTACAGAATTGCTATGGCAACGTTCCGTGTTTCTCAGCGCCGAGATGGGGTCAAGGTGAATGAAGATCAGTCAGGACGTTAAAAGACGTCATAGAAAAACAAACTCACAAAAAAACACAATATTTAACAGCAAGAAGATTATTTTGTAAAAAAATTCAGAAAATTTTAAACTTAAGCCAAGATTTATACTCTAAACTTCTTAGTACGAAGAGTTCTCGATAAGATAACCATGTAAAAAAAAAACACTCTTTTGAGAGCGTTACTTGTCACCCATGATCAAGTTTCACTTGCAATTGAGCTAAATTCTAATGAATTCCCGAACGCAAGGGAAGAAAGCCAATCACGTTTGTTGGCCTAGATTACTGCGCTTTTCACAAACATGCGACTTTTGAAGTTAAAAGCCAACTGACGATTGCGTTTTTCGCTGCCGTCAACCATGTTAACGGACCTCTTAGGAAACAAAACTTTACTTTAACGGGTTCAAAAGGTCATGGTTTGTGATTTATGATTGGTGGATCTCGATCCGTTTTGTGTGTTTCTGTGTTTCAAGGTTCGTTGCTTGTGATCGTAATTATGATTGACGGCAGCGAAAAACGCAATTGTGAAGGCGGCTTATGAACCTTAGAGTTCGCATGTTTGTCAAAAGCGCAGTAATGATATTTCCCAAAAAATATGTTCTATTCCTGGCATGTAATCGAACAATTGGTTGTAGCTGAACTGTAATATGGAATCTAAAAGAGTCGAGATCTCGAGTGGAAAAAAAGTTAATGATCTTGCTAGTGCTCAAATTTAGCGCCAGAAACCTTGAAAAATATCCTATCTTAACGAGGGAAGTGGTTGGGAATTTCTCCGGCCGTAAAACGTTAAGGTCCCTAAATATCAGGCCACATTGTTATGAATGAAGTTCGAGTTGCTGGCATGTGGCTGTACGGCAAGCTATTTGTCTTGTAGCTGTGGAGGGCTAAAACTGCATGGACATATTCTGTCAAATGAGTAGCTGGAATGTGAGTCATACGGGGCGCAGTGATGGAACTGAAAAACGAAAACTGCTAACGAGGGTGCACAGAGCTTAACTTTACTAGAACTGGCTGAATAATCAAGCAGGCTCCTCTTTAAACTAAGGGAAAAGGTCTGTGGGTATGCCTTGAATTCTACCGGGCCACGCTGCGAAAAGGTTAGGCAGCGTTCACCCTTGGTGCCCGAGTACGGTACTCGCTGGGCCCTAATGTGAACACACCCTTTTTTCAAGTGCACACCCTAGAATTTGGGCAAGGTGCCGGTGTCCGAATACAAGGTCTCGACCTTGTACTCGGGCTCAAAAGTGGGCACCGGGTTCCTGTGTGCACACAATTTTTGTAAGTTCCGGTGGGTCATCAACTGCTATGTTCTCGCTGCCAAGCGTATGTTTCAAAATGGCGTCTGACAGGGCGAAATGGAGTAACTACGTATGTACACAGTCACATATCGGGTACTCATCGTGTGAACGCAGCACCATTTTGTGCTAATACCCAGGCACTGGTTCCCGACCATCAAGTGTGGACAACCCCTTAGGAAGTGCATTGATGCTGATTTAGGCTTTTGTGCGTGTTTTCCCAAGAATAGCGGCTTGTTTTTGTTCGTGAGACAAGAGAGAGTAGAAATAGCAGCCCCAGGGGTAGGCATTGGTGTAAAAGAAGAAGACAGGGGAGGGGGAGGGGAGAAAAAGTTATTTTCTTCTCTCTCCCCGCCCCCTCCCCCTATCCCTTTGATTCGCCTCAACTTGTCCGCTTTTTTTGCAGTTGAATATGGCGGTGTCGACACGGGGATTGTGCACTCCAGACAAAAACACTCGCGTACCCAACGAAAATGCCTGCAATGCAGGGTAATCCTTCGAGAGACTTAACACGTTAGGACAAAATAAAGGAGTAGAAAACGTATTAGCAAGAAATAAATGCGTTAAAGGCATACACAATGTTAAGTTATCCTTTTTCTGCACTGAAGAACAACAAAAATATTCATCCGTTTCTAAGCCTTATAAGCCCCCCTCCAAATGAATTAAAATTAATTTATTATGAGGTTTTGAAGCTTAATTAAAACCAGTCAATGCGATCTCATGTCTTATAAGCGGCAGTTTACGGTATTGTACTAATTTGACAATTAATGAATGAGACTGAGTATCTTATGAAGAATTATGGAGATCGAGGAGGGTGTTGGCCGAGGCGGATAACACCCTCCGAGATCTCCATAATTCTTCATATGATACGAAAGCCCAATTCAATAACTGTTTTATTATTCATTCAAAATAATTCCTAATTTAAAATCATAGCTAAAACATGCTTGCCTCCATCGATGTTAAGTTTATCTTCGATAGTACACGTTTTGGGTTGTTAAGCTACGCAAATATTCTCCAAATAGCAGATGTCGCCCTTCGAGTTGTCTTCTTGCTGTTCTTGCCATGTTTTGAGCTATTATTTCGCCTAGTTCTTACTCTTAAAACGAATGAAATGTCCGCCATTTTTGTGCTCACAACCAAAACAACTCAACCTCGTCCCCAGGTCTTCTCGGTTAAAGGTGCATTTACCTGCAAGGAAGCTGCACTTTTGACGTCATCGGTGGATTAATCTCAAAATTCTTCCAATTTTGGACATCAGTAGTTGGTTATGGCGAATTATGCGTGTGCTTTTAGCCAATCAGAATTGAGGAAATATTTTGAATGAATAATAACTATAAATCATTTGTGTTAGTTCCCTTCTTGAACTCTTAGTTCAGCGCTGAGAGGACTGATGTTTCACATTTCGTAGAAAGTTGAGGAGGATACTCGCCGGAAAATTGAAATTAAACCACTAAGGGAGACCAATATGGGTGTGGCTCAAGCTTAAACAGATCCCGAAGGGAGATTTCTGTTTTGTCACTGTCAGGGCATCTTTTTTGAATTTCTTTATGCACAGTACTAAGCGATACTTGAATGGGGCAAATATATAGTGACTTTCCATCCCAAACACCTTAAGTGAGACCAAAATCTGCAATTTACACCCCAAAGCGAGAGGACGAGCATCTCCGTTAGTTTTAATAGTAATTATGAACGTCCCTGTTTGCTGGTGGCTCCATAGTGTGATCCACAAAGCCATTAATACGCTTGTAAACATATATACAACCATGATAAAATCGACCGTTGATCCGAGGTTGAGCCACTTTAAAGTTACTAGGGCATCAGTAGCTAACGAATAAAGACCTATAAAGTAGCCTGTTCAGGTTAATTTTCGCGAACTTGTTCCGCAAAACCTGCTGGTCATTCATAAGAGTCACATTGTTCTTTTCACCCCACACCAAATCAGCATAATCATAAACTGGTAATACAAGACTGCTCTTGAAAAGTTGGCAAGCGGTAAAGAGTAACAAATCTTGATCCTACGTAAAAGACCGAGCCGTTGATTAACTTAAGAAATCACATATTACAGGCCAACATAACCCTAAATATTTTAACCTATTTACGCTATTTAACTCACAATCAAAAATAGATAGAGACAATCAGGTAATATTAATTAAGTTTTCTATTGCTTCCGATAAACAGGGAGTTGGTCTTTGAAAGGTTCAATGTAATTTTGCTCGCTTTTACGTTGTTCCAGCAGGTGAGGTGTTTTTGCGAAGCATTAAAGAACAGTATCGTCAGCATACAATGATACCTCGGAGTGTTCAATAGCAGCAGTTTGCTCGTTGATATACGTCATGAACAATAACGGTCCCAAGATGTTTCCTTGTGGAATCCCGAAGATAACGGGAAGAGCTTCGGATAATTTCCGATTACTCAGATACATGGAGAACCACTCCAAAGACCGGGGGAGACTCCAACTGATGACAGTTTGGACATCAAGATCTCATGATCGACTATATCGAACGCCTTTGTAAGATCCAGATATACAGCACCACAAATGTTCCCTCTTTCAATGTTCAATAAGACTTCATCGGCAAAAGCCAGACAGTGCAGTGGCTGTTGAACGTTTAGAACGAAAACCAAACTGCTTGTTTGAAAAGCAAATTATTTGAATCCTGAGGTTTTCGTAAAGCTGGAAGTAGATTACCCTGGGAGTGGATCAGAAAACTCAGCATTAACAGCAGGAACAGGATACTTGGCAGCAGGAAAAGGTAACTCACGACCGGGAGGAGGGAGGACGGAATTGGCTCCGGCCTCACGGGAACCGCGGGAGAAGCAGAAAACGACTGACTTTGCAACTCGTTCAACTCGTTGTCACGCAGATCAACAGAAGGTTCAAGGGCCAGACGAGAGGACAGAGGAAGCGAAGCCCACGCAGCACGCTTCATAAAGAATTCAACATAGGCATAGAAAATATTAGTAATTTAAAATCCTCGGCTTGGTTCGGCGCTCGGAATTTTGTTATTTTTGAACTTTAATCAAATCATTTATATCCACTTAATATGCGTAACGTTTGCGAACAGTGATTGTGATTTAAATGACTGGCAGTAAAGTCAATTAAGCTAAAAGCTAGCTTAGAGTTTTCAAGTAGTTTCAAGATAGGCTTTGTTCGTTGCATTTTACAACAGTTTATCGGCTAAGATATTATTTGACAAATTAATGATGGAACGAGTAGGCGATGTAGAGTGATTTGCTCTTGACTCGAGTAACATTTTTCTTTTGATCAATTTTTTTTTTATTTTCTTGTCTTAAAGGAGACCTTAAAGAGCAGGACAAGAAAAAAAATCAGTTACAGAAGAAGGATATTCGAGTCTTCCGCAAAAACACTGTACATCACTAGGAGAATATACTTTTTTTAACGATAATTTTATTTGATTTTATTATTATTTCACCAAAATTATAAAATAACATACTAGCATCGGCAAAACAATTTAACTAAACACATTCAATTTCTTTGTAACATAGAAAATAATCCTTAAATAGGATAAAAATGGATAAGGCTAGACGCGCAAATGCAAAAAAGAAAAAGTGAGAAAAACATGCAAAATGCGAAAGAAAAAAAAAACGAAAGAAGCGAAAAAGTTCACACAATCATTAAGAGAAAAAGGAAGTGAAAATTTCCTCACATTTGTCCTGCAGTAGGGCAAAAGGAAGGAATTCCTATATGCAGTTCTTGTGATATATGAATGTACGTTTCTTTCGCTGGAAATATCGTAGTCAGGAAATTGTTGGCAAAATGCAACGTAGATTTTGAAATTTTTTTGAACACGCTGAATTAACATTTAGCTTAATTGACTAAATTGCCAGTCATTTTAAACACAATTACTTTTCGTAAACTTTGCTTATAGGTGAATATGCGTAATTTAAGTGAAACTCAAACTTAAAAGCGCTTTTAAATTATTGATGTTTTCTAAGGCTATTTAAACAACTGTTTTGGTTTCTTTTCTCCTTTTCTTTTTCCTTTTTTTCCGAAAAAAGCTAAAAAGTGAAAAAATATTTTCGTGGCTATTCCTTGCCGACGGAACTCGGATAGAAAACCATTCTAAACCACACATCAAGTTTTTGTAGTCAAGGCAGATTTTTTCTGAATGATGATGGCATACGGAACTTCACTAAAAGAAACTGTTTTCTTAAAAGCCCTTAACACATAGTTCAAACACTAAAAATTTATGCGTAAAAAAACAAAATCATGGAAAACACCCAGACAACATGTGACACGACCATCTTAAAACAAAGAGTAGAAGGTTAACAGAGAGAATATTAATTTGGTAAACAGTTCTCAACCCACCAAATGAATCCAGATAAATCTGAGTAGCCGTCATGAACGCAAGTGAATTGATGCACCACGAATGTCGGATGTATGTTATCTTGGGAGGAAGACTAGAAAAACCTTCTCCTTTTGCTCAAGTTTGCCTTATTTTGAATATAATCATCAATATCTTCACCTTTCCTTTCACTGCTGTCCTGAATGCGTTGGTGATGATCGCCGTAAAAACTAAACGACGACTGAGGGCCCACAAGTCCAATATCGCGATCGCTCTGCTTGCTACCACTGATTTTGTAGGTGGAAGTTTTGCTCAGCCCGTGTTTATCGCTGGGTTGATATCAATCTTAGTCAACTATTACAGTGATTTATGCCCATTTATGGCGTTACGCTTTCTAATAAACATGCTCGTTGGCGTGTCGATTCTTCATCTGTTGTTGATAAGTGGAGAAAGGTATTTAGCCATCAAACATCCATTTGTGTACATCTCTCTTGTCAAAGAAAGTAATCTGCTCATTGCCTCTGCCCTGGCTTGGCTGTTGCCCGTCATTCTTAACGTTTATTTTTCCATTGTTGAAAATACGACTGTGTTTGTTATGATCGATAATACAATAATGTTTCTATCTGTTGCCTGCATAGCTTACTGTCATTTTTCAGTTTACCTTGAAACTCGAAGACATCGGCGACAAATTGCAGATCAGCAAGTTACACAAGAAACAAGGAAACAATTATTAAAAGATAAAAGGGCCTTTAAAGTTACATCTCTGATTGTTGCGGCGATACTTCTGTGCTCTTTACCAATGATCGTTATTAAAATAGTAATAACTAGGTTTCCAAGCCTAGTTCCTTTAGAAGAGAAATACATGCTTTTCCTTTCAATCACTTCTATAAACTTGTTAAACTCTTTTATTAATCCAATTATTTACGCTGTCCGATTAAGGAAGTTTCGCGTCGCTTTGATCGACATTATAACTTGTGGAACAACAACTCTCGTTGAAGAGGAAGAAAATGAAATACGAATCGCTAGGCCTCCGGAGAACGAAGGGCTGAGGCTTGAAGAAAGGTAGTAATTTAATTTATTAGCGGATAAACAAATAAAAGTGCGCTGAAACCCAAAGAAGTCATCACTTTGTAAAGTGAGAATTTTACTACAAGACCAATTGTCCTAGGTAACAACACAGTTGAATGTATAACAACTTAAAAATTACTCGGTATTATTATCAGTAATGATTTAAAGTGAAACGAGCATATTGATTACATATCGAAAAACTGGCTTCTAGACGCCTGTATTCCCTGAGGATTCTTAAAAAAGTGGATGTTAGTCAAGAGGGAATTCTCAAAGTTAACTTGACAACAATAATATACTTATACTAAAATGTGGCGTGCAAGTCTGGCAAGATATTCCTGAATTTCTTTCAAACAAGCTGGAGTCAATTCAAAAAAGGGCACTATATATTATCTATCCATGCCATAGTTACTTAGATGCCCTTAATACTACCAACCTTGGCAGCTTGAAAGAAAGACGAACTCAGCTCTGCTGTAAATATATTCAGAAGGTGACTCAAAATGACCACACCATTAACTTCCTCAAGCCGAGAACAGCAACTAGAAAATAGTGGTCATAGTTACAACTTGCGGACCAGCGACAACAATAGAAATATTGTTTACGCTGATAGGAGTTGTTGCTGGACCCAGCGCTCAAATATGTAAATATGTAAATAGTTATTTAAGATATTTTTATTGTTTCTATAGTAGTAGTAGTGTTAATTATTTGCTGATTGTTAATTTATAGCCCTTTAATTCAGTTAATTCTGCAATGTGGTAAATAAACGGGTATATTTATTTTTTTATTACTATTATCATAAATCTATCGCGATCTACGTGACCAATTTACCATCCTGAAGAAATGCCGTGGAAAGCTGGATTGCTATATTTACGAAATGCTCTTTATCAAAGAAAAGAAACCCAAACTGAACACCCTGGCAATCTGACTCTAGCTCACTGATCATGAAGCTATTAACCTGCACTGATAATTAGCTCCTTTTACACTTCATATTTTATTTTTCTCTTTTTTACCTGTAAGGAAGCTGCACTTTTGACTTCATCGGTTGATTAATCGCAAAATTCTTGAAAATTTGGTCATCAGTAGCTTATGGTGAAATATGAGTGTGCCTTTAGCCAATCCGAATTGGGCCGGGAAATATTTTGAACGAATAATAATTATAAATCATTTGTGTTAGTTCCCTTCTTGAACTCTTGGCCCAGCGCTAAGAGGACTGATGCTTCGCATTTCGTTTTCTTCAACTTCAACGAGATTTGTGGTTCCATATGCAAGTTCAACCGGACATTGGATTAATAAAAGAGTTAAACAAACGTATCGCCGTGACTGGAAAGAAAAGCACATGTTTCTGTTCCAATGATAGTAGACTTGGAACCATAGTTGTCACTAGTCTAACAAGAGTCGTTGGTAAAGAGCATAGTAGTATCATCGCTATAATCAGAGATGTAACCTTAAAGGCCCTTTGATCCTTTAAAAACTTTTTCCTTGTCTCTTGTGTAACTTGTTGATCTGCAATTTGTCGTTTATGTCTTCGAGTTTCAAAGTAAACTTTAAAATGACAGTAAGCTATGCAGGCAACTTGTTATAAAATGACAGAATTATCGACAAGAACAAACGCATTCATATTTTCAGTAATGAAAAACTAAACGTTTACAACGAATGGCAACAGCCAAGCTACGCTTAAAGGTTACAATGTCAGTTGCATTTCTAATGTTTTTGTCGAGATTATTCCAACATTTCAGAGAGTGATAACACACTCGCTGCTTACCCCAATTTTGATAGCATGGGTTAGTCTAAGCATGTCACTATTTAATTTCTTGTGCTATAATTATATCCGGCATGGAGGCGAATCCCATATAAAAGTGAGGGGATGCGGTGTGGCTCAAGCTTAAAAAGACTCCGAAGGAAGATTTCTGTTTGGTTACTGTCAGGGCATTCATATCCTGCCCACCAGATTGCTAGAAAAAAGTATTCTTGATGACCAGAGATCACCCACACCCCCCCTCAGGATTTAAATGGTCGGCCCCTTACTCAGATACATGGAGAACCACTCCAAAGACCGGGGGGAGACTCCAACTGATGACAGTTTGGACATCAAGATCCCATGATCGACTGTATCGAACGCTTTTGTAAGATCCAGATATACAGCAACACAAATGTTCCCTCTTTCAGTGTTTAATAAGACTTCATCGACAAAGCCAGACAGTGCAGTTGCTGTTGAACGTTTAGAAAGCGAAAACCGAACTGCTTGTTTGAAAAGCAAATTACTGTATTTGAATCCTGAGGTTTTTGTAGAGCAGGAAGTGGATTACCCTGGGAGTAGATTGGAAAACTCAGCATTAACAGCAGGAACAGGATACTTGGTACAGGAAGAGGCAACTCACCAGCGGGAGGAGGGAGGATGGATTGGCTCCGGCCTCACGGGAACCGCGGGAGAAGCAGAAAACTACTGACTT
>OZ037995.1:21921144-21953644 GCA_964035705.1 Porites rus
TATACATTGCTTCCAAAGTGAATCTACTACGATATGTTGATGTGACTATTCTACCAATAATTGTTGGGACATAACACAGTAGCAGAACCGCTATGACTAGAGTTGTAACTTTAAATGCCCTCTGATCCCTTAAGGTTTTTTTCCTTGCATCTGGTGTTACTTGCTGACCTGCGATTTGCTTCTTGTGACGGAGGCTTTCACGGTAAACTGTACGATGACTGAGAACTGTAAAGGCTATTGATGAACCAGTAAAGGCATTGTTGATGACAGTAAACGTTGTTGTGTCTTTCATAATCAAGAAGGAAAGATGAAAAATAGCGGAAAAAAGCCAAGCCGTAAAAGATGCAAGGAGAAGATTGGTTTCTCTAACAACTGAGATGTACACAAAAGGGTGTTTTACAGCTAGATACCGCTCCATACTTATCACCAACAAGTGAATTAGCGAGACGCCTACTAGGCAGCTTATTACAAGTCTAAAAACTAAAAACGGGCATAGTTTACTCCGTACATTGAGTAAGATTGCTATCAACCATGCGACTAGCGTGGGTTGAACAAATATCCCAACCGGGAAATCAGTGGTGGCGAGAAGAGCGATGATGAAGTTTGATTTGTGAGCCCTTAGTCGTCGTTTAGTTTTCACGGCGAAAATCACCAACGCGTTTAAGACAACGGTGAAAGGAAAGGTAAAGATGTTGATGATTATGTTTAAAGTGAGAGCAATTTGAACAACACTTGAGGGCTGTTGCAGCCTACCGCCCAAGAAAGTGTACATTGGGCATTCGAGGTGAATTGCTTGGCTTGAGTTCATGGCTTCTTTTGTTCTGGTATGGTCAGTGGCCAGGGACCGTTCTGTGTGAATATTAATACAGCTTCTTTAATCTTTTGTGAACTTCTCGCTCGTTCGGCTTAAACGCAAAGATTATGCATTGATTTCAATGGATTACCACTTACTGATGTCTCACAATAAGAAGTAGAAGGATCAGTAGCTGTCAGGCTATTAAAGTCATATTATGCCTACCATTGATAATAGTTGCTTACCGGATAAAGAAAATCCAGCTTACGTATAGGATAATTAAACAGTATTATCGGGATTATATTTGATGTAGGTTTAGTAAGAACGTTTTTCGTAATTAAGAAAAGACGGATTTACGTTCGCACAAACGCCATACCTGGCCTTTTTTGAGCCAACGACAACAGCAAGAAATATGATTTGTGGTTTAAAGATTAAAGCATTAACGACTAGTCGCGTCGTAGGTACAGCTGATCATGAAATTAAACTCGAACAATAATTCAAAACAATATGTATAAAATGTAAAGGAACCCTAAACAAACATAAATTTAAACTTAATCGTTTTGCTGTAGAGAATTTCTTGTAAATGTTTAGGCACCATACCATGACTAGCATGCAATAGGATTTCACTGACCCCGGGTTTACAGACTCAAAATTTGAACTACATTTACAGTGGAGTAGGCAATCCAGGAGGGTTTGGGTAAAGGTGTGCGCCGAGGCCTTCGAACACTGACCCTGTTTAAGACAAAAGTTGGTTATTTTCCTACTCTGTTTACGACAAGAAAGCATATTTTATGAGCCTGATTTGTTTGATTTGCATACAGAATTATATAAGTTTTCAAACTAACATCATGGACTTAAATTTCTTGGAAAACAAATTCAGTGCTGTTGATACAAGTCAGAACGTTATCGCCAGCCTTGAAACTCTTTTCAAGGGATAGTGATTCAAAAAGAACTGTTCAAGACGTTGAATAGTGGAATTGTATAGCCTGTGTTTAGCCTGGGAAAACAGCCGTTTCTCCTCGCTCCGCACCACATTGGGCCGTTTCGCCAGGAGAGTCGTCTGCGTCTTAGCCTTCGTTGCAGCCGCCCACGCACTCGTCTAAACCATTAATATGATTCGTGAAAGTACGGCTGAAGAGGTTTCATTTGAATGGTATAGGATTTAATTCACAAACTCGATTAAGAGTTAAAACGCTACATACTGAATAAATAGTACGATGTGAAAGTAATGCTGAAAGCGTTTCATTTGAATGGTCACACAATACTGGATTTCATCAACAGACTCTAAATCCATAGCAAATTGATAGAGAAGGCCTGGGAAAACGCTGGACAGTGAGTATCCAAAAACGACACTTTTACCCCATGACAGGCCCCGTGGCCCAACGGATAAGGCATCTGACTACGAATCAGGGGATTCCAGGTTCGAATCCTGGCGGGGTCGTTACCTTTTATTTTTCTTTTGACTTGACTTAGATTATCCTCTCTTGTTTCGAAAAATCTTCTTCCAAATGTGGATACTGACTTCTGGGTTGAAGCGTCACCCATCTACACGAGCTACCCTGCGCGAAACTAGTTTCCTACACTTCCTTACAAAACTTGGCGGACTGCTTACACGACAAACAAAAAGTTGGCTTAGCGGCTAGAAGGGTGACACGCCTAACCTGCTCACCCTTTTGTGATGGTAGGGTCACCCTCCAAGCCGGGCCAACCTTTCGCCATATTAACACCTTGACTAACCAAGCCGGGTCAAATTCTATCTATTGATAACGTGGCGATAAGCGCGATTTTGACGGAATCCGGGAAAATGTTTGCTTGGTTATTCCACGCAGCCAGTACTCTAATTTTTACTTTTAATATTTTCATTGTCGTAATTTATTTTTGAGCAAGAGTGAGTACAAATAAAGATTGTTGGTTGTTGTTGATTGATTGTGGAATCCGGAACATCGTGCCTTGGAATCCGGTTTACACCTCAAAAAATCAGGAACCCCACTAGCGACTGGAATCCGAAATTCCACTAATGAAGGCTGGAATCCGGAATCCATGGCGGGGAGTCCAGAATCCAAGGTGGCCTTAGATTCCCTGCTTACACCGGGGCGATTTTCTTGGCTTTTCTTCCCAAGGGGGAGGGGTACTTCCTAGTAATAGGCTAATGGGGATGTGCCGCTGGATGGGGTCGCATTTTCACGGCTGGATTGACTATAGTGGGATTACATTTTCATGAGAGTTACTAGAATGGGATCGTACATTTTCGGGACTTGGGGGATCAGAAAGTTCAAGTACATAGGGATTTTAAAATTGAAAGATTTGTACTTCACTAGGTTAAACCACAATGTGTCAAAACATTTCAGGATGATTTATTTAAAAAGCTTTATGCACAAATAGAAAGTTACTAAGCACTAGTTGGGATGGCGAAAATTACGTTTTCTCAAAATATTAACATTGTTTGGTTTCTTTTCTTGTTCATTTTAGTATGATAGTTCTTTTACTATTTGTTTGTGAGTTGTCTGGTTGACTGGTTTTTCCAGCAAGTCTGCTTTACTTACTGGTTTGACTATTTTTTTGAATGCCTATATCAGACATTTTAACGCCCGAATAGAAGAGTATGAAAAGGTAGCTGGGTAGAAGGTAGGTAGAAGGGCTGTTAATTTCAGGATATTCTACATTAATTGCTAGAATGTCTCTTTAACATTTTTTAAAGAAAAAACTTAATATTTGTTATCCTTATCCATGATGCATAAGTCAGGTTTACACGAAAAACTACCAAAACAACTCTTAAAACAATGTCATGGTATCAGTTGTGCCATTGCCTGTTCTGAATAATCTGCTTTTCTTGGCCTCTCCCTAATGCGATGGATGAGACGTATAACGGCCGGCGATCACGAAATACCAGGCCAACTCTATACCTTCCCGGCTTAGCTCTGAGGAGTTCGCTTTGTCTGCAACTGTGCTATCGGGAGACCTACGGCCTCTAAACTAACAATCATCAGCTGGCATTCCACTGGTCTCCCTTGCACGCAACCCTTCTCAGTATTTTGTCAGCCAACGCTGCCTCCTTCTCTTTTCCTGTGAAGAGCCTTGTATGACGAGGCACATTATTATGGCTGTGTAAGATACCACATCCCTGGAAGGTTCTTGGAACAGTGGTCCGATATTCGCAATGATCTGTGGGACGCCCCCTGGGTTGCATCATAAAAAAGTGCGACCACTGGGAAATATAGCGCAGTTCTCTCCCCCCGGCCCCCGATACTTTCGAATTTAGCCGGCAAAGGGGCCGCCACTTTCGGGTAGCCGTTACTTTTGGGTAGTCGTTACTTTCGGATGGTTAAAAAACGTGAGTAATTCACAGTCGTTTCAGAAACGTACCATGAATTTAAGGGTCATTTCGTTTACGCATGTTACTACCTGCTTAAACAAAGCGACAGTATCAACCTTAAAGAGGCCCTAAATGTTGGCACTATGGGGCGAAAGTCAGTTCTGGCATGGGTGCATTAAGTCGCTGTGTAACTAATTACTATCATTTGACTCTTTTCACGAACACAGTTGTTAAATCATGCATCATTTAAAGAGGCATTCAGGTATGTTCGAGATAGAATCACGAATGATTTTTCACTTTGCTTTATAAGCTTTTATAGTTGAGACAGTTTCGCATATACCGTACCAGTGTTCAAAGATTTTCACACGTTAAGGTTTTTGTTAAATTGATCCATTATTATGAATGGTACAGGCTGATAGTTGACTTTCACAAAAAATAACAGAAAAGAGACATTTTTCATCGTTCACGGCTGTTAACTGAAGACATATGTTACATTAAACTCTCTTTAAAATCATTTTTACGTGGAACGAAAGTACTGCTTTAAACGTTACATCTAAGGGCGCTTTCCATTTGTCAGAACTGGCTGACCGGACCATTGCCAAACCAGTCGGTTTGATAATGAAGAACGCTTTTTCTAAGAGGTTTTGCTGAACAACCATTTCCTTGGTGCATACTACTTTATGATTTGCCTGATCTGGGATCTGATCTTGCGTTGGGAATAGTTTGGCCGGTCAGTTCTGACAAATGGAAAGCGCCCTAAGATTCAAAACGATACTTAATTAGTAGTTGAGTGGTAATTTTCAATGGGGCTGTTACTTTCGGGATTTATTATAGCCGAACATTATTTTCCGGCGAACCGTTACTTTCGGAATTCTACGGTAGTTTGCACAGTTTGGTGCGAATCCACCAACCTGCTACTCTTTGCCTTAGCGGTGCGTGTATGTTAATTGGAAATTTCACGTGTAACTTTCATAACGTGAAACCATTCAAAATTTGATTAAAAGAGGTAACCACCGTGACTGATAAATTTTGGAGATATTGACTATAATCACTGGCTCATGCAGTGGAATTTAATTAACCTTAAAAGCAAAACTGTCCCTTATACACTTTGGCCCATTTTGTTGCAACAAGCTAGTTCAGTTCCTAGCTGTCTGTGGAGCTTGTGTCATATGTCTTCGGAACCGGACAAAACCATATCAACGTGGAGGAACAACCACATTGAATCCCCTCGGAAATGTGGAGCGACATATTACTTACTGCGACAATGAAGAGCGGATACCAGTAAAATAACCAAATTAGTTTGGATTGGATGAGTGAGAAAAATTTTCCACTGAATGGCGAGAAAGCTTTCAAACCGACACTTGACTTGAAAAGTGCTGTTAACGAAGCTTTTCGAGTTAAGTGTCGACTTGAACGCTTGCTCGTCATTTAAGTGGAAAATGATCTCATTTAAAAGTGGATTGTATGAGGTCATCCGATCGTAAGTACTTTGGTCTGTCATCTCTGTTGACGGGCATTTCAAACCATCTTAGATTTGACTTACTCCAAAAATTCTCAAGACACAACGAGCTTGCTCAAGACATTGCTGTCAAAAACTCTCAGTTTGAAGCCTTCAGGGGACAATATCTGATCGAGTGAGTTTACAGGTGGCATATGATTTTACCGCTCGTGAGATAAGTTTGTTATTTCCCGCTGAACAACACCGGTAAGATCACAGGTAGTTAAGCAGGTGATAAAAATGGATGCTAGTTTTATACAAAACAATATGTTGAAGTTTCTTTGCTTCTTTCGATAATCACTTGACAGAATATAGGAAATAGGAATCCACACGTTATCACTTAGTGCTGATAGCTATATTTGCGTCGCTGTGAGCTTTTTGTACTCATATTTACAGTACACCTTTCGGTTTCTCGGAGAGGCTTCCTGGCGCTAATTCAAAACTTTTGGCCAAAAGAGTGGGGGGGGGGGGGGGGGTAGGGGGTTGGGTAGGTGTCCAAGGCCGGCTGCTTAATCAACGGGGGCTCTTATTCAGTTTTCTTGCAACAAGTTGGGTTTCCATTTTGAGTAAACTGAAGTGAAGTGTTGGTCAAATAGAAACACCTACAAAGCGAACAACTTCCTAAAATGGACACCAAGTTGATCCCTGCGGTTCTTCTTTTTACCAGGAATCTTTAAAAGTCAGACATATCTATAATAGAGACACTTAATGCCGTTTCTAAAGGCACCCTTCTTACAGAGAGTTGACTGAAGCTGGAAGCGACTTACGGGAGAAGGAAAAGCTGCTCCTCAACACTGTCTACCGCTGTTGTCAAAATCAATAAAACCATAGACAGAGATAATTGGAAAAGGGAGAGGCTTTCCACTTTATATTTTGTACTCAAAGATTTAGGCAGGGAGAAGAATAAACAATTATTGCCTTCAAGGTCGAGGTAAATAAAGGGAGTAAAGGGCCTCTGTAACACGGCTTCGACCGTACAGAGGCTCGACGACTATCTGCCCGGGTAATGATGACTATGCGCGTGAGGTACTGAGCGGGCTGTGGGTTGTTGTAAGTCTGCCACTTGCTCTTAAGTTTGTCTTTGGTAAATGTTATCAAAAACTATTTCTATAATTGATTTATTATACATTGCTTTGAAGGAAATGAAGAAACATTTTAAAACACACCTTTAAAACAGTTGTACATTTCTCCTAAAAATTATTCTTTGCGTGCCACGCAGGCGTTAACTAACTTATCTGTAGACTGTGCCGATTTTCAAAATTCACTGTTGCCTCCTGGCTTAGCTAGAGAGAAGAAGGATAGTGGGTACAATGCATTATAACGAGAGTCTTGTATGTTATTCGTAGTGAAGCATATTTGCAAGTTTAGCCTGGAGGCAGCTGGACACTTTTTTGAGGAGTGGGTAGTGAGGTTGCATAATCATGGGCGACAGATGACGCTCTAAGGTTACTTTTGATTCGTTGAAACATGTTCACGTTGCTATGACCTGTGCAGCTAGGGTTCTGAAAAACTTTTGTGTGTACAATGGTGTCTCATTATTGTATTTAGAATAATCTAGCTAATTCAAACTTATTTATCTCTATCTTTTAGTAAGCATCTAATTTCTTGGAATTGAAACTGTTTTTGGATCCTTTACTGTCACTTAGCTCAAACTTATCCTGCTCTCACTAACCTCAAGTCCATTTCTGAGAATTCGGTCAACCAACCTCAAAGTCGTCCTGGCGTAGATTGATGATTCAGGGGCAAGTCAAGAATTGTCTAAAATGGATTTCTCGATACATTTGAAGTCTGTTTCGTTAATTTGGAGCTACTCTTAATATCATCTGTCTGTTTGGATGTTTTAAGGGAACTTTGGCCGTCTCGAAAGTTTTAGCTATTACGAAGCCTTGTCGAAACTGCGAGGACACGGAATAACCATAAATTTTAGGGGGACGATTTTCCTTTATACCGAAATTTTCGGGTGACTTTTTAAAAAAATAATCACCGAATTTTGGGAATAATATGCGAAAAATCCATTCCCGAAAGTCATAGGAAAATTCATTTGAAAAACTCCGAATAGCGTAGATTAGTTCAAGAATGGAACAGTTACCTAGAAATTTCCAGCCTTTCATATGCTATAGAAATTTTCGGGATAGGCAATATTTGCTCCTTCTCGATCCTTCGAACAGATATTTTACAAAAAAAAAAAACGTTGGTTGCCCTTGTCCCTTTGTGTTTCAACCCGATGTAATATAATATACATACAAATCAAATGCCAAACAACATCATTTGAGAACTAGCTATAGACTAGAACAAAAGGGCTTTCCTGGGCTGGGGAGAGTCCACCATCCTTCAATTTTGGACTATCTATAATTTGGAAGGGGATCCACTTTCAACACACTAATTTGTTTAGGCTATACGCAAAATTAGTTTCCGTCGTCTGATGACCTGTTCTGTTGTTCGCTAACTGACTTTATCGCTACTTACCTCTCCGAAGACTCAAAAGCCGCTAGAGGGCTAAGCTCAGTCTTCAGCCTTGGGTTTCTCAATGCGTCCGCAGTACTCTTCACCCGACACTTGGGCGCATGGGCTTAGCGATTGACCAATCAAAAGGGGGACCCATCCGTTGGAGTGGACCGCGGGCACATCGAGACACCCAAGGCTGGAGACTGATCCTACCAGAGTGCAAGACGTCTCGCAAAAGAGCAAACTACGGCATAGATTTTGTCGAATCCAGCCATGAAAAAACGCCTTATTGAGATAATGTTGCCACAAGCAACTGAAAAAGGAGAGTTGAAAGAAGCTAAATAAGTGTAAATAAGGCACCCTCACTACATTCAGTGATCTGCAGGTCTGTTGAAGGAGTGAAATTCAAAAAGTCTCTTTCATGGCCAGTTGATGTCAAATTTAAGTACAACACCGTACTGTAGAGGTGGTTTTAGGATTATCAAATCGAATCAAAATATCAAAATGTAATTAGCATGGTTAATTCCTATTATTTTGGCTTTTTTTGTAAGACAACGTTGTTACAATGCCGCCTTTTCAAGGTACATAATATAAGTGATAAAGCCCTTTTGATAGCTGTGAAAGGCTTTTCCTTCCTTTTCCTTTTGTGTGTATAAATGATTCTCGACCAAGCAATTGACCATGATGAAATTGTTACGTTTTTGGGCCAAGTCTTACGCCCCGATTATTTGCCTCGCACTTGCTGTCGTTTCATACAGGATTCATCCTGTTAGCAAAAAAACATTTAATAAAGTAGCAATTTAGAAACCAAATGGACTTCTAAACAAGAAAAGTCTACAAGCTTACGGTCACTCACAGAGAGATGATTTTCTTCCCTTGGTTTCCCATGCGTTCAACTGTGAGACGTTTTCAATGACATGTCAATAGCTTGCTCTTGTGTCACTTCCAAGATCTCTGGAGTGAAACCATGCGAAAAAAAGCAACCGAATTTCGATTACGAAAGATTTTCACTTGTCGCAGGATAAAAGCGCCGGCTAACGGCCAAGGAATAGTAAACAAAAGCCAGGCGGTAAGTTATTGACAAGGAATGAAACTTCTTAATATTAGCACTGTTCATTTCAAGACTAAAAGAGTCGAAAAAAAAGGAACGATGACCTTCGATTGGTGCTGGTTCAAAAAAGGCAACAATTTCTTGTTTCGTTTGGTCTATTTTATTCACGGTTTTACTCCATTATCGGCACCTTTGTTGTGACCACTACATTTGTTGTGTACTACTTTGATGACGCTGTGACCACATTTTTTGTTAACCACTTTCATTATGACTCTGTGAACGAGAACTGTAATTGTTGCTTTACTCTTCGCCCTTCATGGTGCAAACTGACAGAAACTTACCGGATATATCATAGACTAAAGGTTCTTCTTTTCAGCCACCCAGCTGGTCGCTTTTCTTCATTATATTAAGTGTGTCTATGGGTAGATTGTTCGGTCTTGGTTGGTAGGTCGATTTATCAGCACTTGTCAGACAGTGGGATAGTTATTTGTGCTTAGAAATAACTGCGGCAGAGATCGCTTTTTCCAATGCTTGTTGGTTAAGATCGTATCATATTCTCATAAAGGAATTACAGTTTAAAATTCGGGCGCAAAATTCTCCTGAAGTTCTGAAAACTTTCAATCAGTACCAATTAAACGTCAATTTGATTTACCTCCTCGAGTGTTTGAATATTTAAATATTAATTTTCTATTTTATGACTTCTCCGCAATTAGAGATAAAGTGGTTCTCCGTAGATTCAAGAGGATTGCGATTGTGACTGTAAATCCGATTTAATCTAAGGCGATCGATGATCACACTACACCGAATTGCTTATCGTGCCGACACGAAAAACAGTCCGGTATATTATGTACACCTAACCGATATGAGACTCTCCACTTTAGAGATCGGCGCGGCGGCTTCGCTCCGTCACTGAGATCGCGCCGAAATCACCGCCGTTCTTATTTGAGAACAGATGCCCAATCTGGAGTGCGGTTTTCGGGCTACAACCGGTAATACGTTCCACACGTTTAGCTCTGAAATTCACTTGAAACAGGATAATGTTTTGTGCTTTCTGGAAATGATAAATGGAATTGGGTGGGTTTTTTTTAAAACTCTTTTCAGTTGAAAACGGCCTGATTGATGTCTGAAATGAAAGGGGGGCGTACTTTTGATGTCTAATAGGGCAACGGGTTCTGGAATCATGCCTCATATTCCCCCACCCGAAGTTTCCGCCAGGAGTAACTGCGGGCTTCTTGCTCGTGACATGCTTTTTGATCATTACTTTCTTCATCCCAGCAACAATTTGCAATTTATCATTGGTCGAAAGTTGTAAGGAAAAATTTATTCAAGTAAAGATCTTGTAATCTTAAGCTGGAATGTTCATTGACCAGAATTTTACTAACCCTGTGTCCAGCGCTCTAATCATTTTGCATAAAACCGTTTCTTTGACTTCAACCCAAGAGTTCAAATATATTACTCCAAGACATCGATGATTGTTCACCCCTCTCAGAAAGAAGTACCTACGTTACTAAGTATAGCATCAGTTGAAAATTCTTTTTGCACCTTTGTTGGAAGACCACCAATAGCCTCTCACAGACACCATTCAAAAAGTACACTTATTTAACGTGAGAAGAATTTGATTTGGGACAATTAAACGAGGCGGGAGTCAAGGACAACTGACCTTTACCGGTACCAGCTCTTCTACTTGCCGCTTGCACGCTCTAAAGGTCACAGGCAATAAGTCGACCGTCTAACCGTTCCTTGCTTGTTATTCTGCCATTTTAGGTTCTAAATAGGCTGCTATGAGCCGTCTGTTTCTCGCCTGGTCGCTTCTTTGCCTTGCATTAGGTGAGTACCAAGTTTTTTGGGTTACTTTGACGAATTCCTTATGTTATATTTATTTTTTCATGGGTTAGAAACCCTATACAATTTACCTTGGTTGTAAGTGATGCAATGTCGCGGAAGGAAATACACAGTTGTCATTTTCCGGTACGGATATCCTGACTTGCGCTTTTCGATAAGATATGACTACAAAACGTTATTTTATTTTGACACTAGCCATTTCATCAAGAGCATTGTCTATATGTAATCCGTTAACTTGATATCCCATGTCGTAAATTATATCTTCAAACGAGCTGTGATAGTTGCAAAAATACTCGCCACATGACGTAATTATCAAATTTAAGATATCCTACTTGAAATTAAGTTAGCCACGCTTTATCAACTCCAAATCTTTGAAATAACTTTAATTAAAAAGACATTTTTGCAAATCCCATTTTTTTCCGAATGGAAAGGAATAGCAAAAGTAGCAAACTCTTCCAAAGCTGACTAGTCGCGGGACTAGTAGCTCAGTGTGATAAAACTGACGTTCACCCCAGGTCGCGGCAACCAGCAATTTCGTCTTCATACGACTGTTTACATTTGCAGTCCAAAATTCAATCAATTATGTGTTTTCAGATTTAGTTTAATAGATCGAGTTACAAGTTGTAAGAGTATGAGACATTTTCGAGTAGCTGAATTTTATAACGCAACAGTTGCTTCAGCAGTGCTCTGCCTTTTATATTTGTAAGCTTCGTTTGTCTTCCTAACATCTAAGTTCACAAACAGGATTTGTTTGTTTGTTTGTTTTTTTAAAAAAACAGTTTTTATTATAGTATTTCTTCCAATCCTCCTATCTGCTTCAGATTAAACGAACCCCTCCTTGTTTTATTCTCTCTCCTAAGCATTATGGAAAAAATGGTAAAGGAAGCGACATAATGATACAGTGGAAACGAAGAATAAAGTCATTACCTGAATCTGAAACTGAGGAGACTAACATTAAGAAGAGCTTGCTTTAAATGTGATTTGTTTTTATCTTGAAATCAAAAATGATGTTAGAAACAAAAAAATGTAATTAGCGTGTGAATATCTCTTCTGTCTGAAAGTGGAACCGAACATCCAATCACGCGCTCCATTACAATCTCAGCAGAAGTGAAATAGTCAACGCCACACAGTAACGGATCTAATAACAATCAAACTAAACTTCTTGAACTTGAATAAAAGGGATTTGTCAAATAGGACACAACAGGTAGTTCTCGATCGGGCAATGTCTCATCGCCCTGTTCCTCAGGGTTCTGTTATTGGCCTCCCTGCCTTTTTGCCTGTTGAATAGCTTTACCACAGGAGGAGATGTGATGTGCGTAACTTTAAAACCCTCTCATAAAAATAATCTTAGATAAGTAAGTAATGCCATGTCAGAGTGGGTTCCATAGCTGTTTGCAATCCAAGGGTTTTCTTGACGCAAGACAAAATGTTGAAACAGGGGGAAGGAATTAGGATTCAAACTATATTTTCCTCTGAGACTGTTCCAAAAACACCATGCTTTCTGTGACTGACGATCGCCAAGAAACGCCTGAATTGCAGGCACGCATTCACGTTTAGCATGACAACAGTTAATACAAAACAGACTACATTAGGCGACGTAACATCTTGTTATTTCATTTTACAAGTCATTGACGCACAGCAAGCAGAACGGACAACCGGAAATGACGTCACGGAGGAAGAGCCTCACCCCTATACCATTTCCTTCTTCCTGTTTCCCCATAAGCAGACTGTTGAGTCGTCAGAAAGTAAAGGAAACAAGACTAGCCACATCACCCAACATGATAAGAAAAAGCTAAATAGCACTAAAGGTAACTATCCCTGGTGTTTCTTAAAACAGTGGATGCAGTTGTAGGATTGTGATACTTAAATGCGCTAAACCTTAGATCGGAAGATCTGTGGTAAAGATCTTTTCTTCTCTGAAACCTGTAGTTCCTTTTCCCGTATTATATTATGTATTCTACTCCTGATATGTGTTAGCTATTGGTATAAAATCTTCCCTAAAATGCCCATTTGAACTTCCATGTAAAAAGGGCAGGCAAGATAGTCGTTATACCTTTAAAGTGTAAACTTGAGGCTTGTCCACACGTTTCTGGATATTTTTGAAAAGGAGTTTCTTCTCCATTTTCGAAAAATACGCGTCCACACGTAGCGTATTCGAATCGTTTTTGCCCGTCCACACAAAACATTGTCATTGGCCGCGGTATTATGTATGACACTCATCGTTTTCGAAGACTTTCCTTTTCGTCCGTCCACGTGAACGAAAGACACTCACCAGAATGGAGAGCGTTTTTGAAAAAAAAAAGTTTGTTTTAGTTGACGTTTTCATCAGATACGTGTAGATTTTAAGCCAAACTGGAGAAAGAAATCTCCGTTTTCAAACATAAACGGGTACGTTTGGACAGCGCCTAAATTGTCAGGATGCTGGCCATTCATTAGCTCGGCTGCGGATGATTTGTTTGAAAAGACCAGCTGAAAACTTTAGAATGAATCCCAAAGTAAGTGTGAAGAGTATTTTCAGTTTGATTTATTTAAAATATGTCAGGTTGTTGGCCATGCACATTAGCTTGACATTAGGTAACTTAAAGCCCTATAGTGTCGGTCATATTTCGCGTGGTTTGCCGAGATGCTTTGGAGGAGTGGCAGCATTCTATCAGCCATGATCATAATTGCAGTTTTGTCGCTGCTTCAATTCTTTAACGTTTTCAGTCATTGTTAACTGTCAGTCGGTCTCCGCAGCCGGCCATATACAGCGTTGGCGTTTTTCACTCGATTTTGATGCGCAGCGTTGCTTGTAGAGTGGCAGTGGTTCTTAGCCATAAAACCGAGATTTTGTATGTCGGCAGGGGCCCAAGATTTCTTAATCATGTGTTTTCAGCCATTTTTAGAGGCCTGCAGTTTTTCTTGATTGTTGCATATTCGTAACATTTATTACATTTTGCATTATCCCATCTGTCGGATGTAATGATATTGTGGCGTTCTTCTTTGTCCTTTGCTCGGCAGGGGAAGGAGGTGAGGCATTCAACAAAGTTTTATACGAGGAATGTCCACCCCAGATCCAACCCCTTACTCTTTTATAAACCATTTTTGGCAGAAAATGTATCCCTTTCCGTATACCTTCTATTAAAAAATAGTACCCCTTTCACACGTCTAGTTTAAAACACTGCATCCCTTTTAACTGCTGTAAATTCGTTGTCTTGGAAGTTTGTTGACTTTTTCAAAGCCATATAATACGTCCTTTCACGGACCACAATGACAGATTTCCCTATCCTTTCATATCTATCTTTCAACCAATCTCGTTCCCAGGGTTCTGTCTTACCTGATAACGAGGTTGATCCTTCAACTAGGGAAATTCTTACCCTTATACCTGAACTCTAAAAAAGGTAGCTCCTCCTGGGGGTAGTCTCCCGTATAGGCCATTATAGAAGGGTACCTCCCTAGCTTCCATTCGAACATTGTACTGAATATGTGTTCCCTTTGACTTACTACTTCTGTCATTATTATCCAATCAGTTGAAGGGAACCTGACCCATTCCAAGGACGCGCCTCCTGAAGATGACGTAGACTTGACGTACCAACATGGTAGCGTCAACCATCCAGCCCACGAAATGTATCCCATGTGCCATCACTGCCCTAAGAATTCCACCTACGAGGAATGTACTCATAAACGCACGCTGAAAAGATGCGACAGTGGATTATCCAACATCTGCTTCACCAAGAGCATAAAGAGAGATAACATAGTTCATTATAACATGGGATGTGCTAACCATAAGCAGTGTCAAAGGGCCCGGGCCAAACCTTGCAAAGGTAAGAGGGTTATATAGTTTTTGAGTGAACTTTATGTGGTGTTTTAATTTGCAGTTTGAGGAGTGAATACAAGAATATCGCATCACCCCTGGATTTATAAGATAAATTAAGAATCGACCGTAGTCACAATAGCTAACGATATTTCGACTATGCGGTTCAAGTTTTGGAAAGTCTGGTCTTTGTCAAAAAGAATAAAAAGCAAAAACACAAACAGAAAAAAAAAAACAAAGATAAAGTCAGATAAAGGCCTCTTTCGGTTATCCTGTTGTTCCACTGAAACAAGAAAGCAGTCTCATGCTATAAATGATTGTCGCCAATAAGTGGCAATTTCTGGTGACTATCCAAACAACGTGAATCAACTGTAGTTACGATAGCTAACGATATTTCGACTGTCCGATTCCAGAATTAAAAAGGTCTGAAGTCATTGCCAAAAAGGACTGTACAAGCACGGGTAAAGTCAAATAAAGGCGTCTTGTGGTTACCCTGTCTGTCTTCTGAAACGAGCTTTTCAATGCTGGTCTTTTCTGATTTTTTCCTTAGGAGATGGGGAAAATCAAACCGGATTTAGGGGCATGGTGTGTTTTTTTTTTAATGTAGCATGGCCGCTTTACATACTTTGTTATTGGTCTGTTATCTTCACATTTTCGCAGACAACTTGGTCAATACACAGGATAAAGCCTAAAGAGAACACTTGTAAAGTAGTTACTCATGACAAGCTTTAGCTTTTATGACTGAAATCCTGGTTGATGTTAGTGTTGTTGTTCGCTTTTTTCAATTTGAAGTTCTTCGCGAGAATGTGTTCTCACTGTACAAGGCCCCGTGGCCCAACGGATAAGGCATCTGACTACGAATCAGGGGATTCCAGGTTCAAATCCTGGTGGGGTCGATTTTTCTTTTTTCTTATGTTGCTTGGGCTCTGAAGTTCACATCTCCTGTGTGAATTTACGTCTCTATAGTACCGTAAATATCCGAAAATAAGCCCCGGGGCTGATATTTTTCAAAGCCCCTTTTTGAGGGGCTTATATACGGAGGGAAATTTGCGTTTCAAAATTAATTGGGCTAGCTTATTGTTGGAAGGAGATTTATGTCAGTAATTTGCAGCAAGCTAATATTGAAACTCGCCTTGAGGAGGTATTTCTTTATAAACCTTAACTTTGTCTATATGGACCGAGGAAATCCAACCCAAGACTGAAGAGTGAACTACGCAAACAGCGATATACTGTGACACTTTTTGACGGCTCCAATCATTTGGCAAATGTAATAGTTCTTTCGCCAATGGAAAAAATTTTGTGTTCCTGTACTGCTTTTGCTTTGTTTTATTTTGAATTTGAGGGCAATTTCCGAGTACAACCCCCCTGGACTTGTATTTGGAGGGGCGATTCATCGGAAGTTTTTTGCGTTACGAGTTTGGGGGACTTGTATTTGGAAGGGCTTATACATGGAGGGGCTTGTTTTCGGAATCTTACGGTATGTAAGGCCCCGTGGCTCAACGGATAAGGCATCTGACCACGAATCAGGGAATCCAGGTTCGAATCCTGGGGGGGGTCGGTGTTTTAGAATCATACTTTGCTGTTGTTTTGCAAACGTGTATCACTAATTTAGTTTTTTGCGATTTAACTCAACAGTTTTTGTTATTAATCATTTCCTCCTTATAAACTTACCTCGCTGTTTACTATATGTAAATAACATTTTATGTTGAATTTAAATCTAAGTCACCGACTTCAGATAGCCTGAATTCCAGAAGATCACTTTGAGTCGCTTTTACTCCCGTAGTAGACTAAAAACGACTTGAAGTAATCGTCTCAAATTCAGGCTACCACTTCAGATTGCTCCGTTTGAGCCCAGACTTTCAAAGTAAGGCCATGCAAGCGCAAGAGCTTTCTTTTGTGGACATAAGTTTAATTTGCAGTAGAAGATAGAGAAACAAGGATTTTGCTGTTGAAGGCTTCGTATGCACTTACTTTAATCTCGTTCTAAAAAAGAGGCTTGAGACAACTTGGAAATGGTTCATCGTTTCTTCAGTGGTATCCAACAATACTGCTCGGGAGGGTGTTCTGACTACCTGGGCACTAGCCTCGGAGAGTGTCATCCTGAAATGCATTATGGGTCGTTTTCTTAAGGCTCCTTGTATAACACTCACCCTACATACTGATGAGCGCTCGGAAAATTCCGGCGCTGCCCTTTGATCCACAAGCAGCCTGGGACAATATAAAGTATATCTTCCTACACACCTAGCAATCACTAATCATAAAAATGTATTTTAGTTGTTGTAAATCTAGGTTTTGTCCAGGGTCCACACTAGTAAAAACAGTAAGTCATTCTGAGAAAGTGACCCTGGCTAAAGAACATTTATAATTATGATTAAGATGATGATGATGATGATTATTATTATTCCTAGCACAATAAATTGCTTCTTGTACTCTCTAAGAACTGGGAACATTCCCTGGTCCTGAGGTGTTAAAGGGGTATTTTGTTTTACTGGATGAAGAGAAATCTTTTTTAGTTAATGTGCACCGTTCCCAATATGTTAAGCAGCTCACTGATGTTATGAATCCAGGGATCTTTCCTAAATTCCGGTCCACTCCTTTTTTAAAATAAGTCTTTACCCAGCGCACTAACAATACTGATTATTATTTATCGTTATATGGCTACAACAGTAAGCGCGCTCTTATCTAGACTTACAGTAGTGTTTCTACCTCTTTAGCTCACAAGAAGCACTGTTTTACATGTTGTCAATGGAGTGGATGTAATTCAATGGCTCATCATGACGGCACTACTTCATTTTCGTTCTGGAATGCCGGTCACGTGGTCAAAATAGGCTGGGGCGCATTGGGTGTCAGCTTCTTAACATTTATTGCGATGTTTTTCCTTTGAAGGAAATAGCTTCTGATGTGCGATTTGTATATAATGTTTACTGGACACAGTCCGACAATATAGCTGGACTAAAGGGAAATACCCAGGTAGAAAGAGGAATTGCTTATTCAACACTGTATAAAATTATTGTGCATGACGAGAAGCCATATTCGCCAATAAGCTGTAACATTATACATGGCTGTAATAGCAAAACGGGAAAGAACAAAGCGACTTGAGTATTCCCGATACTTCGAACGGTCAAGTCGCTTTGATCTTTGCTGTTTTGTTATGACAGTTTATTGGTCTTTGTTAAAACAGCAAGATTTGGATACCATCATTATTATAAAAGTTTCCATATTCGCCACTTTGGAAACGAAAAGGAGACTGGGGCTGAGTTAACCTATAGGAAAATATTGACCAATAGCTGACGCCGCAGGTCATGATAAACGATTCCAGAAACAATGACGGGGAACCTTTCGACCCCAGTTCCATTCTCGTGGCGACTGACAACCTGTTAGCAATGGCTACATTTTGTCGGTACATACATCGCAGAAAGATAGCTCTTGCTTGCTGGCTAATCCCGATTTGAAACTAGACAACTCTCGTGCTAGGCATAAAAATCTCATTTCAGTGGCATGGAAATTTTAGATCTTAAGTAATCTGGGATATTTTATGTAATTTTTATTTGAGAAGCTTAATTTTAAAGAGGTTAAGACTGGATACAGGGTGCAATGGCATATACGAATGCTGCTTTCACTGAGTAGATATAGAATGCCAGTTCATCCCTGAAATTGTTTTGAGTGGTAATCCAGCGGTAAAATCTAGTTCTACTTCTGCAGCTTAGCCTTTGACAAATTTCTCTGCTTACCTGTGAGCCAGTTGCAAGCCCTTAGCCAAAAAAATTTAATGCTAATTTTACCGCTGACCAAAACCTTTCCGCATCTTGCCGCCTTTTTATACACATGCTGCTTCCTAGGCACACAGAGCAAAACATACTACGCGTGCGCAAAACCGGCAATGCTTTAGTGTGTGTCCAGTCCTCACATAGAAAAAGGTTTTTCGCAAAGAAAACTGTAATATAGTGCTTTTGGCGGCCGTTATGCGGCTGCTATGACAAACGAAATCAATTGAAAGCGATTTTTCAATTATATTCGTACTTTCTTTTGATAATTAACAATTAATGGATGAGGCTGAGTATCTTATGAAGAATTATGGAGATCGAGGAGGGAGTTAACACCCTCCGAGATGTCCATAATTCTTCATATGACACGAAAGCCGAATTCAATAATTGTTTTATTATTCATTTAAAATAATTCCTAGTTTAAAAACTTGGCTAACACATGCCTACCTCCATTGATCCATCGAAGTTAAGTTCATCTTCGATAGTGCACGTTGGGTTGTTCAGCTCAGCAAATATTCTACAAATAGCAGATGTCGCCCTTCGAGTTGTCTTCTTGCTGTTCTTGCCATGTTTTTAGCTATTATTTCGCCCAGCTTTTACTCTTGAAACGAGTGAAATGTCTTACCCTTTTTTTTCACAACCAAAACAACTCAACCTCCTCTCCAGGTTTTCTCGGTTAAAGGTGCATTAACCTGCAAGACAGCTGCACTTTTGACGTCATCGGCTCATTAAACGCAAAATTCTTCCAGATTTGGTCATCAGTAGCTGGTTATGGTAAATTAATTATGCGTTTGCTTTTAGCCAATCAGAATCGGGGAAATATTTTAAATGAATAATAAGAGGGGCTTATATCAGTCGACTGGCCAAGTATAATGTCGATTGCACGTATCACCCTGAGTTTCAGTAAATTTTCGACAAATATAAAGAAACAACTACACATATCATTTTGAAGCTCTGGGTGAGAAAAATACCGGAAGGATTCCTTCTTATTGGGAATAGAAAGGACAGTTGTAATTTTTGACCACGAAGCGGCCTGTTTGGTGTAAATTAGCAAACTTCTCTACTATCCCCAACGACAGCGTACTTCTAAAAATACATTATTGGCGAAATTAAACTTACCGTAAGTGGATATGGAATAAATCTGTATTGTGAATATTATCTGAACGTGCGTTTAATAAACATATGCAAGAGATCTTTATTCCAAGAACTATACGATTTTTGTTTGGTTAAATACACATGCGAATTGTGCGTCACAAATAATAAAAGAATTGATTATTATATCCACTTTTATATTTTCTTTGTCCTTTTTTCCGTATCATCTCTTCTTTTTTTAAATCTTTGTTAGCCCTTTGGCCGGCTAGTCTCATGATACTTTGATAATATAGCAAGTAAGCCGATGAAACCATAGTATATTTCTTTCACGATTGCCTGTTCGACGAACGAAAACCATTACTTTTATGAATTTTCCTAATGTAATTCCCTGGCTAGTAAACAGCTGAGTAAAGGAACCTAACCTACTTTATTCCGCGATGAAACTTGATAAAATGATGTGTACCAGTCCAGAAGATTATAACTGGTTCTATTTGACTTTTGAATTAAAATTGCCATCAGCCGATGTTCTTGTTTTCTTTAGTGAGCTCACCAGATATAAATAGCATTGTGTCATAGCTATATTTCTAAGTTTGGTTTTTGTGTCATCGCTAAATGAGTATTTACCCCTTAGTTAATGCTACACATTTACATTAAAAAATCCCAGGTATTTGTGGCTGTTTCCCCCCAGCTACGTGTTGTTATGTCTAAAAGACACTTCTTTTCCTTTTTGTTTTATTATGGAAAAAAAACAGTGACTAAAAGGCCTATAAGGGTTTTGAAGTGAATCAATATTATACTTTGGTTTACCATGTTTTGCTATTAGGAGCGTCCCACTGCCAAGAGTTTTTCTTAATATGATTTGGTAAACAGCAAATTTCATTAATCTCTAAACATATCTCCTAGCACGTAAAATAATTGTGATATAAATCGCTGATTGTAATTGAGTTCTACCGTGAAAATTAAAATGAAAAACATCATTAAAAGGCTATATTACGGAAAAAGAAAAAAAAAAGACTTTTTAATTTAGTATCTTTCCTTTACAAATTTAGTTTTTTTTTTTCTCTCTCTCTCTCTCTATATATATATATTATTTCTCATAGTTAAAAGAACAAGTATTTTTAATTAATTTTTTTTGTCAATAAATAAATATATAAAAAAAGTAAAATAATAAAATAAAAAATAAAAAAGGCTATATTAAAAGAAATTGTTGGGATAAAAACGTGCCGTTTTTTAAATTAACTCATAATCTCTTGATTTATGAAGACCAATAACAATAATTGAACAATACATTAATTTTGATCGTGTGTAAAATCGACAGTTGTCGTTAAGTCAAACCATTACATACGTTCATGCAAACAACACCCATTTCAACCAGCTGATCGGACAACCAAATTGCAATTTCGACCGCCGTAACTGATTGCCAAAAACATCCGCCTCAAGTTATTTTTACGTTTCCTCCTGAACTTAGAACAATGAGAAGAGCCATTGCAATTTTCGATTGAGATTACTTTGTTTTTGAATTTGTCTACTAAACTCAAAGAAAACCGCATTGTATTCAAAGAAAATAATACTTTCCTTTGAAAGTATGCTTTCTTGGCGAAAAAAATTGAAACACTACATACCTGATCTCTGGATTTGAGAGACTTACACAGAGAACTTTTTTACTGTGTGTATTAGCGATTACTTTCTTCTTGTGGAACTATATATATACTCGGCTAGTTTTTTTTATAATTACTGAATAGTCAACTGGTGTCAACACTTTCCGTGGTCACCTACTACAACCGACGAACATAGCTCACTTGCGTTTCGCAAATTAAAGTCACCGGTTTTGATTAGGCCTCAGAGAAAGCCGGCTGCAATAAGCTGCACAGATCACTTGGCCTTATAATCAACAAGCATTGATAAAAACCGCTCTGATCTATACGTATTGAAAATGAAAATCCATTGAAATCACTGTATAATCATCGGCTATAAGAGAGTGAGAAGTCAAATGCAATTTCTCGAAGCAACACGAAAGAAGAGTTGTATGGAAAGCAAGCGACTGATCCGGGGACTAAACGACGAGAGAAGAAAGAAGCTATGAACAACTCAAGCGAAGCCATCCAAGATGAATGTCTAGTCTACATCCTCTGGGGAGGAAAACTGAAAAACCCTTCCCTTGTTGCTCAAGTTGTCTTCGTTGTCAACATAATTATCAACGTCCTCACTTTTCCCTTCACCGCCTTCTTGAACGCATTGGTGATGTTCGCCGTGAAAACTAAACGACGACTGAGGGCTCACAAGTCACACACCATAATCGCTCTGTTAGCTACCAAAGATTTTACAGTTGGCATTTTAATTCAGCCTGCCACAGTCGCCTGGTTAGTAGTGATCTTAATCAACTACAAGACTGAAATATGCCCATTTTTTTTCTTAAGACTCTTAATGGACAGTCTTCTTGATGTCTCACTAGCCCATGTTGCTATGATAAGCTTGGAGCGGTGTATTGCTGTAAAACACCCTTTTGCGTATACTTTTATTATTACCGAGATTAAGTTGCTGATTGCCTCTGCAATGGTATGGACATTTTCACTGATTATTCATATTTTATGGTACTATACCTTATACCTGAACTTGTTTCTCTCCATCACTAACGCATTTAAGTGTTTTTGCATCGTCGTCATAGTTTGGTGTAATGTTATAGTATATACCATGAAACCCTCAGGCATAAACAGCAAATTGCCAATCACCAGGTAACACAGGAGATAAGACAAAAATTTCTAAAAGATAAAAAAGCTTTTAAAGTAACAACACGGATTGTGATACTTTTATTCCTGTGTTACCTGCCAACAATTATAAGTAGAATTATTTTAGACAAGTACATCCCCGAGAACGGAATATCTTTAGACACCACATACACCGTCATCTTTTCTTACAGTTCTGTAGTTTTACTGAACTCTGTTATTAACCCGATTCTTTATTCTATTAAAATTCGAGAGTTTCGCGTTGCTTTTATCGAAATATTGTGTAAAACTGCTAATCTCACTAAAGCCGAAGAAATTGAGATGAGATTCTTTAAATCGCCTAACGTTGTGGCCAGACTTGAAGCAGAGCACGCGCAAGGAGTTGAAGAACTCAACTGGTCAAATCAAGAAACAGAGCAGCCGATTGGAAATTAAATAACAATTGATTATATTCAGGAAAATCAATGTTCTTTAGCAGTGGCAATACGTTCTTAGTTACTTGACTTACTTAAAGTAAACCACGTGGTTAACATGACGTTAACATGTAATTAAACTGAGGAGGTAGCGCCGTAAACTGTATCTAATAAATCAGATGAATAGAAAATAACTTGTAAATAATTTAGTTAAAAATTCTCTTCCCCTTTACCTATATGATACTGAAATGTTCATTAATAGCGAGGTATAAAAGCTTAATATTAAAAGAATAAAAAGTTTGAACATATGAGTTTATTTTGTCCATTTCAAATTTGTAAATTTAATTTGATTTTTTGTTCTCTTTACTTTGATTTTTACCGGCTTCATCAGTTTACAAACTTTTGATTTAGGGTAATCTTTTGTGGCCAGGGGCCCGTTTCTCGAAAGGCCCGGTAACTTTTCGGGCCCGAAAACAAATATTCAAGTCGAAGTATAAAGAATAAGAGCGCCGGTCCTGGCTAGCAAACTACTCCATTTTATTTCACTAACTGATAGTTTTATCATGCTAGATGCAAAACTTTTGAAACCTCGATCTTTAATATAAACGGAGACGGCTTACCGGGCCCGTTAATTATCGGGACTTTCGAGAAACGGGCCCCAGGACTTAATCTCCTTCTCCTTTCGATGCTTGGAATTATTTGAAGTTGTTGCGTTATCCTTAGTTCTTGAAACAAACAGGGATCAGTTGTCATTTAAAAAATATAACTTACAAGATGAACTTAGAAAATCTTGTTCCCGCCAGTTAACCAATTCTTTGAAGTCAAAGTGGAGTTTAAAGGTGGAGGCTTTTTGAAACCATAAGAGAGCAGCAAGAAAAAAAATGATTTACCCTACGTGTAGCCGAGGAGTATTGCTAAAGGCTGGATAAAAAATCCCGAGAAGGGCAGGTATATGCTGCGCATGTGCTCCTAGCTTGGAATTGATGGATCGTTTCCATTCTTGTCCCCAGAGCCCGTCGTTTCTTTTAGTCACGTGATCTGAGGACACTTCTAGAATGCCGGTGGACATCCTTTTCTCTAAATACGTTTGAATAGTCCGTTCCTGAGTGCTGCGAACGAGTTAGAATGACTCGTTAGCATCTATGAAAAAACAATGTTAAGACAGGTTGTGTTTTTCATAACTTTCTCCCTGTATTTGATGTGGTGAGATGATCTTGCCTGTGGTTGACCTGCTTGATTGCTCTCGCGCTCGTCTTAGTAATTCGGGATAAATGCCTTTGGTCCCTGCGGTCCCCTCTGTTTTTACACAGGGTAGTTATACCTTAGTGATGTTTTTTTTTCTGCTGAAAGAGCAACATAAATGAATTAAGCCATTCCCCTCGTTTTTTGAAGTGAAGTAAATCAGGTTAATATTTTAATGCATTTAATTGGTTAATCCTTCGACCACTAGAGTGAACGGGACATTCATGGAGATCTCCTCCCAAACACCGCGATTCGCCATCGCCGCACTAAGATCCCTGGTAGTCCTGCTCGCCCTAGCAATCACTTTAGGGTATGTTAACTTACGTGACTTAACTCTACCCACTGGGAAGTATATTATTATTTAGTAAAATCCAACTAGTGGTCTATTATCAATGCTGCGTTCTGATTGGTTGAGCTACTATTAGGATATCTGTTATAGCCCACTAGTAGCGAAAAGCGCGGGCTTTTTGGCGGCAAAAAAGGATTAAAGTCTACCTTTAACTAGCTAAAATTTCTTTATTCTCGATATTTTTAACCAACTAGTTGGATTTTACTAAAACAATTGTTCCTCGAGCCCGAATGGGCTCTGAGTTAATAGCCCATTGGGCCTTCGGCCTCATGGGCTATTGACTCAGAGCCCATTCGGGTTCGAGGAATAATTGTTAAATATATACGGAGATATACTCACTGAAAAGCTATGTCGTAAATTATTTTCATGTGCCAATGAGTTCTAGCCAATCAGAGGAGCGAACGATGTTTTGGCATGGAAGGGGAAAAAACCATGTGCACATTTTATCGGAGCCATTGTCTTCTGTTTATATTCAAATCTACCGGTCATTTTACTCAAAATCATTCATTTTCCATTGTACATTCAGAACAAAACGTAAACATTAATTCCTGAATTACCTTATATCCTTACCCTCATTATAATTTTTACCACACGTCTTTACTAGTATACCTTGTTTTCTTTATCATTTCGAGGTGTGTAGCGATAACTTTTAGCATTTTAGCATTTGAGAAAGATTTGACAAGCTTGAAGCAAAAAGCTGACAAAAAGATGTCTGGGTATGTATCTCTTGTATGTATATAATAAGCACAATACCACATATAAAGCGCTTTGTGCGGTATTTACGAACTCGTTGCCCATGCCTTTGCATCGGAAGTCTCACTTGTTCGCTGCGCTCACTTGTTCCATTTCGGATTCAACAACTCGCTGCCTAGCTAAATACCGTCCTCGCACACTTTCCATGAAGTATTCTACATGTATAATAGAGAAGAGAAGTGTGACGTCACGTTACCATGGAAGCAAAATTTCTGGATCTCTTCTTGGCAGAGACGGTCATTTGCTTTGTCGAATAATGGAAGAAAACTATGGGTTAACATTTTGTTCCTCAGCACAATCGTGGGCAGGAAAGTCATAAATGTAAATTTTTTCCCTTTATTTCTGCCATATTTGCTGAACCACGGTTTGTCGAGATCCAGAAATTTTGCTACCATGGCAAAGTGACATAACGACCTCTCCTCTTTATATGGCCTGAAACAGTTCTCGTTATTTACATAACGATTCTTTATGGAGAACTAATCATAGCGGCTTGCTTCGATAGTCATCAGGCCTCAGTTTTCGAGTTTGTGTTTTTGAAAAGTATAAAAATGGAAAAGTTTAATCGTAATTAATAACTTCCATTTAAAAGGAGATATATGATCAGTTCAGTAGTGCTGTATGGGGGTGTATACTTAAAACAATAACTGCTATTGCATGTTTGTTTGATATCGCGACGTGGACCGTTTTGATATCGAGTCTTCAGGTCGTTACTTTTGCTTTCGCGGTGAACTCAGTCATAAATTGTATAATGTAATGTAATGTCCAGGATTAGAGCACAACAAGACGCACCCTCTTTACATTAGGGACTTTAAGATCCAACGACGCAGACGGTAACGAGAACGTCAAAAAAACAATAGGTTTTATTAGCTAAACAACAACTTTGCACGTGCACCATGCTTTTTTGTACATTTCTCTGCCCGTTGTTGCACGACTACGACGTAAACATGCCTAATTTCTCGTTTTACGGACGACGTAAACAAGTAACGACGAAATTTTATTTCTCTTACTGTACTTGGATATGATGCCTAGGAATTCAACTCCAGGAGGGTTCGCCTACATTTGACAAAGTAAGTGGTTAGGAATAATTGCGATGAAGACTGAAAGCACGCAAATTAACTTTTTAAGCGACGTTCTCGTCGCCGTCGCGTCGTTGGATCGTAAAGTCCCTATTATATTGGTTACAAGTGCGCTCGCTAGTGGCAGCCGCTATCAGTCCATTTATGAACTTACTGCAGTAACCCACCCATAGCCCATGATATGAATAATAAGTGATGCGTGAAAGGTAGACCACACCACCGGGGAAACGTACCCTACTCTTTGCGAACAGGAGTTTGTGTTCTTTAACGTCCCCTTTGATATTACTAATGAAAGAAGGATGAAGGAGACAACGCCAATAACTAAACGTCACCACCCAATGACGCTATGATTTCAACTGAGACAAGGTCTCAAATCACAGCCAGTATATTGGTCCGGCCGGGATTTGAACCCACTACCTCCCGCTCGGCAGACCGGTGTTCTCCCAACTGAGCTAACCAAGCGGCGGTTATGACTAGAGACTGAAAAAAAGACATTTCTTTTCGTTCTTGTTTTATTATGGATAAAAACGCATTTACGGCCTCCCAGGCTTTTGAATCGTATCTTTGGTACCATGTTTTGTTTCTAGGAGCGTCTTTGTTTGGGTTAATCGTCAACAAGGGAACAGTCCGTTCCAATCCTTTTGCAATTTATAAAACTACCAGCATGCTTTGTGTGCGCCTCGGTGTTCGTTATGAAAACGTCGTGAAACAAACCATACGCTTAATTACCTCTAATACCCCCAGACTCACACGAAATTGTATACCCTGTTTAGGACAGACTTGCACAAAATTATATACCCTGTCTAGGACTCAAATACCATACCCTGTCCAGAGGCCGTCCCCGTATAGGCCATATAACGGAGTACCCCCCCCCCCCCTCCTCCCGGGCGCTACGGATGCTTGGAGTTACTGTTGATGAAGCCTGAGAAAACAGCCGACATTTGGCGACGCTACCACTGGTTTCCCCTCCAAATGACGTCTGAGAAACGAGCGCAAAAATCCTATACTTATGACGCGCCACTACCCAGATCTGGGTAGTGCTTCTGATGAGAGGTCGTGCTACGTGGGAAATTTGATTCAACCAATCAGAAGCACAAATTTAATTAATTTTCCCATAAATAATGTCCTAAGAGCGTCATCCGACTTTAAAACGATTAGAAAACCATCAGCAAACGAATCATTACTTTAGTATCTACAAATCGAAGTTTTCTTTTAAACTAATCCCTATAGCTAAGTGTATGTTCCACTTTCAGTGTTAAATAAAGTATTGTTAATGTTGTTATTGATGCCTGGAATTATTTCAACCTCATGTAGCCTGTGTTGCTGGTGCGATTCCTATGCGCAGGTACTTTATTGGTGGTGAAGCAGCAACGGATTTTCGCGAGCGGTAAAATTGACTTTTCAAGTAGAAATGAAAGTTCCCCTTGCACGCACAACATTGGTGACCGAACCGGACAAGTATGGCAGAATAGCACTGAGTCGTGTACGAACTCACGAAAAGAACTCAGGAGATGCTGTTTGCCGATTGGGCACCATAATACAAAGCAATTTTTGTGCCCAATCAGGAGCCAGCATTCGCTTGACCATTTGGAACAGTGGCCCGGTGAGAGTCGGTACCCAGGGGCTCTTCCACCTGTGCTTGAAAACTTTGGTCGCGCCTTCCCTCCCGGCCCGACTGACTGCCCCTGGGTCTCCGAGGATGGAGGAGGGCACGTGGTCTGGAAAAGAGAATAGGTCAGTTCTAGAATGCCCGGGTGATATCGCTATGCGCATGAAGGGTTCTGGCCATATACCGCGGAGTTGGTAGTATGTCCTTCAGTGCTGAAATTGGTATTGTTGACATCCATTCCTCTGAATGCGTTTGAATAGCCTGCATACAGACATTGCTTTATTTTTCTTTTCGTTGTTTTGGAAAACATCGGCGTGCGCGAGAAAGAAAAATAAATAACGTCTATTTTCTTCTTCCCCCACCCCTACCCCTTTGCGCTGGGGGTCAATAAATCCCCCCGCAGTTTATTTTTTATCACGCGCGCTCGACGGACTTTGAAGAGAAAATAGAGGGTCTGTGAACAGGCTAACGTTTGAATAGTCCGTCCCTGGGTGCTGCTGGCTAGTTAGCATCTACATAGGCAAAACTAAACGAAGATTGCATGACCGGAAAACGGAGCACTTCAAATCCATTATGAGTCGCAATCACTCATCTGCTATTGCCGACCATTCAAGTCAACTGGTCGTATGCTTATTCTACATTTAATTTCTGTCCTCATTTAACAGTTTATTTCTTCTAGTCTGAAGATGTATGTTGGAACATACGAAACATCAAGTTAAAGTCTCTTTTTTTTCTTTCCCGAAGTGCGTTTATATTTCCTTATGTTTATCTCCACAGTTCGCTTTTTGTTTCTTCTTAAGCTAAGATGGCCAAAAAACAATAGTATCTACGATTTAGTTCGGCATCTATGAAAAACTTGTTTAGTCTTTTATTATGAAGGCAGGTTGATACTCAGGGTACTCACAAGCTCTCACAGCCTTCTCCCTGTATTTGTCCTCCGGGTCTTCTCGTTTTCCACCAGACCCTGGCGAAAAGGCTGCGATCAGTTTATTATTTTTTTTCTACTGAGCCTGAATTTTAGCCCTCAATAAATTTATCACATGGTCGTTTACGAGAGCCCATTCTCGCAAATGACCAACTCCGATCTAATCACGAACAGTTTCACTAAGTATGGGTTCCCGAGGTGGTCGCCTCCAGGGGCCCGTTTCTCGAAAGCCCCGGTAACGTTTCGGGCCCGAAATCACATTTTCAAATCGAAGTATAAAGAATAAGAGCGCGGGTCTGCCTAGCAAACGACTCCATTTTGTTTCCTTAACTGATAGTTTTATCATGTTAGATGCAAAACTATTGAAACCTTTACCTTGCATGTAAACAACAAAAGCTTTACGGGCCCTTTTATTATCGGGACTTTCGAGAAACGGGCACCTGGTACGAGAGCTTTGACTCTATCAGCAAATAAAGTCAAAAAATTTATATATATTTCGAATCTTCTTTCTCCTCCCGTCTCTAGGATCAGTTCGCTGTTGTTTCGCATGACGAATAAATTGCCGGACGCTTTTTTTCCCCTTCGAGCGGGGATTTTTTAAATTCACGCCGATCTACATTTTTCCTCCAATCAAATTCAAACAAGTCAGATTTGTTAATTAAGCTACCGTTCAAAAGAGCCAATCAGAACAAACTCGAAAGCGGAAGTCTTTGTCAGCAATCCACACCCGAACGAGGCTTACCCATGACGTCACGTCTCCTGTTCCTTGTAATTACGTCATGTGACAAAAATATGCATTGAATGGAAGCGAGGGAGAAAACTTTCACTAAATTTTACTATTTTTGGATGGCAAATTTACATCTTTTTTGTCATTAAAAGATTCAGAAAGGCAAAAGTGAAACTTATGAATGGCCTGTTTGAATTTCTGGAAGTTTAAAGATATCTGAGGTCGGTAGAAGCAGTGGCTTTCGAAGGCTTTATGAAGAAAGACGGATTCAACATGTCGGATAGCGATGACAAACCGTTTGAATGTACGGCGGCAGGATGCGGGCAGGTAAGCATCTTCTTCTCGCTTCTAGTTCCTGTGAAGGGTTTCTTCCTGGGGGAGTTGGAGGCGACTGGTTTAATTTTAAAGCGATGTCGTCACCTGTAGTAGATTTTAAGCCTTACGTAAGCTTTCATTTAGCCAGCCAGCTAACTTTTCACCTCGCGTCCACAGAGATTCGCTAACAACGATCATTTAGAACGACACAAACAGAAACATCAACTTACACTGAAATTCGGCGCGCTCAAGGGAACAGATCTTTCTGTTGCAGGTAATGTTTGAATTTTCTTCATAATTCTGTGGCGTTCTTGCGAAATCTCACGTTTTGGTCGCATCGACTACGTGAGACTTCGCATTGATACATGTAAATGAATTCGCGAGGCCTCTGTTTTATTGTTCTCCATTATAATAGAGCGTTCATTTTCCTCTGAAAATCTTGGTAACTTATTTTAAAACCGCATTGTTAAGTCGATAGCAGATACATTTGTAATTATCAGTTGACTAAATTTGGCATCCTATATTTTCCTTTTGTAATATCTTGAACCGTGTAAACAATGCATGCTTCATTCGTTTAACTTTGTGTTTTACAAATGGATTACGTGGTTTACTACAGTATTCTTTATTATACTTGTTACATTCTAATAAGTGGACATAGAGAACATGTTTCTAAAGCCACTTTAGAATATTGTCCTCACCTTAAGTAAAATTAAATATTTTAAGTTTAGCCAGACTTCATCGAGTTATTTAAGCTAAATCTGTATTTTTGTGACTACTTTTGTCAAGGTTACAAAAATTCATACATTTATCAGAGAATCTTGTCAACAGCATTTCCCATCAAATCAGGAAAAATGGGAAAAGCTGTGTCAAAGTCATAACCAATAGCAAGAAAGTTTTCAAGTGTCTATGAGCCGCTTATTTTGTCTAGGGGAGATAGGGATAGGGAAAGTTGCTGTTGAATATCTTTTACATGTGGGGGGTGGAGGGTTGTTACATGCCAAGCTGCTGTGTGTAAATGATTTTGCTGTTTGTACTGTTGCTGTACAAAATATTTGTGTACTGAATTTCTTCCTAAAGCTTTTAAATGTAAGTTTAGAGAAAGAAACCAAACTCCTTATAAGCTTACAGTAAATAACTTGAAAAACCAGGCTGGTAAGATACTGTCTACATGTACAGCAGTATTAGACCTCAGGGTGGTTTCAATCAAGATTGAAAGGAAACTTTTACTATAATTGGGCTCTAAAGTAGATTATAGCCCACTAATCTGTGATTATAATGATGGAAAAATAATTATTAACCTGTCTGAGTGGATAGAAAGTATTTTGTATCCTAAAATATTGTGCAACCTGATTATTTATCATCTGGTTGATAACATATTTCTGTTATGATCTCAGAGCAAGGTAGGTCTACCTGGAATATGGTGACCAAATTTCTTGTTCTTTATCAGTGGCTTATGAATATCAGAAGAATTGATTTGTGAAACCCCATTTTGAGCAGTCCCTTAAACTCTGTACAGAACAGCATCGCTTCTGAAAGCCACCTTGTTCTTTTGATTTTTAAGTTCTTATAAGTGACCAATCAGTTAGCATTTAAAAAAAGGCATCTACTTCTTGATCAAATTTAGGGGAATACAGGGTATATAAGCACTAATGCATGGTTCATTGGCTTATACGTATGCTAACTGAATCAAGCAAAAGGTAATAGGGAAACTTCATAAGTAGGAGGAGCATGATCGTCCAGGTGATTATAGTCCTGTATAGGACTGTTGTTGTTGACAGTAACTGATGTTTCCACAACCTGTTTTGTAGTCATCGTCAGAGTCAAAGTGAATTGTATCATATCAGTTGATGGTATTTAAGTCTGTTTATTGACCTGGTGGGTTAATTAAGTCGTGATGTTATTGGTCATGGCACAGGTTGTCGAAACATCAGTCACTGTCAACAACAGTCCTTATTGAGGACTACGTTGACCCGGGTGATCATGCTCACCCACTTATGAAATGACTTATGGCTTTAAACCTTTTACAGTAATAGAGAAATTTTGTAGCATTTTTGAAATATCATTGGAAATTGGTGACAACTTATTAAGCCAAGGTTTTCTGCTAAAAGCTCTCGGTAGTGATGTCCTTGATAGGTATATGATGTGGTCCCTTATCAGAGCCAACTCTCCTTAACAACTGACTCTAGTTGCCAGCCTTTGTCGGCAGTACTCTGTACATTATTTTAAGTAATAATTTATTGACTTGTTTCTTTTCTTTTCCAGATCAGACACCCACACCAACACGATTCTTAAGGAATTGTGAGGAGGAAGGCTTGTTTGTAGATTTAGACAATCCTTTTGATCAGGTGTGTCTTTTCTCTGTTAGCCATTTCTCCAAGCCCACCACTAAGTCAAACTTCTACATATACAGAATTTGTACATGTACAGTTTTTACCAACCAGTATAATATTATATGTAATGTTATTAATGATAATGTCCCTTAACATGATTTCGCAGTGTGACTGCCATTGCTGCAGCCACTAACAGTACAGGAAGTGACCAAACCACTGTCAACTAGTATTACACATATTAATGTGCAAAAGAATGATTGGTTTAAACTGCTTTGGTTTGAATTTGTTGTTTGCTATCTGCATTCTACTTGGATAAGATAATGCTATTAATGTGAAAACTGTTCCATTTAATTGACATTTAATTGTACTTTATTTTATTTAAGGATTTCAAGAGAGCCACTGTACCTGAACAGGTAATAGAGAACGTATTACCAAAAACATTGGTAA
>OZ037995.1:21958644-22283644 GCA_964035705.1 Porites rus
ATAAAACCACTATGTCTGATTTTCAGTCCAGTCAAACTCTTTGTAATATAAAAAAAGACACAAGTGGTTTCTACATTGTGATGATAGATATTGTTCATGGCCCCAGCCTGGCCAGCAAGATATACACGTAGTCATGCACAGCTGTATGCTACAACTTTTCAGCTTTTAAGTACAGTCATGTATTACAAATAAATGTTATTTTTCAATTTGATTTACTCTTGTCATCTCTTTTACCAGCCTTTGCTGTGACTTGTGATTCTATGTTTTCATTTTGTTCTGAATCTTACAGCTTTTTGTACTTTTCTTGCCAGAGTGAAATAGCTCTCTTAAGAACAGAAGTTGCACAACTGAAATCACTTCTTTTAGCACACAAGGACTGTCCAGTCACAATAGCACAACAGCGAAACTCACAGTTATTGAGTAAGTACATGTATTTATGTATTATTTGAAACCCTTGTACACAAAGTAGTTTTCTTTTCAGATGCAATGTAAAATGGTTTAACCACTCCCCCCCCCCCCCCCCCCGCAACTCCATTTCCCTGGATATTAGAGTGAGGCTGTTTTGCTTTCCTTAAAAAAGTTAGGCTTCAGAAAGCAATCCGCCCTCCCTTCCTATTAAATTTTAAGAAATTTTCCACAGGGACATTTTGGATTACTCTGTGAGATGAGTACATGTACCTTTATATTACAGAGTGAATTTAATCACGGATTATTATGGATGGTTGGTTACCTTACCTTCTTAGTTACCTTAATGCTAGTTTCAAAAAAATTAGGCAGACTTCACATTTGACCTGTAACAATCCTTGGCTATCAGAGTAATGATACACCAAAAGGACTGTAACGCCTGATCCAAATGTAAATTACTACTCTTGTCCTCCGTCTTTACTCTTTAAATGCACAGATCACCAAGTCAGTGAACAAACCAATGGAGTTATAACAAGCAATTCCCATGGGGAGCCTGCCTCAGCTGAAGATGTTGCTACCAGTGCTCTCACACAAATGGCGCATCGAGCCACCTTAGAACTAGAAAATCTTGCTGCTACTACAATGTCAAGTGTTTCAAGCTCACAGGGTGTGACAACAAACAGTAACCCCATAGGGGTGTAGTGAGGTGCAAATTATACATAGTTAGATTGTGTTATGTTCAGCACATTTTGTTGTGTGCTTACGTGAAGTAAAAAGTGATCTTACCAGCCACTACATAATGTTTAATATTTATGAAGAGTTCAAAGATGTCTTGATGTTGGTCGACAGTGCATGTACCCTACAGAGAAGGTTTTATTTCAGTGATGCAACAATGATTATATTATTTCCTGCGTTTTATCATTCATTCGTTTTCTTACCAACAGAGTGTAGTTATACATTTTATCATTTTGTTAGCTAATAACAAGGAGTTCACGCAACCTGGACAACAACAGCAGTGAACAAAACGTCACTTTCAAACTCCATCGCGATTATTCCAACCCTTTTAGCTTGTCAGATGTAGGCAAATGGTCATCTGATAGACACCGCATTTAAGAAGAATCAGAAAAGAAGAAAAGTTCGTCGTTCGTTTACGTCTTCCATAAAACGTGAAGTTAGGTCATTTTACGTCGTAGTCATGCCGCGACGGCAAAGAAATGTACCAAAAAGTGTGATGCACGTGCAAAGGTGTTGTTTCTCAGAAAATCCTCTTCTTACGTTGACCTACCGTTGTCGCCGTCTTCGTGGTTGCGTTAACTCTCTTATGCCAAGTTCTTATCATCTACCCTTCATTGCCCGGGTTGTCTGTAAAAAGAATATATCAAACCTGGTCTGCTGCCATAGTATTTTACTACACTGGAACATATTTATGTTGATTACTTTCGTTATTTTCACGAACCACGTTGCCAAAGTTTTATATTAATTTTGCATTGATGATGGGTGTTGTGCGGGCCACTTGATACTTGCAGATTTTTTTTTACCAGCCGCTGTACTAACTAGTTGAATATTCTTTCATAACTGATAATCGTTCGTATCAATATGTAAATTCTCCTTATTTCCCGTGCGACAAATTTAGTCCTTTATTCTCATGAATTCTCCTTACTACAATATTTTTGTTGATATTAGCGGTATTTGGCAAGTAATTATTAGGCTCATTTTAAGGAGAATCTGTATGTTGACATTGAGACGGAATGTGTTCAGCTGTGATTTGCGTATCTTTCTACTCTCCTCCAACAAACGAAAGAAAAAATGAAAGTTTATGAAAAAAATATAACGAAGAACAGTGTCTTGTCTAGCTATTGTTTAAAATAGATTCTGTTATCGCCATTGGTTGATTTCGTATTGGTGTGCAGTTATTTATTTTAGGTAAAATTACTATTGTGTTTATCTATGTGGCTATAGTTTTGACATTTAATGCTACCTAGTGGCCAATAACAACTAAGATATTAAGAACAAATGGTAATTTAAGGTGCTTTTGACTGGTCGTATCCTTCAAGAGCTGTATTGAAGAATACCTGGCAACTTAATGTTGTTTGCCTTGGCCTTGATTGTTCCAAACTTTTCATTCATGCAAACAATGTGCTCATGAGTGGATGGGTAAATCATAAGAGTCAAACATCGAGTCTGTTGGGTTCCTATTGAAGAGAGTCGCGGTTACGGCCAACTGCAGATGAAGTTGAGAGTTTTGAAATTAGAACGCGAGCAGATAAAAACACTATAAGACAATCCTTAAACTACATTGTACTAACTTTTTGTAGAAGTAAAGACCAATCTAAAACATGTAAAGGGAAAACTTGGTCACGGCACAAATTCACGTTTGCCGTAAACTTGACTCTAATAGACTGATTAAGATTCACGTTTACGGCGTGCGGCAAACGGCAAAAGTCAGTTGAGATTTTTCTCAGAACAGAAAGTAAGCAGATAAAAACAGTCCAGAATGATTCTTATGGATAAAACTGGTATAAAACTACTTATTTTTTGTATAGAAGTAATAAACAGTAAACGAAAAATAAGGGGAAAGCTTGGTCACCTGGTACAAATTCACGTTTGCCGTTTGGCGTAAATGTGAATCTTAATCTCCCTAATCTGTCTAATAACACGCGTCATAACGGGCAGTTTCTAGGGATAAGTCCACAATTATTTATTTTTCTATCGAACTTCGACCAATCGGACTTGCCCGAAACAAGGTTACGTTTGTCAAAATCAGGTTTTGGAACAAAATGTATTGAATCTTTCTTAGAAAGCCACTGAAAGTATTGTATTTGACAAGCTAAGAATTAAGGTTATAAAATAACTACTTTTGCGCGTAATGTTTTCTAGTTAGGGCAACTGTTTCTGTTGTAATATATTGAGTATTGTAAATAATTATCCAGACCAACTGAAGCAAGTGTACAACAATTTATACTTGCACACAGAGAAAAAAATGCCTTTAACATAGCAATACGCTTGTGTTGAGTGTTAATAAAGCGTAGATTCTCGTAATTGTTTAGTTTTATTTGTATTAGAAACCTTTAGACCGAAGGGGGGGCGGGGGGGCGGTACTTGAGGAATTTTTTGGGTGGTGATGTGCCGCTGGGACCCTGGAACCCTTAGACTTAATACCAGCACTAGTTCAGCTGAGTTTTGCTACCCTATATACCCTTTATTAGGCTAAACCCCCCCAAACTCCTTATCCTATAGTAGCCTTTAGGCTGAGTTACGTAAATTTAAACTTGCCGATTTGATTTTTTTATATTTTTGAGTGGCAATTCCTGGACTAAAATCTTCAACCAATGGATCAGTTTTCTAGAAAATGATACCCTATTCTAGACCCAAACTCTCTGATTTATATACCCTATCCCAAAGTAAACTGCTTGAAAGCCATACCCCTCACAGCGGCACATACCTATATAGCCCATATAAAGCAGTACTCCCTCCCTTTCCCCCCGAGGAGCCTTTAGATTCCAGGACGAGAACGGCTATGAGAGCCAGATTTCGTACAATGGAAACTCTCCTGAGTGGACAACCTCGGGACGCGAACAGGGTGTCCGTAGCTTTAGCTGGCCGCTTACCAGAATGTAAAAGCACAGAGTTTGTATGGAAGTTTAGAAAAACCGCAAGTAGAGCTGTCCGAGAGTGTCTGTTATAAGAGCTTCCACTGTTTTCTCAAAATCGACATTCCGGGAAGCTTCATTGTGTTTTTTTCACCAGAAAAGTTAGCACGGTTATTTTTATTAAGGAGGTTAAGCCCTCTCCTAAGTACAAAATGATAAATCTTGTTTCCGTCGCTACGAGATTCTCGCTAACACCCCTAGTAGAATGCATGACGAAGGCTATCAAGTTTTCCCGCCAAAATGACGCTGGTCTATGCGCGCGCATCTCTTAGTATTGAGAAAATCTCGTAAACCTAGTTGTCGTCGTCTCAGAATCTAAATGGTCTGTGACCTCTGGGACTATTGGAATTAGGGGTCGCAGACTATGATTTGCACGAATCATAATGCTCTGAAAGCATCCGAAAAGTCGCGCACTTACATACCCGGCGACCTAGAGGTGGCTTCCTTTGAGGAAGAGGTTTGCCCAATACTCGCCACTTGTTCAAGTTGTGAAAGTCGTGTTGTCTGTGTTTCAACTTGTACGGGTGGTAAAGTGATGAGATCATACGATTGCTACTAGTGGTGTATCGGTGATATTTCAGTGTGATAATATGAAGAATCGCGCAGTTAAACTGCATCTCATTTGCACGTGCAATTGATGAACTCGCTTTTCATTAGAGACTTTTGACAAAGTCGTCGTGAGGGGAACCCATCAAGTGGTAGGAACTGTACGAGTAGTGCAACTGAAATGACATCTCATTTGAGACACTTAGAATGTGTGTTAAAGGTAGTAACCAAGGAGCACAGGGGATCGAGGGCTCGCATGTTCCCCATAACACCACCCGAGCTACGTAAGAGCGGCAAGGACCGCTCCGCCAAGACAAGGATGGCAATTGAATCCCAACATATAAATACAGTCAACTCATTTTATTGCGGACACTGTGGGGACCTTGAGTCAGTGTCCTCATTAGCGAGAGTCCGTAATATCGGGAGTTTATTTAAGTAAAACATTATTTTTGCCGGGATTTGGCCTTTGCCAGTATTATCGGGGTGTCCGTTATAGCGGGGTGTCCGCAAAGCGAGAGTTGACTGTAATAAGAGAATGGTCAGCTAATAAAAGTTCTTTTAAACCAGCTTTATTTTATTCAACTACTGAACTTTATTCTCATGCAGAACAGACAATTATCTCTCATGGCGGCGATGTTTAAATAACAATAGTGCTAATTATCTCGAAAAGAGGTAAAATTGAACTTGATTCTAGCTGATTCAAGTAGGTGCAGTCAAACCGCCTGGACACCATCATAGAAGTATATAGCTAAGAGTATCGTCAAAAGCCGTTACAGTCGAACCTTCCCGTGCGACAAACTCAAAATATTCCCACACAAAACCTTACAGTTGGAACCTCTCGTAAACGACCACTTCCTAAGCGACCGCGACCACTTTTGGAGGCAGAAAGTTTTAAGATTTTGATTGTTTTTAGCTTCTTTTAAGCGACCGCTTGACATGTAAGCGCATTGAGATTCCCAAATGCGCCCATAAAAACCTTATTATTATTATTATTATTATTATTATTATTATTTATTGTCTGATTTTATGATCGCTATGTGCATTATGCTATTTAGAATATACGTAGAACTTATGAACTACTTCACATATCGTAACTTACAAACTGCATGCAATGAATTCTCTTACAAACTAATGTAGATGAGATCTGTTCTCTTCTCGGAAGAGACCCCTTGTTAGTAGTTCAATTCTCGTAAGCGACCACCAAATATTCGCATTTTAGGTGTTGGCTTTTACGGGAGGTTCAACTGTATAAAAAAAGATATAAAAGACAAACTGTACAAACCACACTAACACACTTGCTAAGAGGGCCTAGATTCACGAAACCAGCAAACACAGACAATTAATGGGCCATTTTCATTGTTACAGTTATTAACTTCTCACGTGTTCATTGGGCTGTAAGACTATGTGAGTCAAGAGCCGTGGTATGTGAGGAACCTACGGAGCCCAATTTTTTAATCTGTCTTTCTTGCGTGCGAAAATTCGCCCAAAATGGTTTAATTTTAATATTTTAAATGTTTTCATATGTTGGCTCAAGTTAGCTTTCGTTTGATTGATTGCACCGGCCTTCGATCGCCTGAATACCGATCTAATGTTTTTAAGTGTTTTGGAGAAGTTTTACAGAAGTTTCACTCTGTTAACTGTTAAAGTCTAATTTCAAATCAAAATCAAAATTCAGAACTCAGTCCGCAATAGTTGACTATAGCGAATTTTCCTTTAAAGAATAGCTTTTTACTGATGTGCATGCATCATTACATCGATTCACTTTTAGAATGTACAGGTTAATTCAAATTTGCTAAGTAGAAAAATCTCATTTTTACAAACTTTAAAGGAGGAGTTATGTTCTAACACCCAGGGCACTCAAGGAGATCTGAAAAAAAAAGATTAAAAAAATAAATAATTAAATCAATCATATAGATAACAAAACGTGTGTCTCAACATTTATTTCCAGGAGTTGTTCAATACTGTTCCCCGTGACAGGTAAACAGGAATATTTATGGCAAGATAATGAAATGGCTGCTAACACGGGTGAAGTAAAATCACTCTATGTCCTCCGGGTTACTAGTCCAGATGCTCTACCATTAAGCTACAATCTACTCTACTACCTAAGCTATGATGCTACAACAGCTGATGCAAACAATTGACGATGCGCACTAAATGTGTCAGTCATTGTCATTCTCGTCTCCAGACCCTCTCGGCTTTTTTGTACCAACAAAGTGCTAGGGCAAATTAGAGAAAGTATTTTCATTAGGAGTTTTTCTTACTCACCATAGCTCTGTGCTTGGAAGTTCTTTTTTATCGTGTTGTGTTTGGCCCTGTTAAGCAAGAGAACATTTGAATCAATCATCGGTCCGCACTAATTTACAATTGAATGCGACCAGCTAGCCAGACTGCAGCCGTATTTGGTTTGAGACAGGTGTATTTAGAAGATGAAATCGGCTTGGTAGAAACCACACATGGTGGTGACATAAGAGTTTTCATGTAACAAAAAGAGTTCACTTTGTGAACATAAAAGCGGGCTCTGGCGTGAGCAGGTTCATTTGTATAATTACGTCCTCACGCCCCGTATTTCGTTTGCGGTCGTGTCCCATACTTCACATGACTTTCCAATGCCCAGTAATTCGCGCCCCCGCACCCCATACTTCACGTCCCGGAGTCCCTTATCTCGCGCTCCCGAATCCCAGGTCCCTGTGTACGCATAGCAACGTCCCCGTCCCCAACGTTCAAGTTCTAGTACCATTTAAAAACACAGCCAAATTTTTATCATGAAAGGCGTGGTTGCCTATGTGTGGTAACATTTTCGTTCTCAGAGCCCGTCGTTTCTTTTGGTCCGCTGGGAGACACTGCGCATGGTCAGATGTAAAACCACTGAAAAAAGTTAAAGTTCAACCTGGTCCGTCAGTTTCGTGTGAATGAAGCGAAAATATTGAACGGTTCCGTGGGAACGGAGGACAAATTTTTCAGCCGGTCGAAAAATTCGTCCGGTATCGCGAGTTTGAACGTGTCTTGGTTTGGGAGTGACTTGAAAGGGTGAGTTAGCACCCGGAAATTTATTCAGGAAACTACACAGCTATACTAGTCCCTAGGCGTTTCCTCTTGCCCCACTGTCCGCGCAAAGTCTGGGAAAGAGCGGGTGAGTCTCTCTCCATGACGTCACAGTTTCCGGTAGAGTCCAGGTTTGACCGAGCCGAGAGCGCCCAGGGCCGAGGCTGGAAAGTACGATAATTTGAAATTGTTGTATTGGGTAAAGTAAAAAGTTAACTTACAGCGGTCTCAATTTTAACATCCGGTTTATCGTTGTCCCCTTGATTTTTGTCGCTGGCAGCAGATAAAGCAGAAACTCTTCTAGAATTCTTCCGTGAATAATCAGACGTATCAGAATTGTTGTCTTGCTCGTCTGGGTATACATTGGGCCGCATTAAATGGGATTGCTTTAAAAACAACAACAGCTGCGCCTTGTATATGTCGTTGTCGTCATCATCTTCACCAATAAATTCTGGGTTTAAATGTCCTTTATTGGAGGGCTTGGGTATTGTCTTGTCCTCGTATATTACTTCCAACGGTATCGGGGTGTTTCTGTGCCTATTGCTGTTGCATACATCCATAGACCTTAAAGTTCAGAAATATGATAAATCGTACAAAATTTTATAAGATCTCAAAAAACGTGTCTGACTGGAGCTGTGAAAAAAAGAAAAACAATAAACAGACAAACAAAAAAAAAGAGCGTTTTCACGTGACCTCATGTCCGCCATACTGGTGTTCCAAAACAATCAAACGGCGGCCATGTTGGTGTCCCAAACCAATCCTGTGGGAGTAGAACCCTTTTCTTATGTAAATACTTTCTTTCTTCTGCTGACATTTTATAACAGCTGGCCACTAGATTTTCATTCCTTTAAACTAGGGCTATCTTGTTTTCCTCTTTGTTGCCGCATGATGTTAGCGTTAGGTTTTTAAACCGCAGTAGATATCCGAGGCATCCCAGGACATCGCCTCTAAAAATTGTTCCAGCTGTTGTGACGTGGACATAGAAAGAGCGGTCCCTTCAGCATACTACACCTTGTTGCCAGGAACCTTACAGATTTTCTAATGCAACTCATTGCTATTAACATTCATATTTTACCACAGCCACATTTGCACTAATCTGGCTACGGGACGATCTTCGAATTTACCTTTTGTTTTCTTCGGCTTTCTTTCTTCTTCTTCGCAAGCAGAGCAAAACAAGCAAGACAAGAATGATGAGGAACGCGCCACAGGATATCCCAACAGCGATCCATATCTCAGATGAAACTGACAGAAAGATAAAATAATCAGAACCTAAACTAAAGATTGCGGCATTTTATTAATTGCTTACTTGTTAAATAATAATAATAATAATAATAATGGAATTTATATAGCGCTTATACATCGCTGTTCTAAGCGCTTGTTTTATTGGTTTAGTTTGGTTTGCTTCCCTTTTACACAGCAGTTAGGTCTTTGCTGTTGGTGGAATCTTGAAAAAGAAAGAGAAAAGAATTATTCAAAAAAAGAAAAGTCATGCCCCATTATGTACTACCGGTGATACCTTGAAGTTGGGTTTTGCACGGGAAACCCATTTTCAGTCCCCTGAAAATCTGTGAGATGCAAAAAGACACATGATTTTCTAACCTGCAAAAGCCCTCATGTAAAGGTGATGGGAGCCCAAGGCAACGACATAGCTCTCACTCCTTTTTTCATTTTGCATTTGTTTAATGTATTAATCAACAATTGTTTCTAGGCAGCTGTTGGTAGTTATAAATTTTCACCCCAAGTTTAAATAATGTTTCAAACGATTTCTGACAACTTAACTGGTCAACAAGCTGATTAAGGGAAACAGGAAATTGAAACTGAAATGTAGGCGGCATCGTTTCAACAGAAACATAGTATTTTCATGAACAGCACTGATCTGGGACATTTCAGCTCTCTTTTTACCTGGACAGCTAACATCTACATTACAGTCAGCATACTCCGTATCCGGCCCCAGGCCAGCACAATCCTTTCCGCCGTTTTGTGGAGGGGGATTGGTACAGCTGCGCAGGCGACTTTTTTGACCTCCACCACATGTCTTGGTACAGTCAGTGAATTCTGACCAGTCAGAGTATTTTCCATCAACAGGAAATGCTGTGAGACAGAAATATTCAAAGACACTTATAGGAACCAAGAGTAGGCTAACGTTTTGGCGTTTGTACACCCAGGAATCTCTCAAGCCCTAAATAGGTTCTTATTTATAAAATCAGAAAATAACGAACACAAAGCATTATAAAACATCCAAAAATTCTTCTTAAAAACATGTTGGAGAAAACAGAAAATAGTTAAATCCACATTTTCGAAGGAAAATGTCCCTCTTGCTCTCGGAATCACTTGGCCCTAGGCCGACCCGTCCAAGTTTAGGAACCAAGGACCGAAACCACTTCGGTATGCACCTTTTTCAGTTAAAATAACAACCCTCTTAAGAATTAACCTGGCTTAACCAATTAATTCTTAGTACAGTAGATATATAGCATATGAATGGTAGGTGTAAGAGCCCTTCCGCGGTGACCTGAAAGCGTTAGTTTCTTAAAGGTGATTTTTAAGTGCAGTTCAACACACACTAAGACTATTTTCATCGTTGCGATTTCACATTACCAGCTAAGATTCGGTTTGATACTCGTCTTAATAAACCACTAACCTGCTACTTGAGCGCACCTTGTTCCGACAAATCCAGCGGAACAACTAAAAGTTGGAATAAAAGCATTCTCAAGAAGATTTTAGAGGTAAGGCTTGTTTATTACATGAAACGCATTCATCTACACTCTTTCTTTCTTCAGTACCCTTATGGCCTTAGACGGGACGGGTTATGGTAAGAAGCTGAGATAGTTTCAAAAGTCTATTCAAATTAGAAACTGACATTTGAGGAAAATAGCCTGTACTGTCGTCTTCCTAATACTGCATCCGTGGTTGCGCTCCCAAGCACAGTCTCCTTTGAGATCAGCGTTTATGTAGCGCAGGCGACTCTAAATAGAATGGGGTACTGGATATTAGTTACTAACCTGCATTTCGCCCCGAGGGTTCCCTCCTGACAACTACCTGAATTTCTGCAGTATCCGGAGGTACACCTCTCTAAAATGCAAGAACATTGCCGTATTGCATGAACAAAAAATCAACTTCAGACTGCAATAGTAGTCTTTTTCAGTTTTTGAAATGAGCCAGGTAGGGAGAAATCCTTCGACACCACTGAAAAGAGCGCCTTGAATTTAACTAAGTTAATATAATAATAATAATAATAATAATAATAATAATAATAATAATAATAATTTAATTCTTATATTGCGCGCTTTCCATGAAATGATCAAGCGCGCATTACATGATTTCTATCTATAATAACTTAATAAAGGGTATCTTACTACTAATTATTTAAAATATACTATGATAAAATTAAAATATACAACATATGTTAAAATACTAGTAATTATCGTGATAAAAATTAAAAATTAATAAATTAATAAAAAGCTTCCCTAAAGAGGTGCGTTTTCAGATGGCGCTTAAAAATCCCTAGATCTGTAATAGAACGAATCTCACGCGGTAATACATTCACAAGTGCCGGAGCTGCGACCTGGAATGATCTGTCTCCTAATGTAACCCTACTTCTATAAGTTGGCGTTGTAAGCAACAAACCATCCGAGGAGGATCTTAAATTATAATTTCCTGATCTTTTAATTGACACAAGTTCTCTTAAATACGTTGGCGCGAATCCATGGATGGCCTTAAAAACAAATAGTAGAATCTTAAAACTAATCCGTTACCTAACCGGTAGCCAGTGCAGCTCGTACAGCAACGGCGTTATGCGACAGTAGCGTGGCGCGCGACAAACTAGTCTTGCTGCGGCATTTAAAATGCGCTGAACCAAGTTTGAGTTGATTTGTTGAAAACCGACAAAGATGCAGCTCCGAGAAGTCGCCAAATTTTACAGACCAGTTTGTACGGCTGGGGAGACTGGAGGCAGGGGGACAAGTCTGTGCCCTCTACAATTCCTACTTACGCAAAACTTCGGGATTGCGCACTGGTCTCAAATAGGCAAGAAACAATAAACTAAACATCCAAACGGGGCTGTCTGTTATGTTTAACTGTTGAGTGATTAGCTTCATTAGAACGATAAAGAATCATTTGTAAGGACAATGTCAGCAGTGGAGTACACGTTATATAGAAAGACTCTGATAATGAAATTTGTCCAGGTGGAAACAAAGTGGTCTCTTTCATGCCAGCTAAGGAGAACCATTGACATTAGCAGACAAAGTTGTCATTACTGCTAGGGATAGTACTAGAACCAAATTTCTATATTACTGATGAAGCTGGAACACGAAATAACGTGGTAATCAAGCAGTACATTGCAATAAAGTCAATAAACACATCTTACCCTTGACCATTATGTGGCCAAAAATGAATCCTTCACTGTTAGAGCCATTGCCTCTCCACAGACTTTGATTGACATCTTGCGCAGTAACGTTGGAAGCGCTGCTAATTACCAACTCAGAATCCACTTTAACGCTTCCATTTCTTGAAAAAGAAAACAAAGGCCCTTTTTCCTTTTTTTCTCCCATTTAAGGTAATCCAAGACAGTCTTGGATTCTGGAGTCCACGCCGTGGATTCTGGATTCCAGGTATATTGGATTCCGGATTTTCTTTTAGCGGAACTTGGACTCCGGACTCAGATCGGTTGCGGGTTTCCGGATTCCTTGAGCTGAATTCCGGATTCCAAAGCCCAGGATTCTAGGTTCCACAAATAAAAAATCCCCAGATTCTGGAATTCGTATTACCCTACATGGGGCCATTTCGATGGATCATTATACATCGCGGATCATTACACGTTTCTGGGAAACTGCCCACCTACCCCTCCCCTAAGCCAACCTTAACACTTACTTCTCACTTGGGGCGAAATGCTGGTTTAGGGGAGGAGTAGGAGCGCAGTTTCCCACTTGATTTCCTCTTTCTAATCAACAATTAAACTAAGTTAGCAATTCTGAATCTAAAACAGTTCTTTTATGAGACTCCTTGGCAATGTTGTTTCATGGTTACCTTTCTTTTTTTTTCAGTTTTTCGCTATAATTGGGTATCTGCCTTGCATTTTGATTGATGACCCGAAGGAAAAAATATTCTTGTTCTCAAAACTTGTAGCTGTATACAAACCTAAACTGCAGTATTCTTACATCCACCAGGCCTATCTCGGGTCGGTGTAACAATTTCCATAGCTATGGAGATAGGGAAAAAAAACTCCGTTAATATTATAGACAAGTAGATAGATCAAGGCTCCAAAAATCAATGAATGAACGAAAAATAAATAGATAATTAACGAAGAGTGAATAACCTTGATATTCATCGGAAAATCTTTATTAATCTCCATGTTGCTTATCATTAATTTTCTTATGTAATTTGGAGATGTGAGCTATACTTCTGTACCGAACTTTGGTAAAACTGGTTAGTCATTTATGCTAAACAATGTTTTTTTTCTAAATTTAGTCTTTACACAGTTTGACTGCAAATCTAAAGAAAGCAGAGAAGGTAGAGGATTTTTTTCGATAAAAAGAGGTGGGGGGGGGGGGGTAGTAGAAAAAGGATTTGCAATGGTACCCATATCCACCGCAATTGGTTTAGCGCAGGACATCAGTATACAGGTGTTAACTATCTGGGGCCGATTGATGAAAGGCCGAATGGCTCTAACCCAGGATTAATAGTTTCAATCTAGAATTTAGTTTTCTTCCTATAGCTTTTTAAGAGCATAAAATCATTTTGTGTTTTGATATCTGGATCTTGGGGAAAAAGCTCGATAATGCTGCACAAGCTCCAGTTGCGTGTTCTCAGACAAAAAAAAACCTCAATCCCTTAAATCTTGACTAGACCCTGGGTTAAACTTAACCATCTTTTGAGGAACCGGACCCGGACAATCGTTGAAAGCACCTATCATGGCAAAGTTAGCCTGCGTGGAAGTCGTTAAAAGAAGATGGGAAAGGGGGAATTCGCGCTTCCAAATTCCCATTTCCAACGTTCTTTAAACACCTGTCACGCATGCTAGCTAAAGCAAAGTAAAAATACAAAAAAAAATAGTACCGTAAAGTTCACTCTTGCGGACAAGTTCACAAACTTCGCGGAACTTGCGTTATTCAAATCCCCGTGAAAGGTTTCGTTAATTAGCGAAAATGTTAGATTGAGTATCCGTGGTTCGTAAGGTGGACTTGTCGTTGATGTGACAAGTGCTATCGACGACGACATAAAACTCGTTGGCGTTTCTCCAAAGATTCCGCTAGAAGCGACAGCGGCAATTACGTTGCTTGTTTTCTGGGACGTTACATTATAAGTTGTTGAATTATTAACCAAAGATGATTGTTGCTGCAAATAGTTGCTCCACGAAATAAACGATGCTGAAATTTGCGTTGGTGACAAATTTATGGACGTCATGGTAGTTTCAGGCAACGATACCGATGGAAAAGAAGGTTGGGCCGTTTTCAGAGGGGATGATAGAGTCAGGAAAGGAATGGACGGTGCTGGCAATGAGTAAAGTGATGATGATGGTGATGGTAGTGATTGGAGTGGCGATGATGGTTGTACTGATAAAGAAGATGACTCTGGCGATGTTGACGGTGCTACGTTTGGTGGCGACAATGGCCCTGGAGATGGTGTCAGCGATGATGATGGATTTGATGCTGAATATAATGGCCATGGTGACGATGCTCTTTTCATTGATGAAGTCGAAGGCGCTGATGTTAGAGCTGATGATGATGATGATGATAATGAAGTTAACAGTAAAGATGACTCTGAAGATAGCGATGATGACAAAAATATCAACATTGATGATGATGATGATGATGGTGATGACGATGACGCTGATTGTGGCTCTGAAAGTGAGTTTAATGACGATGGAGATGATATAGATGGCAATGTTGTTGGTGACACTGCTGGCGATGATATCCTTGACAATGAAACTACCAACGATGATGACAATGATGATGATGATGTCAAAGGTAAGTGTAACAACGATGGTGATGATACTGGTAGCAATACTGTTGACGATGGCAGAGGCGATGGTAATAAAGATAGTGATGTAGATGACAATGAAGCTGACGATGATCGTGATATTTTTAGTGGTGATGTTGGTATAAGTGAATAATATAGCGGTGTTGAAGTTAATGTTGATATCGTTGTTGGCAGTGATGGGGATTGTGATAATTTCGGTCTTGACGATGATGGTGTGAGCGATAGTGACTGGGGTGGACTTGAGAAAGGTGTTAAGGTTGATTGAGATGTAAGAAAATCCACTGATGGTGTTGAGGATGATTTGTGCTTAGACGTTGTTGTTGGCATTGGAAGCGTGGAGAATGACACTGATGACACTCCCTGTTGCGTTGCTGCCGGCGGTGACGGAGGTGATGCGTTGAAATGCGTCCGACTTGTTGATAACGATGGTGATATGTTGGACCTCACTGAAGACGAAGATGGTGAAGTTGTTGTTGGCAGTGATAAGGATTGTGATAAAGTCGGTGCTGACGACGATGATGATTGCGGCGGAAGAAACGAAGGAGGTATAAAGGTTGATTGTGATGGCAATCTTAGTAGTTCTACAGATGGCGTTAACGATAATTCGTGCGTTGATTTTGATATTAACATTGAATACAAAGATGATGAAAATAACGATTCTGAACTGGACACAACCCGGACTTCTGTTGGGATGCTTGTAACTGGAGATTGACTGGAGGGCAGTAAGGATTCCAAAATTGGTGATGCACCTAATGTTGATGCTGATTTCAAGTGTGTAGGTGAATATGGTGCCGAATATTTCAACGAAGGAGTCAATTCCTTTAACATCGATACTGTTGATCCCACTAAAGAGCGCACTGTCGTGCTATTGCTCTGATAATCGGTGAATAAAAGTGTTTTTGTTGATGCTGTCCAGAGACTAGCAACAGAGTTTCTTAATCCACTAATGGGTGATAGGCCAGGTGGAGGATTGCTGGTCGATGTTGTAACACTGCTTGCTTTCGTGTGACTTGTCATAAATGTTGAACCAATCTTGGAGACCGAAACGTCTGATGTTCCTGGCAACGGAGATCTCTCTGTTGTAGGTATCTTAGATGTAATTGGTGCCATTGATATTGAATCCTTTGAACGCGTTTCAACTTCTGTAGCTAATAGACGCGTTGGACGTGAATGAGATGGCACATTAATGGTCTGATCATGACTAATCAGTGTTTTCGAGGGTGAACTATTAAAAGTTTTTAAAGAGATGGTTTCCATTGTCGTGGAATCCCAAACGCTTTCGGATGATGTCATCGTTGGGCGTTCTTCAATTGCAGAAAACTCTGTGCTTCTTACAGAGGCAACGGAACGTAAACCTATTGTGTTGTGCGACTCCTGAGGGAAAATGTTTTGTGTTATTACGCTAAAATTACCGATAATGTGCGAATTTGTGTCAGTTGATAATGAAGAAGGTATCAAAGAACCTGACTGGGAAGTCAATGGAGTGTTAATTATCGTCCCAGTTGAAATAACTGACGAAGAGTTCCCTGAATCGAATAAAGTCAATAAAACAAATAGAGTTGTCCAAGCATTTTCAAAAGTTGAGAAAAGGGAGAGAAAATGTTTACTGTAAATTGAATGACACTTGCTGTAGTTTCGCCTCCCTTTTGAACACACCGTCCATCTTGAAGAAGCCAATAAAGACATTATCCAAAAACTCGTCAAATAGGAAAAATTCTTTATTATCCACAAGAAGACCTCAAGAAACGTCAAAGAAATTCTAAAACCAGATGATGAAAGTAAGGAATACTTATTTGCCGCAAATAATTCACCAAGTCCTTTTAAGCAGGACTGCGTAATGTAATATACGGAAATTGTCTTTTTCCGTACCATGCCGGAGATGCACAAACTGTGTAACAATCTGTGTCCAGCTTTAGATATTCCAGGAGGTGCCGATAAAGTTTGATGATTAACTCTTATCTTTATTTTTTTCGCAGTTGACAGGTAGTTTCGTTTAGACAGCGATTCATGAACATCAATAATTTACTGTCTTTCGTTTCACAGGAAGTTGAAAGCGTTCGCTCGACAACGTTCTGACACAAAGAGAACTCGCTGTCCAATTATATCTTTAAGGATTTTAAACTTGAATGAGCCTTATCTGAAAGACAATTATAAACAGCACAATCAATGGTACTCGGCTTAAGAATTTGCCAGAAAAGTTTTACCTAATTACTACTCTAATGCCTGATGGTTTAAAATTAAAGTTATTTGTTTTACGGAACTAACAATTATACATATTAACCAAGGTGAACTGCTTTCGAACCGTTAAGTCTGTACCCCTTGCTTGGATGAACAAAACTTGCCCAAGCTAATTTATGTAGGATTCAAATACCTCATGGCCTCTGTATCAGATGCCATTGTAGTTCATGAATGGTTTTGCGAACTTCTTGTGAGAAGTACATGTAAACAGGTTCAATGGAAGTCATCTCAATAACTTATGTAATGACTCAGGCAGTCCAATTTAGTTACCATAAACTAGTGCGAAGCCTCAAGTTCTAAGTGACTGCAATATAGATAATTTCTTTTCCCACCTGTCTCAAAAGTTATTGAAACGGTAAAGGATGTCTTCTCGTCTGTCTGCTTCGCCCGCCGCAACGTAAACAGACCCAAGTCGATAAATAGTCTCTTGAATTTTGTTCAATGTAGAAGGAAATTATCAAAATGCTCAGCCACAGAAAAACGTGTTGTTACGAGTTTTTGAAAAAGTTTTAATCAAAATCTGCTTTGCACGAAATTTATGCGAATAAATATCAAAGCACCGTAAGCGGTTTGTGGCTAAACATCACTCAGAAAATACAGAGGGAAAAATCGTTTTCTAATAGTCGTCGTTGTTGCAGTTTGCTTCGTAAACGGGTCATGCATAACTATAAAATTCTTTTGTTTCGATGCCATAATAAATGAGGTCATCACTATTAATACATATTTTGTAACATTAAAAAAACATAATCAATTTCGTAAGGATGAAATTCCGTTCTATTTGACGTAAATTTCGTATTATTTTTATTCATGCAAGGTGAATGGCTGGCAAATAACTCAGCGCCGTTTATTCTATTCGAGTTTGAGTCAGCAGTTTGACATGCACATATTTCGCTTGTCAAAACGTTTTGAGGACTGAAGCCTTTCAGATTCTGACTTTCAGTTGAATTTAAGAAGCATCGAGAAAGATCGTTGAAACTCAGAGTAAATAAAATCAAGTGTGACGATAGACACGAGCTAAGGAACAGAATTTGCATAATAAGAATTTTCGCCGTTTTGTTTCAAGCCATCATTAAAAAATAAAGCAGGAAAAACTAGCCTTAATTTTCGTGTCGTGGGTGTTTTTGAGAAGATAAACCACGAATTTAAATTAAAATGCATGGCTGGTAGGCTATTATCACTAGAACTACTTCGCAAAAATAGACGGATAGCAAATTAATGTTGAATTTCCAGCCTAGAAAGAAGTTTAATGTGCGAATAGCAAGATCATTCATAAGAGGAAGCCAAATGTAATTCACCTCGGCAGTTGAAAAGGAAGACGAAACAATTAGGAAGCGAAGTGATTTCCTTATCTCGAAATGCAAATGCAAAATATTAAAGTTATTCTGAAACCAGAAAAGAATCTTTCCTATTTAAATGGTCAATTTCACATTTAACTGTGATTGATTCAAGCCTTTTTATTTTTCATTTTTATAAAGTAGACCCGCCTGCGATAATTAATAAATCTCCTGTCTGTCTGGCGAACGCTCTATTTTCTACGTTAGGTTCAGTTGGGTAAAAATTAAAATGCGTGTTTTCTCACGATTGAATCTTCAAATTATTTCGGTACCAGCTAAAAAATACACGTATCTACGTTACTGACCGCATGGTTTACAGTTCTATTGGCTCAGATCAGTCAGTCTTCCTGCTTCCAATACACTAGCTAAATTTATACAAACGGCACAATAGAACGCTAAATAATAGGAACACGCAACATAAAATCCTACCGGAAAACTTGAGCATCAGATATAGTAGAAAAATTATGAAGCATTGAGTCTTGTTGAAGACAGCATTATCCGTCGCTTTAATCATTTGAAGATTCGAAGATTAAGTAAAATCACCTCCAACTTTAGACAGGGGTCTCGTCTTTTATGCCCCGAGATCTGCATAGGTAGGGGTATCGACAGGTCGTTTTAGCAGTTTGCTTTGTATATCTGCTATGATTTTCGGTTTGATTGACGTCGATGCATTAGTATATAGACCGCACTTTACTGGTGAAGACAGGTACCTGTAACCATGGAAACGACAACGAAATAAAGGTATGGCTCGATCTAGTAATATACCAGCGAAAAACGAAGTCATATATAACGCTTTCATCATGATCATAAAAGATGTTAATTTTATATTTGTTTTATCAAGAGCAGTTGGACGTTACTTTATTTTTTAGGGGGCTTTATGGGATAACTGTTTACATTTTTTCCCACCACCTGCGTTCCAAGGAGACAATTACAATTCCTTTAAACAAAATGAAAAACTAATGCTGTTGATGATCTACTGTTTCTACAAATTTATTCCAACGTAAAACAAAACAGCTAGACCATTAAAAAAAAGATAAAAGAAATTAGCTACTGAAGAGGTTTTTTCATACAATATACCCGGATCACTAAAATGACTTGAAACCGGCAGGCATCCTTCTTGATCTTTGCGTGTTTAATATCCATCGATTTAGATTTTTCTGAGTTTATTATGGACGATATTGATGTGGCGAGGTGTCGATGGATGTGATGACAAAACGTGACGCTGGATATTACTCGCACAGGACTCAGAGTTTTGTTCCAGCTCTCTTGGTGAGACCCAATGGGACAGATCATGATCGTTCTCTAATAATAGCATAAATGGAGTATTTTTCGTTTGCAGATCATTATCTACCTGATAACAGTTTTCAGACGGATAGTGTTTTACGAAAACGGATGATATGAGTCGCTAAGTATGACTTGACAGAAAAAAATGCATAAAAACACCTCCTATACCACGGAAGGTTCGAACCGTGAATGACGAGCGTACTGTAAAAAGCTAAGTGATAAGAAAACCTGCTTCTGAGCGTGTCGAAACGAAAAGGACCAAAATGATATGTGCTAGTTTTTTCTAACTTAGCTTAATTTGTTTTTGTTTTTGTTATACCTTAAATTAAATGTCAACTGGCCCCTCTACCCTACCCCCTTGAGTAGTGACTTTTTTTCTAAATTCACTGACCAATGACCAATTATCAAGACACTTAAATACTGAATTTGGGAGATTGAAGGGCGAACGGTAACCTGTCGATGGGTACATGGTAAAAACTCGGTAAAGGAGAGATTGTTACAATGCCCACTATCATACGGAACGCATCTCTGTGGCTTTTCAGAGCTATCGGAATTATTCCTGATATATTACGGAAATCCAAATCCGAAACTCAACCATGCGGAGAGTGTGTCGCTTGCCGCTTCTTTGTCCACGTGTTTTTGGCCATTTATAAGAATTGTATTACAAAGGGAATCAGGAATCTGAAAGGGAATAAATCATGTAGGCTAGCCTGTACACAGACCTTGTTTTATTTTTCTTTTCGTTCTTTTCGGAGACATCGGTCAATAAATCCCCTGCGGTTTATATTTTATCACGCGTGCTCGACGGACTTTGAAAAGAAAAATGAGGGTGTGATGTAGGCACATACATAATAAAATATCATATATGAAGTACCTTCCCTTAACGCTAGCAAAAACTGACCGGTTAACAGTAATGAAGGCTCAGTTAACACAACTTCACTCTACAACGACGCGACAACTCCTGTAGCAGCTTTGACTATAAACTTCCGGTTTTTTTCCAGTTTTCTATCGAACTAAAGGTCTGCTGTATTGAAGGGTAAGTGTTTACAAATGGATAGAACTGTAGTTCATTCACATTCATTGGTCCCTTCTTATTTCGCTTGTTTACCCTTTCTTATTTAAAGTCAGCCCGGCCCCGAGTCGGGGATCGATCAGGGTTTTGATCATTGGCACTCGATCTTTTATACACATTTTATTCACTGGAGTATTTCGATAAACTTTTGTCCCTAACACAAGGACGTAGCTATTTGTTCAAACAGTACTGGTTTTGTTGTATGTTGTTATTTGGCTAGTCTGAAATAGTGACAGCTAAGTGTCGATGTAGACATTTTTTTGGTCCTCGATAGAAGCTGAAATCAATGATAATTTATCGAGTCGTATATAAAAAAAAAGATAAAAATTAATCGGTTGACTTCTTGTGATTGTCGCTTTTGATCGTTGTTGTAAAATAAAGTGATCGGTTTTAGCGATTCTGAAACAAAATGTGTGAAGGTTGCATTGCATCAGTTGGTTTACTCATGTTTGGAAGTAACAGAAGTGAGTGTGTTACGTTGTTTCGTCACCGGAACAACCAAAATACAAAAGTGAACAGATGTTACTTTCAGTATTTAAAAAAAGGATTGTCGCTGCCACAATTCGTTCCTCCTCCTTTTCAGCTGATTGTTGATGCTCTCTGAGAAGATTTTCACTAGTTTTCAGTGTCATATGTCAACTGTTGCTTCTATCCTTTTGAAGGCCTCAGCAGTTGTCTTCCCTGAATAGAGGTTGAGCTGGAAGTTGTTAATAATTATTAGAGAGTTTTAGATCTGAGTTTACTGCGAACCTCTTACCCCTGGAGGTCACGTGACAAGTCTTTCGCATCACGTTTGAGGTTTACGAGGTGCGTTTTCAACTTGGGAAGGTAGGTTTTCACATGTGTCATTTACCTGAAAGATTTTAGCCTATAATTCTTGTTTCATCCCACGTAATGATACAAAAATCTTGTGGAGCAAGTCTTTATGCATTAACAGAGGCACAAATTCGGGCGAAATGCTAAATTTTATAAATTCTATTGGATCTTGAAAACAAGTGCCATTCATGGCTGCTGATTTAAATTGTCGGCCGCAAACCGAAGTTTGCGGTAAACTCGGATCTAAAACTCTCTATTACTGCCAAATTCACTGTATCGCGCTGTGCGTTTTGCAAACTTCCAAGAAACAACAACAAAAAAAACCAAAATCCCTTAGCAGTTTGCAAAGCGTGTCACTCAATACAATGAATTTGGCAGTAACCAACAAAGAAAAATTTTTTTGTTCTGTCATTTGTTATCTCAAGCATCTAGTTAATACATGAAAAAATCATGATTAACTCATTCCTGACCTGCGGTATTGTGTTTTGAATTCCCACAAGTGCAGTACATTGATTTATGTAGGATAGCTCATAACAGTTAACTAGAGTGGACTTATAACTACTAGTAAAATAATAATATTGTTTAAATAGTAGACTACTCAATAATAATAATTGGTTGTAATTATTAAGTTGCATGCTGTGATTGGTCCAGGACTACTTCATTTCCCCCTATTATAATGATATCACTTCCTAGATAACTAAGATAGTATGCATACTCTGATTGGCTGAGAGGCATGTTTGCTTGAGAGTATGTAAATGTGGCTGTGACATCAAGATGTTTTGCTGAGCACACGCTAATCACGTGGCAAGCACAAGTTTGAAAAAGGTTTTGAGTTGAAAACTCAATAAGTTCCTAAATGAAACTTGGAAAATCTTTACAAACATGCTGTGTCAATTTTTTTTCGCTTAAGCTGGAAAAATCCATACTTTAGAAAGCGTCTTTTTTTTGCCAAACACAAAATAATAAATAAATTATAGGTACAGCACTTCATGACTGGTAAGGATTTTCTTTTAGTCAGTGCCATAAACCAAGGGTTTAATTTTTTCTCAGGAAAGTTATTTTATAAAAGCAATAGAAAACGTTTTTCCTGTGTTTTTCCTGTGGCCTTTGTGTACAAAATGATGTGCCAACTGTGAACAGTTGCTTCACTGCCACTTGGACCTTTTACAAGACAGATTTCTGCATTTTGTCCTCAAAAATGCCATATTGATGGCATAAATCTCTCCGAAATCTGGTCAGCAGCTCTGATTGGTTGACAAAATGTTTAGAAGTTACAGACAAAAAACATAGGGTCACAAAGATAAAAAGGTGCTTAATAATTTTTTACCAAAAAACACTCATTTCCTGGGACTTTATTTGCTTTACTATAAAGGATGTTTTACTTTTGCTGTCATCAAATTTGCTGGAAAACTCAAAACTTTTACAACAATTCACAAGAAGCAAAAACCCAAACAAATTTACCTCAGAAATCACATGACTGTTAGATGTAATAAAAATTTTCTAAACATTGATTTACATTGCATGATCATCAGTATGGAATGGAGATGTTGCTCACAAAATGTCCCAGCAATGGGGAGCGATAAGAGGCAGCTGTATTAGCACCCGCCCATTAGTTAATTAATAACTGGCTCTAATAATATATTTATTGCAATATTAATAAATGTAATAATTTCACTTTTTAAGATCAGCTTGAAAAACAGATTTCAATCCCTAAGGGTGTTCTCTGGCAGAGCCTGGTGGCCCCTGCTGCCTAACTTTTGCTCCCTGGTGACCAGAAAATCTTAGTTTTTTCATAGAAATCATATACTGAGTACCTTGGATTTCACAGGTTCGAAGCACTCGGCTCCGTTCAATCTTTCTTAGAGCACAACCTTGGATCCAGATGAATTTACCGGTATTATGAATTTAAACAATTTGTCTTACAGTACTGTCTTCTGTGATTTGAATTCCCACAGAAAACTTCATTTGCCTGTCGGGCAAGTTAAGAGGAGAATTCACTAGCCCAATCACAAAATCCACTAGCCCTGGGCTGTCAGACACACCTTTCTTTGCATGCTGAGACCTGTGTCTGTGAGGCCTAAGGATAAAAATAATTTGTTCTTTGCTACAAACTGTATTTACTATTTATTGTTGTTATTCTGTCAATAACATATAACTGCTGTTTTCTCTTTTTGGAATTTATTAGTAGCAATTAGTTGGGTTTCTGTTCTTTAAATTATGGTGAAAGCAATATAATAATTATAGTCAACTCTCACTTTTGCGGACACCCTTCTGTAATGGACTCTAGCTAATGAGGACATAAACTCAAGGTCCCTGCAGTGTTTGCAATAAAGGGAGTTGACTGCAATAACAACAACAATAATAATAATAGTAATAATAATTAACAATTATCAGACAAGGTTGAGAAAAATATTGTGATTTGCCAGTGGTGAGCAGATCAATAATTGATCTGCGAGACACTGACAAATCACAATATTTTGCTCAACCCTAATTCTAATAATTGTTTTATAATTCGGTCACCGAGTTTGTTTGTTAACGAATATCTGCCATTTTGCTATTTTTACACAAAAGTAATCGCACGAAGGAGAAAAATATGGTTTCAGTTATGCATGAGCAGAATATTATTTACAGCCAAACACAATGCATGACATGGTACATGAGCAGACCATTATTTGTAGACAGTCATGTGCAAGTCATGTGGTGAGCTCTCTGCCAGTGAAAAGAAATGATAATAATAACAATAATGATAATAATAATAATAATAATAATAATAATAATAATAATAATAACAATAATAATAATAATAATAATAATAATTCAACCCTCAAAGTTAAAATTTTTGTTCAGTCGCCATTTGGCGATCAGCTGTTTGGGTTTAGTCGCCAAATTATATTAATAAATTAATATATCAAAATTGTCATCAACAAAAGCAGTTAGCAAGTTTAACTTAAAATGCAGCACTGTCTATAAATTACTCGTTTATTGCGCAAGGCATTAGTTACTGATAGTCTGAGAATAAGGTTTGCAGATTTATCTCCTTGAATCAATACTGAAACGGAATTGTAAAGACAATTACCATTTCCAGTTGTCTTTGGGACCTTCAATCCTTCTGTATAATCCCCAGTTGGTATATCAGAGCAGAACTTAACTCATCCTCTGTTAATGTGTTCAAAATTTCCCAGTCGCAACTTGATAGGCGACCTATTTTTTTTTCTGATATTTGTTTCGCATTTCTTTTGCGACTTTTGTTGATGATGAACTTGTTTCCCCAACTATCAAATATTTTTGGAGATTTAAAAGGTCGTTTCTAATATCGCTAGACATCGCGAAAGCCTGAAAAAGGCAGGAGAGTATAGGAAGATCAACAAGTTTTGTAAATCAAATCATTGCTTTATAGAGATACGTGGAAATTTCGCAACGAGTTGTACTGGGAAAAAACGTTTTTCCCAATCAATTGAAAGGAACCCAAACAAAAATGCCGCTTACAAAATAAAAATTTTCTTTTTCCTTTATCATCGCTACAGGTGTTTAAAACAACCATTTTTTGCAACCAGTTTTGCGATGTTTAGTTTCGCTTACATTTATCGCTTTTGTTTACAAAACCGCGATTCAACTCGCAGCACGGTTCACATGTTACGGTTATCACATAATGTTCTGTGTTGAATTTGCACCAATTTAGCTTTCCCTCTTCATGTTATTAGATTGTTTCAGTATTGATTCAAAAATATTTATAATATGTTGTCCAGTTAAAAAACCACCGAACTTGGCTTGACAAGCATTCCTAAGATATCGAAGAAATCGTCACTGTCGACAAGCAAGGTGCTTCGAGTGCGTGCCATTTGTCACGTGTCAAAAGTTAAAATGTCACGTGCAAGGCAACAGACTGAAGGCGATTTGGCGAACGAATGCAAGTCAAGTTTCATTGATGTTCATTTTCAAAACGCTTAGCTCTGAGATTTTTTTAAGTTTTAATTTAGCATGTTTTTCAACGGAAAAGTAAAAAAGTAATAGAATTCAAATCAGCTAGAATAAATGTTCTTCATATTTCAGTAGAAGTGATTGCCATTTCTGTTTCTATACGCCAACACGAACCTATTCTGCACGGTCGCCAGCTTGGCGACTATTCTCGAAATCAAGTCGCCAGTTCCAAAATTTTAGGCGCCATGACGACTAAAATGGTCGCAACTTGGAGGGTTGTAATTATTATTATTATTATTATCAACCAATCTTTATTCTCCTAAGTAAAAAGCCATATCTTAAGTTGCATCAGCAGTTGGGAATCTAAAAATACAGAAGACATACTGTATAATTGAAATTGAAATCCTATTTACAATTAATTCGCTTAAAAAAAAAGAAAAATTTTGGTTTTGTCTAATTATTATTACTATTATTATAATTATAATTATAATTATAATTATAATTATAGTCTTACATGGGGTTTCTAACTTTTTTATCTTGGTGAAATCTTATTGTGTGACCATTCAAATGACACCTTCAGCATCATTTCCTGTGGTACTGTACTATTTATTTAGTGTGTAGTTCTGACTTTTGAGTCTGTAGACGAAATCCTGTGATGTGTCCATTCAAGCAGCATTTAGCAGTACTTTCACAAGGTGCTATTTGTTTTGCCACATTTTACAAACTGAAATATTATTTTGATTTTGTCAAATTTAGTGTTTTACTTTTTCTGGGAGTGAAAGGGTTAAGTCCTGGACGCAATTATGCATCAACGAAACGAGGAACCACCCTTGATAGACCTTTTCTTCCTTTTCATTGGCCGAGAGCCCACCACGTGCCTGCAAATAACTGCCTACAAATAATGGTCTGTTCATACGCAATGTTGTCCAACTATGTTTGGCTGCAAATAATGTTCTGCTCATGCCTAGTAAACGAAACCCCGCTTTTCTCCTTCTTGCGATCGCTCTTGCGTGAAAAATAGCAGATCGCTTCGCTTTCCGAAGATATTCATTAAAAAACAAACTTGGTGATCGAATGATAGAACAATTAGTGAACTCGGTTACCGCAAGATATCGTGATTTGTCTGTGTCTCGCAGATCAAATATTTATTTTGCCTCAGCTTCCGGCTTTAGCAAATAACTTATCTGCTCGCCGTGGACAAATCATGATATTTTGCTTAACCTTGTCCAATAATTGTTAATTATCCGTTTTCATCTATTTGCAGGACAAGATCATGCAGACAAGAGGATCAGAACCAGATTTTTCTGAGCCCTGGCATCTTAGCGATGTTGTTCTTGTTGTCGAAGAAAAAAGATTCCATGTTCATAAGGGCACATTGTCCATGTGGTCACCCGTGTTTGAAAAAATGTTCAGCTCAGAATTCAGAGAAAAGTCCTCCAGTGAAATACCACTTCCTGGCAAAAAAGCTTCTGAAATAAGGGAGATGTTGCTAGTTGTATATCCAACTTCTAAGTCAATTAACGAAGCGAACTTCCATTTTCTACTCGTCTTGGCGAGGGAATACCAGATGGAACAGCTAACAGAACGCTGCGAAAGATACCTACTACAGAGAGAGAAAACCCCGCATCAAGCCATTGACTTCCTGGTTTCAGCCAACGATTTTAGGATGGAGGAACTGTGTAAGCAGTGTGTTGAAATCGCTAAGCATATCTCAATAGCTGAACTGCGACGCCACGAAAAGTATGCGCTGGTTGCACCCGAAGATGGCAAAAAAGTGGCCGAGAGACGAGTCGAGCTGCTGGAAAACAAGGTTTTGGGTGGTGAGCAAAAAGTAAATTCAGTTAGGAAAGAAGTTCAAGATGCAAGTGTTTGGGCTTTGAGGGAAGTGGCAAAAGTCCTGTATCACAAGAAAAACCCTGAGGGAAGAATCTATCCACGTGCCCTGAATGATTGTGTAAAACTTGTCGAAGAAGTAGCACAAGAGAGCGACGAGATGAATGTTTTCTTACAGTTACTGCAACAGCGTCTTAGAAATATTTATGATCCATCCCGCACAGTTTAAAAGCCGGGGGGTACTCCTGGGAACTCTTGGTATGGGTGAGCCGCCCGATTCTCCAAATCCTGACCCGACTAAAATGCCATTTTCGACATCCATTTTCAGACCTGGCCTCTACTTACTTTGATTAGAACGCCAACAAAAAGATTTCTTAAAATCCATTTCGAATTCGTATCTTACTTTTTCTTTCTTATTCATCTGGAATTGAAACGACAAGTACGTTACTACACTCCCGTAGTTCCCTCGACAAAACCATACCTGATTCCAGAGCAAAATGTGCAAACTCCATACCCGTTACCGAAACGGCGCTAAAACCATACCCTTTGGGGCCGAACATACCTATATGGCTTATATAAAGGAGTACTCCCCCCGGGGGCTTAAACCGTCGGTCAGAGAGTCGCGACCTTTTTTCAGCATTCTGTCAAACTTTGTCGATGAAATGTGGAGAGATAATGAGAGCATGCTGGATCACCAAACGGTCGACATACTCAAAGGAATAATCATGGCTATCACTTACATTTCGAGAACAAGGGAACTTTTAAAGCGATTGGGAGGAAAGGGGGTGGGAGCCCGGCTAAAAAGGGGGCGGGATGGTTACGGAAGGAGGGAGTTCTAAAAGGCTGGCAATCTCGATACATTGGGGGCTAAGGGGGGGGGGGCAGGGGAATTACACAACATTGCTCACTTATTTCGCAATCGAAAAAAGGCTAAAGGTAAAATGCCAAGAATACAGGAGTGGGAGCCGGGAATGCAATGTACGGGAGGCGGGAGGGCTGCACCCCTCCCCCCTTCCCTCCGCCAACATATTACAGAAACGTACAGAGGTGATTTCATGCCGTCATTACATCGTCTGTCAAGAAATGTTGTGACAATGTTGAAACATGTCCTCTTGAGACTGTTTGACTCGTACTTAACTGTATATATATTTTTTAACATTTTAGTAGCCGGAAAGACAGCCGTTGTTGCCATATCCTGTAAGTTATGATGACCTAGTAAGGGTGTGTACCAAAGTCAATACTGGCCGGCCGGATTTGGCAAAAGAAATAGGCTTTTCTTTGAATAGGTTGGCTAAAAACCCATCACTGCCGTTAGAAATATTTACACTTGAATAGACTGATCTGGCTGGGGCGTTCTGATTGATAGTGGAATCAGTCTCTTAAAGACTGGTCTGACCAGCCAGTTTCGACTAATTAATAAAAAAATTACTTTATATAATTAAAACCAAAGTACGGTAAAATGTACTTTTTGCTTATAATCCCTATGAAAGATTTTAAAACTGTATATTTTCAATAGTTTTTTCGCCTACGAGCCTGTCAACACAAATTAACGGTGTTTATGTAGCCGTAAAGTGCACCGGCTTTGTGGCGCCACTTTCCCGCCAAGATCTTAAGATCGGGAAACTGAAAGGTTTATAATTAGAAAACGACGATTTTAGCAGTGTGACAAAATTTCAGGTAATTACATTAAAGATTTAAAAGATATTTAACTTCAGTTTCTAGCTATTTTGTTACTAAACATAGCTAACAGAGTCGCCTATGGAATGGGTCGTATCAGAGAGGACACTGTTCTCTCTTATCCTTTTATGGGTAATCCGCTCACCTGTCGTAAGCAAACCAACAGCAACCCTGTTTCTTTTAGATGTTTTTGTTGGTGGTGTTTATCCGCTCTTTCACCACGGTGCTTATTAAATTTTCACGCTTCAAATGCGGCGCTTTTTCCAGCACTCATTCGAGTAATGTATGAGGTAACAGAAAGTCGCACTGGCATTCTGCAGTGTGTATACCGCTATTTCGAAGAAGGTTGTCGGAAACAGTGCAGGCGACAATCCCAATGGTATTGTGGGTGGTTTTGAATTCACTGTTCTTCAAAGCAGTTTGAAAGAATGACACGAAAGGCCATGGACGTGTGTTTGCTAGTGCTAAAACTAAGCAACAAAAGTAGGTTCGACAGCTACACTCAGGAACAGTGATCATATCCCATATTACCTTTCGGGATTGTCGCGTACACATTTTTTCCGACAACCTTTATTTTCATTTTTTCACCCGCAAAGGAACCTGGAAAGTGGTAATTAACCAGTACTGCACAAACTACTAACGATTTAAAACCTAAAGGCACCAGAAAAAGCATATTAAGGAGTCCTTTTTTCCTTTGTGCTTCTGTTGGTCCCTCACAAACTATGCTGAAATTAATTAGTCGATCAATAATGAACGTTCTGCCTGTGAATACAGATTACTGTTCTCTTCCGATACTAAGTTAACTTGCGTTAATACTTGAAAACGCCGCCAATGGCTAGCACTCCTTGCTGGATATGCTACAATCTGGCAGCAATTCAGTTGTCAGGTTTAATAAGTAGTCACAAACGGAGTGCTGGACCTTTCTATGGTCATCCTTTGTTCTTGCTCTGGAACTTATGCTCCAGAAGCAATTAGAATCTTCTTGACTGAAACTTTGCGATGCGTGAACACAAGAACAGGGTGCCACTGACCTTTAGCTGAGTGAAAATAAGTTAAAGAAAAGTCATGGTAATCAGTCAGCATGTAGAAAATATTATCAGAAATGTTTAGGAACCGTTGAAGTGTGGAGAGACTGGCTGGGACGAACCTTTGATTAAAAGGGAAAGGTAAAAAAAGTCCTTGTTTTACATCTGTAGCTCGAAATAGTCATCTAACTAACAAACTTAATGTCGACGGTCTGCTTATTCTACCCTCCCCCATCTCTCCATCAGTGTTCTGTTTTACGTACTGTTTAAAATTCGCAGCAGGAGTGTATTATCAGGTTAAAAAAAGTCGAGGCGAAGCCGAGAGTTTTTAAACCTGGTAATACACGACTGCGAGGTTTTTGAACGGCTTCAAAATCTCTGATATAAGATCAACTCACTCTTGCACTAGTATCTAGATTTGGGGTTATTTTGGTCCAAAAAATTGGACGTAAAGTTTAGCCGTGTCTTTATCAGATATAAAGACACTCATAAAACATTAATTTCTTTTGTTTTTCTCTTTATGAATTATTTATGAGGTCTTGAAGGATATTTAAAGCTAATAAAAGCTACACGAAAAGGATTTGTAGTCATACCTCGGGAATCGAACTCTGTACCTCCCGCAAAGAAGGCTTCGCACTATCTAACTGTCTAATCCTTAGCTTCCTCCTCAACGTTTTTGTCATTGGCAGGTCGCTTGCATTTCAAACTTGCTAATCATTTCTGCCAAAACGTGACAATTAGTACTGGCCTTCCGCAGCCACATAACGTACGACAACGTAGAAAATCTAAAACAGAGGAGAACCACACAAGGTTGCGCTCCAAATTCCTACTAATCAAAGAACGCTTCCCTTCAGTAATTCACCGAAATTAGTATTGGTTTGGTTTCCTGTCAGTATCTAAATCGGATTTAAGAAAGTAAAGGGTTAAATATGACAATAAAACTTAGTTATAGTGAGAACCTTACCTTCATTGGCCACAATTCAATGTCACATCATCGCCAATCAGCACAAATGGTGCCCACTGCTTTACAGCACAGAACTCGTCAGACTTCCACATTTGTTTCATGGTCAGATTGAGGGACTCACTTGCGCTTTGCCCTGCCACGAAATGTTTGTAAAAGTTTGTCATAAACTCCATAGTTGCTTTGTCCTCAATCGCCCACAGTGACGCAATAACAGAACGTGCACCGGCTCCTAAAAAGGCACGTGCAATTCCAACCACACCTTCGGCTTTGATCTTTCCTCGCCCACTGTGACAACAGCTCAAGACAGCAAGCTTGGCCTGCAACTTTTTACTCAACAAGTCTGCCATCGTCAGAAGGAAGTCTTTTTCTTTGGGCGTTTCTGAACTAGCAAGATTAGGAGACAAAAGAATTTCACCAGTTTCTGCTCGACCAGGAGCTGCAAATGTGTACTAAGGAAACTGAGTGAAGCATGCTCAACACTTGGTCTTTTGTAGCGTTTTTTCCAGTGAGAGGCTCAATATTCAGCATCTTTCCAATCATTTGTACTTCCTCCTCGGAATTTTACTTCTTGGTAAAATTCCATAGCGTTTTCCAAATGACCGAGAGAGTAATTAACATACCCAAGATTCCCAGTTGCACTTCCTTCTGTTTCTTTGTTTCCAGTCTTCTTGGCGATACTTATAGCTCGCTTATAACACCTAATTGCCTCTTGTGAATCACCAAGACACTGTTAGGCGTTTCCAAGGTTGTTATGTACTTTTCCTTCTAAATCTATTTTTCCAATATCTTGTGCGATCTTAAGACTTTGTTGGTGGAAGTCAATTGCCTTTTTAAAATCACCGAGATTGTGATAGGCATTACCAAGGTTATTATACGCATTTCCTTCTGAATCATGGTCGCCAATCTCTTTTGCTATATCACTAAATTGCTGATAATACTCGATTGCGTCTTTGAATTTACCGAGACAGTGATAGGCATTGGCAAGGTTATTATATGCATTTGCTTCTGCATCTTTTTTTCCAATCTTTTTCGCGATACTAAGAGCTTGCTGACTGCACTCGATTGCCTTGGTATAATTACCGACAGAGTGATACGCACTACCAAGGTTGTTATGCGCCTTTCCTTCTAAATCTTTGTGACCAATCATTGTTGCGATACTGCGAGCTTGTTTAAAATACTCGATTGCGCTTTCTAAATCACCGAGAGAGAGATGTGCATTACCAAGGCTGTTGTATGCAGTTCCTTCTGATTCTTTGTTGCCAGCCTCTCTTGCGATACTAAGACCCAGCTGAAGAAACTTGATCGCCTTTTTCAGATCGCCGAGAGAGCGATAGGCACTGCCAACATTGATATGCGCCCTTCCCTTTGAATCTTTGTCTCCAATTTCTTCAGCAATACCAAGAGCTTGTTCGTTGAGCTCAATTGTTTTCTTGAAATTTCCGAGGTACTTATGAGTCATGCCAAGGTTAGAGTATATACTTCCTTCTAGATCTTTGTTTCCGATCTCTTTGGCAATACTTAGAGCTTGCTCATAAAACTCGATTGAGTTATTGAATTCACCGAGAGAGTGATATCCAAGACCAAGGTTGTTATATGCCTTTGCTTCTGAATCTTTGTCTCCAATCTCTTTTCCAGTAGTAAGGCCCAGTTTATGGAAGGCTACGGCTTTCTCGACATCTTCAAGACGGAGATGTACACTCTCAAGATTGACATATGCCTTTCCTTCGAAATCCTTGATGCCTTTCCTTTCGGCGATGCGTAGGGCCAGCTGATAGAACTCGATTGCCGTTTTTAGATCACCTGAAGAACGATAGGCATTGAAAAGGCTGATGCATGCACCTCCTTCTAATTGTTTGACTTCAATTTCTTCTGTGATGTCAAGATCCTGGTGATGGACCACGATTGCTGTTTTAAAATCACTGAGAAGGTGATAAGCATTGCCAAGGCTGTAATAAATAACTCCTTCAAGGCTTTTATCTTGAATCTCTTTCGCAATGACGAGAGCCTGCTGATGGTTTTCGATTTCTTTTTTGAAGTCATTGAGAGAATGATAGGCGTTGCCAAGGTAGTGATAAGCAATCCCTTCTGACTGTTTGTCTCCAATCTCTTTTGCGGTAGAAAGTGCACGCTGATAAAAACGGATTGCTTGTTTGAAATTACCTTCAGATTGAGAGGTATCGCCAAGGTTGATATATCCTTCAGGATCCATAATTTATTTTCAGTCTTGATAAATTATTAAGGACGTAAGTGATATTTTAAATCCATTTTTTTTTTCCTCTGGCAAAGTACGTAGCTACTGATTTATCGCCTAATATAGAAGAGAAGTGCGACATTACGTTAACATGGTAGCAAAATTTCTGGACTGATCTCCACAATCTTTCTTCATAGAGACGGCCATTTGCATTGTCGTACAATGGAAAAAAAGTATGGGCTACTATTTTGATCCTGAGTGCAACCATGCCCGGGAAAGTCATACATGTCTTTTGTTTTTCGTTTTTCTGCCATATTTGCAGGACCAAAGTTTGTTGAGACCCAGAAATTTTGCTACCATGACAACGTGACGTAACCACTGCTCCTCTCTATTCTACCCATTCATAAACCTATAATGCAGTCTGTTCAAGCGTCCAACTTTTTTTTTTGGCTGAATCAAATGCTCATTTTGTCAAATCAGAAGAGACCACCTAAGGGAAAATGCTTTGATCTTAAAATAAATTCTCTCAACTAATTTCTTACGGAAATCGTTGCAGACCAGTGTGGATAATTTGTATGTGACTGGTGGAATAGGCCATTTGCGTGATGACATCATTTACTAATCATGCTATTACCTATACTAATAACCATAAGGTTAAAAAAAAGATACTGCTTATCCTGTATCGCACCAAGCGATGGCCTTCACGAACAGACTTTGCTTTGCAGAGGCGTTCGTTCCTGAAATCATGTAAATGGTTTATTAAAATTAGAAGACGTAGCAAGACATCGCCTTATTTCATCCACCTGAACCACTTTCCTCCTACTCTGAAATAAACACTTGAACAGCAATCCGGACAATTCGCAATTCGGACAATGGTAAGTTATTTTAAGAGTGCGCTACAACGTTTTGCGATCGATATTAACCACCTGTCGAAAAGAGAGCTAAGGCTGATTGCCATCCGTGTCGTTTTTCAAGCAACATTGGACATATAATCTAGAGAGCACTACTTTTTAGCCATTCACGCATTAATATTATCGTTGATATTTTCAATCAGGTTTCTATCAACCCTTTGGGGCTAAGGAGAATTTTTATTACGGACTCAGTGATAAAATAAAAAGAACTCATGCAGATCCCCTCCCTTTGGGCTATCTGAGGGGAGTTCCACTATCTTTTCAAATTGATGCACCATAAATTGACATGATGATCAGCCATTTTCGGTTTTAAATTTCCCGTTTGTAGTCATTTTAAATTAACTCTCAAAATCAAAGCTAAAAAAGCATCATCTCCTCAAGAAACTGAAAGGGAAGCATGACTGCTTCAAAGCTGCTATACACTAAAAGTAGAATTTCAGACATATGATTCTAATATAAGCACTACCGTAGTAACAACCGTATGTAGTTGACGTTTACTAAAACACAATGTACAGGGGGTTGGACGTTTTTAGCTGTAAAACAGTTTTAATGGCCTGCAAAAGTTTGGACGCACGATCAAATATTTGCGGATCCCTCCCTTTCCACTGCTACTACTGTACTAACTAGTAATAGTTGACACTACAGCTGCCCCCGCTCTGTATCAGTTGTCAGTCAATTGTAGCCTTAGTCTTTGAGTAGCTCTTTGAAATATACCGATTCATATTGAAGATTTTCAGACATAACAAGTCAATAGGTGAGGTAAAAGTAGGAAACGCAAGATTCGATGCACTGAGTCACGTCGATTTCTGCAGCTTTGATCAAAACATCCTCGGCGTTTCGAAAATTTTCTCACACTCGCGTTCTAGTCAAACGGCATTTGAGAAAATACTTTGCTTTAAAAAAGCTTTATGGAGGGACATTTGTGAAAAGGGAGGCACCAACGTGACAGAATTCAACAGAATTTAAATGTAATTGTTGGGGAATCTCTGTAATCGTGTTTCCTGCTAGCAGAGTCTACATTTTCGTGAGCTGGCGTGCGAAAGTACTGCTACGCACTTTACTCACACTGCGAAAATGTAGCCTCTGCTCGCAGGCTATTGTAATCGTCCATCGTTCGGCTGATAAGCTACCTTGATTGACTTGTTCGCTCAGGAAAATGGCTTTTTTGTTTGTGTCTTACATTCAAGGCCCCAAAGTGATTTCTGTCTGACAAATTTAAATTGTTTCCAATCAAAGATTTGTCAATGATAAACTCGTGTCTGGCAAATCCTAGCTAATTTCTCCAAGTTATACGCCACTAAAACTTAAGTTGCGCTCAACTTTAGATCCATAATTTCGGTCAAACACGAGAATTCCTCTTTCGTGGTCTGTGAGGTTTTGATGCATGTTGAAGAGAGTAAGAAGAGACAAGGAAATCAAACTTTCAGTTTTCCTTTAATACTTTTAACACAGCTGCTCCACAGAAAGTCAGTGAACACACGCGTAACGCATAAGAGTATCGAAGTATGACTTTCCCGTGACTTGAAGCGATACGTTTCACAGAAAATTTGAAGCAATTACTGGAACTCAACGGTAAACAAATTCGGTGTTTTGGGCAAATTTTGTATTCAGCCAGTTTTTGTTGTATTTAGTTAAGCTTAATTGATAAACTTCAGTTATTAAGAGCTTTTCTGGAACGTGTGACAAGGTTTGTTCTCCCCTTAGTAGCAAAACGATTTATACACGGCAGAAGGAGAGACTGAAAATGATATGATACGCTCGCGAAGCGTAATGAACCAGTTTAATATTCAACTGGATTGGAAATTCACTCGTTGGGTGGGTAGAAAACGAAGACCTAAGACCTAAGACCCAAAAACGAAGACCCCCTCAAAATCACTTATAAATATCTAGAAACGGGTATCTCGACCTTAGATGTGTAAGAAACAACAATATCTTCAATTATACAAAATTTAGATCAGGGTCTTCGTTTTCTACACAATCCCCCCGGTGTGTAGAAAACGAAGACCCCCCTCAAAATCACTCGGAGACGACTGGAAACTGCTTTTAACGACTTCTAGACACTAAAGGAGTATAAGAAACGACACGGCTCCTGACGATTTCCAATTACACAAAATTTCGACCAGGGTCTTCCTTTTCTACACAATCCCCCCGGTGTGTAGAAAACGAAGACCCCCTCAAAATCACTTGGAAACGGCTGGAAACTGTTTTTAACGACTTCTAGACACGCAAGGAGTATAAGAAACAACACGGCTCCTTACGATTTCCAATTACACAAAATTTCGACCAGGGTCTTCGTTTTCTACACAATCCCCCCGGTGTGTAGAAAACGAAGACCCCCCTCACAATCACTCGGAAACGACTGGAAACTGCTTTTATAACGACTTCTAGACACTAAAGGAGTGTAAGTAACAACAAGACTTTCAGTTATACAAAATTTTGACCAGGGTCTTTGAGGTTCCACTGTAGATAAATGAATGAGTGATTGTTATCAGCATTGTTTGTTCATGTTTTGGTAACGTTCTCGTTGACGTTATTGTTGTGGTTGCTTGAGGTTTCTATCGTCAGTAAGAAAGACGTGACTGTAAGCAGCGACTTGAAGACTCGTATTTTTCAGATGAAAAGGTTGACGTTTATAGAAACAAGGCTGGGCATTAATAAACCCATGACAACATTAAGATCTCCCGAGTGACGTGATTATTTAATGTAAGAACAAATCCTAAATCCATATCTTACGATGTATGTAATATTTTCCTAATTAAATAAGCTTAAATACATATTGACTTTTGTGTGGAAAGTGTTTCTGTTTCATTTTAGTTTTACTTTGTAGAATTCATCATTATAATACTCATTAAACTCGTGGTACAGTCAACCCCGTTAATACAGACACTTATAATTGTTACTAAAACGAAGACCCAAAAACGAAGACCTAAGACCTAAGACCCCATGAACTAAAACGAAGACCCCTTGGACTAAAACGAAGACCCCTTGGACTAAAACGAAGACCCCTTGGACTAAAACGAAGACCCTATGGACTAAAACGAAGACCCTATGGACTAAAACGAAGACCCCATGGACTAAAACGAAGACCCTATGGACTAAAACGAAGACCCCATGGACTAAAACGAAGACCCCATGGACTAAAACGAAGACCCCTTGGACTAAAACGAAGACCCCTTGGACTAAAACGAAGACCCCATGGACTAAAACGACTGATGCTAACCGCTGAGGGCAATGCCCGCTCCCGTAATTTGTTACGGCAATTTGGGAATGTTGTGGAATTTCCTCTGTGATAGTCAAGTCTATCAGTTACCTTTCCTTCAGGTTTCTTTGCGGAAAATATTTTGCATGTTTTAAACCTCTTTGGAAGTGTTTACGGTGAAGATGACGTCAGTTTATTTAAATCAAAGCTTTTTGCAGGGTGAAGGCGAGAGGGCCCTCTTGTGTTGTGTGGTTATAATGCGCGTGTGGCTATAATGCGATTGGCGTGACAAGCCCAAAGGTCATCAGCGTGTTCATGGGAGGCCTAGACAATCAAAAAGGCTTATGACAGGATTTGTCTTGAAGACTTCCGCCAAACGTGTTATGGGCGCGTAGTTGGGGTTTGAGGGAGGAGGGGGTTAGCCTGCAGTGCAGGCGTATTTTGGGTGGGCGAAACCTTGTTCGTTTTCGTAATATATTGTAGCCGCCATCTTTGATTCTATGACAATGGAAGATTGGGGAGAGTTCAAATAGTAACCCTTACGGTTGGTGTGAGGGCGAAAGAAGGAAAGGGGGGAGGGGGAGGAGAGAAAAAAATACGCCTGCCCGATATCATTGTTCTTTTGGGAAACTCCGTACGCTGGCAAACGGAGCTGCTGATTGGTGCGGCATAGGGAAGTAGATTGATGCCTGTCAATTAACTGTAAAACTGTATTGTTTATTCCGTTTACGTCAGTCTTTTGGAATTGGAGCGGCTGGAAATGTCGCGTGTACTACGCAATGAGAAAGTCAAAGCGATTTCTACACTGGTCATCAGGCCAAGATTGGCTCGCAGTACTAAAACCGACACCACTTTTACCTCTTGTTCCAACACGTTCTTTTTTCTGGCGAGTAGATTATGCTCTAGAGGGTTCTATGTTTTGACAGAGCAAATTGATGTGATTTTAGCCGCTTGTTTCACACTGAGAGGTCTTGACACGCTTATTGATTTTCTGTGGTTTTTGAATTTCTGGTCTTCATGATTTGCCCTCTGATGCAAGAGCGTTTTCTTTGACCTCTTTTGAAGCGTAAAGCTCTTTTTGTCGCTAAGTAAGGCTGTTAGGTTCTTTATTTTTGTCCAAAGTGCCTCAGGATCTGATTAATAACTAAGCGATTTTCTTTCTAGTCCGAGAATGTGATGTTTTCCTGCAATGTTTTATCACGCTGGGCCCAGCTCGTTAGTTTTTTAAATTGTTTGCAGGATGTTAAGCTCTCACGGATAGCGATTTACAGAGATGAATTTAGAAGAATGAACTGCAGCTTCTTCATCAGCTCTGGAGAATTGCATTGTGAGTCAGTCAAGATAAAAACAATGATAAACTCCAGCTTGTTTTTCTTAAGACAATGCGAGTCTTTGAACTGGAGCGACTGTTTGGTTGTTTTGTTATTGTCGGCTACTCATTTCCGGAAGCGGTCACGCCCGTCTAATTAGGGGGTGTTTCTCATTTTCACAGTGTTTTCGGGCAGGCGTTTTCTCTTCTCTCTTCCCGCCCCCTCCCCGCTCCCTTTGACTCGCCCCATCTCCTCCTCTCTTAGGGAAGTTTCAGCATGGCAATTTCGCGAGCAAATTGATAGCCTGCGTAGCAGGCGTCTAAAGGGATAGGGGGTAGGGGATAGGGAGGAAGGGAAAAAGGGGAGGGGGGTTGGCGCTTCCTTCCCTTTTCTCTTTAAGACATGACTTCGAACACTTTACAGCAAAGGATGATTCCGCAGAAAACTCGGTGAAGACCCTGGTCGAAATTTTGTGTAATTGGAAATCGTAAGGAGCCGTGTTGTTTCTTATACTCCTTTAGTGTCTAGAAGTCGTTAAAAGCAGTTTCCAGCCGTTTCCAAGTGATTTTGAGGGGGGTCTTCGTTTCCTACACACCGGGGGGATTGTGTAGAAAACGAAGACCCTGATCGAAATTTTGTATAATTGAAGATATTGTTGTTTCTTACACATCTAAGGTCGAGATACCCGTTTCTAGATATTTATAAGTGATTTTGAGGGGGTCTTCGTTTTTGGGTCTTAGGTCTTAGGTCTTCGTTTTCTACCCACCCTTCACTCGTTCGCTCCCGTGCTCTAAACCTTATCGTGGACAGGTTTCAGACAAATGATACGCTTATAAATTCTCACCGACTTTTATTCAATTTTAGCTTGATACACACACTTTTTTCACCTACGTGTCGTGTTGCGTCACATGCACAGTTATTTGACACTGTTAATGTCAATATCGAAAATCGAAAGAAATTGCAACCGATTCAAACTATTTGAAATGCCATGAGTTACTCGCAGCACTTCACTTTCCACTTGAAACTACAAGTTTAACTGTACGTACTTTCCTTTATATACGCGCGAGCTACTAGGATGCCTTCTTGGGATTTCACTTTCTGGGCGAAATCCCGGCGGGGGGAAAGACCGATTCAGGCGTTGACTTTTAGCTATTAAAATAAAATTACCATACTTCTTTGTACGTTTGTTTTAATCATGTTAACAGAAATTTTATCCTTTGGAATTCAAAAAAATTTCGAAAACAACCCCAGTGATCCCGTGAATCCCACTTCCGTGTAGAAGATTCAAACTTAAATATAGAATTCAACAGTTATATAATGATTGTTATGGAGATAAGAAAACCCATCCATTAAGTACTAAACTAGGCAATCTTGACAGCGACCGTATTGGATTTAACTTACCTGCATTCTCAGTGAAAGAAGATTTCTCCCATTCGTTTCAACGCACACGCTATAGTCGCACCTTAAAATGTGAAAGGTTAAGTGAGCCATACGCTTTTGGTATGGTAATGTGACCTGGGTGGTAAAATGTGATTTGATCATTTAAGTCCGGCCCTAAGTTTCCCTTTTTAATCGGAAACTACACAAAATTGGGAAAGTGAGCATTTACTTGAAGAATGTAATAATGAAATCTAACTGGAAAGAAGCTCATTTCAGCCTTTGTGCAATCTGACAGGTGAGTTAAATTTGTTTTACTACATGTTAACAAAGTTTTACTTTAGTATGAATCATTAAAAAATAAACATGGCCGCGCGGAGATACGAAACACAGAAAAAATTTGTTTCTCCAAGCGGCCATGTAAAGTTCTATTGTTATATAAACACCAATGCAATGCCAGACCATTTCACTTAACTATTTTTTTCTTGCGAAAGGTGGAACTTATTATGCAACCATAGCAACGGTGATCTTTTCACATGAGAAGATACCATGTTTTCGCTCGAAAGCTCAACTGGTATTTCATTGGTGTTTATATAATAAAGTAAATTAATTAATGTAAGTTTTTTTGAAATCACAGAGAACACAATGCATTGATACTGGCTGTTTGTAAAACAGAGACACAGTAGTCTTCAAAGAATTCACCTTCATTGTGGATCATTTGGATCAATAAATCTGTTTTTGGATTTTACAGCCCACCTGATAGCTAGGGTGCGATAAAAAATCGAAATTGGGTGATATTTTCAGCGTAGATTGTGTGATAAGATAGGACTATTATGCGATAAATTATGTGATTTTTTCAGGGCTAATTAAGGAGAAAAATCACTTTAATGTTGTTTAACAGACAATCTGAATGTAAAAGAATAATAAAGCATCTATTTCAAAACAAAATGGTTAAATTTGTCCAATTTTCTTGACCAGGAAAAGAAAACAAATAGAAAGAAAGAAAGAGGACACTTGTTCAATATCACATGACGCCGTTACACCGCTGACCACACTACTTGTCTCTGAAATCAAAATGGCTGCCCATATACCGAAATCGAAGGTTTCAGATGTCTTGCAAGGCTTTCTTTAGTGGTAAATCACCTTACATAACATTAAGATTGGGAAAATGTTTGATTAAAGTTAGAATTTATTATTTACTTTCCTTGAATTTAGCATTTTTTTTACAATTATGTCATTTTCCTCAAATTGTGCGATTGGATGCGATTTGAGGATCGCACCATCGCGTTATATCAGATTTCCTGATTTTAGGAAAGAAACGCACCCTCAATTTCGTTTACTTCTATTTGGTATGTCCGACAAATTTCAGGATAGTAACTTTGCCCCATACAAATACTGTAATTTTACAGGAATCGTACGTTCTGTGGTACAATGGGCTATTGCATTAACATCCGCCCCCCCCCCACCCCCACTGGTTGAGGACTTACCTTTTCTTCTTACCCTTGGAGAATTCCATGAAATTGCATAGACTCCTGAAGACTTCCATAAAATATAAGTCTACCTCTGTGCAGTGTCTGTGGGTTCACCCCGACGAAAAAGTGATTTTCCTTGTTTTTGTTTAAAATTTAAGCTTCACCCCCAAGGAATTCCACATTTTTTTTCTGTACCACTAAAGAGATCCTCAAGTTTTATAACTTACCCCTGAAGAATTTCATTGCTCTTCAACCGGGGGGGAGGGGGTGCGAGTATTAAAATAATGCATAGTCAGACACCTGTGGTCTCGCGCATCAATGAGCCCAATTTAGTCTTATGGCACATTTGAGCTACACTTTCTACCACGCTAGGATTATTAAGCCACGCATTCTCTTACCTTTAGGGTTTATAAAAATCCTTCTAAAGGCGAAAACGGCTGCAAAAAGCAAAAACTGATAACTCTGATGGAGAAAACTCAATCTTCGCATTGAAAACTTTAGTACCCAGTCTACTAGCGTTATTTAGAACCACGATGAATTATGGGACGACTGTATCGCGTTTCGCAAGCGCACAGCATGGATTATCCATGCGCACAGTTATCGAATTTGCGTATTGGAAGTCGTTTACGTCTTTCAGAAGAATTTATATCCACTCTAAAGGTAAGAGAGTGTCTCTTTTTCTAATCCTAGCGTGGTAGAAAAAGGAGTTCAAATACTTGAGCCCAATGATGCATGCAAGACTCATACTGTTGCATACAGAGACTGCATATTAAAAAGCTTACATAGGAAAGTCGAATCTTGCATCTACAGAGCTTAAGCTTATAACTTTGCAAAGGCCGCATATCACGCCAAAGACACTCGAGCTTATTCTTTATACATCTCTGTAAGTGATGGTTTGGTACTGCTCTTACGATTTCATTCTCAGTGTTCATATGAAATGCACAGTAAGAAGCATGTTTTCTACGCGAAAATTATACAGTTGTGTGCTCTTTGAATAGAAGCGAGGCTGGCAGTGACCTTGTTTGACTTTCTTTTCATGTGCAGATTGTGGTATTCTCACGCTAACAAGCCAGTGAACATGATCATTTACATATGAAAAACAATAAGGTTTGTGACAAAACAAGGTCACCGCCATCGTCGCTTCTAATCAGTGACTGGGGCGCTGAGCACATAACTGTAAAATCGCCTATTTTTGGATGAGGTGGAATATGATCTGAAGAATTATGGAGATGGAGGAGGGTTTAATAGCCAAGGTCGTAGTCCGAAGCAGATAGGCATAATTATTCAGATGATATGAAAGGTAATAATTGTTTTTTTTTGGTATATTAAACCCTCCTCCATCTCCATAATTCTTCAGGTTAAAACTACATGTAGCAATTATTGCTACATGTAGTTTTAGAAACAAGCCCAACATGTTTACATGGATTGATGTTGAATCAGTTAAGTTCAGGGACGGATCCAGGATTTTTTAGTGGGGGTTGGCTGATACCAATCAGCCACCAAACTACACTTTGATCTATTTCAAGTTGACCTACATTTGCCCCAAAACATGGCGATTTAGGAAGGATGAATTGGAGTCTATAACACAGCAAACTCTTGAAATGCCACAAAATAGAAGAAATAGAAGCTATTTTTTTTTTTTTTTGAAATAGAAGCTATTGAAAAAACCTTACTTACCTAGTCGGCCAAAAGTGAAGATGCCGTCATTCATCTAGGATGCTGCAGTGCCACATATTTCTCACAAACCACGCGTATATCGATGGTTACTGCATTTGTGAGGCTTGATGGCTTCACAAGGTTTTTGGGACCCACGTATTTCTGTTTGTTTTGCCACGCATTACATTTTTTGGTGGGCTGTTCTAAAGGGGTTGGCTAGCCACCCAATCCACCCCCCGCTCCCCGCAGTCTGCTCCTGAAATTCCTGTCGGGTTGGATATAATGGTACAGTTTGTGGTATGTTAAGTGTAGCAGATATTCTTCATATAGCAGATGTTATCTGTCAAGTTGTATTGATGTATTCTTGCTGTACATTCTATGTTGGTAGGCAGTGGTTTGGCTCTTTCTTCCTCACAAAATGTATGAAATGTTCCGCTATTTTATACTGCTCTACCAAACTAACCCAACCTCATCCCCAGGGCTTCTTGGTTGTCGTCTTTTTTGCTTGTGATTACCCCATTGCTATACTACTGACGTCATTTTCTGGATATTGGAAACGTCTTCCAAATTTGGTCAACAATAGCTCATTATGAAGAACGAGCCATGGGATTAGCAGGGCTGTCAATAAGGGCCTGTAGCTAGCCAAAACCACTGGCTAGTTAGCCATCCTTAGGCGGCTACTTTCATCTCCTTCTATCATAACTGCCAACAAAAAGTAAACACCATCAAATAAAATTGTAAAGCATCCGTTTGCCAGTTTTGAATGACATTGAACAAATATTTAAACACGTTTAGATCTGTGAAATGCTCGAACTGTGCGATGTTGTGAAACGCTTGGGACATTTCCATGGGCATTGTTTCCAGCCTTGTGTGTATTCTCGATGTATTCTGACGAAACAATATGGCGTCCGTGGTTGAAATACCTGTTGGAAACCCCTGCAAATGGCATTTCTGAGACTCTAAAAACTTTCAAAATGTCCCTAGATGCCTCAGCCGTAAGAAACTTGTGCCTTCGGTGCTAGTTCCAAAGCTGCCTACTATTCATTATCAGCCTGCTACTTGAAAACTTTTTGACAGCCCTGGATTTGAGCCAATCAGAAATGGAGAAATATTTTGAATGAGTAATAATGTTATAGAGACTCATGTATGAAATGAAGTAATTTCACCTTGTCACAGGGATATCGGGGGTGCTTCCACTACTAGTCCTTTCCCCATGTTTCATCGTATGACAGTTCTACTGTCGTCCTCGCTGAATGATACTGAAATCTTTAGTGTCCCAGTTATTCCAGGAGGGTACCCAATTAACACTAATATCATACAATATGAAAAGGGGATACCCAAAACACTAGGGATTTTGGTAAGGGAATATCCAAAATGGGGTGAAGAAACCACTGTAATAGTTCATTTTCTCTACAGGGAACATGAAAGGGGTGCGCTGGCGCATGCATTATTCAATTTTCAGTTTCAGTTCTGTGGCAGCTGATAGGTGTTTGACAGTCTTGTTCTTTCTACAGCCAGAGCATCATTTGTTTACTGGTTAAACACCCACATTCTTCTGATTGATTGACACACTCATTTAATCTAAAAACCTAAAAATCACCTTTTGCCGATTTTTTTTTTGCCGGATTCAGCATTAAATGGCCAGATTTGGTTGTTTTATGCTGAAAAGTGGATTTTCTCAAAAAACCTGGTATTTTGCTTTTAAAACTAGTCCAGCGGTCTTCTAATCATTGTCCAGCTATAAAGAGTTAAAACTTACCACAAAGCTGTTTGCAGGGTGTACATTTTGTGGCCCTCTGATACACATGCAAATTATGAGCTTTTGAAGTTCAGGCTTGCGCAGAAAGCAAAATTTTTGTTTTTGGGTTTAAAAGTGACACAGCAGTCTTGACTTTTTCTTTTCCCTGTCTTTCCTCCCCTATCTTCTTTCGCTTTTCTTGCCTCATTTTTTTTCTTCTTGTTGGGCATTTAGCAGGCTTTATTTTGGTGGGAAAAGTTTTTGGGAAAGCTTTTAGGACCTTAGTATTAGATGAAAGGAAAGGTAGATGGGTAGTAAAACAAGATTGTCATGGAAATTTTCTGGTCAATCTTACATGGTTTTTTGCCTTTTTTTGGGTCTCCTTTACTGAATCGTGCTCTTTGTGATATGGTTCGAAAGATCTCTTCACCCCGCACAAGTTAGCGGACAGAGTTGTCCCGTTATTAAATTTGATGGTGTAACAAGCAGTAGAAAGAACCTGGATCTGCATGAGCGGTTACAGGCAGTTCAGGGGCAAATTGGTTAATGTCATTATTTTCTGCAGCTTGCAGCCCACCAGCTCACAAAATCTCCACCCTGTTACTTTGCTGTGTTAAACCTACCTAAATGTTCAAAGTACTAAAATCTCCTAGCAAGAACAGTGCCAACAACAACGAAAAACAAAAAAGAGCTTTATTTATACTTGGTTATTAAAATGTAGGAAACTACAATGCAAGTTAGTCCGAGTATGGTTGGTTTTTTTAAATAGTTTTTTCCTGTTTGTATTGCACTTTTCTTTAAAGGCCAGTGATCGCTCAATCGCCATTATCACTGAGGAAAGTCCAGTGATCTGAACAGGGCTGTCATTAAGAGCCGGGGGCCGGGGATTTCCCCCGGCTACTATGAGTGTGGCCCCCGGCTACTTTTATTGGAGAATAGAAGAAAATTAGAACAAAAAGAAACCCCTCGGTGTTTGATTCCCCGCCTACTTGTTGTATCTACCCTGGCAACTCGAAATCTTAGTGACAACCCTGTCTGAATGATCATTTATCATAGTGTTCATATGGAAAGTGAATAATAATGATTAAAATATTTTTTACTAATAGTGCATAATTTGGATAAATACTCAAACTGAATCCTTTCTTTGTGATTGTTGGCGCACTGTGTTCACTGTGATCACCGCAATCATTTGAGAAATATTTTTGGTTAATATTGCGTATTTACCGGTATTATAAAATACTCAAATACACAATACAACAAAAATAGAACTGAATCCTTTATTTGTGATTCTTGGTGCACTGTGTTCACTGTGATCACTGCAATCATTTAAGAGTAATTTTTCTGGTGAACCTAACAAACACACTGGTCATAGCAATCACATGGAAGAAAGAATTTTTACAGATATTTTGAGCGAGTTGTTTCCCTCTTTAAAACATGATATGATATTATTTAATTTTTAATTCCCAAAATAGTTACCAGAATACAAAGAAAAGTACTGTATTTTCTCAAACAACCCCAGCATTATTTCAAACCATTGCTCTCAAACCAAGATGTTTATTTTAATGTTGCATAGGGCTGGCAAGGGATTTCCCAGGGATTTCCCGAGGGTACTATAAGCATGACGCCCGGCTACTTTCACAAGAAACAAAAGGAAAATAAAACCAAAAGAATTCCATAGCTGTTCAATCCCCTGCCCAGTAATTGCATATATGTGGCAACTTGAAATCTTAGTAAAAGCTGTCATTATTTTATTGTTCTAAACTGCCATGTTTCTTTCCCTTAGTATCACCTAGAATGAATGCCAAAGGAGCATATAATAATATTAACTTTCACTTACAGATGCTGTATTTAGTAGGGGTGGAGCATTTAGGCAAGTAAATGCAGATTGGATTCTTTTTCAAAGAAACGTTGTCACCATATCCCTTTGATTCCCAATATCAACAAGCAAATTCTCCAAACTGATCTCCATACATTTCCTTAAAGAATCAAAGCATTTTTCCTTTGTTGATCAGTTAATTAATTCTCACACCTTTTTCTCTTGATAATGCATTGATATTGTTAGGCGAAAATTGATGTTGGTCACTTTTGGGACGCAAAGGGATATCCAAACTTTCCTATAATGGACCTTTTCTCCTAAAAATAAAAACAATTCACCATTTTTGCATAAAACATAATGGACCTTGTTTACCCACCCCCACCCCCCCCCACCCCCCGTCAAAAAAAATTTCATAACCATTGTGTTCGATTTCTCTTGGGATGAGTGTAATATCCAGGACAAATTAGAGACACTGGTTTTGAAAATTGGTGGGGGGGGGGGGGGAGGAGGGGGATGTGAGTGGGGGAGGAACCAAGGTGTATTATGGTCTTTGTGAAAATAGTGATTGGTAAAAGCCAGTTGGATGAAGTTCAACATTTTATATGAAGGTACAGTGGACTCCCAGTAATTATTTGGAGATTGAAACAATCAGGCTAAAATTACAGTCTTTTTCTGGGAAGTCAGTTTTGGTTTCAGTGAAGAGGTGTTCCAATAATATCAAGACTTAATCAGAAATCAGGATATCCCTTGCATTTCTAAGCTCCTACGTTTTCTGTTCCTTCTTGACCAAGGTTAACCTCAAGCTCCTTTAAATCCAAGTTATTGATTTGAGTGAGCTTTATTTTGTTATTGTCAGTTAACCTGCAAAATAGATTTAAGGTTATGAGTAGCCTGCGAAAACATCGTTTCTCCTCGCTCTTCGCTGCTTGGGACGTTTCGCGAGGAAGAACGTCTGCGACTCAGAGGCAGAAATTCCATACTGATGATGCAAATCAATGTTTACATAATAAATCCGGTAGTCATGGGGTTCCAAATATAAATTTGTCCAGTTTTATGTGTTTTCTGGTCGGTTTTGGTAAAGTGCTCGTTGCATTCATCTGCCGACGAGCTCCAGCAAAACTCAAATACGTCCTCTAGAGAAGACTATATTCCACAAAATATGGACTGTTTTGTTAGAGATTCTTCGCGTTTACGTTTGACCTTTGTGGTTTTTTGTCTTTTGTCTGTCATCAGTAAACAATAGCTAAAACAATGTAACTACTCTGTCGACCAATCAGCGGTTCTGACCGGATTCCGGACAGATTTCATGTCATCAGTGTGGAATTTCTGTCGCTGAGTCGCAGACGTTCCTCCACGCGAAACGTCCCCAGCGCCGAAGAGTGAGGAGAAACGGATGTTTTCGCAGGCTAGGTTATGAGTTAAGTGTTGTTTTAGCTTGACAATATGTGGATTTGTTGGTATTTGCTTCTCATTATTTTGTTTTGCTTTTAACCAAACTAGATCTACAGTTTAGCTTTTGACATTAAAATTTTCAATTGCAGGGGCGGATCTAGGGGGAGGGTGCAGGGGGTGTGCACCCCCCCCCTCCCCTGAGATGACCTGCGGTTTTCTAATACAACTGGTATTCTGCAAAAAAAAAAAAAAATGTGGTGTATTGGTGTTGAAGTAGAGCAAGAGACGAGTGTACCCCCTCCTGAAAAAAATCCTGGATCCACCCCTGTGTTGCATCACTTACTGCCATTTATTGGCTATGTGGGTCTAAATTTGTCTTAGCTTAATTACTTACCAAGGTATTTTCTAATCAAGATGTGAACAAAGTTTCTTCAACTCCAAAATTAATATATTGACTTCTACTTGGCTAGAAAATTATCTCAGTGAAGAAGCAAAATCTCTAAGGCATCAACATAGGCACAAGCGGTGCACCTCATGTCCTCTATGACTTAGCTCAACCGGCTTCGGCTGTCCATAATTATAATACTAGGTATGCCACTAATCAAAACCTGTGCAGACCATTTTCCAGAACTAATTATGGCCTAGCAAGGCTTAGTGTAGTGGCATATCACAGATCTGGGAAGTAACACCTATGAAAATTAAGTTTCTCCCCTTGAACAGTTTTAAAAATGAATATAAACTCTTTATACTTGACAGTCAGGCATCTGGAACAACTCTAATCTGTTATTTAGCTCTATTTATTTAATATTATTATTTAATTTAAATAGTTTTTTATAAGTACTGTATATTAAACCTCCACCCACTTGTAACCACTCTGTGGTAGTAGCCAACTCAAAAGCTTGGCAGTGGGCTTTGGCAAATGAAATACACATAATAATAGTAATAATAATAATAATAATAATAATAATAATAATAATAATAATAATAATAATAATAATAATAATAATAAATAATAATAATAATAATAATATTTCTCCTTGTTAAGCGTGTGGCCGCTGTCCTTCAATCTGAAGTAAGCACATTGAAAACTAAGGTCTTAGTTTCCTGGGTCGTAGTCTCTTTCATTCTCTCCCGCCCGAAAGCCTTTCCTTGTGCTTGCTTGCAGGCTATACATGTAGTTATCAAGACACCGTTATGTTAATTTCCTTTGTATCGTGGAAACAATGTGCTAACCCTTCACTGAGACAGTCAAAGAACACTGCAAATTCAAATCACGTGAGGTCTCAGAAGACTTCACTTTTGCTGTAGCTGGTCTACATCTGCACTCATAATTTTAGGCCTAGATTTTTGATAGTTTTTTTCTTAGTAATGCTTGATTTTCCTTTTCCCACTCTTAAATTATTCACAATTGTAAATAGTTTTCTATCGTGGACATATATTTAGTTTTTAATTAGTATCTTAGAATTCTGAATTGTGAATGGGTTTTGCTGCAAATTTGTATTTAAATAATATTGATGTGGACGGTTTATTTTTATGAATATTTTACAGAAGTTTTGTGTGTAGCTTTTATAAGATTTTTATAGCATTTTAATAAAGAATGTTTCCTGAAAGAACACCGCATGTGTCGGAACCCTTTTGAATGCGCGCAAATTATCAAGGTACCCGCGAGTTTGCATCCGACGTGTTTCAATAGGTGCTATCCCATAATGTAGAAATATCATAATATAATTGAAAATAAAGGGAACCCCCACTGGGGCCAGCGCAGTGGGTCTTTGGTTTTCAATGTATTTTTCAGTTTTTTTTTTCAATTTTTTTCCCTTGTCATTATTCCTCAAAAGCCCCTTGTGAAGAAACATGTCATATTTGTTTATTATTTCTTCTTATTCTAAGACTTAAGGCAAGACTGAAGACTTATTTTTTGAAATGTTACGTTATGACTAAAGCATTAAACCACCGTTCATATTTTCCTATTTTAGAAACGCAAGACGAGATTATAGCAGAAAGGAATTGTTACTGAATGTATGAAGGATGGATTTAACGACGGAGCAAACAACCGACGATTTTAATAACGAGTCCAGCACAGTGGTGGAACCGTATAAGTGCAAGCATTGTGACAAGCTATTTATCTCCTTGTTCTACTTCAAAGAACACAAACGTGCACACAGGGCAGAGAATTCTCAGAACCCTTATCAGGGTAAGCACTGCGAGCAGAGCTTTACTCGAAAAAGGCAGTTTCAGCGACATGAGCGTTCACACACAAAAGGGAAACTTCACCAGTGCGAGTATTGTGACAAGAGGTTTAGCCGTGCGCACGCGTGCAAGGAACATGAGCGTGTCCACACACAGGTAAAACCTTACAAGTGCAATCATTGTGACGAGTGCTTTAACCTGTTACTGCAATGCGAGGAACATGAACGTATCCACACGAGAGTTAAACCTTACAAGTGCGCTCATTGTGATAAGAGCTTTGCCAGCTGGTCTGGCTACAAGCAACATGAAAGGACCCACGCTGGACCTTTTACGTGCCAGTATTGTAACAAATGCTTTAAGACGCAATCGTATTACAAGACACATAAACGTCTCCACACGGAAGAAAATCTTTTCAAGTGCAAGTATTGTGATAAGTGCTTAACGTCGTCATCAGGCCTCAAGAGACACGAACTTAATCACATAGGCGAGAAAAGTTTCAAGTGCAACGATTGTGATAAGAGATTCCCTTCTTCAGCAGCTTGTAAGGCTCATCAAGTTTCTCACTCAGGCCAGAATCGTCATCAGTGCCAATACTGTAGTAAGACCTATAGCAGTGTATATAATTGCAGGACTCATGAGCGCACTCACACGGGAATCAAGCTTTTCAAGTGTAACCATTGCGACAAGAGCTTTCCCACGCCGTCACAGTGCAGTCGGCATGAACTCAGTCACACAGGAGAGAAACCACATGAATGCAAGTTTTGTGATAAAAGCTTTCGTCAGTTATCACATTGCCAAAACCATGAACGTACTCACACAGGAGTAAAACCATTTAAGTGCAAGCATTGTGATAAAGCCTTTACCTCGTCATCAACGTGTATGAAACATGAGCGTATTCACACCGGGGAGAAACCTTTTAAGTGCAAGCATTGTGATAAAGCCTTTACTTCATCATCAGCCAGCAAGAAACATGAGCGTATTCACACAGGAGAGAAACCTTTCAAATGCAAGCATTGTGATAAAGCCTATACCTCGTCATCAACTTGCAAGGAGCATGAGCGTATTCATCGTAGGCTATCGCATTGCAAGACAAATGAAGGTCTCCACACGGAGGTAGATCCGCACAAGTGCAGGGATTGTGATAAGAGATTCCCCACGTCAGCGGCGTGCAAAGCTCATGAGCTCTCTCACTTGGGGCTAAAACGTTATCACTGCAAGTATTGTAGTAAGTCCTTCAGCCATTTATCAAATTGCACGACTCATGAACGCACTCACACAGGTGTCAACCTTTTCAAGTGTAACTATTGCGATAAGAGCTTTCCCACGCCGTCGCATTGCCGTCGGCATGAACTCATTCACACGGGAGAAAAACCACATCAATGCAGGTTTTGTGATAAAAGCTTTCGTCAATCATCACATTGCCAGGATCATGAACGCACCCACACAGGAGAGAAACCGTTTAAGTGTGCATATTGTGGTAAAGCCTTTAGCTCGTCCTCAACCTGTTGGAGACACGAGCTTATTCACATAGACGAGAAACCTTTGTGATAAGGGGTTTAACGAATCTTTAGATCGCACGAAACATGAGGTGTATCAAAACGTGAAGGTCAACCTCAGTCTCATATTCACTTGAGTGAGAATGTTTGAATCGAGGGCAATTAGCTTGAGAAGCTCTCCTCATTGCGGTTAAAATTAGGCTTAAAAACAATGAAAAATTCCAGCAGGCAAATACGACAGCTTTGAGCCTCCGGCAGCTCAGTGGTTAGGGACCGGTCATTATTTATCGCCGGCGGGGTGGGGGGAAGGATTTGGGGCCAAACAATGTGAAATTTTAGCCGATCCCCCGTTTGAATGTTACTTCACTGAAGTGATCCCCCCTAATAACATTTGATGACTTTCGCGATTCCCCACCCCCCCCTCATGTTTTCATTTTTCCAAGCAAATTTGAGTGGTAGCCCCTCTGAATCCTTCCAAATTTTTCAGTGATCCCCCCTTTTAGGTTCTCGGTTACGACTGACCCTCCCTTTCTTTCTCCTAATAATCAAGTGATCCCCCCAAAAAATCCTCCGCCCCTCCCCCACCCCAGGCGATAAATAATGACCGGTCCCTTAGAGCATCCGATCTAAAACTAGGAGGGTCCTGAGTTCAATTCTCTCCTGGAGCTCGGAATTTTTTTCTAATCTTTCTGGTGTTAGATTTCTCCATCTTCAAAAAAAAAAAGATACTGTAAGAGACGCTAACAAATTCGTATCAAAGAGCTTGGGTGATCCACATGAACCTGAACACTGTTAGGTTTCGAAAGCTTTATGACAGTGGCTTGAATGAGTGTCCACTGCCATCATTAGGCTTAACTTCAGAACAAATAATCGCAGCCCCTTCTCACTTTCTCAGATTCAAAGGATATAACAAGGAGAATATTCTTTCTTTTCTTGCTCTTTTTGACGATCGAAACCGCCTTTGACTACAACGGGGTCAGTAAAGCAAACATTCCCTTACCGGTCATTTTATAAAGTGTTTTAACTCACGTGGCCAGCAGCTATGCAAATTTATTGGAACAAAAGAAAGCGTTTGCATAAGAAAAGAGTTCAACTCCCACAGGACTGGTTTGGGACACCAATATGGCCGCCGTTTCATTGTTTGGGACACCAATATGGCCGCGGTGACGTCATGTGAAAACACTCAATAGGTTTAATTTACCTCAACTTCTTTCCCAGGGTCTACTCGTTTTCCAATATGCCGCCGTCATGTTGGAAAACGAGTAGACCCTGGGAACAGGATTAAAGTTGCATCTATTTCTTTCCTAAACCCTAGGCCTAAAAATATTTGCGCGGTCAGTGCTTTGCGTATGGGTTACGTGATGCGAGCCAAGAAGTAACCATTTGTGGCATTCACCGTCGGAAATCTCCACGAGAAATAGAGGCCTCCTTCCCCCACCTCTAAAAACCCTTGGGCTCCCTGCCCCCCCCCCCCCCCATCCTTAGTTGCGTTTGAAACTACTGAGATACCCGCCCGTAACGTAAACCAATAGATCTCGACTAATGTCAGTAAAAACATAATCCGCGACTACAAAACTGCATTTTCTCAAGTTAGCCGAAACAGATTCTAACATGGTAACGAAAAAAAAAAATGCATTGTAGCTAAGAGCAATTAGTGGTATTCAGCTTACTCCTTAAATAAAATCTGCATACCATTGCAGTTGGAATGATAAGGCACCATGTCTCCAAAGATGATCCTGAATGGTGACTTACCTTATTTGATCAATTGTACAGATTTTTTCATATTGATTTTACAAAATAAGAGCCTGTTTCTAAACAGGTTCGCAGTGTACAGAGGTGGCCAAACGATAATGATATTGGTTTAATTATTAGCAGCGTTTCCACAAAAAGTGGCTCTAATTTTAGCCTAGCAGGTTTTTAAGAGTCTTAAAAAAAAGGTGCTTATACGCGTGTTTTTACTGTATCTTAAAGAGAATTAGAGGACTTTGAACGGTCTTTAGTGCTTTTGTCTTTTATCCATTTCAGTAGAGCCTTTTTTTATTTGGTATGATATAAACTGTTTGAGTTAGAAATTGGTGATTTCAAAGAAATTTTCGAAAACCCTCAGAAACAAAGGATTGAGCAACAAAGCAATCTTCTTTTTTATTATGTCTTTCAGAGTGTAACATTCATTTCATAATTATCATAAACACAATCATCATCATACTATGAAGGTGGCATGGTTGACAAAGTTTTCCGCTTTCTTCATTTTGTCATCTTTTTGAAGCCATTTTCATTCGTTAACGCCGATTATTCTTCACTTGTACTCTCTTTTCTCTTCTCTCTGGATCATTAATCGTCCATCGCCCACGTCCGGATATTCTTCTAAGCGCGATGTGTGGTCCTGTGCCTGCCATGAAGTAAGAATTCCATTGCCAGTTTAAAACAATTCGGTTTAAGGGGGGAACTCTGCTGATTTTTTGGGGGAAACGATGTTGATTTACGGAGAAAACAAATCAGGAAAGAAGAGGTATACACATAAACCATCCCAGTTAGTCCGCTACTGGGATCAGAGGCACCTTAATTGCTGTGGTGATGGAATACTGATATGGTATTTGTCTACTATTTATTCCCTTCATTAACAACCTCCAAATCCAACATTTTCCAATTTTCCAAAATTTTTAATACCACCCCCCCCCCCCAAATTTTGTAATTAAAACGATTCGAAAAATCTTCCACAAATTGCATGTAAAGTTGGCTAGATATTCAAGAAAAAGAGCAAAAATGAACGAAAAACAATCCTTTTTAGACTGCCCCCTTAAATCGATGGCTATGTGGTATAATTCATCAAGTAACCACTTTATTTTTACACTGTAAGACCAAAATGTTTGATTAAGTTTGAGGTTGCGCGAATTCACTTTTTAAGTGACGTTTTCATCAAGTAACCACTTTATTTTTGCACTGTAAGATCAAAATGGAGCAATTGAGGAATTTTTTTAATGTGTTCTGAGTGTACTAAAATTCGCAAAAAAACGCTTGGAATTGTTTTCGGTATCTTTTGCCTTGTACGTACATCACGCTTTTTTGTACATTTCTCAGCCGTCGTTGCACGACTACAACGTGAAAGTGCCTAATTTCACGTTTTGTCGAGGACGGGAACACAAGACATCAACCTTCTTTTTCTTTTCCTGAACTTTGATACAGTTCTTTAGAATTCAACTCCAAAAACATTTGCCAACATTTGAGGAGTTAAACAAGATGGAATAAACGCGATTAAGTTTGAGGCAGCGCGAATTCACTTTTTAAGTGACGTTTTCATCAAGTAACCACTTTATTTTTACACTGTAACATCAAAATGGAGCAATTGAGGAATTTTATAAATGTGTTCTGAGTGTACTAAAATTCGCAAAGAAAACGCTTGGAATTGTTTTCGGTGTCTTTTGCTTGGCGTTTTATACGAAAAAAAAAAACGTCAATACTGATCTGTGCTAATGCTTTAGTGTGATGTCGTAAAGTTTATAAGTATGGCCGCCCTATTTATTTAGAGAGATTACTTTCTAAAAATCAAAAAGCAGAGGCAGCCGGACTTTGTAATTTCCAGTGCTTTAAGGAGCTTTATGATCTTGGAACTAGACCTGGCAACGTCCATTTTTATTGACAATTTTTATCCAGTATTGTGGCTTCTCCCTTTTTGCCGTGTGCTCATTGATGATGTAGTGACAAACTTCAGTTTGATTTTGAAAGCATGGCGGTAAGGGCGGAAGCATAATTTCTAGCTTTCTTAGGTATGCCTCCCCTTTGTGAATTATAATAGGGAGCTTAAGCAACGACGACGGCTACGGCAACGAGAACGGCAAAACTAGGAATAGGCTTATATTAGCAAAACAACAACTTTGCACGTGCACCACGCGCGCTTTTTTAGTACATTTCTTAGCCGTCGTTGTACGACTACAACGCGAAACTGCCCAATTTCACATTTTGTCGAGGACGGGAACACAAGATATCAATTTTCTTTTTCTTTTCCTGAACTTTGGTACGGTCCTTTAGAACTCACCTCCAAAAACATTTTCCAACATTTGACAAATTAAACAAGATGGAATAAGTGACGTTTTCGTCATCGTCGTCATCATAATTGCTTTAAGCTCCCCATTCTCAACCGCGTCATAAGATCCCTGTCGCTGCTAAAACTAACGCTACGTGCGCACGGCAAAGGACGAATTTATGACCCGATGAAAAATTTGGCCGGACACTTCATTCAAACGGCACCGTTCCATATTTTCGCTTTGTTGACAAGGGTCTTTGAACGCCTAGGCGTCTAAAGTTTCTTACGGTTAAGGTGGTTTCGAGCACGTGTGAAAGGAACATATAAACGCAGGAATTTTAAACCGGTCGAAAACTCGTTCGCTGCGAGAACGTAGCTTTGGTATCTTTTGTCTTAACGGGGGTGTCTTTTGCAGTTCTTGTTAATGAAAAATCGAGATTATACATCTTAACTACGAAACGCACTCAACTTATTCACTGCCTTAAGTACCTTTGAATTTGCAATGAAAATGTAATTATAACATACATACCGTCAGGATTTTCGCATAGTTTCTTTTACCAAAAGGGGGTCCTCCGTTAAACCTTCTCCTTCCACTAGAAGAGTTGCAGTGGCAAAGCAATAATGTTAGAATGAGGAGGCAAAGTGAGATACCCTGCTTGTTCATAATTCGCTTCCTCTAAAGGCCTCTGAAAACGTCTTAGAAGATGAACGCCAATGGGTGCTTTGTTGAAACAAATGTTTATAGATTAAAAAAGCAGAAAAACAGGTGATTTTCTTGAATTTAAAGGGTGCAAAGATAGGTAATCATTATACACTGCTTAATTATAAATACTAGGCTACCAATTCGTTTATTTAAGTTGACAAAGAGATGAATTGTCGCTTTTCGTTAAGGGATTTCTTTTAATGCATTACTTTAAGAGGACTGAAATACGTGCTTTGAAGTAAATAGCTTTTCAGATGTGCCAAGCCCAACGTCACCTATTTTTGGGAATATTTCTTAATGAAGTGGTAAAGTTTAGCCAAACCTGATAATCATAGCATCTTTCAGTTATGAAAGTCATTTCGCAAACATTAGATATATCCGACGAGCTAAAAACACATAATGAAAGTATACTTTATTGTGAAATCGGCAGAAAACGTCTGCACGTTTTTTGAAAATCTAAAATAGTTTCAATATTCAGTGCTCAGTACAGGAGGTAAATTATTCTTTAAGCTACTGTCTTAATTTGGTGAAAGCATTGTGACAAAGCCTACAGTGACAAACATAGGCGTACGGGCAATTTTTTGCTAGGGGGGGCGGTAATCCATTTGCCCAAAAAATTCTTGCAAGTTGCCCAAATTTTTACAAAACAGTCGAAAGGAAACTAGGGCCATGCAACAAAATAGGCCGTACTGGCATATGAAAGTGGCTCGATACAGTTTTTCAGAGTCAATACCTGCCAAGTTTGAGCATAAACTACGTCGCCACAAACAAGCATTTGGAAAAAATTGCCACCACAGTTGTATTAGATAAAGAGGGAAATTTGTCATGATCAGGGTTGCAATGACATCGGAGCTGTCATAGCAACGAAATGACGCCATTACCTATTATACTTGCAGCAATATTTCTCACTGGGAACTGTTCTTACAAAATCGTTCAGGAAAGCTCTTTCCTCCAATAGTCGCCTCGATGTTCGTGAAGTTAAAACGGAACTGTAAGAGCGTTATCGAGATATTTTAGGATGAAGTTTTATTGTTAGAAAAAAGGTAAAAAAATGAAAATCTTGATGTTTAGAAAACGGAGTTTCAATCTTATTAAAAACGTGTATGAAAGATCATGGAGATAGCTCCTGCCAATTGCTATAAGGAAGGATTTGATTAGCGCTCGATCTTGTTAGGGGTTTCGTAAACATTTCGGTCTACTTAAACAAATTAGTGAATAATTTTTAAACCCTCGATAGATTTTTTTAAGAAAATTATGATTCTTCTCGTAATTCAAACTGAGAATTAGTCAGCCACTTCACTTTCAGACCCATTGCTGATGTGTGTTCTGCCACACACTGTTCTAGGAGCGGAGGTGATTCTAGAAAGTTATGCGGAAGTTTATTCTAATCAATTCATGACTGGAAATAGCCCACTCCAGCTAGTATAGTGAAGTACAATGCCCAACAACAACAACAAAAAAATCAGCATATGATACCCTTCCCTTATAACCAGAAACTCATCACGTGCTAGGCAACCACTGTCTCGTGTGAACGTAACTGAATTATTACGCCGACTTCTGGTTAAAATAGAAAGTATTTATCTCTTCAAAATATAATAATAATAAAAAACATGGAAACGTCTTTTAAAACTGGCTTTGCCCAAGTTTTCTCTTGCTGCCCAAAAAATCTAAGTTGCCCAAATTTTGGGGGGGCTGCAGCCCCCCTCGCCCCCCCGGCCCGTACGCCTATGGTGACAAAGCCAACATTTAAAAAACGTTTTATAAGGATAATTGGCGTCATCTACATCACTCTGCGCCTTTTTTGGACAATCTTTCTAAACTTTAATTCCTATACTTTACTGCTAATCTAGGCATGATTTTCAGGCTTTATTATCTCTTTGATAGAAGAACCATTGCCGATACTGGTTTTATAGAGACCTAAAGCCAACGTCCTTTCAGTTTGTTCGAGTATGGTTGAATTATGTTGGATTGGAGGAAACGTGGCCCTAGGGTTATTATTGACTTAGAACAAACGCCACTGAATCGTAGCCAACAGTTACCAGCCAAGCGCCGTACAAACGACTTATTGACGAGATCAAGCAAAACTAACTACAATAGAACGATTGGAGAACTGACAATTTGACTAACAACAGACGACTGTTTAACTGTGACAATAGACGGATCGAAACGCACCAATTACTGATTACGAGTCTTCATAGCCAATAATATCACGTCTTAACTGATAGACGACCAATAACGTCGTGACGTAATTGACTAATCAGATCAATAACCAGAGTATAATACCATAAACTGACGTGATACAACTCACTTTGACTCTGAAGATGACTACCGCACAGGTTGTCGAAACGTCAGTCACTGTCAACAACAAATCCTTCTAATTTTCGGCGGTAGTTTCAATCGCTACTTTTGAGATATACGGCTGAAAATCTACAGGTTACCTAATTTTAATATGCTCTTTTAGCTCGTGCAAACAAAGTTTTTTAAAAGCGAACTTTTCGTGTTTGCCGGAAGTTGATCACGTGATCAACTAATGCAAAAAGGTGTTTAAGCTTGGCGTCTTCTTCTTTATGAATTGTTTTTTTCATTTTAATATTTTTGAAGCGCAGAATTCTATCCATAACACCGTTGATCATGAAGAGTTTCTTGCCCTCACTAGGTTTGTAGTTCCGAAATACTAATTTCAAGTGTGTGTGTGTTTTTTTTTTGAAACCTTAACTTCAATGGTAAGTTTACGTTTTACTATTAATGTTTTACGTTGGTCTATTTTCCTTAACTTCAATTTTAGGAAAGCAGCTGAAAATGGACGAAATTACCAAGCTTTATTGGAATATTAACACACATTTCACTGAAGTAAAGCGCTAAATAAATATCGCCCGCCAAGGAAAGGTTATTAGAAGACACTAAAAGCCAGCTTGCAACAACAGTCATGATATGACGTTTAATAAATATAATGCACAATTAATAATTAATCATATCGATTTTGTGTGTTATCGTACCGAACTTAAATCAGTCAAAGTCTTGAGAAAGCGAACTTATTCGGCCGCTGATGATCGATTTACAGAATACTTTAACAAAAAAACGAAAGTAGCGCAATAGAGTACAGAAAATCTAAAGAAGAGCGAAATGTATTAGTGGCCCTGTTTTTTTTCCTGTCATTAAAGTTATCGAAACTAATTGCACGTTAACTTAGCTTCAGATGCAGAAAAGTGTTGTCAAAAAAATACTTATAATTGCTCCGACCAGAACAATTAATTCAGGTGAATTAAAAATGGAACAATTAAAGGTCTACAAAGCTAACAAAAACAAGCAAAACAAAAATGCCTTATACACAAATATAGTGATAAAATGTTTTGTATTATCAGAAATGAACGGAACAAGCCAATGTGAGACGAAAATACGTTGGTAAAAACGTTGGTAAAAATTGACTTGTCTGCTCACGCGAGGTAGATATTCAGTTTTTTTCGACCAAACCGAATTGGCTCTCGCTTTTTACGAGTTGTCGTCTTCAAACGAGTTAGTAACTGATTCGTTTTGTTTCTCGGAATGAGATATTTCCTTCAGCCCCATATTCATATCAACGTACAGCTGATTGTTGTGACTGATCTGTAACTACTGAGTTTGTAAGGGATGATAAGAAAATGGGACCATTTTATGTGAATGCTGCAGGATGATGCCGAAAACTTTATCCTAGTTTCTCATGTTTTTTCATGATAAGACAGATTTCAGTAGAGCTATTTTTGTTCCGGTGGGAATCAACTGTTTGAATACGAAATGTTGATTTCAAACAAATTAGCGAAAACAAAGCCCACCGTGACAAAGCCAACATTTAAAAAACGTTTTATAAGGATAATTGGCGTCATCTACATCACTCTGCGCCTTTTTTGGACAATCTTTCTAAACTTTAATTCCTATACTTTACTGCTAATCTAGGCATGATTTTAAGGCTTTATTATCTCTTTGATAAAAGAACAATTGCCGATACTGGTTTTATAGAGACCTAAAGCCAACGTCCTTTCAGTTTGTTCGAGTATGGTTGAATTATGTTGGATTGGAGGAAACGTGGCCCTAGGGTTATTATTAACTTAGAACAAAGGCCACTGAATCGTAGCCAACAGTTACCAGCGCCGTACAAACGACTTATTGACGAGATCAAGCAAAACTAACTACGATAGAACGATTGGAGAACTGACAATTTGACTAACAACAGACGACTGTTTAACTGTGACAATAGACGGATCGAAACGCACCAATTACTGATTACGAGTCTTCATAGCAAATAACATCACGGCTTAACTGACAGACGACTAATACCAATCAGATCAATAACCAGAGTATAGTACCATCAACTGACGTGATACAACTCACTTTGGCTCTGAAGATGACTACCGCACAGGTTGTCGAAACGTCAGTCACTGTCAACAACAACAGTCCTATTCAGGACTACGTTCACCTGGACGATCCAACTCAACCTACTTTTGAAATGACTCCTGGGTTCAAACCTTTCTGAACTGAAAACTGAAAACTTTATTTATACTCGAGGGTCTGGAGCTTATTAGGCTCCTAGCTTAAATAGCTAATGAGTCGAGGTTAAAAACAAACAAAAAAGAAATGAAAGCTATTTACATCATGATACGATATTGTTTACAGATAATGATTCTAAAAAGTACAATATTAACGATAGTCTAACAGTTACATAAAGAGCAGTTACATGCGTCAAAGGTGATCTTTCTGATGCGTGTTACAAATTTTTTAAGGGTCGGAGAAGTTCTTAGTTCATCATTTAGAGAGTTCCAGATTTTTGGTCCGTAGTACCTAAAGGTGTTTAGTCCATACTTGGTGGTGATAACTCTGGGTTCTACAAGAATCAATTCGCCCCGTAAATTACGTGATTTACTTCTAAGCGTCAGTAGATTGCGAAGTGGAGTAGGTGTTATTCCATGAATGACTTTATAGATAAGAATACACATGTCCTGGACTCTCCTGTCGTGCAGAGAAGGCATGTTTGCAGTTTCCAGTAGAGTAGCATAAGTATTAGCATTGTCATTAAAAATTAATCTTAGAGCCCGCTTGTTCAGTTTTTCACAGAAGTATGTTTATTTCATCCTGTCTTTCTTGCATTTGCGATGTCGCCGTGACGTCATTTTCAAGCATTAAAATAAACTAAAACTTAGCATATAAAGCTTAAAGCTTGAAGTTGTGAAATAAAATTGACAAAATTCACCTTATTTGCAAGTTTAAATGGTATGTATATCAAAGCCTCCGCGGATGGAGTCCGATAGGCCTTTTGCATTAGTTGATCACGTGATCAACTTTCGGTAAACACGGAAACAATTTGCTTTCGAAAAATTTTGTTACCACGAGCTGAAAGAGCATATGAAAATTAGGTAAATTGTAAATTTTCAGCCGTATGTCTCAAAAGCAGCGATTGCAACTAACGCCAAAAATTAGAAGGATTTGTATGAGAAACTCAACTTTCGCCACCCAGTCACGCTTGAGTGTGTTTTCTTATACAGCTACCTGTAAATTCTGAAATTTGTAAACAGTCGTTAAATCTTTCACTTACGGATTTAAGGGCTCAAAAGGCCTTTTAGGAGTTAAAAGGAGATTTGAGCCCTGTAATGCTTAAGAAAATATTTCAGGACAGTTTGAAAAGTTCGAAATTTACAAGGATTTAAATGGAAAACCATTCAGCGTGACCGAGAGAGAATGCTGTCTTGGCGTGACTGAGTGGCAAAAGTTGTTTTTCTCATATCATACAAATCCTTCTAATTTCCGGCGGCAGTTGCAATCGCTGCTTTTGAGATATATGGCTGAAAATCTACAGGTTGACTAATTTTAATATGCTCTTTCAGCTCGTTTTAAAAGCGAACTTTTCGTGTTTACCGAAAGTTGATCACGTGATCAACTAATGCAAAAGGTGTTTAAGCTTGGCGTCTTCTTCTTTATGAATTGTTTTTTCATTTTAATATTTTTGAAGCACAGAATTCTATCTATAACACCGTTGATCATGAAGAGTTTCTTGTCCTCACTAGGGGGGTTTGTAGTTCCGAAATACTAATCTCAAGTGTTTTTTTTTTTTAAACCTTAACTTCAATGGTAAGTTCACGTTTTACTATTAATGTTTTACGTTGGTCTATTTTCCTTAACTTCAATTTTAGGAAAGCAGCTGAAATTGGACGAAATTACCAAGCTTTATTGGAATATAAACACACATTTCACTGAAGTAAAGCGCTAAATAAATATCGCCCACCAAGGAAAGGTTATTAGAAGACACTAAAAGCCAGCTTGCAACAACAGTCATGATATGACGTTTAATAAATATAATGCACAATTAATAATTAATCATATCGATTTTGTGTGTTATCGTACCGAACTTAAATCAGTCAAAGTCTTGAGAAAGCGAACTTGTTCGGCCGCTGATGATCGATTTACAGAATACTTTAACCAAAAAACGAAAGTAGCGCAATAGAGTACAGAAAATCTAAAGAAGAGCGAAATGTATTAGTGGCCCTGTTTTTTTTCCTGTCATTAAAGTTATCGAAACTAATTGCACGCTAACTTAGCTTCAGATGCAGAAGAGTGTTGTCAAAAAAATACTTATAATTGCTCCGACCAGAACAATTAATTCAGGTGAATTAAAAATGGAACAAAGGTCTACAAAGCTAACAAAAACAAGCAAAACAAAAATGCCTTATACACAAATATAGTGATAAAATGTTTTGTATTATCAGAAATGAACGGAACAAGCCAATGTGAGACGAAAATACGTTGGTAAAAACGTTGGTAAAAATTGACTCGTCTGCTCACGCGAGGTAGATATTCAGTTTTTTTCGAACAACCCGAATTGGCTCTCGCTTTTTACGAGTTGTCGTCTTCAAACGAGTTAGTAACTGATTCGTTTTGTTTCTCGGAATGAGATATTTCCTTCAGCCCCATATTCAAATCAAGGTACAGCTGATTTTTGTGACTGATCGGTAACTATTGAGTCTGTAAGGGATGATAAGAAAATGGGACCATTTTATGTGAATGCTGCAGGATGATGACGAAAACTTTATCCTAGTTTCTCATGTTTTTTCATGATAAGACAGATTTCAGTAGAGCTATTTTTATTCCGGTGGGAATCAACTGTTTGAATACGAAATGTTGATTTCAAACAAATTAGCGAAAACCAAGGCCACCGTGACAAAGCCAACATTTAAAAAACGTTTTATAAGGATAATTGGCGTCATCTACATCACTCTGCGCCTTTTTTGAACAATCTTTCTATAACTTTAATTCCTATACTTTACTGCTAATCTAGGCATGATTTTAAGGCTTTATTATCTCTTTGATAGAAGAACAATTGCCGCTACTGGCTTTATAGAGACCTAAAGCCGGCGTCCTTTCAGTTTGTTCGAGTATGGTTGAATTTTGTTGGATTGGAGGAAACGTGGCCCTAGGGTTATTATTAACTTAGAACAAAGGCCACTGAATCGTAGCCAACAGTTACCAGCGCCGTACAAACGACTTATTGACGAGATCAAGCAAAACTAACTACAATAGAGCGATTGGAGAGCTGACAATTTGACTAACAACAGACGACTGTTTAACTGTGACAATAGACGGATCGAAACGCACCAATTACTGATTACGAGTCTTCATAGCCAATAATATCACGTCTTAACTGATAGACGACCAATAACATCGTGACATAATTGACTAATCAGATCAATAACCAGAGTATAATACCATAAACTGACGTGATACAACTCACTTTGACTCTGAAGATGACTACCGCACAGGTTGTCGAAACGTCAGTCACTGTCAACAACAAATCCTTCTAATTTTCGGCGGTAGTTGCAATCGCTACTTTTGAGATATACGGCTGAAAATCTACAGGTTACCTAATTTTAATATGCTCTTTTAGCTCGTGCAAAGAAAGTTTTTTAAAAGCGAACTTTTCGTGTTTGCCGGAAGTTGATCACGTGATCAACTAATGCAAAAAGGTGTTTAAGCTTGGCGTCTTCGTCTTTATGAATTGTTTTTTTCATTTTAATATTTTTGAAGCGCAGAATTCTATCCATAACACCGTTGATCATGAAGAGTTTCTTGCCCTCACTAGGTTTGTAGTTCCGAAATACTAATTTCAAGTGTGTGTGTGTTTTTTTTTTGAAACCTTAACTTCAATGGTAAGTTTACGTTTTACTATTAATGTTTTACGTTGGTCTATTTTCCTTAACTTCAATTTTAGGAAAGCAGCTGAAATTGGACAAAATTACCAAGCATTACTGGAATATAAACACACATTTCACTGAAGTAAAGCGCTAAATAAATATCGCCCGCCAAGGAAAGGTTATTAGAAGACACTAAAAGCCAGCTTGTAACAACAGTCATGATATGACGTTTAATAAATATAATGCACAATTAATAATTAATCATATCGATTTTGTGTGTTATCGTACCGAACTTAAATCAGTCAAAGTCTTGAGAAAGCGAACTTGTTCGGCCGCTGATGATCGATTTACAGAATACTTTAACAAAAAAACGAAAGTAGCGCAATAGAGTACAGAAAATCTAAAGAAGAGCGAAATGTATTAGTGGCCCTGTTGTTTTCCTGCCATTAAAGTTATCGAAACTAATTGCACGCTAACTTAGCTTCAGATGCAGGTGTTGTCAAAAAAAATACTTAATTGCTCCGACCAGAACAGTTAATTCAGGTGAATTAAAAATTGAACAAAGGTCTACAAAGCTAACAAAAACAAGCAAAACAAAAATGCCTTATACACAAATATAGTGATAAAATGTTTTGTATTATCAGAAATGAACGGAACAAGCCAATGTGAGACGAAAATACGTTGGTAAAAACGTTGGTAAAAATTGACTTGTCTGCGCACGCGAGGTAGATATTCAGTTTTTTTCGAACAACCCGAATTGGCTCTCGCTTTTTACGACTTGTTGTCTTCAAACGAGTTAGTAACTGATTCGTTTCGTTTCTCGGAATGAGATATTTCCTTCAGCCCCATATTCATATCAACGTACAGCTGATTGTTGTGACTGATCTGTAACTTGAGTCTGTAAGGGATGATAAGAAAATGGGATCATTTTATGTGAATGCTGCAGGATGATGACGAAAACTTTATCCTAATTTCTCATGTTTTTCCATGATAAGACAGATTTCAGTAGAGCTATTTTTATTCCGGTGGGAATCAACTGTTTGAATACGAAATGTTGATTTCAAGCAAATTAGCGAAAGCACACAAAAATGACGAACAAAGCAAGCTTCGTTTTTATTATGACATTCAGAGTTACATTTATTCTATAATTACCATAAACAGAACAATAATTATACTATGCAGCTGGCATAGTTAATAAAAATTTCCAGCTTCTTCATTTCGCCATCTTTTTGAAGCCATTTTCATCCATTAACAAGGATCATTTTTTTATGAATTTTCTGCTCTCTTCCTCCGGCATTATGAATCGCTCGTCTTCTAAGTCTGGGTCTTCTTCAAAACGTGCAGTGTGGTCTTGGGCCTTCAATTAAATAAAAATTTCATTACCAGTTTGGTAAAAGTCGTTGGCTTTGTAGTATAATATAGCCGAGAGGTGATCTATAAGTTTTCGATGCATGAATTCGTTGAAATTCATCATCGTTCTTCTTTAAGATCAATATAGGGCAGTAAGGTTGGATTAAAGACGGTTTTTCAATCTATAGTTTTGTTCTGATCGCAAGGAAAGATTGGAAAATGTTTTGGTATCGGATTTCACTGGGTGTTCAATACGACACGCCTGTAAAAGCTATGATTATGTATGACTTATTTGTTAATCAAGTACCCAAATGTGATGTAAATTTATGTGTTACAATCGTTGCTTGTGGCTTCAATAAATAATCAGAGTGGAGGAGCTTTTAAAATAAATAAAAATTCAGTCTCTATTTTCATCCACTCAGGTGAAAAAATCTCCGAGTAACGGTGAAATAGCTGTGTGGCAGCCTAATAATAACTATCTCTACATTCAAGGAGCCACCATGTGAAAAGTTCAGTTTAGCAAGGGTGGCCGCCCGGCGTATCTGTTTTTCGCGCCAGAGACACGTGCGAGCATCTTCCGTGTGATTTTAAAGAGTGGCAAATAGTGTGAAGTATAAATTACACTCTCAAGATCTTTTAGACCCTGTTTACATAGAGTGGGGGACCCCGGTTTAGTGGGGTAGGTTTCCTTTGTTTTGTGTTCCCCAGAGCGTGAAAACGAAAGAAACCAACCCCACTAGACCGGGGTCCCCCACTCCATGTAAACAGGCCCTTAGATATGCAGCACCTGAGTGAATTCCGAGTGCCCAGGTGACTGTGTTATAAGATTTATTAGATTTTTCCACAGATAAAGCCAAGGTGTCAGTTCTTCGAAATAAATAATAAAGATTACGTACTCTAGCGACACAACGCACTATTAAAACTCATTCACTGCCTTGAGTGCGAAAAGCTTTTGTTACAAACACATACCTTCATGACTTTCCCATAAGCAAAGTTTCTTTTTCCCACGGGTGGTCCACTGAAGAATCTCCTCCTTTCGCTTTTGCAGTTGCATTTCCACAGCAATAATGTTAAAATGACCAGGCAAAGTAAGATTCTCTGTAGCTTGAACATAGTTTACTTCCTCTACAGGCCTCTGTTGGATCAAATAGCTATGGATTGAAACAACCCCAAAGCAGGTGATTTTTATGTGTCTATGGCCTACATTTATACCAATCATCATACACTGCTTAAATAGCCGAACGATGAGTTTATTTAAGTTGACAATGATGTGAATTGTACCTCTTAATCAAGGATTTTTTTAAAATATAATGCTGTCAAAAGTTAAAAAGAACTTCACATGAAGGAGCTCCGACTTTTCCAAATTTTGCTGGCGCAACTTTTCCATTGAAAACGTCTTAAACAAGTGCCAAACATTTATGTTTTAGCAAGGACGATCATAGCAATTTTATAAACTTACTTTTTTTGGAGGAAATGGATATATCCCAAATATTTAAAACGTACAATAATAAGTATTATATTGCGTGATATCGGCAACAATCATTAGCACTCTTTTCCAATCTAAAATAGTTCTAATTCACAGAATGCTCGGGAAATATATTAATCTTAAAGCTTCTGTGTTAAAAGCTTGAGTTAATTTGGTAAAATTATTATAACAAAACCCACATACGTTGTGTGCATTATTTATAGCGAAAGGGGACATTTTACAACCTTTTTTAAAATGATTAGTGACTTATCTGACATACTACCAGACTTTAATTGCTGCTATACTTTTAACTAATTTAGGCATGCTTATAGGGCATATTATCGCTTTAATTAAAGGCCGTGAAATGATTACTGTTTAATAACACAGAAAAATATGAAAATATTCAGTGAAGGAAGTTTTAATTACCAGGAATGATCAAAATAACTGAACATAAGGTTCTATTTTTGTCCCTGTATGTCAGTCTTGGATTCCGGATTCCCCACACCTTGATTTCCTGATTCCAGGTACTTCCTTTCTGATTCTTTGTCGGTGGAACTTGGATTCCGGATTGCAACTATTAGTGGGATTCAGGATTCCTTGAGCTGTATTCCGGATTTGAAAGCCCAGGATTCCAGAATCCATTAGCAAAAATTGCCCTAAATCCGGAATGCGAATTCCCTAACATGGGCAATTTCTTTTACGGCTGAAATTTCAACTTTTACCAGTCTCACCAGGGGCGTGGGGATTTTACTGTGCCTTTCTATTTTGACCTCTTCTATGTTTTTTTTCTTTTCCATCAAGACAAATGCCAACTAATTCGAAAGGGAAGAAGCCTCACCCATCGAAACATCTTGGAAGCCTCTATTTATTTCTAGAGTGACGGAGTATTACCGGCTTACCTTGAATTGTCGATACCTTTACCTAGAAACTCGCTAGCCATTTAATTTGATGATGGCACAAAATAAAAATTTGGGCAAGAACGCACTTAATTCACGAGTTTGGTATTTACTTTTAGTATTTGCTGCATTCATAAGCGCGACGCTCTCTTAGTTGTTTGATTCGTCTTTCACTTATGACAAACTCTTTGAGAACACAAAATGGCTAGGCAGGGATGTACAGCCCTAAGAAATACTGATATGGGGCGAGCATCGCTTTGCCTGGAGAGCTTAACCGCCATGTATTAGCCGTCCAACGGCCTCCGTAAATACTCTTTTTAGCGTCAAATAGATACAGTGAATATTATCTCGAGAATGCAAACTGCCACAGAAGTTCGAAGAATCCTCGTCTCTCTCAGCTAATATTATCATCTAATCAATCTTATCATACAGTAAGCTGTAAAATTTATCCGTTTCTTAATAAATGCATTGTTAGTTGTTGATGTTGTTGTTGTTATAAGAACGTTAGGAAATCAAAAAATAGATTTCGTTAATTCTCCGAACTGTGATCTTAACCTTGATGGTTACCTTTGGGAAGGTATAGCTAGCTTCATGACGTTGTGGCTTCGGTACCCCAGCTGAAAATATAATAAGTAAAAATAAATATGTAAACAGAAAGTGCAAAGTAGAAAATGTTATTTGTAACGTAAAAATTCTTAATAACGTTTCAATAATAACGTTTCCTTTTTTCACGTACTCATGATACTTTGATGCGAGGTCATGTTATAAAGAACAATGAACACTTTTTAGCGGAAAAGGTGACAGTTATCTTTATTTTTCTAGTTTCGGTTCTCCTTTGGTTCTTTATTGTTTTTCCTTTTCCATTGTTTTTTGTTTTCTTCATCATTTTTTCTCTAAGTTTTCAGTGTTCTGTGTTCCACATTTTGTGTTTTGTTTTCGGCTGCCTTGTGTCGGATTAATCTTATTTTTGCTGTGTTTTCTTTTCTCTTTTCTGTTTTCTGTAAAGTAGCCGCTTGTTGTTTTCTAAATTCTTTTTTTGCTGTTTTTTTGTTCTGTGTTTTCCCTTTTCTTTCTCAGTTTTTCTGTTTGCTTTCGTTTTTAATTCCTCAGTTTAATTTACTGTTTTCTGATTAATGCTTTGCATGATTGATCCTGTTTTCCTTTTATCACGTCCTTGCTTTCCGGCCTACTTCAAATCCTACTAGGTTTTTCTTTACAATTTGATATTACGGGATGTGATATATTAAAAAAAACATATTTTGGCCTTAAAGAGTTAAAATTTACTGAGAAAATCAGTTGCATGTAAAATTCAAAAACAGATGTCAAAATCGGTATTTTTCCTATCCCCATCGCATACTGGTCACGATTCGAGATTTTCAAGCAAAATCGGAAGAATCCCGACGAGATCGGAATGGCGGGACAATCTGAAATTAGCTTTGAAGTTGTCACTGCTTTTGCGCAAGATATCTTTCTCAATTTTGTCCACCCGTGTCTTCAAAGTTCCCCTACTAAATTCTCGAATAGCACACCGGCAGAGGTAGTTTACTCAAACCAGGTTTAAAGAACGTTGAAGCATTAAAAGGGAACTAATCGACTGACTTTCTATTTTGAGTAGAATTGAACATAGTTTTAACTCGTGTTTTTATTTGTGCTAAATTTTTTTTTGATCGGAAAGCAGCTTATTATTTTTATGAAGGAAACAAATACTAACCATGTTTAAATAAATCCCGCTTTTAACCATGTTTAACTGGCTTTTGATGTAAATGGATTATAATATTTGCCATATGGCAATTTATGAAGGAACATCGCTGGTTTTGAAAGGTGAGAAGTGGGAGTTAGGAGTGACGAAAAATTTCGCCCACTCTTTTCACCTTTTAAGCGAATGTACTTTTTGTTCTTAGCATTGAATAGCCTGCCTTCAGTTTCTGCTTTTTACTCTGACGATTTCCAAATGGAGACTTGTGCACTCACGGGGGCTAAACGACGAAACGTTCCCTCCCCTCCCCCCCACCCCCGTAATAATCGCTTGTATGGGGAAGCTTCGCCCGAGAGGGGTACTTTTTGGCTTCAGGTCTATGAAGGGTAGGGTTTTACCTAATTGAAGCATATGAAAGGGTAGGTAAATCTGTCATTTCGGTCTGTAAAAAGGCCCAAAAGGACTTACAGATGTATTTTATGGCTGTGAAAAAGTCGAGAAAACGTTCTGGTTTTGTGAAGTATAGTGAATTTACAGCAATTTAAAGAAATTCAAAGCGGACACTGGGTATTTGAAAGGGATTCTATTTGTCAATAGATGGTAAACGAAAGGGATACCTTTTCTCTCAAAAATGGTGTATAGAAGAGATACGCAAATGGGTGGACGTCGGGGCGGAGTCCTCCCTTAAAAAACGTTGTTGATATCCCCCCGGCTCTCGGGCACTCATCATGCGAGCATCTGGAGTCATTAATAAAGCCAGTATTTTGAGCTGTGTTTTTAAACAAGTTGCTAGTTAATTAGATGGCAACAAACCTAAATTAACGGGGTGAAGAAATATGATAAGTTTTACACATCTAAAAACAAATTTCACCACCTCATTAACAAGCAATAAAAGGCATATGTTGAGTCATTAGCGGGGTCTCTAAAACTTTAAGATTTACTTAGAAACATGCTCATTTGTGGCTTAGAATTGAAATCTATTATAAGTGTTAAAATTTGTCAACGACTTGGGATATGAATTACAGAGAACCCTTGCAAAAAAAATTGACATCTTTCTTTAATAAAAAACTATTTCGAAGAAAATTTGATGTTGACGTCGGATTAATTGTCATGATTCTAAATATTTAAAAACATGTCCCCTATTTGAGCTGGTTTAGCAAGTTTTAATCTTTCAAAATTAATGCATTCTAATTACCTCATTAAACAAACCAAACAAATATGTGTTGCCCGAAGAGGAAAAAACAAAGTTGCTTCGGATACAACTCCTTGAGGGAGCTTGCTCTACAGCGTTACGTTCGCAAAGTCGCCGTCAAGAACTTTGAAGTGACAAACATGTACATAAAGCTTTTGGTTTGCCTACTTATCTCTGCCTTACTGCTCCTCGACCAAGTCAAAAGCTCCGATGCAGTCCCTTGGGGAAGAAGAGATTTCGCAGAATGGAATCTTTTAAAGGTGATGACTTTCTTTAGAGCAAAGTTGGATAATTTAAAGAAATTGCATTTTTTTTGTAAACACACCTTTTTGATTTTTTCACCCCCTTTGTCAAAATTTCCTGATTTCTTGCGCGTCAGAATTCTCATTTAGTGATTATTATGAGATCTTTCTTCAGTAAGGCGTCTTGGGCGTACGTGTTCAGTTCGCTGTCGAAAGTCTGGTTGTGTGCATTTCTATATTGCGTTTGACCGTCGAATAGCTGAAATAAATGAAATCCTGTAACAAAAATTCTTTTTATTTATCCTCGGTGGTATTTACAGCAAAGGCTGTATTTTTAGCGCAAAGGTTAGTTAAGTCGAGGAAGCAACTGAAGCAAATGATACAAATCAACATACTAGGTTTAAGAATCCCGACTGGCTGGAGTCCTTAAACCAGTTGACAATTTAGAAATCCAGGGAAATAAAAATCCAGGTAATAAACTCGTATTACAAGTCCAGCTGAGCGCTCTAACCACTCGGTCACCCTTCCTCTGATAAAAGTCTGCAGTAAAAATATTTGAATTGAAGCTTGATAAACAGTAAAAATTTTCACGGTGTGTATTGAACGAGCGGTTTCCTGACTTCTGAAGCTCTAAACAATCTTCCAAGGGATGCACATATCGAGATTAAATTGTTGTTATGTGAAGTACTTTGCTTCCTTGTTGTTTCTTGTAAAACGGAGAATTGTCTTAATGTAGCCATTCACTCTACAAGCAGCTGTGATGCATTCTCCCTGATACACTATTAGCCTTATGTCATGTAAATTTGGTCTTTCCCCTAAAGGTTTCTCATGCTCTCGCCTCAACTATCTATGCTGCCTCTGAATCCCGTTTTTAGCTCAAACAGAGCTTTCAACAAACCACCCCTCGACAGATCAACAACTGCTACAGTTTTTTCGTCCTTGTAGAACGAAGATTGCCGGCGGAAGTGCTGATGCATTTTCAACATCTATGCCTATTGGGAAGGAGGCATTTTTTTTTTTTTTTTTTTACAAAAAGTTAGCATAGCCTTAATTTCAGCCATCTCCTTTACTGCTCGTTCTCGGGATGGTGCGACTTGAGGACTTGCATGACTAAAATTCAGGCTGGTGAAAGCACTGCTCTGCTGAGACGATGGCATGCGGTCAAGGTAATACTGATTATTTTCCCTTTCTATTCCTTACAGAGAGGAACAACCGGAGGTAATGAAGAGCATATAGTTTCACAGCATGTTGGTCGGGAAGCTTTCCTCGGAGGCAAAGTAAATAAAACTTAATCAAAGTGATGGCATGCAATTTAAGGAAAGTTACAATATTTTAGCTTTTAATTCCCTTGCAGAGAGAGCCTGGCGGAGGTGGCACAGAAACATATAAACAATCTCAGACTGTTGGGAGAGAAGTGATTCAAGGAAAAGTAAGTTGTGCAATGAGAAAGCATTCACTTAGGTGAAGCTTATGTTTAAGGCATTTTCAGATTGTAGACTTTCGCTTACAGACTCTTAGTGTGAGGTTCGAGGTGCACTTTGCGTTGAAGTGTAGTCATTTGAGCTTTCTTCGTGCTTTCGACGCTAAAAACACCGCAAGAGGTTGCTAAGTACAAATCTAGGTACTCCCCCCACCCGGGAGGTTGAAAACTCCAGAAGCATTTTTAATGAGGTTTAACCCGTTGTGGCCTAAACTCAAGTCACAAGGATCGGTATTAAACTATTACATTCTAGGTTTCAAACAGCTCGTTAAGGCTCTCTTAAGAGAGGAGAGGGGGGAGGGGGGGGGGGGGGTGGGGGCTTATCAGTCTCTAGTCTGGCTTTTAATTTCGTGCATTGCGAAGACGGGTCCATGTCCAAATCTATAGTTTACTATTGTATTTTCCCTAATATTTGTCCCCGGCTTTGACCATTTTATCTAATCTCTTTGTCTTTTATATTTGTCGCCATTTTATCTCGCTTGACGAGGGCCTCCTTGCTATCAACCTTGTTATTTTAATTGCTGTTATTTGCTCTAGTTCTCGGAAATCTGGGGAACAAAATAGTACACTAAGCAGGGATACTCAACGAGAATATACTTCAAAACCCGACTTAAACATAGCATTGTTGACCGTACACTGTATTTTAGTATTTAAACGGTAGATACAGGCATATTTTTATCCCCTAAAAATTTTTTCAAGTCTAGTGCTCCGAAAATTATAGGGATCAATACTTACCTTTTCGCAAATTTCAGCCAGAAATAAGGCTCCCGAAAAATCTAATTGACCTTTTCAGGGTAAAAATCCGTTAAAAACGGGCAATTATACCATTTTTTAGATGTTCGAAAATCCCAGGAGAGGCAGGCAAGCATGAAATTTTACAACAAATGTTCTGAAAATTCTAGATCCCAAATCGTCTTCCGAAAAGATATTTTCCAAAAATTGACGTTGGGTGCCCCTGACTAAAGGCACCTTGCCTGTTCGGAGGAGCAAATAGTGCCTAAAAATTTCGGAAACGCGATAAAGGCTTAGTAAAAATTTGTAGATAACCGTTCCATTCGTCTAAACTATTCGGGTTCTTCTATGAACTTACTTTGATTTTCGAAGGTTGTATTTTCGCTTTTTATTACCAAGGAATTTCGATTATTAACACTTAAAGGAAAGCGTCTCGTAAAAATTTCGGTATTGTCGCAAAACGTGCCTGGAATCTTCTAATGAGAGAACCGCTAATCAATGTCCTCGGAATTTTTGACCTGATCCATCAGGGTTAGCTATAGACTTTCAAAAAAGTCCTTAGTCCGATTTAATATGACCTCTCGCGACTTCGTCGCTCGGTTGGCCACTACGAGGCCTAAAAAGCTCCCTCCGCTCGCTAAGAAACTCGTGAGGTCGACTTGTAGTAAGTCTAGGTTAGCTAGTAAATTCCAGGTAAGACGAAAAAGCCACCTAAAACTTTCGAGACGACAAAAGTTATCCTGAGACATCCGCACAACATATACTTTTTAAGGGAACTCCAAATTAGAAAACCATTTTGAAACTCTTTTGTCATATTTGGCCATTATCGGGGTGTGTTCTGTCGTGAATTGTAATAACTGTCGCAACAGTTGTCGAGAATTGTAATAACCAAGCTATCGTAATTTGTAATAACACGTCATAATTTGTAATAAGCCTAGCTGTCAACATTGTCGTATTTTGTAACACTTCTTAACGTCAAAGGCTTATCTACTGAAATCTTCTTGCCAATCAAAAACATTAAGCTATTATGTTACCAGCATGATGGCAACAACTAAATCATCTCAGCGACCACCTGATAAACGTATTCGAAACAGTCAACCAACCAACTTACTGCGAGCAACTGCTTGTTACTTCCACTACATATTGATCATAGGGGCCATTAGAAATATTGTAGGGGTGGGGGTTAGTAGAACAGTTCGAACCGCGTAAATAGCACACGCAAAATTGACTTCAGGGAGACTAACTTGAAATGCTCGTCTGAATTTTACCATTTTTTTAATTTTGATGAGAAAAGTCGCGACAAACAAGGAATCAACTAGCGCGAAAGAGTACGCAATAAAGTATTTCTTCAACACATTTATTATGTCACTGATGACGTCATTTTACAAAGAAACATCTGAATTATCAGGAATCAAAGCGAAAAAGTCCCTATGCTCTGGTTTTTCGCAATCCCCGCGGTTACTAAATGAAGACAAGACTAGAGAATATAGCCAGGAAAAAGGCGCCACTGTGATATGTTGCTCAGTGCTCACTATATTCCTTGGGTAAGCCTGAAAAGATAAAGAAACTTGAAAACGCGATGGATTACTGTCACCTTTTATAACGTAAACTTTGGTTAGACTTTGGTTGGAATTAATTCGATGGATTGAACTATTGGAGCTATTAAGTGCGAAGACGTGTTAGAGTTTTTGTGTAAAAAAAAGTGTCCGTTTGTCTTGTATATCATCAATAATAGCTGTAGCTGTGGTGAGTTTAATTCGGATTGTTCGAGAAGGTAAACACGACGCTTATTTATTCATCGGGAAAAGATACATCCAGTTAGTGAACTTTGTTACTGAACTCGTACCTCAAAACATTTGTGGCTTAGAATTGAAATGTATTATAAGTGTTAAAATTTGTCAAAATACAACGACTTACGATGAATTACAGTGATCGCATGCAAAAAAAGTTATTTCGAAGAAAGTTTGAAGTTGACTTCGGATTACTTGTCATGATTCTTAAAAACATTTTTCCCTATTTCGGCTTGTTTAGCAACTTTTAATCTTTAACTAATACATACTAATTACCTCATTAAACAAACCAAACAAATGTGTGTTGCCCGAAGAGGAAAAAACAAAGTCGCTTCGGATACAAATTGGTGAGGGACTTTGCTACAGCGTTCAATTCGCAATCATCTTTTCTAAGCCGCCGTCGCTGAACCTTTGAAGTGATAAACATGTACATAAAGCTTTTGGTTTGCCTACTTATCTCTGCCTTACTGCTCCTCGACCAAGTCAAAAGCTCCAATGCAGTCCCTTGGGGAAGGAGAGATTTCGCAGAATGGAACCTTTTAAAGGTGATGACTTTCTTCAGAGCAAAGTTGGATAATTTAAAAAAATTGGAGTTTTTTTTGTAAACACACCTTTTTTAAAATTTTCACCCGCTTTGTCAAAATTTCCTAATTTCTTGAGCTTCAGAATACTCATTTAGTGATTATTATGAGGTCTTTATTCAATAAGGCGTCTTGGCTGTACGTGTTCAGTTCGCTGACGAAAGTCTGGCTGTGTGCATTTTCTATACCAGGGGCACCCAACGACCGAATGTTTCCAAATGCAGTGCGCCAGAAAAATCTCAAATGGTTTTCTCTATGTTTTGGAAGCCTGCTTGGTTAATGTGGAGTTTCCCCCAAAACTATTTATCTGTTCGGATGTCTTAGGGGAACTTTGGTCGTCACGAAAGTTCTAGTTGGCTTTTTCGTCTCATCCGAAAGTGTTAGCCACCCTTATGGGTCTGGTCGAAAGTTTGAGGACATGAAGTAGCCTTGCTTTCATTAGAAAATTATAGGGGACGTTTTGTCTTTATACCGAAAGTTTTAGGAGACCTTTTAATTTTTAACAATATTCGCAATATCTTGGTATTAAAATGTGAATAACACAACCTCCGAAAATCGTAGTTAAGCTATCAGTAAACCTCCGATTATTTTAGACGAATGGAACGGTTATCCAGAAATGTTTAGCTTTTGTCAAGCTTTAGAAATTTCTAGGAAATATGTGCTCCTTCGAACAGTTATTTTACAGAAAAACGTCGCTAGGTGCCCCTGCTATATTGAGTCTGACCGTTGAGTAGATGAACATCGAAATAAAATTCCATACATATTAAATTCTGCTTATTTACCGTCGGTGGTATTTACAGCAAAGGCTGTATTTATAGTGCAAAGGCTAGTTAAGTCGAGCAAGAAACTGAAACAAATGATACAAATCAACATATAAGGTTTAAGAATCCCGAGTGGCTGGAGTCCTTAAACCAGTTGACCATTTACAAATCCAACGACCGGCAATAAACTCGTATTACAAGTCCAGCTGAGCGCTCTAACCACGCGGTCAGCCTTCCTCTTGTAGAAGTCTACAGTAAACATATTTGAATTGAAGCTTAATAAACAGTAGATATTTTCACGTTGTCTCTAGACCGAGCGGTTTCCTGATTTCTGAAGCTCTAAACAATCTTCCAAGGGATGCACATATTGAGATTAAATTGTTGTTATGTAAAGTACTTTGCTTCCTTGTTGTTTCTTGTAAAACAGAGAACTGTCTTAATGTAGCCATTCAATTAACAAGCAGCTGTGATGCATTTTCCCTGATACAGTATTAGCCTAATGCCATGTAAATTTGGTCTTTCCCCTAAAGGTTTCTCGAGCTCTCGCTTCAACTATCTATGCTGCCTCTGAATCCTATTTTTTAGCTCAAACAGAGCATTCAACAAACCACCCCTCGACGGATCAATAACTGCTACAGTTTTTTCGTCCTTGTAGAGCGAAGATAGCCGGCGGAGGTGCTGATGCATTTTCAACATCAATGCCCATTGAGAAGAAAGCGTTTTTTTCCAAAAAAAAAAAGTTAGCATAGCCTTAATTTCAGCCATCTTTTTTAATTTAGCCGCACTACGGCTCTTTCTGTGGATGATGCGACTTGAGAACTTGCATGACTAAAATTCAGGCTGGTGAACGGCACTGCTCTGCAGGGACGATGGCATGCCGTCAAGGTAGAACTGAACATTTTTCCTTTCCATTCCTTACAGAGAGGAACAAACGGAGGTAATAAAGAGTATAAAGATTCACAGCATTATGGTCGGGAAGCTTTCGTTGGAGACAAAGTAACTAAATCTTAATCAGTCAAAGTGATGGCATGCAATTTAAGGAAAAGTTACAATATTTTGGCTTTTAATTCCTTCGCAGAGAGAATCTGGCGGAAGTGGCACAGTAACATTTAAACCACTTCAGAGGTTTGGCAGAGAAATGATTCAACACAAAGTAAGTTGTGCAATGAGAAAACATTCACTGAGGTGAAACTTATGATTGACTCGATTTTAGTGGAAAAAGCTAAGGCATGCTCAGATTGTAAACTTTCGCTTACAGACTCTTAGTGAGAGGTTCGAGGTGCACTTTACGTTAAAGTGTAGGCACTTAAGCTTTCTTTAGACTTTCAACACTTAAACCCCGCAAGAGGTCGCTAAGTGCAAATCTAGGTACCGCCCCGGGGTTGAAAACTCCAACGGCTTTTTTAATGAGGTATAACCAATCGCAGTGGCCTAAGCTCAAGTGACAAGGATCGGTATTAAACTATAAGATTCTAGGTCTCAAACAGCTTGTTAAGACCCTCTTAAGAGAGGAGGTGGGACGTATCAGTCGCTCTGGCTTTTCGTGCATTGCGAAGACGGGTCCATGTCCATATCTATAGTTTACTATTGTTTTTTCCCTAATATTTGTCCGCGGCTTTCGCAATTTTAACTAATCTCTTTGTCGTTTATATTTTTCACCATTTTATTTCGCGTGACGAGGGCCTCCTTGCTATCAACCTTGTTATTTCAATTGCTGTTATTGGCTCTAGCTCTCGGAAATCTGGGCAACAAAATAGTACACTGAGGGCACCCAAAGACTTTTTTTGCCTGTTCGAAGGGGCAAATAGTGCCAAAAAAATTCTGAAACGCGATAAAGGCTTTTAAACCGGCATTGTTCAGATTTTAACAACACTTTCCACTCGTCTAAACTATTCGGGGTTCTTCTACTAACTTACCTTTGATTTTCGGGAGTTGTGTTTTCACATTTTATGACCAAGAAATTTCGATTATTATTTAAAGGAAAAGGTCTCGTAAAAATTCCGGTATTGACGCAAAACATGCCCGGAATCTTCTAATGAAAGAAAGGCTAATCATTGTCCTCGGAATTTTTGACCTGACCCATCAGTGTAGCTAACAGTTTCCAGATCAGACCAAAAAGCCACCAAAAACGTTCGAGACGACAAAAGTTCCCCTAAGACATCCGCACAATAAATACTTTTTAAGACAACTCCAAATTAGCCAAACAAGCTTCTAAGCACAGAGAAACCCATTTGAGACACTTCTGTCCTGATATTTAGCTACATTCGTTCCTTGGGGGCCCCTCTAATGCAAGTAGTCGGACGAATTTTGATTCTTTTATTCTTCCAAGAAGCTTTCTTTATTTTCAGTCAAAGTGACTACCTTCTGTTATTGTTGTTTTTCTTTTTTTCACCAATATAATTAAAATCGAAACGGCAGAACCCGTCCACGAGGAAATATGCATAATGAAGCCATATTTGCAGTCTACTCCGTATACATTTATCCCACTGTGTGTTATCGTACTGATTAACATCTTGAATGTTTGGAAAACTCAAAATTTTTCTGTTAAGCGTTAATGTCTAGAATTTAAATATTGAGTGTACTTTCTTTTCGTTGAAGGTGCGATAATGGTGTCATTAACCGTTTGAAATGGCTTTTTTCTGAGTTTTTATTTAATGCAAAAACGTGTCACGTTGTTGTACTTCTTCAAAAGACTCACTTGAACTGGCTTTGTTGGTGAAAAATAAAAGCTCTTGGGATTGTAGCAGCTGAAATGATATGGAAATAATACCGGTTTTTATTAAACTCCATAACTGACGCCATGAGCTTTTATCACACTTAATTTTCATTGGCGTGTTTTTATGGCTTGATGTAACAGGTGGCGTTTATATAACAGCCGGTCAAATGAGAGAAATTGGGTTCGAAAAAGGCGCGATCATATTTTCCTTTAAAATGCATGCATTCTGAAATCGTCAAAGTAACTTTACCCAAAACCGTACGTTTGTGCGACCAGGCATAAAAGCCATGAAAATCTCGTATTACGAGGAGGTAGCATTGTTGATTTTTCATCATAATCTCTTATAACGATGAGGAAGCATTCTGAAGAAAATTACTTATTCGCCTTATTGTATAGAGCTTCGCTGACGCGGAAAATGAGCTTGAATAATATCATGATCTATTGTAACTTTTGCTTTATGCAGGAGTTCTTCTAATCTGCTATGTAGAGAACTGGAATTGCCGGCAATCATAAATTACGAAGGGGTTACTATCATGAGTGCAGTAATCATAACCGTGGCTCAATGCACATTCACAAAAGAGGACAGAGCTTTATCCTCTCTTGACATTCATTATTGTTTGGTATAGTACACAAATATCTGCCCCACCCCTCTACCAAGCACAAAAACGTAATTTCCAATAATTTGAGTGAAAACTCTTGTTAATTGTCAGAAAATTAGCAAAAACGAGAACAAAAATAAGACAATAAGGTATAAGTCAAAACATCCGCCTGTTATTTTATCTCCGTAATTATTAGAGAGTTTTTGGGATCTGAAGCCTTTATGCAGATCGCGGAGGGTGTTATCGCTCGAGGCTGAAGGATCTGCATAATTCTTCAGCAGATCATTCTCAGCCTTATCCAATAATTACTCAAAAATATACTCATTTGTCACAATGGCAACGTCAACAGTGCCGCTATTTCAAAAAAAATATTAAGTACTGTAGGTACATGCAGTGAAAGCATATCCGGAAGCTTTTACCTTTATTTGTTTGCTACTGAAGACGAGAAAAGTAAAAAAAAACTTGAAAAGTTGTCACTTGCTTTGTTTTGTTTATTTCCGTTCCTTCCTTCTTTTCCTCTCTTTTCTTCATTTTTTTTTTGTCATTGAGTTTAAAAAAAAACCCTTTCCTTCCACAGGTTTATATCTCCATTTGCTTTTCTTTTAAAAATTGTCTTAAAATATATCTTTTGGTTTTGCATGCCTAACAAGAAAGGGGGTAAGTTGCGAAATGATTATTTTTGAGGGGGCAAGGGTGGGGCTTACAAAACAGGGTGAGAGAGGTAGATTTAAAGCCCCCTCCGATGACTTATGAATCATCTCCAATTTTTTACATGTTTTTTTATTTCTCCAGATCTAACACATACGAAACACATACAAGTTTTAACGCGGTTTCACGGAGTAAGCAGATGTTCAACAGACAGATAAAGCGTGTTTTCCAACATAAAAGTTTTAAAATATTGTTAACATTTAAAATACCCTAGAATAAAAAATGTCTTTGAGCTGCAGATGCTGTTTGTTTTTATTTTTGTTTAAAGTGCCTGGCTACCTAGAGAATTTTAATCAGTCGCTTAACCCTACATACTCAGCGCTCCACTCAACGTGAAGCTGATTAACTATGAGTCAATGAGTTTATGATATACTGCATTGAAGGAAAAATGTTTCTGTCCATAACAATATATATTTCCGTTAAAGCTTAAAATTGATACGAAATGTGCTGGGATTAGTAAAGTAACAGCCGAGAAAGATAAAAGGTTTGAAACGTGAAATTTAAAAAGGACGTACGTAAGCCAGCGAAAAATAAACTCTTGTTTAAGTTCGAACTTTTTTTTCTCAATAGGGCCATTTATACGAGGAAAAATAAGACGCGTCTTAAATAAGACGCGAACTTTCCGTATAAACGGCACTTTTCGTCTAAAATAAGACGCGGCTTAGCTAAGACGCGTCTTATTAGATAAGACATGCTCGTATAAATGGTACAGTTCGCGTCTTATTTTTCCTCGTATAATTGGCCCTAATGTCTCCAATACAAAGTTTTGCGAGTTGTTTTACATGAGACTGATATTGCTTAACATTTTAAAATCGCGTTGTAAAATCAATATAAATACTAACTTCAAACTTCCCCACTATTCCATGTATCAGTAGAGAGATTAAGCATCGCGTTTTCGGCAAACAGCAAACGTGAATTTGTGCCACGTGACCAAGTTTTCCATTTACTTATCGTCTACTGTTTATTATATCTACACGAAAATCGGTAGGTTTACGCCGATTCTCTCCGTAACAATTGTTTTAAGCTGATTTTATCTGCTCATTTCTGATTTTGAACATTTCTGAACTTGAATCTCACGTTTGCCGTTTGCCGTTTGCCGTTTGCCGTAAACGCGATGCTTAATCTCTCTACTGATACATGGAATAGTGGGGAAGTTTGAGATCTTAATTTGTACAAGAAACCTTGAAATCAAGCAAACAAAAATATGGGCATCTAGACAGCTTTGCCATATACATTTCAGAGTTAAGAAAAAATTCTTATAGTACCAAGACTATCACACAAGTAGCCTCATTGTAAGGGCCCCATATTTGCACGTTTTCATCAAGCGATGCTGCTTTGATATTCACTTGGTGATCGACAGCAAAACTGAGGAACACGAGGGCCGAGCTCATGTGTATTCAGCTTGTTGATTGTTTCTTCCTTGGCAAAGCTTTGGCAGGAGCCTGGCTTTGAACAGTTATTTTTGAAGAAAAGAATTGGCTTCCCTCGCACTTATCTGTGGAGTAACTAAGAAACAGATGATTTTGATGAATAAAAATCATTTCATGAAGTTGAAGATTTTATCGCGAGCAGGTGCTGCATTTGAGAATTGCGCAAGTAAGCCGCGAAAGCTAAGGACTGGGGCGCAGAGGGAAGTCCCCCGACTCTCGCAGTTTCGAATTATCAAAATTCAAACTTGACTCCAATACTTAGGGCCAAAAAACAAAAGAAATGAATTATTTATCCCCGAATATCAATACGATTAAAACCCTCATTCTCGAAGCTTAAGCCAAATATGAATTTTAATAACTGGAAACTAGTCAGAGCTTGTTTAAAAAAGAAAGGAAAAAAAAAACTCTTGTGAAGACAAAACCACAGCAACAAACCAGTGAGGTTAGCTGGATATTAGAGATCTTTAGATTCTGAGACGAGGACGACTTTGAGTACGAGATTTTCCCAATACTAAGTAGTGCGCGTGCACGAACAACGACATTTTGGCGGGAAAATGTGGTAGCCGTCGTTTGTGTACTACGCGTTTTAGCGAGAGTGTCGTAATGGCGTAAACAAGTTATCAAATGTTAGAAATTTTATCATTTAGCGATCGGGGGAGGGCTTAAGCTCCTTCAACGGAGATAAGCGTGTCAACTTTTGAGGTGAAAAATAGTACAATGAAGCTTTCCGGGGTGTCTATTTTTAGAGAATAGGGGAGAAAACGTAAAATTAAATGTTGTCCTCGTAGTGGTCCTCGTCTTCGAATCTAAAGCTCTCTATATAGTAGACCTGGATCGGTAAAATCTTCAATACCAAAGGAAGCGGGAGAGAAAAAGTAAAGAAAGAAAACAAAAAAATCAGATAGTGAATTACGGCAAAATTCCGAAAATAAGCCCCGGGGCTTATATTTTTTATTTTTGGAGGGGCTTATTTTCGGAGGGCCTTATGTACGGAGGGAAATTTGCGTCTCAAAATCGATTGGGCTAGCCTCAAAGTTGGAAGTAAATTTGCCATTTTTGCTTTGTTTTACTTTGTATTCGAGGGCAAATTCCAAGTACAAGCCCCCCGGGGGGCTTATATTCGGAGGAGCGATTTAACGGAGGGTTTTTTGCGTTACGATTTTGGGTGGCTTATTTTTGGAGGGGTTTATACATGGAGGAGCTTATTTTCGGAATTTTACGGTATATCATAACGATAATTTGGTTTGCAACACAAACCTTCAACGAGTTCTAAAAAAGAAAAATGAATACAAAGACAAGATGAACGTTACATATGTGAGATTTGAATCGTAAAAACGATAGGCTAGTAAAAAAGATCATTTTACGATTTGGCATCAGAGCTTGTTCCAGGCTATCAAAAAGGGGTAAGCAGTGTTTTCTAATCTATGTACTATGGACAATTGAGCTCGAGCCTAGTATGGAATATATTTAAGGTAACGTTGTATTAGGATCAAACGTTTTCACCAGAAATGATTTTGGTGATTTGGTTGAAACACAGCCGTGAGCGGTAGATCTTCGTCTGCGTCAGCGACAAGAGATCTGGGGACGAGACTAAACGTGGCAAGCAAAGCGCGAAAGTCCACGCTTGTTACCATGACAACGGCTTTAGCTGGCTGAAAAGGTTCATCATTTATTAACCAACTAGTCTCCATTTAGGAATTATAATAAAAAGTCACTCGTCGATCGAGAACGGAGCGCTACCGACGGTAGGAGACTTTCTCCCAACCAAAAACGCAAGTAAGGCATCTATGGATAGCAGTTTTTAATTTGTACAAAAACTAAAAGAGCTACCACATGGAAATATAGATTTCTATCTACCTGTACAATTATTTAACTCCCTAATATATACTCCAGACAAAATGGAGCTTGTTAGGCGACGCGAATGAGCCTTATACAGTGATATCAAAGGTTTTTTTAATTTTTCAAAATTCTTTTACCTTTATGGGAAATAAAATGTTTCTTCTCAGTTCCTGCAGTAGACCGCTGGTCCTCTTGCGCCCTCTCGAGTGACTCTTGGTAATGCTCTGATCCTTCTTGATGCTTTTCTCTGAAATCGTAGTAATGTTCCTGGAATTTCTCGTGAGCGACGTGCTGATTTTCATGGTGCTTTTCGTGCACCTTCTGTATGTGATCGATATTGTTTCGGATATCTTCGCCATAATGATCGTAGAACTCGTGGAAATATTCGTAGGGCATATAGCCCCACTGAGGGGCTGAACGCACGATGACAACGATCGTGCAAGCCAGTGTTGGAATAATAATCCAGTAGTTCATGCTCTATCTGATGGCTGGATTATCATCTAAAGGAAATTAAACCTTACTTGTTTTAGCTTTATTCTGGTGGATGTTACTTAAAGTTGTAACTGGGATTGGGGAACTTGCACGGGGAACAGGAAAATGAAAAATGAGAACAAAACCTAACTTGCACACTAGCCGCCTATCAGTAACACCATTTCCAATTCTCAATTTTTCATTTTCCCGTTCCCCGTGCTTGTTCCCCGCTCCTCGTTCCCCTTTCCTCGTTTCCCGTTTTAGTGACAACCTGTTGGTTCCACACAATTATATAGATATGCTTAATTGTATTCTGTTTATGTGACTTTATTTTATAAGATTGCCAATTTATGTTGTGGTACTGCACAGCGGCGTGAAGCCATTGGATTACTGTGGCACGTATCAAGTCCGTTCGTCCATATCACAGATAGACCACAGTACTGAGGTCTTCGCCCCCCCCCCCCCCCCACGGGGGGGAGGTACTTCCTTATAATTGGCTAATGGCGATGTGCCGCGGGATGGGGTCTCATTTTCACAACTGGATTGACTTTAATGAGGTTGCATTTTCCATAGAGTTACCAGAATGGGGTCGCAAATTTTCTGATTTTTGGAGTATGACAGTTCTTCATATTTACGGTTAGCAAACGTATCAGAATGTTTGTACTGTAGGTGAAAAGTAAAGTGTCCTTTATTCAATTTAAAAAATGGATTAATCCATTTTAGGATGACCTATTTAAAGGAATGATAAGATAGATACATAAATGGAAAGTTACTAAGTTACGAATCGCGAAAAATTACAGTTAGCCCAAAAGCGATAAAGATGGGGTCTATCGTTGGCCACAGAACAGACTATTAATAATGGGGTAGGAGCTCTGAGAGGCCAGCGGCACATACCCAGCAAAAATTAACCCAAGAAAACCCCGGACGTCAACTCCCTAATCTTTAGTTTTAACAGCAGTGTGGATTCTTTTGCGTCTCTTTTGAATTGATAAGAAAGGATCAAGAAGACAATAATCCTCATGTGCGGTTCAGACGCCAAACGTCCGTGACAACATACCTTATACATCCGTAAGATTGAGAAAATAAAAGCCTCAGCGTCTGGATCAAAAAAGCTATTTTGATTCGCAATGATGCAATACTTTGATTCAGACATGGGCCATTTCATGCGCCGAACAACATTTATGAAATGTGTCCCTTTGGTTTGGCGTCAGAATTAGCGGGGGGCAGTTTCGATACTTTGGTTCATTATGCGGGCCTAAACTAATATTCGAATTAATTTATGTCGCCTCTTAAAAAGTTCGGCGTTTGAACATGGGCTTAGTCCGTAGAAATAACGCAAAATATCAAGGACGGTACCATTTAACCTTTCTTGATAATTTATTGATTGTTCAGAACTTGACTAGGTGTTGGGGATTCTTAATGGGAACTCCGTTCGTGCAATCTGTTTTCAAGACATGTGGTCAGCTCAAATAGTAACCACGAGTCTCTTTAATCATTATTTGTTATCTCTAACTGACTTAAGGAAAAAAATGAGGATGGATTTTGCTTCCTTTCTTCTTGTCATATTTATTTGTAAGATGGTGTTTAGCTCTAATCAATCTCGAAATGAAAGACTATGTAGACACGATCTTCACATCCAGGCAGTAAGGTATTCAAACCATATGAATCATTAGGAAATATTTATGAATCCTAGCTAGCCTATTGCATTTTTGTCCAACCTTTCATAGCTTTCTCAGTAATGAACAATCATAACAACAATGCACGTAGTTTCAATTCGATTCACTCGTCCACTTCGAGAGCCAATATTTCCCAATCTGTGATTAGTTACAATAAGTATTAATATAGTATATTCACTTTTAGTAAATAATACTGAGAAAGCTCGTTCATAAAAGATATGTTTGTGGTGTAGCTTTTTCGTTTGTTATTTTTGTTTATCATGGTGTTTTTCGGGCATAAGATAGACAAAACTCACAAATTCAACTTTAACAGGTAAATCAACGTTGCGTTTTCAGGACCACCTGTTTTACTGTCCAAAAATTTTTCGATCTTCCTCGGTAGACGTTTTTGTTGAAAGAATTAATTTGTCATGACTTGGCTGTCCTTATTACAAACAGAAATTAAACTTTACTTACCTTCAGAGGGTTTAATGGTGACAATCTTGTGATGTTTCAAGCAATCAATTTGCTTGGAGACCAAGTTGCTAGGATAACGTCATCCCATGTCACTTCATCAGAAGTGACAGATCGAATTTTGAACGATATATTCCTTACACAACTTAACAAACAAAACCAGATATCGAGGGGCTAGATGGGTATTTATTTGCACTCGCACCAGTATTGACAACAGACGCTGGAGCTCACGCTGGATACACAAGTTTGATCGCACACTTATCCTGGGGGTTACTTCGGAAATTCTTGGTGGGAGGTGTGTTGCTCGGTTCTCGGAATCCTGACCCAATTTCAGAACCAAAAAATGTCATTTTTTACACTCGTTTTCAGACTTGGCCTCCAAAATCCATATCCCTTTTCAGACCTGTCCTCTATTAAATATGTCATCATCACTTAGATTAGAACAGCAACAAAAAAGATTTCTTAAAATCCATTTCCAATTCGCATATTTCTCTTTCTTTCTTACGCATTTGGAATTGAAACGATACATACGTTCATAAATTCCTGTAGTTCCCTCGAAAACCATACCCGATTCTAGACCAAAATGGACAAAGTCTATACCCGTTTCAGTTCAGACTAAAACGGCACAAAAACCCTACCCTTTGGGGAGGTACTGATGCCTACATGACTTACATAAGGAAGTACCACTCCAGCACCTATCATGGCCCGGCCTTAAGTAAAAATTTGATTGTTGAGCTCCGCTTATTACCATCAGCTCTCCGAAAAATATAAAGCGACCTTTTAACTCCATCGAAAAGCACACATCAAAGTGTCAGGATGCAATTGCCTATGGAGCACTTGCATGAGTTGAAGGGGAAATATTTTAAAAGATCTTTTTTGCATGTGCATCACGTCAAATTTTATATGAGCACAGTCGAATCCAAACGATCAAGAGAGATCTACTGTAATTCAGACAGATAGTTAAACTTATCGCCTTGCAGTTCCCCTTTCCAAGTAAACTTAACATTTTTTTAGTTTCAGGTCGTATTTGTGCAAGGACGGCAAAGATATTTACAAAAAATGCGTTTTTGGCTTTACCTTTGCCGTCGCCTTCCTACAGAGGCTCTGTTTATATGGATAGTGCCGGGAAAGAGGGTCACCCAGCCAGCTGAGTCAACTTGAGCCCTGCGTTTATATGGGAATAGTGTCGACTCCTTTACCCGAGCCAACAGAAATAGCGCATGCGCTGATTGTCTCGCCCTGCCAGAGTTGACAAGGCAGGAGGGAAAAACTGTTTATATCGTGAAAAGTTGGCTGGGCTAGGAGGGTGACCGGCGGCCTACTATCGTAAGGGTGATGCCCAGGGTACAAGGGGCAGGCAAGTGACTCTTCTACCCGGAAGAGGTTTTCTCCAAGTAAACGGGGCTAGGGTTGTATCTATCGACACAAGCTCCGACTCCCACCTCCAAGATGGTGATCTTAAGGGAAAATAGGGAATCGCATTCTACCCCTCTCTAACGAGGACTACAACATTTCCATACATGAATTTCATTCCTCTGAAAATAAATTTATTGAAATGTTTTCTGTATTGAAACAACGTAACAACTTAGAAAAAAGACAAATATTTACAAGATTTAAATGAAATTTTCACGATGTAACCGTACCTGCGTTACCGAACTGGCGTTAGGCGTTTTCTCTTGCTATAGAATTTACACTGACGAACGCATTGTTCACGAATCGACAAAGGAACATCATCTAATGTTGTAGGATTCAAAAGCCACTTAGGTGTTCGCAATCTATCCAAAACGTCAAGTTTATAATGCTTCCATTTTTCTCCTGTTACAAAGCTATGAAAGACCTCGTTTGTTGAAGGGAATTCTCTATCGCGCTGTAGTCTCATCTCCTCTTCGCCTTTTCCTTGATCATGCTTAATCATGACGGTTCTTGGTACCATAACGATCTCAACCTAAAGGCAATAACTCATTTCAAATTTCGGAATAGTTTCATAAACGTTTTGAAAGCTGTTCGGTACACTGCACCGGAGAAAACAAAGAAATACTTCTCTGTTAAGTTTTTGGTGTGTCTTTTCTGCAAGTAGCTAAGATTCAATGGCTAATAACAGTCAGTCAAAAAGGCGTGGACTATTCACAGAACATAGTATACGGTTAACTCAGAGCTGAAATAAATGGTGTTTTAATATGGCCTAAAATAACTTTCAATTGGAAAAAATGCTACCTTTTCTATGATACCTACAAATGCTGAGACTTTCACTCTTCTTAGATAACCACCATAGGCCCATCTCACTCAAACTTTCACTTAATCTAACTCTGGGACGACGTACAAGAACCACTGGTGACCTCCCCTAGTGTCTCTGTCATGGGTTTTGGGAATGGTAGGGAGGGGAGGGCACCCCGCATTGGACCTACAAACACAGATCGTCTCCATCCCCACTGAGTAGATCCGTGAAGAGTAGAGCTAGTAAATCATTTGTTTCCTATCATTATTGTCAGCATCACCTCTTTTCACAATTATGCCCTCCTCTCTTTATTGCGGAAAACCGCGGGACAGCGAGTTAGTGATTTTAAAAGCGAAAATCCCTTATATTTGCTGTAGATTTAGCCGCTGTCTATAATTGCGACGTGTCCAATTGTGCAGAATGTTATGATTGTTTTTATTTATAGATTTAGCCAAGCCTAAAGGCGGAGCTCTTTTTATATAAACCATTCAAGAGAATCCATAACTGTATTATAGTTATAAATACGAAGAAAAAAATATTTTATTTTGAATAGAAAATCACCAACTTAAGAACCAAATGCCGAGCAATACGAGGCCAGTTTTTTTGTTCCAAATGAATAATGCAAATAGATTTTTATTCTGTTCATCTTCTGTGTTAAAGGTCACAGGAGGTGTCAAATGTGTTATCAGCTTCATGACCAAAACGCCATTCTAACCACATTTCGATTTAATGAACACACATTTCAATCTATTTTTAAGCAAGGTAGAGTCATTACTTATCAAACACCTCCCATATAGTTACCTAAAGTACAATTTTCCTAGCCTGCGTGGAAGGCGTTTGAAGCCGTGGAAGGAGAAGATTAGCCTCCAACGCAGACTTTCTAAGGAATTCGTCACGTTCTCCTGCCCTACCAGGAACGCATGACAAAGCCCTAAGTAAGTCTGCGTAGGAAGCAAGAGGAAGGTGAATGTTGCGTGCGTGAACGGCTACAATGTTCCTACCTTTTTAACTGAAATGATGCTCATTTTAGTTAAATCCTCTCCAACACCAAAATAGTCTCCTTCACCCAGGCGAGCTATCACTAAAAAGTACTTTTTGACTTGATCATGGGTCTTCACATTGAACAGGGGGTCGATTTTGTTGTCTGCTCCCACGGGGGGGAGAATCAGTCTCTTTTTGCCCACAGCAGGTTCCCTCCTGACCAGAACCATCTCTCGCACAACATTGCATTGACCTGACCTTATGAAGAAAACGAACTCGCCGGGGGTACGCGTGTCTCGAAGAATCACCTGGTTTGGACAAGAAGAAGTAAAGGAAGTATTTTCGATGCTGCTAATTTTCATTCATTACAAGCTTTAAACAAAAATTGTAAAACAGACGTTTTATTGATAAATGAAAGCGTTTTAAATGTCCAAAATTGCATCCCAGCCGCCGGCAATGTGCTGTCCACAGCTCTGTGAGTATTTTTATTCACACTGTATTCAGTCTTGTGCGCTGAAACAAACGGTGGCCTTGGTCGAAAAGCGCCCGCATAAGCACTTGTGGGACTGTCTGGGGATGCACAGGGAACTCACAACAGTATAAAAATATATTTGCTAAACAGAGGAGTGAACAAAGAGGGAAAGAGTTTGAAGTAACCTGATGTTTTGAGCTGTTTCTTCACTGATTTCTAGCAAACAAAAAACGCAAATCTCCAATTGCTACTTGACACGGCTCTAAAACAATTCCCTGTTAGAGCCGGCATTCTATCACTTCGTTTAAAAACCAAAAAGAACAACAAAAAAATCCAAGGAATTATGCTTGGGTCAAGCCGGCAAAATACCACAATTAATTTAGAAGAAACAGAAATCAAGCATCAGAAAGCTCAGTGAAATATCCGAGCTCCAGATGAGATTCGAACTCACGACCCTCCGAAATCTAAATCGGATGCTGTCTCTCTATGAGCTACTGGGTGTAATTCAAAGTTCTTCCTTCCCCCCACCCCCACCCCCTAAACAATCCCATAAATGTTTTGATTCCAGCCTATCACTCTTTTCCTGAGTAAACTATAGACATTCCAAGATTTCATTTCCCGATCGTGTGAATCAAAAGAAGATGATAGGTGTGAGTGACAACGGTAACTTTTTCAAACGGTTTCTTCACAACTTTGGCCTTTTCAGCAGGGGTCGTAGATCTTATTCTACTGACTTAAAATATGTCATCACAAAAAACCTTCTAAGGATATGAATATATAATATGTAGATTTAGCCGAGACTAAAGGCGAAGCTCCCGTTAATGAAAAAACATTGCAATAGAGAAGTCCAATTAGAGTTGAGCCTAAGATCGCTTGTCAGCGGTAAACTTAAAAAAATCACGTAACCTTGATGGGTAGACAACTGAGCCCACGATACGGTATACTGTAATACTGGTAAGCGGAAGCCCTCTTTTGACAGCTGTCAATTGACCACAACAAAGATAGATGTGCAGAATCAGGTTGCAGACTCCCACACTAGCTAGAAAGTGTAACATTTCACATTGGTTTGCCTGTGGTGCGGACTGACTGGCGGGTGGGTGGGCGTACAGTCACGTCACTACCAAAATTTTTTTGATGGTTAGGTAACCAAATTTTCTAAGTTATGGGGCTCCTCTATAAAGAATCGCTTTAAAAGTAGACTATGAGTAGCAACGTTCGATATAATTTTGCTCTAAAGTTCAACGCAAAAAAGCAGTCTTTTTCAAGTAAGTACAATATGATCTTCGGCCATGTCGAAGTTTTTCTTAATTATTAAAATGACCTCAAAACAAATGCCTGATATATTTTAGAGTTACAGGATACCTAAAAACGATGATAGGACCTCGTGGATGCGGTAGTGTTTGTAATTTGGTAATTACATGTATAAGCACGTCTCGCGTATAACGTATGAGAAATCGCTACCGCCTTGCTCACTTTAGTAAAAAAATAGAAAATTCGTCGGCCAATATATTAGCTTCGGAATATCCGATAAAAAAAAATACTAAACTCTTTAAAGTTTACTTTTCACTTAAAGATATCTCCAGTGGTACTGGTTCTTTAAATAAGGCGAGACTAAAATATGAAATCTACTTAATGCTTAATACTGGCCCAATAGCTGTGTGATTCTGGACGGATCTGTCTTGGTACAGAATTTACTGGTCTGGTATTTCCCGCTTTCGATCTCACTCTGCCATACACCACGACTATTTAATTTGCAATAACCAAAATGTCTTCCCAACGAGCCAAAAACTGCGTAGGTCAGACTGTCATTTCCCGATATTTGCAGAGAAAACTCAGCACGAAAACAGCTGAAAAATTACGCCACCGCGAAAGAATCTTTTTGGCATGTCACAGTGTATATCAAAAGGTCCGCAAACTTCATATTTTAGTTGAATTTTAAACAGATCGGGGATTATTTTATGACTTTACGATAATTGGGAAAAAAGTCAGCTATAAAGCATTTTTCTGAAATATCCTAAACATACTGAAACTTACACCTTTTTTAATAACTGAACTGAAATTCAAGAATGGGGGGAAGTTTTCAACGAATTTAATTCTCGTTTGGTCTCCCGTTTACTTATACATTTTATTAAAATATATTCATTTCCTCTGTCTATTTCTTGTCTAACTACTCCCTAATATGTAAATTTTTCCGTAATTTTTTTCGAACTATTTTTATTCAAACTTAGATCCTGCGATATTTTCATTGTTTCTGTAAAATGTGATTGTCACATTTACCTAAACCCACTACTTCATATTAACTTCATTGACGTTTGTACTGAATTGTGACAATTTTTGAGACAAAACGTCATTCCAAGTCAATATTGGGCGTGTGGTTGTGTTTGACCATCTGAAGACGAGTCAGAACATGTGGGGATCGCCATTATTTGACGAATTCATTACATTTTTATTTAAAAAGATCAAATTAGGATGATTAACTTGCGTCTCCAGTTTAAAACACCATCTTTCGGTCCTTTTAAGATTTTTTTTGTTTTTCATAAATCATTCCCTCTTGCAAAAAAAGCAAACTCCAGTATGCCTTGTTTGTATTTCACCTGTCTATCAAAGCACACAATGACTCATTGTATGATTTGTCATCTCAGTGGAAGTTAGTTTTTCTTCAGTATTTTTAAGCCATTAACCACTCGTTTTCTACTCGGTTTTCTTTTTCGCTTCGCTACATTTGACACTCAAGCGTAAAAAGACAATATGATTCGCCTTTGAGAAATAAGAAGTTAAACTCAACCATCGAAAAGTGTTCAGTTAATTTCACCACGGAAGTGAAAAACAACAAACATTGCCACCGTCAATTATTCTCACAGAGAAAATCAACTTTTAGAGAACGCGCACGTGTATAGACTGTGTCTCCGTGGCGTGTTTGTAACAACGAGCGGCATTAATGGCCAACGTAACAGCGGCAGAGGATTTTTGCGCAAAGCCAACGTCTACATCTTTTGTCGCCCAGGCGTGTTTTCTCGTCTTCATAACCGTCACAACCTTACTGGGAAATCTCTCGGTTTGCTTGACTGTCTTGCTTAATAGTAATCTTCACACGTTTACCAGCTATCTCGTCGCCTCATTGGCTTGCTCGGATCTTTTGGTTGCTACTTTGTCGCTGCCATTTCGCATTAGTCAGACACTTCATAATACCAGATGGTGCCTAAGTGAAGAAGCGTGTGCGTTCTGGGTATGGGCTGATTTATTCTGCTGCTGTGCGTCCATCGGCAATTTAGCTTTGATAAGCGTCGACCGCTTTTTGGCCACGAAATACCCCCTCAGATATCACTTGATTGTTACCCGTAAAACGTCCTGGCTGATGCTCTCATCGGTTTGGATTTACTCATTCATCGTAGCCTCGTCTGGCTTGACAAACTGGACTGATCCATCTGGGGCTCTTGTTGAGACTAATCACGGCTGTTACAAGCCAGATCGTTATTTCTACACTTTTGCTGCCATTGTGGGTTTCTTTCTCCCACTTTCGATCATTGTATGTGCATACTGCTATATTTTTAAAATCACCTTGGACCATGTTCGTGCCATTTCGAAAATTACTATGATTGTTCTACCACGTATATCGCAAAGCAAAGAGAACAACCAAACATTGTTTAAACAGCAGCTCAAAGCCACCAAGACTTTAGCGATCGTGGTGGGCGCTTTTGTTATCTGCTGGATGCCGACCTTTGTCATTATTTTGATTCAATCTTGGTGTCAAAGCTGCCTGAATAGTCAACAAAATCCTAAATTAAGGGGCTTGTTTTCTTTCATCAACGTTGCGTTTGTCTATACGCTACCAAACATTAACTCGGCCATCAATCCTTTTATTTACGTCGTTTTCAGCAAGGATTTGAGGCAGGCTTTTATCAAGACTTTTAAAGGTATTTATCAAGAAATATGTGACATAAGATCAGCGAGAACGAACCCGGAAATAACCAGCCTCACGTGATATCATTCCTTCAGCTGATAATCTGATAATCATCTGTCCAATCATAGAGGGTCTCAATGGGGTGGTGGCTTTTACGGTTATCGGCTAAAATTTTGGCTCTTTTACGGCTATCGGTCAATTTTTTTCAGTTACGGTTAACGAAAAAGTTAAAAATTAACTTCTTTTGTTTCAAAAAGTTAAATATTAATTAACCCGTATTTTTTTTGTACCTTTAAATCAAAATAAAGGTCTTCGGATCATCTCGGGATGAAAAAAGCTATTCTTTTGAAAAATGTCAACATTTGATAGATCATACCTTTTATAAAGTATTCCACTTCTAATATTATTTTACACATAGAAATGTCAATAGTAAATTAAAAATAATCTTTGTGAAAAAGCAAAAGCAGACACACAAACGCCCAACTCAAGGCCGGGGCGCGACATTCATTATAATAGAAATGGCCGTTTTCACACTAGAGAAGGATTATTCGTGTGAGACGGGTTGTCCGTTTGATGATTCGCGTCAGATAGGTAATACGTCTTAATTTGAAAATGGAATGGAATGAAAATGGAATTTTGAATGAACAATCCACCTGACTTTTGAAGACGGGATTATCCGTTCCATATAGCCTGTGTACAGCCGCCCCTTCCCCTCAGAAAAAATCGGAGAAGGGGTGTCTGTGGGGGAGGGGGCGACTGTACACAGGGTAGTCTCAGACGGATGATCCATTTCTAGCTCTAGTGTGAAAACGGTCAATAACAAAATTCCCGTGTCCAGTGTTTTTAATGATAGTGAAGGACTGTACGGAACGACTGTCTGCTGTTGCCTTGTCCGTAGACCTCATTATTCCGCGCGGCTTCTCAGTGCGTTTCGGGTCACGTGGTCCGAGCGAGTTCTTCACCGAAATGCCTCGACCGAGATTGCGTGGGAAGACGCCGTACAGGGACTTAAGGCATAATGTCTACCGTAGCGTCAGAAAAAAACAAGGAAATGTTGTTTATCGGCAACGTGTTTTACAAACATTGACATCTCTGCGTGTTATTTCACTAGTGTTTCGAGGGCACAACCTCCAGAAAACTGCAATTATTAATCCCCAGCAAGAAGCCACACTTTCGCTATGGAAAAAATTAGTTCCCCGAGAGAGCTCCGGAAAGGGAGCCTAGGTCTTGGTTAACATGTAAAAGGCGCTTCGCCTAACGTGCGTACGGAGTCACACTAGCCGGCAAATAAAAAACGCAACCATAAGTGAGTTTAGCACCTTCCTTAAAAGTAACAAATCTAGGTAACAATTTCTTTTACGGTTAACTCTTTTTTACCCTATTTACGGCTAACGGTTAAAATTTTTCAATTTTTACGGCTATCAACTAAATTTTTGGCCGTTTTACGCCTATCGGTTAACCCCATTGAGACCCTCATCATAGTACGGCTGCCGAACGCGGGAACCAATCAAAATCTTCGCATTTTGGGTGGTCGCCTACGGAAGGTTCAACTGTAAGAAACTGGCAAATTAATTTTTTTTTTAATTTGTTTACTTCTTAGAAAAAGTTTAATTTCAGTTGGCTTGTCAACAGTTATAGTTTGGAGTTATGACAGACCGTCCCGAAATCCTGGGACAGTTGGTACTTAACAAGAAAGGAGGAATGTTTTATAGTGGAAAGTGCAATTGTCCAGCTAGTTTACAGGTACTCCGATCAAATAATTCTGAAACAAATGATGGAAATCAAGAGATCATAATAATATGGCTCTTGTGCAAACAGAACATAACAGGATTAAAAAACCCCAACTGGCGGGAGGGACCAGTCGGTTATTTATATACAAGCGTGACCAAGGATTTGGGTCGGGATGACCGAGAACAAATCCAGCAAGTCCCCAGAGCGGGACTCAAACCCCGGGACCCGCCGGATTGCCAGTCCGATGCAGTGACCACTCGGCTACACTGCCTCCAATAAAAACCCTATTAACTCGCGTTTTAAAAAAATGTTAGCCGGCAAACTCAGGAAATAGAAAAGTCATCGTCAAGCTACATCAACTATCATCTTCATTCTCTGTATTACGAACTATGTAGCTCAGTAAGCCTTCACGGCAAGGTTAAAACCACTTTACACAGCACAAAAAATTAATTCAAAATGGTCTTCACAGAAATCTATCACTTTAGATTTTTATCCACAGGCTCAAAAATTGTAAGAACCACGTTGTATGATGTAATAAACCATGACGCAATAGATAAGGACGGATCCAGAAATTTTGTTAGGGCGGGCCGGCCGGGTCCACTTGTGAACACCGCAAACAGGATTTGCTGGGTTCGACCTATTCGGCCTATTTTTCTTTTTCTTTTCTTTCCTTACTAACTTCTTTTATAATTATGTTATTTTTGTTTTGTTTTTATACGGCATATTTTATATTTATATATTTTCTTTTCCCTGTTGCCTTCTTCCCCTTTCTTCCTATTTCTTGCTGTTAGCCTCAAGTGCTACGCGAGGTTCGGCGATTTACATATTTCTAGCCTAAGAAATGATCCGAGGGGTACGGGCCTCATCAAACCCTACGCAACTCTAACTAAAGAATTAGAACCGAATGCACGTTGTTGGTTCTGCACTTACCGTGTTTTCAGGGTATTCCACTAGCTTTGCTCTGGTATTGACTTTCCGTAACTCGGCATTTGAGTAGGTACTGAACTGTGGAAGTGTCTCTAAAAATGATATCCTTGTTTCCCATTCTTGCTGATGTCCTTTTTTCAAAACCTGCCATGCACAAATGCAATTAAAAACTGAACACCCGACTCAAAAAAATGATAATAAGGAATGTCACATTACATATCACTAACTGAAATTTTAGGACAGATGGTCTGTACTTCTGGTCTGCTAGAAACGGTACCCCTAAAGCAAATAAGTATGTGGCGATCGGATTCCAGATCGAACTGGTGTTGCAAAGGAGGATACCGCGAAGAACGAAAACACGGTGCGAGGAGGATTAAAAAGTTCAACCTACGAAACAGATGTCAAGAAAATAGCCTCTGCTTGTTCAGTTAGTTTAGACTAAGAGAAGTCTCTTTTTTTTCTTAGTCTATCGAGCGAAACACTCCGCTACGAGTACGAGATTTTCTCAATACTACGCCTAGTGCTCGCGCGAGAGCCAGCGTCATTTGGGCGGGAAAAATTGGTAGCCGTCGTCATTCTGCTACTAGTTTTAGCGCGAATGTCGTGGTGGCGAAAACAAGTTATCAAATGTTAGAAGTTTTATCATTTTGCGATCGGGAAAGCATGCAACCTCCTTCACTAAAGATAACACAGCTAACTTTTCTTGTGAAATATGGTAAAATGGAGCTTTCCGGGAAGTCCATATTTTGAGAATACGCGTAAAAACTTCAAGTCAAATCTCCTACTCGTAGTCGTCCTGGTCCTCAAATCTAAAGGGTCTCTATTTCAAGTCAGTAACACCTATTCTGACTCCTAGATGCTACATACATTGACTATACCCGAAACAAATGCTCACCATATCAAAATCCGGTTTGTCCACTGTCAAGAACTCTGCATCGCCTTTGCAAATAATAGTGGCCGCTCTCTTGATGTCGTGAAGAAGTGCCAGTTCACCAAACGAATCTCCAGCGAACATCTCCCCAACGATCTGTTGAGTAAAGTAAGCTAAATTTTCTCCTCGCAGTTTAAGGGAACAGTGTCAAAGAGATTTAGCACTACTTGAAACAAAGAAATCGTCCATACCTGAGTAAAAATCGAGTAATTCATGTACTAGTTACCTGTTAGCCAACTGCTACTTAAAGGGACACAGTCAGCTGTGGGAGCGCGCTGGCCTAGACACTACTTTTGCCAGTTTGAAAAGCGTTTATCTCAACCCGAAATCAAATATACGCGTGCGATACATCTAGAAATCTGCTTCAATCCTACCTAGTGTTTCATTCGATCCTCGATTTCTTACTGAAAATCTCTTTCGAATTCGGAAGTATTCGTCGATGTTTGCCTTCCCTGGAAAAATCCATCGGTTAATTCTCAATGGTATGTCAAAAATGAGTGCTCTGATGCCGTTGGCTTCGGGCCTATAATCACGATTTCGGCTTGTAACTAGTTCAACTCTACAAGGTTTGTTTAGAGTATTCTGGAAACGCTTTTGTTTCACGCGAGTCTTGCGACATGCAAATCAGCTAAGAAATGGCATTCAATGAACATGTGCATCAGCTTACTGTGTCCCTTTAATCAGATAGCCTTTTGATTTGATGTCTGGACTGAATTTTAAGCTGTGGATTCCGGATTTCAGGCAATGAACTCCGGATTGATTGTCAGTGGAACCTGGATTCCGGATTGCAATCGCTAGCGGGATTCCTGATTCTTTCCGCTAAATTTCGGATTACAAAGCCCAGGATTTCCTATTGCTGAAGAATCCGTATTGCCTTAAATTATCCGGGGGGAATCTGGGCCGACTGCCTGCTTCAATTTTGAAGAACGAATTTTTGTCTTTCCCTTTGCTTTAAGGACCCTCTATAACTCAACGATTCTGCCTGGTTTATAGCAAATGAAAGTTTATAGCAAATGAAAGTCTTACTGATTGCAGTTATCCGGTTTTTCGGAGCTCGTGGGAGATGACATTGCTTCGAATTATCGAGGGAAAAAATTCCTTTAAGTCGGGAAGTCATGGAATGCAAAAATTTGTGTTTTTCAACTGAGAAGATAAAGTTAATTTAAGATTGAAACTTGCAATCTGACGAAGAGATTGCGCTTGAACGTCAGCTTGAAGCTAACGTTCATTGCAAGCCTTTTGTCAAAACCAGTAGGCATTGGTATGAGGAGAGCAACATAAACTGCCAGTTGTTTGAATGTAGATGGGCCCATTTGAGGGGGGTGGGGAAGGGGGGTGAAGGGGGTGTTATAAGCAGCAGCAGCAGTTTGTGGTGTCTTTATCAATAACCTGTATCTTTATTAATAACCTGTTTGTTGGTGATTCCTGTTACTTTATCTTTCTCTTCCACTTGCACTAACACGATTCCGCCCACAATAAAATACATCGAACTTCCAGGATGACCTATGTTCAAGATTGAGACAGTTTTAATTCAAACTATTTTTTTGGTTTATCACAACAAATTGCGGTCTGCCATAGGACCATAAGTCGCCCTAGACCACTTGAATCAATCAGTTAATTAATCAATTAATTGGTTCAGGGACTATCAAAATGCAGTGGACATTTTATCGTACGTCCTACGCTTTCTACGCCGGATAATCGATTCATCCGATGGCGTTTCGCCTAGACTTACGACGATTCGACCGATGATATATTACACTCACATCAGGGTAAACATACTTTTGAGACATGCTATTTTAGGTCGTCTTAAGTCTGGGCGAACTGCCGTTGGGCGAATTTATCATCGGGCGAAACGACCTGATACCGTCCTGCCTTTATACTACGCATTTTATGATACCTTGCTGAACTATCACTCTTCCATCCCCAAAATGCTGATAGTACACGACTGTGGCCAGCTCTCTTTTGATGTGTGCAGTGTATCGACTGAAGCATTGTAGTTTATCTACCACATTGTAAATTATCTACAGAGAAGAGTTTGTTACCAGTCAGAATTATGCTGAAACCAGTAATAACATGTAGGCATACGATATGGTCATAATAACCAACAGATACTCGTTATCCTAACGGTTATATAGTACAGTGATGAAACACGCGAGAAAATCAAATTTTCCAGCTCTTTCGGGATCCGCCCGCGTGACTGTCGCCTTTCTTGTAGGGGGGAAATTTCACGCGCACGCGCTTGGGTAATTCGCTTGCTGTGGTATCTTTGAGGAAATCAAGATGGTAATTGTACGTACCGGCAACTGCTCTTTTGGAAAAACCAAGTAAAGAATATCTATAATCGTCACTTAATATGGGGACACTTGCTATTAGTTTAAAGGAGCCTTGTCAAGAAAATTATCAAAATTCAAACAGTCCCATGACTCCGGTATTCTCTGTTTCCCGCGCGGATAAGTGCCATCTGGAAGCTATGCCTAGCTTAAAAATGCTCATACCTAGCAATACAAGTATTGCAGAACCACGGGAAGCTAAAACAGCATTAGGAATAAAAGGAAAAGATTCCAAGAGAGAAATAATCGAGGAAAAAAGGTAAAGACTAAAAGAAAAAAGGGAAGATAGAAAAAGAGACAACAAACAAAAAAAAATGGTTCTTAATTGCTGGGTTCGAGCCCTAATCTAAAAAAGTCGATATATATTTCATCGTTATGAATTATCAGTCTGTAATGTATAAAAATATATCTAAAATATCACTGCGTGACTTATATCCTATCGTCAACGCGTTTGGACGAGTGGATAAAGTTCCTCCCTGCCAAATACGTCGATTTTCTTTCCTGTCTTTACCCCCGAAAAAACTCTTGACATCACTCTAATTTTGCAGGTTTTTTAAAGGAAAGCCGACCTTGAGCTGAAATCATACCTTCATTTCCTCAGGCCTTCTCTGCCAGGGATTCTTCGCAAGTATAAGTTTGGCTCTCTTTGACAGGGCGCCATACGAGTTAACCGCCTGGGACTTAAATGCTGGAGAAAAAAACAGAGCGCATTCATAATGTGCAGTTGTCGCAGTTACAGTTGTTAGAGGGTGCCAGTGGGGTTAGGTGTTAACTGATAATTGGCCAAAAAATTATTACTGAATACGATCGTTGATGTTAATGAAAGCAACAAAGTTTTGCAAACAGAACTGCTATTTTCTGACTTTTTTCTGTCTCGCTGATGACCCGGTGCACATTAACTGATATTATCATTCGATGCAAATGTTTCTTCCTTTTCATTGGCCGAGAGCCCACCTAGTGACCCGCAAATAACTGCCTACACATAACGGTGTGCTCATGCGCAATGTCCTTCAACTGTTTTTGGCTGCAAATACTATTCTGCTCAAGCGTAAATGAAACCGCGCTTTTCTCCTTCTTGCGATCGCTCTTGCTTGGAAATGGCAGATCGCTTCGCTTCCCGAAGATATTCCTTAAAAAACAAAGTCGGTGATCGAATTATAAAACAACCATTGAACTCGGTTATCGCAAAATATCGGGATTTGTCAGTGTCTCGCAGATCAATTATTTGCCTCAGCCTTCGGCTTCGGCAAATAGTTGATCTACTCACTTCTGACAAATCACGATATTTTGCTCAACCACGTCCAATACTTGCTAACTATTATGTGCCAAAGGCACCAGAGCAGTACCCGGCAAACAGAAAGCGTCCGTCATAGAGCCGCTTGTAGACAACTCAACGAATAATTCGTGATTGTAATATTAACAAGATTTCTGTGTTCGGATAAGGAAATACTGTCGTCACGGACCCAAGAGGACGTTAAATTAAACATTACTACCAAAGAAAAAAGTTGTGACTCTTAGCATTGGATCTGGCCAAAAATAATTTCAGATGGCTCAAAGAAATCAGCTAGTGTTTAAACCGGTCTTTCTGAAACAGTTTCATTACTGAAACTTTTGGATATCTTTCTGACGCTTTTAAAATAGGCGAAAAAGGGACGTCTGCGAAAAAGGTAACACTGAGGGACGCGAACTAAGATGTCGACAAAGTCTGTATCGAGGTACAAAAAACTTCTGACAAAGCAGGTGGAAAACCTACTGGGGGTTTCTCACTTAATTCAACACAAAACATTTAGTGCTTTGAGCTACGCCCAAGACTTTGGAACTAGAGTGGAGGGATCGCTTAAAAGAAGTACGAGTTCGACGTTCACCGAAAAGTCGAATTGTCCCATGTAAAATACTTTCATGCCTTTGTTAGCACTCTCAACTCTGTCTCTCCCATCGGTGCAAACAATGACAAAAGAAGATGGAGTTGGGATGGGGGTGGACTGGATAGAGAACTTTCCACCTGTTTTATTGCCAACAAACTATAAGAAGCGAATCAACTCAAGATAAAGCGGTATCTTTACCACCAGCGTCACGGGACTATGTCATGCTATTTGCTATCTTTATAAAAAGCTAAAACTTTTTTTAATGGTCCAGTTTTGTTATTTAAGAATATTTTGGCAATGATATTGTTTCCCGTCGTCTGTTGCAATAGATTGCAAGGGTTGAAAATGGATCGAAAACTTAGGCCAACAAGGAGATACAGAACACATGCAGTAATGTAAACTAGATAAGTACGTAACTGATTCAGATAATGAAAGTGACAAAGAAGGTGACCTTGAAGTAGTTTAATGGCAGGACATGCATGACCAGTTCGGGAAGATCAGTACGAGATCATCACCAGTGCGTCTGGATCTATGAGCCTGGTGTCATATTCATGGTTATACGACTTGGATCTAATTTGTACTAACGGCAAAAATCGTTAACTAGGGGTCTTAATAGCTATCGATCGTTTATCCACTTTTGCTGCTTGGGTTAGGCAATTATGTTCTTTACCATATTTTCAGTTACTTATAAATTGTACCAGTGGCGGAGTTTATGTGAATTCACGTAAATTTATGCCATGATTTCAGTAGGGCCTACCCCCAAAAGTAATTGACTTGCTGAAGGAAAGAAAATTCGGGTTATGACAGAATAATATTTGCTGTAGACTGAGGGAAAGTTAATAGCTAACCAAAATTAGCCATTAACTGAGAATTCACTGCGGGCCAAAAAAATTGTAGCTAACTGAGAATTGGGTACCCCCATTAGCACCCTCTTATTAGAGTCATGACTGCATGTTTGGTTAAAGTTCTTTCATTAAATAGTCTTTTCACTTACAATTTTCCCTTGAAGCGATTATTGCAACTTTCCATCGCAATATTAATAACAGCACTGTGTAATCTTAATTAATCGTTGAAATAATAAAATGCTACTTGTTTGTAGTTGTCCTTTTAGTGCTTGAAGAACACCACACCTGTACAAAGTTATTATAAAAACATATTTTGTTTGTTTTCTTCCCATGTCTCCTTGATTTTCATTTTTGACTTGGAATGACTTATAAATACTTTACGTGGCAATGTAAACTGATGCCAAAAAGATTTATGCCAAGTAGATGAGTATGAATAATTTACAAGTTTGGGGTGGATAACAAAATTATAAAATTTGATTTCAGTGGAGTCCTCACGCGTGCGAACGGCGCGCAGCTGAGCACTATGGGTTATAAAATTTGGTAATCTATGCATCTCAGAAAATTTGGTAATCACGTGACCGTACGTCAGTCGACTCGTCCGTCCGCACCACAGGGTGACGTATGTGAAATATCATTTCTATGACCGCATAGCGGGCTCAGACGTCAGCTCATCTAGGTCTCATGTTTTTGAAGTTTTCCGCTTACCCGGTATCAGCTGCAGTTAATTGATCACATGCTCAAGTCCAATTATTTTTTTAGGAGAAAGACGAATTATCTCGGAGGGCCGCTTTTTAAGTCCAACTAATTACCACTGCAATGTATTAACTGGAGCTTCGCTTTTAGCTTTGGCTAAATATATGTATTATGCTTTTTTTGGTGAAACTTGCAGTTGAGAGAGCGATATGTCTTCTGCAAATGAACCTGCATAGTAGCACCTAAGAACTTTCTTATATTTAACTTATATAATAAAGAAAAATTGATGAAAAATGGCTTGGGTAACCTCAGTCTATTCATTAGCTGCATTAGTAAGCGGTTTCAAAAGACGCCTGGAGAAAATTTACCAAAGAACAGGTAGATCGCATAGACCATGCCACACGGCCTTGCCTTATGACTGTATATTTACAATCAAGATAAGCGCATAAGCGTAAACATTTTAAAAAAATACAAAACTCACTTACCACTTGCATTGAAAGACAAGATTTCTTCACCTCCTCTGCCTTGTCTGCGACTTACATTAAACTCTTTATTGTGTTCTTCAGCAATTTTTGATTGCAGAGCTTTTGTCCACCGGCCCTGAGACATCACAGAGCGAGCGAGGCTCCGAAATCTTTCCAGTGGTGTAATTTTCTTCTCTTCCACTTTGAGTCGAAGGTTTTGCTCAATTTCGGCGGATCTTCCCTCTGAGTTCATTGTAGCACGTTGTTTTTTACTGTAGCTAAGTGCCTAAATGACAATTAGAGATTTCTCAAACTAACTGGACATGTGAATGTACGACAGGGGATAAAAAGAATAGACCTTGTTACATCATAATTCACTAACTGCGCGCGCACAAATCGAACATGTAACTGTCATTCTCCACTCCAGTGCTTACGGGTTTGGAAATGCGCGCGTAAGCTCTGGGAAACTCTACGCCGGCGTAGCCAAAATCTGGCTATTTGGGCCTCATAGCGCATGCTCTTTGATCCAACCAAAACTTTTTGCTTCTTTTATATCTACTTCATCGCGAAAGTCTTGTGCTACTTCGATATTACAACTGAAGAAATTCAGTTAACTGAGCCCTTGAAGAATTTTCAGGTATTCAAGGCTCTTGTGGTAGCTGCTGAGAAAATACTGTTAAACTACTGTTACTATTACTTGAAAATTGGAAAATCCATTAATTCTGCCTAATTAGTCGTGCAACTGTTGTTTTGGAATCGCTAAAATCAGGAATCGGCCGGGCGTGTTTACTACACACTTCTAGGGAAAAACCGGCTCACATGCCAGACACGCCGCTCGTTTAATCGCTCTCGTGCAATCTTGAAACCAATCAGAGACAATCTCGCTTCAGGGCTCCCCAGAGCTCTTGATCTCTCTCCTCAACATGCGCAGAAGAGTTCTGGGTCGAGATTGATGTAACTGTAAAAAAGTTACATACGATAGACGCTCAAGCTGTAAAACTTAATATTAGCAGTTCAAAGTTTGTACCGTCACAAATTGTACTCGTAATACTACTTGATGATGTTTTTATTCGCCAGTACGTGAGGTAAACAGAAAAAAACGACATGTCTCTATGTTTTAAAGATTGTGGTAAAAATCCGAGAAAAATGAAATTTACGGAAATTTGTTATTTCCACTTAAAATTGCAAAACTTTATACTCAGCCGTCCGCTGGCGTTTGATAGCTTTTGATAACTTCACTATATTAAAAGGCAGATCATTATACGAGGTTCTGGGAAACTGCCGACCTACCCCACCCCTAAGCCAACATTTTGCCCTAAGTGAGAAGTAAGTGTTAAGAAATTTATAATAAGCTGACGTTTCGAGCGCTACAGACCTTTCTTGTTGAATCTTCGACAAGGAAAAGAAAAAAGCGGTATTGTCTTACAAAAATGCATCCATATCAGCCAGTGTAATGTACATCCGGGACTTCCCTAGCGCGGGAAGTCTAGGGTCATGTGACTTGACGGTGTTGTGTTTTGTAGTATAGTGGTGAGCTTAAAAGTGCTTGTGTTTACTAGACTATAATGGCCTCGGTGGTCCGTTAGAAATACTACAGCCAGTAAGGTTTTTTACGCAAGGCGGACTTTTAATCATTGTTAACTTTCCTGATCATTCGATTAAGGTAAAAAAAAAGATGGAAAAACTACCAAGTGGCAAGCTCGCGCACCTTTAATTAACTTCGTCATAAATCTTTGGAAGGCGGTAATTTACAGCTGAATCCAGAAAACAGCAGCCGACTCGCTCGGAGAGATCGAACAGTTGTGTCTGGTTCAACTTTACAAGGTGAGGTTATTATCTTCTTTGTTTTTATGAAACATTGGATTAAACTGACGCCGGAGAACTGCTGCAGAGGCCCCTGGGTTATATCATCACTGAAGTATACGGAGGCACTGACCAATCCGCACATATCAGGGATATTATTTCGGTATTATTTGTTAATAATAAATTTGACGAGTAGCAAAGTTTTTCCTAACTTTGAAACAAATCAAAACAAACCCTTTTACAGGAATAAAGACAAAACGGAAGAATCTCAATCCAATGACGCGTTCAGCATAACTTCTGCATGTTTTTTCGTAACACGGCCTGGCCATTCTTGTTTCTACTGAGTTTTGACTGCATGGTTTACGTTTTGTGCATACCCTACCATTGACCCTGTGTCGCTTTTAAGCCCAGTTCGAATTTCTTAACAAAATTTTTAGGCTCTGGTGTGACGTGTTTTTTTATTGTATGGGATGACAAGGGTTTGTGTTATCGTCCTTAAATGGAAATACAAAAAACTGATCTTCTGACATACCAGATTCTACGAAAAAAGATATAGAACTACGGCTAAGAATAAGAATCCCGTAATGTGGCTTCAAAATTTATCAGATGATAAGATTCATTTTTCAATAATAATATTATAAAAAGATTCATTCATCAGATAACAAGAGTAGAATTAAAGATACAGCTACGGGTAAGAACAAGAATCCGCTGATGTGGCTTCAAGAGTATTTCGTTGTAGAGAGGGCTTAGAGATATAGTATACAGTGGCAATATGGGCGCAACAGCACCCATCAGGCCTGCGAACGGCGCACTTTTCTAGGACTTGAAGTTTCGGGCGCATGCTCGTCCGGTAAAATTTGTGATATTGAAGTTCTCTGAGACCCAATTTAGTGCATTCTGGACGCTTGAATTAAGGTTTGAAGTTACTTCATGGGGGCGGTTGATTTGAACAACATTCGATAAATTTTCTTATTAACAATGTTTTTTTAAAGAAAAGTGATGTTCAAGTAACAAAGCTCAAAGTACCATCTGACACACGTTTACAAAAGAAAAAAAATTCCCGGACAAAGGTGGGGGGAGGGCGGGGCCCCCTCGGGCCCATCCCTAAATCCGCCCCTGATTCAAGCAGAGTCTTTCTGGAGCCCACCACAATTGAGCAAGCGAAAGACAGTCTCATTTGGCAGGGTGAATTATGTAGATGAAACAGGGAAGTAGTAAATGACTGTCCCATTAAAGTTTGGTACTATTTGCGATTTAGGGACTTGATTGTTCGTGCAGTATACAAAAAAAAGAATGAAGGATAAGAAGAAGTCTTCTACCACTGATGTACGAAAGATTGCGCGAAGAGCCAGTGGTGTTACAAACCCATTTCTTCTACCTGACTTTGACGAGGAAAATTTTGATCCCAGCGCCGAACAAGCTCGGAGTGCTAAAGAGGTTACGACAGCGCCGTCCACACTCTGGCAGAAACAAGCCAAAGGGGGTGTGAGTTTCAAAAAAGTGGCAAAGGCTATCACTAAACAAAGAAAATGGTCTTCTGTACTTAAGGTGATAGAGCAGTTCATCGTTATAAATGCTTGCAATTAAGTGAATTTACTACCGAGTCCAGACTGGCTCATAACTGCAACATTTAACCGATCAGTAACAAAAGCAGAGTCGAAAATGATTTTCTCAATATCAGGGTCGTAACCAGGTATATTTTTTCATCGCTGATCCCAATCTTTAGCTCCAAATTTTGATCCCTGATCCCAAAATGTAGGAACATTTGATCCCTGATCCCACGTAAATTTTATGATCCCATAGAGAGATGTGATCAAGTTATGTTTCCCCGACGTCGATTATCATTCATTAATAACAACTAGGCGTATTTACCTCAAGTAGATGTTTATTTGTTCATTCTGAATCACGTTCTCATCTTGTCTTCCATGATGTATTAAGGAATTATTTGAATTCTGCTGCTTGCTTCTGAAAAATGCTCGGTCCATTACACATTACCTGACTAGTTCTGCCTCGTACCCAGACGTCTTTCTTTTGTTGAAAATGTGCGCGCAAAGGAAGGCGGGAAGGATACAACGGTCTGTACCCTTCCCATGGTCCCTTGCGGTTCATCACCAGTCACTCGTTTCGCGCTCGCCTCTGCCATGCGAAAAACGAAGCGCCTGAGGAGGAGGCTGTGACTAGTTGACTTTTCTTGGTTGAGAAATGCAAAACTCGTATGATGCTATGAGCAGTAGAAAACACTCTATAAAACATTGCGATAAAAATAGACGAGATATAGACGACAATTGAATAAAAAACTAAATCTCCACGTTTCGACGGCTTCAAGTTAACGTCAGGTAAGAAATGAATAAAAGGACTGAATCTAAATATATGGCAAAAGAATCTATATAAGGCACGACACTTATACCATCAAATTTTCAATTATGCAGAAAGGTGGATCGAAGTTCGATTCTTTGATTTTTGAGACTTTGTTCATTAACGATTAGAATTGCCTTCAAGTCGAGCTTCGAAAGGTGAGCTGGCAAGGAGAAAAATATACACAATGCGAGCCAAGAGCGAGCGCGAAGCACAAGGTAAGAGAGCACAAGGCCACCTACAACCACGAAGGACTATGAGAAAGGCTTATCGAGAAAATGAGACCGGTGTTAAATATTAAAAAGACTCCACTCGAGCACTAAAAGTGTTTACGTGACTCTTGCATGCTAATATTTCATTTCTGCCTCTTGTAGCCTCATTATTGTTATTTTAAGCTTTTCCATTTTATCGCATTGTGGCTGAAAATGCAAAACGTGTATTTAAAGAAAATACCTGGTGACTCTTCTCCTAGATCTACTGCGTCCAGCCTCAAACCGGGTTCTGCTACTAGGCTCTTTGTCTTCCACTTCTGCAAGATTCTCCTCTTCCTGGCTCTCATCATCACTGTCGTCTGATTCGTTGTCTAGAAGCCCGTTAGCCAAATTCTTGAGACGTCGTTCTTCGTTCCTTCTTAAAATAAATTGTTCAGCCTCCCGATCAACAAAGACTCGGTCCATGATGCATTTTGGTGAATTTTGATCGTCAAAGTTTCCTTCATTGTAGACTAAAGGATCGTCCTCTGATTGCTCAAGCCAATTTATTTTTAGTTTTTCCTCCGAGAGACAATCATTCCTGCTGTGAAGATCTTCACAGAGAATTGCTGGAAAAAAAGGCTCCAGATACGTCCTGTAGTTACGTTTAAGAGCGACAACTTCTCCTTTTGAAAAAACAACTCTGTAGTTTTCCACTGACGTCCCGGTAACCAGGTGATCACCACGTTCTTCGTCAAGGCCCTGGAGTTCTTCAAGCATATTTAAACTTTGATTTTGGGGCGCAATGATTCTCTTCATCATCGAAATAGCCAAGGGTAGTGTTCCAGCTTTTTCTTGGGTTTTACCCCTCACCCTTTGCTGTCTAACTCCTTGTCCAAACTCTTTGGCGAACAGCCTAAGCTCCTTAGCCTCTTCCGTGGTTTGATCACCCTCTTCCACAGTATGCACAATACTTGCCAGCGTTCATAGAGCCCATTCAGGTTCTTTTTTGTGCACTTTCTTTTCGATGTAGTGACTTTTCAATTTTTAAAAGTTGAAAAAAAAAAGTATCTTAACACTGATCTAAAGATCGAGGATGTGTATTTAGCGTTTTATTTCTCCCACTACCCACAATATTTTCGCTTATTCGCTTGCTTGATATCTGCGATAGTACTCAGTGATATACTTGCTGATACTTGGTGACAATGTGGTGATGTACTCGCCCGCGTGACTTTTACGTGCACCGATCAGCTCATCATATAACACAGGGTATGAGATTTACAAAAAACGAATTATCTTTACCTTGGTCGTTGACGCATTTCATGTCTGTGATGATGATTCGGTGAACGAGATCTTTTCGACTGAGATTTCCGAGATCTGCGCAAAGAAAATGTCCTTTAATATCTGTCAAGGACAATGTATCTGATGCATTGTTCTCTATTACTCTTTTTACTCCTTCTGACACAGTTGGGCATTGCAATAGTGAAGACCTCGTCACGGTTCTTGAAGCCATAACCGCGTAAGATAGTACAGTGTTTCTATGAGAATCTAATGTCGAATAATTTATCAAGCTGAATAGAGGAATCAGTAGAACACTTAACTGATCGGCTTGAAGATCGCCTTCGGCTCGCTGATCGCTGTGACCGTTCTCTCTGTTCTCTCGCTGGCGAGCAGGAATAGGAACGTGATCTGGAAATATAAACAACAGAGGCCTTCAATTTGCGCGCAGCATTTTACAACCATGATCTGAACAGAAAAATATGGCAAGAGTGTGATAAAAATTGCAAAATAGAAGTTAGATTTTCATACCGTCGTTCTCGACTTCTTTTCCTTGACTTGCCCATCTTGCTCTTCTTCGAGAGTCCGACACAGCGGAAACCACAAATGCGCCCGTAAATGTACTATGATCAGGTTTTATGAGCCTGCGTTACTGAGCACCCCAGCCAAACCCTTGTTTTCAGTAAAACCGCTGGACGTCAACTATGAAATACGAGTAAGGTGAGATTTAAAACTGCTGATTGCGTGACGGAAGGGCTAAAATATTATAAAGCCAGGTTAAGCTTTTTCAATAGACCTGAAAAGAGGTCTTTTTCCTTGCAAAACGAAGTATTCAAGTTTCTCATTAATAATGAAGTATCTGAAAAGCTCGATCCCTGATCCCTCAAAGACACACACAAAAAATGGCTGATCCTGATCCCATGACTTGTGACCCGGGATCCCGGGTCTATGATCCCGATCCCGGGACTGTGATCCCTGATCCCATATCACCTGGGTACGACCCTGCAATATCTCAGATTACGCCGTCCCTGCCGGTTTAATGTTGCTTTGAGTCTTTGATTAGCTTTTCGACAAAACACTTCAAAACACCTGTCATAGAGTATATACCTAGCCGACTGTTTGAAAACCACACCAGCTGGCAACTCTAAGCGGCAACACAACTTAACTTGACTTGAATAAAGTTACTATTGTAAAGAAACTCAGCTCTTACCCATAAGCCTTCTAAGGTGACTCTCTTCTTACTTCCTGATTAGCAAAGAAATATTCAAGTCTGTCAGAAAGACACTCTCATCTTGAACACTTTTTCTTGAAAGTCTATTCCGATCTCTGTTCTGATGGACGCGACTCCGGGAAAAAAGGCTGAGATTTGGGCGTGTTACTGAAAGGGGAGAAACGCGTAAAATGGAAAGCAGAAAAGAAAAATACTGGAACCACTTGTACTGACTACTTCCTCTCGTCTAAGTATTTCTACTCAACAAATTGTCAACCCTTGAATCATCCCCATAAACTAGAGCACCTTTAGTATCATGTTTCGCTGCTGTTTTGCTTGTTAACGCGTTCATAACACGTGTAGGAAGTCCGGCAGTCAGATGACCACACCCGAGCTCGAGGCTTTGTTGCTAAGACTGAAGATGGCGAGGGAAGACTCAGCTTTAATGTAAATGGTACGTAAGACCTTTAATTATGAAAATGATAATATTAATCGATAATAATATTGATAATCGATATTGATAATGATAATGATCATCGATAATGATAATAATTGACCGAAAAATGGCTGCGGCCTACAGTATACTGCAGATTAGTTTTACCCCATCTCTCCATCAATTCTCCCTCTTATGGGTTTTTGAAGCTACACTCATAAGTACACGACAAGGAAAGAAATCGAAACAAACTCGGATTTGAGGTCTAACCTGGAAATCGAACTCGGAATCGCTCGGACAGAAAAGCCGAACACTTACCGAGTGTCCTATTAATTATTGCTTCTTTACATCTTGTAAGTACAAATACAAGATGTACTATTCGAATTGGTTTTCTTTCATTTTTTAAGCCTTCAAGCCTCATGTCCAATCGTGTGGATCGCTGCCGCCTTCCATAAAGAAAACACTACGAAAGCTTTCCTGGAACAGAACGGACGAAGAAATCGAAGTAGTTCTGCAGGTTGTAAAGAAACTGAAATGTTTTGACCGATATCCCATGTACGTCAAACGAGAATTAGCCAGAGTATTGTACTACGACATGTTCGAAAAGGGAAGAGTTGTTATAAAGCAAGGTAAGAGGATTGACAATGTAGAGAAAGCATCAATTTGCCCCATGTTAGGGAAACCAAGACAGTCTTGGATTCTGGATTCCACACCATGGATTCCGGATTCCAGGTATATTGGATTCCGGATTTTTTGTCAGTGGAACTTGATTACAATCTTTAGCGGGATTCCGGATCGTTTGAACTGTATTCCAGATTCGATCCAAACCCCAGGATTGCGTACTCCACAAGCAAAAATGTTCCAGATTAGCATACCAGAAGCAAACATTTTCCAGACTCTCCTGAATCCGGATTCCCTCACGTGGGGCGAGACAATATTGCGTCTTTTAGACGTATTAGACTGATTTAGCAACAGAACGGGAACGTCAGTTGACGACGTCGCGCGCAAATCAAACAACTGGCTTGATCAATGGCAGAGCGGCAAATTGGGCACCGAAAGTCGAGTTTAGTCCTTTCCGCGCGCTTTGCCGTCGTCAAATGACGTTCCCGTTCTGTTGCTAAATCAGCCTATTGTTCCATCCTGGAAGAAATAAGACGACGTTTGCCATCCCTTTTTGGTCTTACTTTCAGGACATGCTGGTATATCATTCTACTTCATAGTCTCAGGTTCGGTGATGGTAGAGCGAATGGAAGAAGACAGACACACCGGCGAGCAACACAAACAGGTTATATAAATCAGTATAAGTATAAGTAGGACTTCTGCTTGTTGCTGTACTGTGCTGTACTTAATTCTTTACCGTTTTCCCATTTCTCATGATAAGATTTGTTTGCGCCCCAAATTTTTGCCATTATAAGCACTGTTTTCGATTTTCTCTTAGGAGTTAACAAGCAAATTGAAAAAAAACATACTTTTTTTGGAGCAGAAAAATGCCAGAAAAAATGTGCTTTGGGCCCGGGTGGGCACTTTAGGATTTATTGGGTGTGGATCTGCCGCTGAGACCGTGGAACCCTGGAAGCCTTAGCCTATATCAGGGCTAGTTCAAGTGAATTTTGCTACCCTATACTAGACTAAACTCCCCAAATCCCGCCCCCTATCCTAGAGTAGCTGTTTTCCAGAAACTACTTAGGTCACTAGGACAGTCCAGTCAAAACAAGAATTAAACCGATTTGACTTTTTCATATTTTTGAGTGGCAATTCCTGGTTTTCCTAGTCTAGACTTAAGTCTTCAACCAATTGATCAGTTTCCTGGAAAATGATACCCTATTCTAGACCCAAACTCTCTGATTTATATACCCTATCCCAGAGAAAACTGCTTGAACGCTATAACCTTCACAACGGCACATACCTATATAGCCCATATTGGGCAGTACCCCCCCCCCCCCGGCCGGCTTTGGGCACACCGTTATTCCAAAGACTTCCAGAGATTTCTAAAGATTATCTGAAAGCTTTTTCAGAAGGCTTTGGTTTATTTTTAAGTTTACACGAACTCTGGATAAGCAAAACCCTGATACAAAGACATGTGCTTTTAAGAAACACACAATTAAAATAGTGGACGACGTGACAGCAACGTTATCTACCACTGTATATTTTGGCCTTGTCTTCAACAACTAATGGATGTCAAATTCAACGAAAGGTAATTTCTCTAGTTTACTAATTTCCGGGACACAGCATCTGAACGTTACAAATAGCCGTTTTTATGAGACGTTAAAGTCGGCGTAAAGATGCATTTAACGTCTGAGACGTTTAAAAAGTCGACTTGTGCGAAAACTAGCTCTTAAAAGTAGACGACAACAGTGAAAATAAAAATAAAAAAAAGACACTGACTCTTCTCAGTCATTTCTGGACAAGTTGGGCATAAATACGCATGCGTCCCAATTTACGGCGTCCAATTTTTCTACTAGAAAAACGCATTTAAAGTCTGAACGACGCGGGCGCTAAAGTCGTCAGACGTTACACGCGACTGTCTTATTGACTGATCCTTTTCATACTAGACGTTTAAGTCTTGCTAAGACGACTTTAATGTCTCAGTCGGCTCAAACGTCTCTAGAATAAAAACGGTGAATCGCAACTGAACCATTAACCCATCTACATCAGGTTGTTGGCGAGATGTCGGAAGGAGATGCTTTTGGTGAGCTGGCTTTACTTCACAATATCAGACGAACAGCGACAATCATATGTAAACAAGACTCAGAATTCTTAAGAGTTGATAAACCAGACTTTGATGAGGTTAGAAAATTCTTTAATGAAATACTTCTGAAACAGTGTACAGTTTGATAGGGAGAGGTAAAATTTTAGGTTAATTTAAAAAAAAGCACACCTCCATCTCCGTCCTTTTTTGCTGGATAAGACCATATATATTAATTAATTTGGTTATTTTTTTTTGGGGGGGGGGGGGGCGAGCGTGTCACCCTTTGTTAGACATTCATCGACTTTCGCACTCGCAAAAAACAGAACGCTTGATCGTTGTCGCCATAACTAAAGAAATCTGAAATTATGATGAAAAACACGTGTAAAAATTGGTTTAACCACCGGCGTACTTTGCAAAAATACCCTGGTAGGCCTGATGGCTATTCATCAAACTTCAAACGAATGATGGCGTCCATTATCCTTCTAAATAAACACTCAATTTTCCGGGGAAGCCGTGGTTAGCTGTTTGTTTTTTTTCCAGGTACTGCGAAACAGTCATCAAATCGAATGGGAGAGAAAGTTGTCAGTGCTCAATTCACAGCCGGTCTTGAAACACTGGGCCAGTATAGAGACTCGCTCGACAGTTACACACACAAAACTTAGAGAATATCCTCCAAATGCGGTAAGTTCTTACAGCAAGGAGCCCGATAGTGTGACCGCTTTTAATTTATTCCCATTCTTTCGTGCAGATCCAATCCAATCAGGAGCCAGCTGGAAACTGTTTTCGACTTCTGATTGGTTAACGTCTACATGAAAGAATGTGAATTGATTAAAGGTGGTCAAACTTTTGGGCTCCTTGTTCTAACACTGACCACGATAAATAAATTAAGCTAGCGTTCGAGCAACTACGTGTGACTGACGGGCAGAGCCTTGTTCGACTGCAAAAAATTAAACTTCAGAAAATTGTAGGGAATTTATTGGGTAAGCTTCGAAAATTGTACATGAAGGGAACGTTCATCTAGAAATTTTTCGCTGTCCTCAAGCAAAAGAAAATTCGAGGCAATTATTTGCTTCTCAGAACAGATATTTTACAGAAAACAGTCGTTGTGTGCCCTTGGTATTCTGAAGTTGCTCACCCACCACGCACCCCGTTATATTTGTCATTTTACACTGTGAGCTTATTCTAATTGCAGCTGATTGTTGGCGATATCGATGGTCCCGCAGAAAACGTGTTTTTCATTCAATCTGGGAAGTGTAAGGTTGTGAGAGAAATAACCATCATCCGCTCAACTTCCATTTCCGGTAAAACAAAGCTTAAACTTCCGCCCATCGACTTCACTAAGGGAGACAGCGAAGGCAACAAAGCAGACAAAGTTGTCAAGAAATATCTGACCATTCACGTGTTGAAGGAAGGAGATTTCTTTGGAGTAGGAGAGGATTTAAAGAAAACATACATCATATCTGTTGGAAGGGTAAGCATGGAAACAGGTTATCTCGTTACAAAGTTGTTTCGATACAAGTCGTTTTTATACGACCTCAAGCACCGAAATAACAAGTAAAACATTGACCAACACTTGGCGCGAGTATTCTACTTTCTTTAAAGCAAGTATATATGTAACACTACAATTTATTTACACCTCGTCTGAATAAACTTGTATCAAAACAACTTTGTATCGAAACGAAGAGTAACCGTAAACACGAGTAACAGTGGACGAACGAAACTATCTGTAGAACAACTAACGATTATGTGCACTGGTAAGTAGTTTTGCTGCACAATGCATGCAACATCAAAAACAACGAACTTCGATGTGACAATAATGCACCTATCAATGTAAATCCCGTGAGGGGGAGTGCGGACAAGGGGCGGGGATTTGATGCCTGAGACTATTCCCCCTGTCGGGCTTTTGATCGTGCGAAGCGACCCCGGTGTGGTATCAATTCAGAAGCGGTAACCAAGTCCGTCACTCGAGGCTTTCTGAAAGAAAGGTATGAAGTTTTCATTTGTTTTAATCGTCATAATCCGATACTTTAAACTGTCATCTAAACACATGTCTATTTTGAGAAAGTTTTTATCTTCAAGTTCCCATCTGATTGTAAAACTCGATTGAAATCGAATTCCACCATGAAAGTCAGAGGATTTTTTACGGGTCACTGATCCGACCTGTTCCGACATATTGAGCAGATGTTATAGAGCATTTTACGTTTCATTAACATTATAATAGCACGGTCAATCTTCCTAGAGTGATTTTGTTGTTCAAAATAAGAGATGCTAGTGGAGAGAGAAAATACTTAATCACAGCGAGTAACTTAATGAAGCTTACGTTAACCTTAAATAAAAGTAGTAAGAACGTACTTTTGAAATGTTCTTTTATTAGTTTTATATAGTATTATAGTATTGTTTGTGTAGATTTTTTCCCCTGGGGTGGGGGTTATTTTGACGCTTTTGATTGACCTTTCGTTTCCCACCCTGTGGAATTTGATAAAAAAATTTAAAATTTGTCAAATCCCCACCCCTTGCCCGCACTCCCCCCCCCCCTACAGGGTTTACATTGATAGGTGCATAAGCATTGTCTGCAACTAGCAAAGCTACATTTTGTATTTGAGGTGGATAGAGTATCAAATACAGATGGGTTCAAAGCTTCCTAAGTTAACAGCCATTTTTGTTAAATAAAAAATGACACAGAAAAAAGGCAAAACAGCTAAAAACTAACACACATAAAAGCGACAAAAAATAAATTGCAATCAACTCACGTCAATCAGTTACCAGAATGAGAGGTTTGGGGGATATTTTAGACCATATTTTGATGTTTTTACCCTTGTATTCTAACGAACCACTTGATGCCAAAAAAGATGATTGATGGCAGGGGTTTTGGGGGTATTTCAGGCCATATTAATATTTGCCCTCTGTGAAAAACCACTTGATGCAAAAAAATAAAAAAAAAAAGAAAATAAATAATAATAATAATAATAATAATAATAATAATAATAATAAAACAATTCTCAAATTGCTAGAGTGTTTTAAACTCCACAGGTTCACTGTGTGCTGATCAGTCAACCTATTTTCATGAAAAAAGAGAGAGGAAGGACTTTGGAAACACTCAAGCAAAAGCTCAGTGATGCATTCCTGACGCAGAAACAGGCATTCAAGTTCTACATTGAAGACAGAAACTGGAAGATTTACAAAAAGAAACTTGTAGATGATATTATAAAACGCCGAAAGAGACCACATTGTACAACATTTGATGACGTACCCGTTGTAGTTAGAAACGATAATGCACATTACTTTGAAAAATATGACTGAAACAAGTACAGCATCTATTTTTATGAATTGAAGAATACAAATAATAGTAATAATAGTATCACATAAAATTTAAACTGATTAATATACACTGTACAGTGAAAACTACCTTAAACAGATCCCACATTAAATGAACACCCTATATTAACCAGATACCTTTTTTCTGAGTCCAAAGCTTTTCTTCTCATATTACCGTAAAAACTCGTGTATAAGCCGCACCTTTTTGCCGAAATTTTGAGTCAAAAATCGCGGGTGCGGCTTATACACGAGACCATTGCTCTCAAAGGGAGTAAACTGGCTTGTAGGGGTCACAAATTGAACTGAAAACCTTCAGTAAATAAAGATTAAACATATTGAAACCTGTCGTTGATCATTGCTTTCGGTAGAAGTGGTGGCTCCTAAAGGAGCCGTTTGTTTGCATCTTTAGGTTCTATACCTGAATCTTGCTCGCCAGTAGTTCTTTTAAGCGTTTCATCTGCGCTTTGTTTGAGCAGTTAAACTCTAACTGGCACGGAATCTCCATTCCTCCGCACAGCTGCTTACAGTGTCGTGTCCAGACTTCCCTCGTCAAATAAACTCGTGGTCACTAAGCAATCGTTTTGTAGCATTCGTTCCATCGTTCCATTTTCATTTCAACTGTGGGCTTTAGCAATGAAGAGAACTGTTGTCTTTCGCAGGAAATGGGGAAATTGATTAAAGAGAACCTTTTAAAAGGTATTTTCAGAGTTGATTAACTTATTTAAAATGTCACTGCAAATACACAACATTAAATTTCCTCAAGTTTATTTGTGAACATTTTGATGCGCGAACAAACGATCACCTTTTTTACAAAAGCGCATTTTTGGTTTTTTTTTTTTTTCAAAATCATGCTTGAAAGTTGGGGGTGCGGCTTATACACGAGTGTGGCTTATACACGAGTTTTTACGGTACCTTTCTAAAACAGAATCTGCTAATACTGTAGTGTATGCACACAACATTAAGAGTCTAGAACATGTCTGCAGAGCATGGTCTCACTTTCAATCACCTGTGAATGCCTCACGGAACAAGATATGTGTGGTAACTTCTGTCATCTTTTTCAACACTGGCCAAGTTACGCCACTTACGCACATCACAGGTCTTCTGCACTTCTTTCCATCTGAGCAATTTGCTCTGGCAAATCTTACTTGGATTTCTTGAGATTTGTCTATCACTGCAGTCCTCCTAAATTTGACCTCAGAAAGTGTGCCCCTTTCTAATAAAAAGACATTACAGTAAAACAAGAAGAATAAAGACATTTTATTATCTTCATTAACCCCCCACCCCCCACCCAACCCATATGTGAGTGGTTGTAGATAAACGGAAAACTCTGTCCAGCTTTACGCATCAGTCAAATCTAACTGTGGCTGGGTGCCATGGGTATGACTGATGCATTAAAGGGAGGTATTTTTATGAACACTTTCTCGAGAATTTCAGAGCGCTTGGAAGGCCTTCAAAATCTTCAGAAAGTCTTAGGATGTCTTTCATCTGGACTTCCAGCTCAGGTTAAAAATCTTATGCCTTTTTCAACTAATGCCATCCCACCTGTTTTTTTTGTTTAGCGTCAAATGCGTTTTCTGATATTGGGTCAGTCAGTCGGATTGAAAAAAAAAAACGTAAAAAAAATTCACATGAAGTCTCGGAATAGTAGGCCCTGGTACCCCAGGACGACGTTAAAAGTTAACATTCACATATTTGGATTAACAAAATGGACAATATACTGTAAAAAATGTTCATGTTTTTGTTCCTGTTGTTCTCTATGCTGTTACTATGCTCATTTTTCAGATTAAAAGACTTATTTCAAGTGAAAAATGGTTTAACTACATCGTTACTTTTTGTTTTTTTGTTTTTTTTTTAAATGCCAAAAATTTGGGTCGGTTGGACGACGCTAAACGGAGAAAAAAGAGAGGATGGTCTAAGAGTCAGGGTGAAGAGTATGGCAGGCGTGAACATGTACGCCGTATATTAGGTGAGGGTTAACCAAGAAGGTTAAAACAATAAAATAGTAGAACTGCTACAAAATTGGTGTGAGAGTACCTCGTACTGTTCCTTGATGACTTTGATTTCCACTTCATCCCTTTGCTGTTCGAACTCTCGTCTGATCGTCCGCCGAAAAAAATCAGAATCTGTGTACTTCAGTGACTTTCCTCGCTTTAAAATCTGCCTGTAAAGCAGTAGAACCTTACCACTCCATTCTGGAGAAGGAATTTTCATCGTGCCTTTCAAAATGTGTGATCAATCCTCAAAAAACAAGCTCCTTGAACAGCCAAACACAAAATCAACCAGGCGTCTACCGACCACAAAACAGATTTTCTTTGTCCAGCGGTTATCGAAAGACCGCTGGTCAACAACAACGTTGTTTCTTGTAACGAAATTTTTCAACGGTCGTCACTTGTTTCCATCCGCCAAACTGACGTGACGTCATCTGATCTCCGGTGAACATCTTCGGTTTACGCGTCGGCTTCTTATCGTAAAAACAAATATGGCGGCCACTGTCTGGTCTAGACTGATATATGCTTGTCAGTATACCACTCAAACTAGCGAATGAAGTGAGATTATGTTTGCCAGGATTTACCTAACCGATCTACCTTGTGTTGTTTGGTTAAAAGGCAAATCTTAAGAGAAGGTATGATGCGAAAGCTACTATTGACATTTATAGTTTACGTTCAGAAAGTGGCAAGGAAAGACTTAAGCTTAAATTACTTTCTATCGAGCTCACTTCTAAAAGCATTCATATGGAGAGTATTCTATATAGAAAAAGATGTTTCTGGTTTATCAGCTTAATTCTCAAGCGACGTCATTTTGGTGGATGGACAAGGTTCCATCTATCAAACTGACGTGACAAGTGTTGAAATTAACAAACCTCACTATCATTGTGTCGTTACAGAGTTTTCATTGAAATAGTCTATGGCATTACACGCCCAATTACTGCAGATTCTGTTAATTTTTCATTTATTTGGAGCTACATGTAATAACAAACTTACACTTTAAGTACTGACTGCATTTATTTCGCTATTAAGTTTAGTCAGGGGCACCCAACGACAATTTTTGAAAAATAATAAATATCTGTTCAGAAGACGATTTGAGATCTAGAATTTTCGGAACATTTGTTGTAAAAGTCCTTGCTTCCCTGCCTCTCCTAGGATTTTCTAACATCTAAAAAATGGTATAATTGCCAATTTTTAACTGATTTTTACGCTAAAAAGGTCATCTAGAATTTTCGGGAGCCTTTTTTCTGGCTGAAATTTTCGAAAAGGTAAGTTATAAGCGTTGACAGGCTAAACACGACTCATAAGCTCGTGATAATGTGAAACGTGACCTTGAGAGTCTGCTTGAACAGTGGTTCTCTTTCTTTTTGTCTCTCTCGCGAAGGTTACTAGCACTACACAGTGCATGACTTGTAGCATTCTAAACTTTGACTGAGTAAATCTTGTTTTTGCCGCACTAAGTCTTATTTTAAGAGGTCATGAAATAAGTTTGTTACATGCATACTGAGTAATCATTTCCTGTGGTTTATGCTTCTGTAGGTGTCCCTGATAGGATTTGATTTCACATGCAGTTGTAAAGTGTTTTATATCCTTTGACCTCTGTTTATTACGGCTGAATAAAGATTTTAGTTTTTTTGGATTTCTCCGAAATGACTGTGTCTGATTAACTACATGCATGCATGCAAGTTTCTTTGTCCGTGAATGTGATTATTTCCTGCCATATCAGTATGACTCTGGGCCCAGCTCGATAGTGTGGTTTGCAGGATTTTGAATTTCCACGGATAGTGCGATCTTCAGACTGTAGCTTAAACTAAGCTACACCAAGTTTGGAGAAATATATTGTGCGTCAGTCAAGATAATTCTCTTAGCGCTCACACAGTTCATTTAGTTTTTCTTAACATAAGTGAGTCTTTGAACTGGAGTGCGATGTCTTGTTGTTCCTTCGTAGGTATTTACTTAAGTTTTTGCTTAACATTCGTCTATGCGACTGTTATGAATTCTTAAGCAAAACTGCAGTTTTGGAACTATAGCCTTCCTCGTCAGTTGCTACTATGCTAAAGTCTTAGGTACAGAAGATAAAGCACTATGATGGATATACTGATACCTCGTATGGCATCAACCTAAGCTTGACTTTAAGGTTTCGCCCTCTAGGAAGTATCCAGATTTGTAACTGAATACCTAAAGTCATAATTAATTTGGCCTGGTTTTCCAGTCACTAGGGAGGATCAAGGTTAACTTACAATTTTATAGAAATTGTTACTTATTCCTTCAAAATCTTGTTTGCCCACATGTACTTGAATACTTGAATGGCAAGCTGTAAAAATGATTTTCTTTGCACCCTGCTTGAATGTACAAGTCTTTATTTACATTTAGTTTCACACTTTGAGAATATTGGCCCAATGTTGATTCATCCGTACCTGTGAATGTGTTCTCAATTGCATGGATCTCTTCATGACAAAAGTCAGGGTGATCTCATTTCCGTAACAGATCATGAGTTGCTTTTGCCAGGCTGTTTGATGAGCAAATAAAAGATCATCTCACACACAATTTTGATCTGTTTCCTCATTGTTCATGCTTTCAGAAGCTGTTGATGAGGCTGATAGGGCACAGGGTCTAAAATAGAAAGAGCCTTGTGGGTTCTCCTGACACCAATTTTCAATTTTCTTTTCAAGGTTTTCCTGATCAGATTTGGACAGGATTTTTTTGACTGATGCCTGATACATGTGGTTCCTGATGTCCACATCTGTTGGATAATAGCGCCTGTTTGTTGATGCTGGTGGAGATTGCCCTGGAAGTAGTTCAGTTTTTACGAATTGCCTAAGATGTCTTAACATTTTGTCCACAGTTTTCACACCTTCGGCGATGTCGATGGGCTGCAGAATGCCACCAATCTGGCTGTTTGATACATGAGGAGAAAAATGAAAATGGAATTATATGTTTGACAGCAATATTTTGACAGCCATGCTGATAGTTGTAGGCACTGCTGGTACAATGTACACTTACATGTAATGAATGAAATGTCACTTCTGTCAACAACAACATTCAAAAAACAAATTATTTGGATAGAATAGCAACAAATCAGTTGAAATAATAATTCCTAGACAATTTTGTTTATTTTTTATCAGCTTCTATTTTAGTCCTAGACACTACTTGGACCTTTTTTCATGATCATTACTTCATTTACAGACCTAGGCTATGATTGTTAACACTACATAGCATGTAGCCACCCATACACCTGTTGTACTTTGTGACCTAGCCTTTGAGTGGAAGGTCTGACTTGACTTTCTTTCACATGCCTTCTTGCCTTTTCATAGGAAAGTAATACCTGTCCGAAACTATAATTACCATAATGATTTATACATGAAAAACTAGAAGGTTTATATGAAAATGACTCAACTCTTGACCCACCCATTCAAAGTGTTTTTCCTTAAGCCTTCAACTATTACTCAAACAAAAAGAGCCAAAAACAAAAGTTAATATTATTGTTCTCAAGTTAAGGTAGTGTCCCAGTTCTTTCCATTGACATCAACAGACCTCTCCAGTGATGTGATCTTTGTGTTCATCCTCCTTTGGTAATTGGATATAAATTCTGCATTCCACTTGGGGTTTCTGTCCGCTGGTTATATCAGTCTTCAGCTTTTTGGACATGTCCCTTCTTAGTCTTTCTGTGTCATCCCTGATCTAATAGAGTTAAAAGACAGTAATAAGTTATGAAATGAAGGGATGTATTTTACTGAGCGGAAGTATAATGTCAATTGGTATTATCACTATTGTGATGGTGGTTTTGTACCTTGTAATTGCAATACTTTATGACTTTTGATAAACAAATACTTGCAGGGCAGTCAAACTTCATTGTGTCTTGAGGTAGAAACCTCCTCCTTTTGAATGAGTGATCATCAACCTGTAGTTAGAAGATTAATATTATAGATTCCTTACAGTTTAGTGCTAAAAGCACCAAAAAGGCTGTGGCTGTGAAATAAAAATGCAGATATTTTTTTAGTCATAACCAACATACCTTCTCTTCAGAATGTCTCGCTTTAAATGACTTTTTCCTGTCTGGTCCATGTTGGCAGTCAAATACCTTGGTGCCAATTATACTGAATGGTACTCCATCAAATGGAATTTTGTCATCTTTGAAATAGACTTTTCTTTGCTTGGCAAAGGGATCTGTGTCATAGAAACAAGGAAAGTCTGTATTATGTTTATTAGGGCTGTACTCTAGCAGTCCTCAGAGGCCCCTGGTGACTTACTGTTGCTTTTCGGCAAGAAAGCAATCTTAGTTTTTGCCCAAAATTACTATGCTGGGCAGCCAGAATGTCAAAGGGTTAGTGTTTTGGGCTCCCCAAATTTTTTTTCTTAGAGCATAGCCTTGTTTATTATAATTTTGAATGTAACCTGGTATGTAACCTACCCCACAGTCAAGCCAATGTATTACATGCACCCTTTGCAGATAGTACTCAGTCAACCATAGATTTAAAGATACCGTAAAATTCCGAAAATAAGCCCCTCCGTGTATAAGCCCCTCCAAATATAAGCCCCCCAAACTGGTAACGCAAAAAACCCTCTGTAAAATCGCCCCTCCAAATATAAGCCCCCCGGGGGCTTTTACTTGGAAAATTGCCCTCAAATACAAAATAAAACAAAGCAAAAACGGTAATTTACCTCCAACTATAAGGCTAGCCCAATCGATATTGAAACGCAAATTTCCCTCCCGTATATAAGCCCCTCCGAATATAAGCCCCTCAAAAAGGGCTTTTCAAAAATATACGCCTCGGGCCTTATTTTCGGAATTTTACGGTATTTCATGTCTTTGATTCATAAATTGTTCATGCCATGAATACTACTGTGTTTAGAATATGCACATTCTACTCCAGCATATTTCCCCCCCCCCCCCCCCAACAAAAGAAAAATTTCTAAGATCACAGCATTGTTTATTATAATCTTTTGATTGTAATCTGGCGTGCAAGCTACACCACATTCTACTCCAGCATTCTTAACCCTATTATGTTACACTGCACTGCTAAAATCATAGCTGCTGATAACCAATCAGATTCAAGAATTTTTTTATGACCAACTTATTGTTTATGCACTTATCAACTGAAATCCCCCCTCCCCCACCCCCAGGACAGGGTGGGGATTTGACTTCATGTCAACTACAATGGTGATTAACCCACATGAGGGGGCACTTAAACTTTTAAAGCCCCCACCTACAGTCCTGTAGGAGAAAACTAAAACATGGCAAATCTTGAGAAATCCCCAGCCCCCAACGGCAAAACATGCTGTCAAATTTTATCAAACACCCTTTGTTCCCCCACCTTGGCCCGGGGGTGGGGGGGGGGGGGGGTCGGCTTTCAGTTGATAAGTGCATAATTATTTTGTTGCTTCATAATTATCTTACCTCCAGCACCAAACATTTTGTCTGATTTAAAACAAGAGAATTTTGTTGTTGTTTCCAGTTCATATTGTCTTATTACAGTCATGGCTTCCTCAACTGATCCAACATAGCCAACAAACTTGTTCGTTGATCCTCTTAACTTGGCTTGCCAAGTACATACAGTAGCACTGTCTTTCTCACTTTCTAAATATATGCCTTCAGCTGTGCCGCTACCTTCTTGGGCATTTGCTGGCAAAGCCATAACAAACGACTTTTGTTGAGTACTATAAACCGAGCAGTCAACTTCCAGATCTCATACACCCGGAAACTTTATTATTTTCCTTTCGAAAATGCCCGCCAAACAACAATGCTTAGCGGGAAAATCTTCGGAATTCCGAGACAGGTTTTTGGTACATTATCGTCAATTTTCGTGCGCGTTCGCCTGTTATTGAACGTCAGTTTCATGGATGGAAAGATACGCTATCTGTCACGCCATCCATCAAACTGACGTTCTCCACTGTGGCAAGCTTTAAGGGTATAAAATAGCTTTACCCTTGTCCAATTTACTCTAAGTTTTCAAAGGTTTATTGAAAAAAATCAGGACCCTGCTTTATGTGCACAGAAAAACACAAATAATCTGCTGGACACACGTGGACCCACAAAAGATCATCCGCCATATTAGTTTTTACGATAGGAAGCCGGCGAGTAAACCGAAGATGTTCGCCGGAGATCAGATGACGTCACGTCAGTTTGGCGGATGGAAACAAGTGACGACCTTTTTCAACGAGCGTGGGAAATTTTGGAACGGAAAAACAAAACAAATGCAAATAAATGGAGGTATAATTATCCCAGTGAGCGATTTCAAGGTAACGGTTGATAAAAGCATCGCATATTCTGAAGCACTCACAAAGTTATTTGCCAAGAAAGCGCAAAGACCAAGAGGAAAAGTCCAGTGCAACACGGAAAGTCGACTCGTCTCCGAAAAGTTTCCAACGGCGTCTTGACAACAGAATGGAAGATGATCACTACTGGGAATCATTTTTTGAGCCAACTGAAAAAGGTAGGTCGATAGTTTTGCTTATTCTCTTGTAAAAGGTAAGGGAATTGTTTATTACGGCAGTGTTTGTAGTTTTTAAAAACGATTCCAAGCGATAAGAATGTAGATCAAGATATATATAATTTTCGATGTTTATACTTAAAAACTTTACATATGAGAGCTCGACATGTGGGAACACATGTGGGTCCAGCGTGGATTTTAGGGATTTCCAGATCTCAGGATTTTAAACCCGACTAACAATCTGAGAGTAGAAATATTCATTTAGCAAGTTAAGTAAAATCAAGTTCGCAATACTTCTACTTGTAATATTTAGAGAGGTTGATGGTTTTAAGATTAAAGTTGAAATTCCAGATATATGAAGTCATCAGGTTTTATTTTTAATCTTGACCTATTTGGATATTAAAAAGAGCAATCAGTATCACATTCGCGATGGACTCGTCATTTTCCCCTTTGTTTTTTAGTAAAGTGTAAGCTCTACGTTCACTGCGCCATCTGAAATAATAAGAAATATAAAGGTACATGTAGTTTGTGTATTTTAAAACCCAGATCTTACGAAAGCCCCTTAGGAGTGGTTTATGTTTTTGATATGGTGCTTTTTTATAGCTATGTTGTAATACTGTGAAATCCCTGTTTACTGCTATAAATATATACCTGTATAGTACAATCATGTACTTCTCTCTGTATAAGGCCTCTCTGTTATATGGGCCCATTAACTGTAAACAGACATAAAATATAAAATATATATTAATTCCTCCCCCTCCCTCACTTCATGGATACAAGTTTTTTCTTCCTTTTGTGAGAGGTGTTAATCAAAACTGAATAGTGGGCAGGATCAGCTGGCCTGCAGAACTCAGTATAATTAACAGAAAATTAAGGATTGGGTTACATGGTTTAGATCCAATCTAGTCAGGTTTTTTTGTAAGTACTTCAGTAACTATAGTTAACAGAGAGCTTCAGATTCAAGGACGAGAACAGCTACGAGTACGAGATTTGACTTAAAGTTTTTTCACATATTCTCAAAAAATAGATTTCCCAGAAAGCTTCATAATACTTTTGATTCACCAGAAAAGTTTTAGCACTGTTATCTTTATTAAAGAAGGTTAAGCCCTGTCTCGTTCCCAAAATGATAAAACCTGATAATTTGTTCCCGCCACTTAAACATTCTTGCTAAAACCCATAGTAGAATGACAATGATTATCACATTTCCCCCCCAAAATGACGTTGGTTCTCATATGTGCTCAATACTAAAGTCTTAGTATTGAGAAAATCTTGTACTCGTAGTTGTCCTCATCTCAGAATCTAAAACTCTCTATTAACAAAGAATTGCATTCCTCAAAAATGTTACGAGGAAAGTCTAAAAGGAAATAGTTCTTGGAGGAGGATGATCTACATAAATTATGTTTGCACACATATGGAAGAGGTTAAACTGAAAAATGCTACATTGCTGTTGACCTTCTTCATAATGGTGTTCATCAAACCATCAATATATCATTTTAGATCTATGATAATTATCCTTTCTGATGGCCTTATTAGCATGTGCAAAATCCAAAAAACAGAGACATTTTTCTTTTCATACCAGTCCAGTAAGGATACATGTTATGAATGAGTTTACATGTTATGTTACTCTGTGAGTTTATGAAAGCGTTTACTACCAAATCTGCCTTTTTAAAATTCCTAATACTTTATTTTTCTGTCAGGAAAAACCTCAAAAGTAAAAGAAATGGCTGCAAACCTTCATCTTGATCTGTACAACTTTGAGGAAGCTGCTGCTCAGCAAAGCCGTTATGTTCTGACTAGTCCCAGGTCACTTGAGGTAAATCTTCATAAAATAAAACACTCCAGAAACTTCAGTGTGTTACACAAAATTTAGTTGAATAATTGCTATCAAAACATTTTTAAGTACGTGTTTGTAAAAAGCATTTCTCTTTCCTTGTCACATTTCTGACCAGTGTAAATGAATTTTCCAAACATTTGACTCAGAATTATTATTTAAACCTCTTCTTAAGAAAATAATGATTATTTTAAAAGTGGTTGTGTTTTTGGGCATCACCACCAGATGTTAACAGTACATCTATTTAACAATGGATGACTGTTAAATTTATATTTTATTCTTTTACTATAGGCTTGTTCAAGGTTTGGGATAAAGGTATGTAATACATATATTGGGGAATATTACCATATTGTTATATTCATGTGTAGACTTTCACTTAATTAAACAGGGACTGCCTTTGGTTAATTCTTGGTCATGTGGCCTTGACTAAAATCAAATGTATCCTGATCGTGATACATTAAGCAAATTATGTACCCCGCTTGGGATACATTACAGCATGTGATCAAAGCATGGTGGAAAGTGGCGTGACAGAAGGTGGGAAAAACACTGCCAGTTTTGTCTTTCGTGAATGAACACAACAACACAAACACAAAACCTCAAGCTAAAAAGCAACGAGTTTTAAAGTTATCCCAGAAGAGAAACAGCAGCTAGTGAAGAAAAAAGATGCAGATAATATAAGAAAAGTACTTTGTAAATCATTCATTTAGTGGTTTTGTGTTGTTATAAGTACCGAGTCGACAGTTTTGGTACCCTCCGGTTATTCTTTTGTTGCTGTTGAAGTGAAAGTCTAGAAATATATCAAAACACTTAATGTCAGGTCCCTCGGGAAACCAGTTAGCTTTGATTTTCCTTGAGTCCTAATGTTTCCCTCGACGTCGTCTCGGGAAACATCAGGACTCTCGGGAAAACATAAATAACTTTTTCCCTTGGGACCTGACATTAAGTGTGTAATAATAATTATTATTAAATAATAGTACAATTTAATAGTCAAGCTTGCTTTAGCAGCAAGACTAAAAATACAGGTGTTTATTTTGTTATCTTTTCATGTGTGTGTTCCAAAAGTGTTAATTGTCCCAGGTGTTCCTAGCAGAGACTGTGGAAACTGGGGAAAGTGAAGTTGAAATGATGCACCATGTTCATCATATTTTTGCTATTTGGCATCGATGTAATTTCTCTCGAACTGAGACCCTTGATTTTCGTGTATTTATACACGTGCACTCAGATAACTCAGAAACAAATTATTGAACACTATATAAAAAGTAAATTTACTGAAGAATACTCGACCATCGATAAAGTAGGATGAGAAAACTGTTAGCGAAGAAATCCTGTCTCGTGTAGAATTAATCCCCCTCTAATGTCTTATCTAATCTCTAAGCAACAAGCCCTACTTGTCTTTCTTAAGAATGTTCATGTTATTTATAAATATTAGTCTACCACCCTAGTCAGGGGTTTTGTTTCAGGCCGTATGCAACTTCCGGTTGTTTGACATGTAACGTCCAGTAGTTCTCTCGTGAAATAATAAGTGTGAAAAATCGTTTTTTCCAGTTATTAACCAAAGAAAGACTTGACCCTTATTTTACTCACTTAGTTATGTAATGCATACAATCGAAAAAAAAAAAAGAGATAATTCCTATCATACACATGTATATTTTTTGTGAGCATTTTTTTCATGCCCGAAAAGACCTTCCCGGTTACACAATTCCGGTCCAGGGAATGCAGAAAATTGCATTTTAGAGAGTCCAATTTTACAAATTTCCCGGGGAGGCATATCCCTGGCCCCCCCTCCTTGCCCTAGGAGTTGGTGCCTCTGGCACTCAACATCTGTACATCCGCCAGCTGAACCATTGCATCCGGTACTTCCAAATGCTACCAAAAACCCTGCCTAGTTTGATGACACAATTCAAACTATTTAGGTTGTTCTGGTAACAGTTTTCAAATTTGTTAAAATTTCCACTAATGTTATCAACAAATGTAGCAGTTACATTTATTGAAATCAATGTAGAGTTGTATTTTTAATGTTGTTTTTAGGAATTTACGTAATATTTATTAAGTTGTACAAATTAAGTATATGAAATACTTTGAACATAATAAGGCCTTGTGTTTCTCCTGATCTAAAATCAAATTCTCCCTTTGATGAACCGGCATAAGAATCCATGTAAACTGGCATGGAAATCTGGTAATCAACAGATGTCACTTGGGGTTTTATTCCCTTCAGTTGTAATAGTGACAGTTATTACATTCATGCAGTGGCAGGCATAACTTTTGTATTTTAGAATTTATTTCTATTCAGCTTAAGTTTAAGATATGTTTTGTTAGAATCAGCTGATTTACTGGCTGCTACTTAAATTACATACATGTAATGTAATGACAGCCCTGTTAATGTGCTAATAATTTTTGTTACATTACGTTTAGCCTGTAGAACTACTTCACAAGTCCTTTGAGGAGTTTGTTGATGAATTCAAATCTCTGTATGATACTGATTATTCTCATCGAGCTGTGCATGAAGTTTTCCAGGAACATGAGAGGCAAAGACTTAGTAGGTTGAAATTTTTGCTCTTAATAATCACATTTGTTTCACTCTGTCTTTTGGTTAGACAGGGTTGTGACCAGTTCAGGGAATTTTGCCAAAATCTGGGTATAGTGTTTGGTGAAGTCACTGTCAAATGTTATTTCAAGTTGCTACATGCAGCTGATCGTCATGCGTTCCTTCCAGAATTCTTTATAACCCCATGGCCTAATAATGTCTGTGTACTGGGAGGTTGCTGATCGATTTTGTTGCTCTAAATGGTATGAAAATCTGTTAAAAAACATCAAGAGAATGAAAAGATCTGCATTCAATTGTGGATATAATTTAAAATCATTAGACATCCTCTGAACAAACCTTTCCTCGTTTTTTTGTTTTTTTTTGTTTTTCACCTTTTGACATGTACCAGTTTAGGAAAATCCGTCAACACTGCTGAAAAGAGCCAAATTTTAAAGTGATGTAATGGCTTAAAGGAGCAAAGATATAGCTCTGCATTGGTAACAAGGAATAACGGGGGATAACAAAGGGTAACAAGGGTACCAAGCGGCAACAAGGAGTAACAGGGGGTAACAATGGGTAACAAGGGGTAATAAGAGGCAACAAAGGGTAACAGGGGTAACAAGGGGTAACAAAGGGTAACAGGGGTAACAGGAGATAACAGGGGTAGCAAGGGGTAAAAAGGGGTAACAGTAACAATTGTTACCCCTTGTTACCCCTGTTACCCCTTGTTACCCCTTGTTACCTCTGTTCTCCCTTGTTACCCCTGTTACCCCTTGTTACCCCTGTTACCTCTTGTTACCCCCTGTTACCCCTTGTTACCCCTTGTCAGCTCCGTTACCCCTTGTTACCCCTGTTACCCATTGTTACCCCTTGTTACCCCTATTACCCCATGTTACCCCTGGTACCCCTTGTTACCTCTGTTACCCCTTGTTACCCCTTGTTACCCCTGTTACCCCTGTTACCCCTGTTACCTCTTGTTACCCCTTGTTACTCCTGTTACCCCTTGTTACCCCTGTCACCTCTTGTTACCCCTTGTTACTCCTGTTACCCCTTGTTACCCCTGTTACCTCTTGTTACCCCTGTTACCTCTTGTTACCCCTGTTACCTCTTGTTACCCCTTGTTACCCCTGTTACCCCTTGTTACCTCTGTTACCCCTTGTTACCCCTGTTACCCCTTGTTACCCCTGTTACCCCTTGTTACCCCTGTTACCCCTGATACCCCCTATTACCTCTTGTTACCCCTTGTTACTCCTGTTACCCCTTGTTACCCCTGTCACCTCTTGTTACCCCTTGTTACTCCTGTTACCCCTTGTTACCCCTGTTACCTCTTGTTACCCCTGTTACCTCTTGTTACCCCTGTTACCTCTTGTTACCCCTTGTTACCCCTGTTACCCCTTGTTACCTCTGTTACCCCTGTTACCCCTTGTTACCCCTGTTACCCCTTGTTACCCCTGTTACCCCTGTTACCCCTGTTACCTCTTGTTACCCCTTGTTACTCCTGTTACCCCTTGTTACCCCTGTCACCTCTTGTTACCCCTTGTTACTCCTGTTACCCCTTGTTACCCCTGTTACCTCTTGTTACCCCTGTTACCTCTTGTTACCCCTGTTACCTCTTGTTACCCCTTGTTACCCCTGTTACCCCTTGTTACCCCTGTCTTCCCTTGTTACCCCTGTTACCCCTTGTTACCTCTGTTACCCCTTGTTACCCCTGTTACCCCTGTTACCGCTTGTTACCCCTGTTACCTCTGTTACCCTTTGTTACCCCTGTTACCCCTTGTTACCCCTGTTACCTTTTGTTACCCCTGTTACCTGTGTTACCCTTTGTTACCCCTTGTTACCCCTTGTTACCCCTGTTACCCCTTGTTACCCTTGTTACCCCTTGTTTACCCCTGTTACCCCTTGTTACCCCTGTTACCCCTTGTTACCCTTGTTACCCCTTGTTTACCCCTATAACCTCTTGTTACCCCTGTTACCTCTGTTACCCTTTGTTACCCCTGTTACCACTTGTTACCCCTTGTTACCCCTGTTACCCCTTGTTTCCTCTGTTACACCTTGTTACCCCTGTTACCGCTTGTTACCCCTGTTACCTCTGTTACCCTTTGTTACCCCTTGTTACCCCTTGTTACCCCTGTTACCCCTTGTTACCCTTGTTACCCCTTGTTTACCCCTATAACCTCTTGTTACCCCTGTTACCTCTGTTACCCTTTGTTACCCCTGTTACCACTTGTTACCCCTTGTTACCCCTGTTACCCCTTGCTTCCTCTGTTACACCTTGTTACCGCTTGTTACCCCTGTTACCTCTGTTACCCTTTGTTACCCCTGTTACCCCTTGTTACCCCTGTTACCTCTTGTTACCCCTGTTACCTGTGTTACCCTTTGTTACCCCTGTTACCCCTTGTTACCCCTGTTACCCCTTGTTACCCCTTGTTACCCCTGTTACCCCTTGTTTCCTCTGTTACCCCTTGTTACCCCTGTTAACCCTTGTTACCCCTGTTACCTCTTGTTACCCCTTGTTACCCCTGTTACCTCTGTTACCCCTTGTTACCCCTGTTACCGCTTGTTACCCCTGTTACCTCTAATATCCTTTGTTACACCTGTTACCCCTTGTTACCCCTGTTACCTCTTGTTACCCCTGTTACCTATGTTACCCTTTGTTACCCCTGTTACCCCTTGTTACCCCTGTTACCTCTTGTTACCCCAGTTACCTCTTGTTACCCCTTGTTACCTCTGTTACTCTTTGTTACCCCTGTTACCTCTTGTTACCTTTTGTTACCCCTGTTATCTCTTGTTACCCCCTGTTACCCCTTGTTATCTCGTTACCCCTTGTTACCCCATTTACCCCTGGTTACCTCTGTAACCCCTTGTTACCCCTGTTACCTCTTGTTACCTTTTGTTACCCCTTGTTACCCCTGTCATCTCTTGTTACCCCTGTTACCTCTTGTTACCCCTTGTTACCTCTCTTACCCTTTGTTACCCCTGTTACCCCTTGTCACCCCTGTTACCTCTTGTAACCTCTTGTTACCCTTTGTTACCCCTGCCACCCCTTGGTACCCCTTGTTACCCCTGTTCCCCCTTGTTACCTCTGTTACCCCTTGTTACTGATGTTATCCCTTGTTACCCCTGTTACCCATTTTTACCCCTTGTTACCCCTGATACCCCCTATTACCCCTGTTACCCCTGTTACCCCTTGTTACCCCTGTTACCTCTTGTTACCCCTTGTTACCCCTGTCTTCCCTTGTTACCCCTGTTACCCCTTGTTACCTCTGTTACCCCTTGTTACCCCTGTTACCTCTTGTTACCCCTTGTTACCCCTGTCTTCCCTTGTTACCCCTGTTACCCCTTGTTACCTCTGTTACCCCTTGTTACCCCTGTTACCCCTTGTTACCCCTTGTTACCCCTTGTTACCCCTGTTACCCCTTGTTACCCCTGTTACCCCTGTTACCCCTTGTTACCCCTGTTACCTCTTGTTACCCCTTGTTACCCCTGTCTTCCCTTGTTACCCCTGTTACCCCTTGTTACCTCTGTTACCCCTTGTTACCCCTGTTACCCCTGTTACCGCTTGTTACCCCTGTTACCTCTGTTACCCTTTGTTACCCCTGTTACCCCTTGTTACCCCTGTTACCTTTTGTTACCCCTGTTACCTGTGTTACCCTTTGTTACCCCTTGTTACCCCTTGTTACCCCTGTTACCCCTTGTTACCCTTGTTACCCCTTGTTTACCCCTGTTACCCCTTGTTACCCCTGTTACCCCTTGTTACCCTTGTTACCCCTTGTTTACCCCTATAACCTCTTGTTACCCCTGTTACCTCTGTTACCCTTTGTTACCCCTGTTACCACTTGTTACCCCTTGTTACCCCTGTTACCCCTTGTTTCCTCTGTTACACCTTGTTACCCCTGTTACCGCTTGTTACCCCTGTTACCTCTGTTACCCTTTGTTACCCCTTGTTACCCCTTGTTACCCCTGTTACCCCTTGTTACCCTTGTTACCCCTTGTTTACCCCTATAACCTCTTGTTACCCCTGTTACCTCTGTTACCCTTTGTTACCCCTGTTACCACTTGTTACCCCTTGTTACCCCTGTTACCCCTTGTTTCCTCTGTTACACCTTGTTACCCCTGTTACCGCTTGTTACCCCTGTTACCTCTGTTACCCTTTGTTACCCCTGTTACCCCTTGTTACCCCTGTTACCTCTTGTTACCCCTGTTACCTGTGTTACCCTTTGTTACCCCTGTTACCCCTTGTTACCCCTTGTTACCCCTTGTTACCCCTTGTTACCCCTGTTACCCCTTGTTTCCTCTGTTACCCCTTGTTACCCCTGTTAACCCTTGTTACCCCTGTTACCTCTTGTTACCCCTTGTTACCCCTGTTACCCCTTGTTACCTCTGTTACCCCTTGTTACCCCTGTTACCGCTTGTTACCCCTGTTACCTCTAATATCCTTTGTTACACCTGTTACCCCTTGTTACCCCTGTTACCTCTTGTTACCCCTGTTACCTATGTTACCCTTTGTTACCCCTGTTACCCCTGTTACCCCTTGTTACCCCTGTTACCTCTTGTTACCCCAGTTACCTCTTGTTACCCCTTGTTACCTCTGTTACTCTTTGTTACCCCTGTTACCTCTTGTTACCTTTTGTTACCCCTGTTATCTCTTGTTACCCCCTGTTACCCCTTGTTATCTCGTTACCCCTTGTTACCCCATTTACCCCTGGTTACCTCTGTAACCCCTTGTTACCCCTGTTACCTCTTGTTACCTTTTGTTACCCCTTGTTACCCCTGTCATCTCTTGTTACCCCTTGTTACCCCTGTTACCTCTTGTTACCCCTTGTTACCTCTCTTACCCTTTGTTACCCCTGTTACCCCTTGTCACCCCTGTTACCTCTTGTAACCTCTTGTTACCCTTTATTACCCCTGCCACCCCTTGGTACCCCTTGTTACCCCTGTTCCCCCTTGTTACCTCTGTTACCCCTTGTTACTGATGTTATCCCTTGTTACCCCTGTTACCCATTTTTACCCCTTGTTACCCCTGATACCCCCTATTACCCCTGTTACCCCTGTTACCCCTTGTTACCCCTGTTACCTCTTGTTACCCCTTGTTACCCCTGTCTTCCCTTGTTACCCCTGTTACCCCTTGTTACCTCTGTTACCCCTTGTTACCCCTGTTACCTCTTGTTACCCCTTGTTACCCCTGTCTTCCCTTGTTACCCCTGTTACCCCTTGTTACCTCTGTTACCCCTTGTTACCTCTGTTACCCCTGTTACCTCTGTTACCCTTTGTTACCACTGTTACCCCTTGTTACCCCTGTTACCTTTTGTTACCCCTGTTACCTTTTGTTACCCCTGTTACCTGTGTTACCCTTTGTTACCCCTGTTACCCCTTGTTACCCCTTGTTACCCCTGTTACCCCTTGTTACCCTTGTTACCCCTTGTTACCCCTGTTACCTCTTGTTACCCCTGTTACCTCTGTTACCCTTTGTTCCCCCTGTTACCCCTTGTTACCCCTTGTTACCCCTGTTACCCCTTGTCACCTCTGTTACCCCTTGTTACCCCTGTTACCGCTTGTTACCCCTGTTACCTCTGTTACCCTTTGTTACCCCTGTTACCCCTTGTTACCCCTGTTACCTCTTGTTACCCCTTGTTACCCCTGTTACCCCTTGTTACCTCTGTTACTTCTTGTTACCCCTGTTACCGCTTGTTACCCCTGTTACCTCTAATATCCTTTGTTACACCTGATACCCCTTGTTACCCCTGTTACCTCTTGTTACCCCTTGTTACCCCTGTTACCCCTTCTTACCTCTGTTACCCCTTGTTACCCCTGTTTCCGCTTGTTACCCCTGTTACCTCTAATATCCTTTGTTACACCTGTTACCCCTTGTTACCCCTGTTACCTCTTGTTACCCCTGTTACCTATGTTACCCTTTGTTACCCCTGTTACCTCTTGTTACCCCTTGTTACCCCTGTTACCCCTTGTTACCTCTGTTACTTCTTGTTACCCCTGTTACCGCTTGTTACCCCTGTTACCTCTAATATCCTTTGTTACACTTGTTACCCCTTGTTACCCCTGTTACCTCTTGTTACCCCTGTTACCTATGTTACCCTTTGTTACCCCTGTTACCTCTTGTTACCCCTTGTTACCCCTGTTACCCCTTGTTACCTCTGTTACTTCTTGTTACCCCTGTTACCGCTTGTTACCCCTGTTACCCCTTGTTACCCCTTGTTACCCCTGTTACCTCTTGTTACCCCTTGTTACCTCTTGCTACCCTCTTGTTAGCCCTGTTATCTCTTTTTATCCCGGTTACCTTTTGTTACCCCTTGATACCCCTGTTATCTCTTGTTACCCCCTGTTACCCCTTGTTATCTCGTTACCCCTTGTTACCCCATTTACCCCTGGTTACCTCTGTAACCCCTTGTTACCCCTGTTACCTCTTGTTACCTTTTGTTACCCCTTGTTATTACTGTTATCTCTTGTTGCCCCTTGTTACCCCTGTTACCTCTTGTTACCCCTTGTTACCTCTCTTACCCTTTGTTACCCCTCTTACCCCTTGTCACCCCTGTTACCTCTTGTTACGCTTTGTTACCCCTGTCACCCCTTTGTACCCCTTGTTACCTCTGTTACCCCTTGTTACCGATGTTATCCCTTATTATCCCTGTTACCCATTTTTACCCCTTGTTATCCCTGATATCCCCTATTACCCCTGTTACCCCTTGTTACCCGTGTTACTTCTTGTTACCTCTGTTACCACTTATTACCCCTTGTCACCCCTTGTTTCCCCCCTGTTACCCCTTGTTACCTCTGTTACCTCTTGTCACCCCTGTTACCCATTTTTACCCCTGGTTACCCCTGTTACCCCTTGTTACCCCTTGGTACCTCTTTTATCCCTTGTTACCCCTGTTACCTCTGTTACTCCTTGTTACCCATGTTATCCCTTGTTACCCCTGTTACCCATTTTTACCCCTTGTTACCCCTTGTTACCCCTTGTTTCCTCTGTTACTCCTTGCAACACCTGTTACCTCCTGTTACCTCTGTTACCCCTTGTTACCCCTGTTACCCCTTGTTACCTCTCTTACCCCTTGTTACCGCTGTTACCCCTTATTACCCCTGTTACCTCTGTTACCCCTTGTTACCTGTGTTACCCCTTGTTGCCTCTGTTACCCCTTGTTACCCTTGTTTTCCCTTGTTACCCCTTGTTACCTCTGTTACCCTTTGTTACCCCTGTTACCCCTCATTACCTCTTGTTACTCTTTGTTACCCTTGGTTACCCCTGTTACCTCTTGTTACCCTTTTTTACCCGTGTTACCTCTTGTTACCCCTGTTACCCCTTATTACCCCTGGTACCCCTTATTACCCCTGTTACTTGTGTTACCCCTTGTTACCCGTGTTACCCCTTGTTGTCTCTGGTACCCCTTTTACCCCTTGTTACTGCTGTTACCTCTTGTTACCCCTTGTTACTCCTATTACCTCTTGTTACCTCTGTTACCCTTTGTTACCCCTGTTACCCCTTGTTACCCCTGTTACCCTTTGTTACCTCTTTAACCTCTTGTTACCCCTTATTATCCCTGTAACTTCTGTTACCCCTTGTTACCCGTGTTACCCCTTGTGTCCTCTGTTACCCCTTGTTACCCCTGTTACCTTTGTTACCGCTTGTTACCCCTGTTACCTCTTGTTACCTTATGTTACCCCTTATTACCCCTGTTACCTCTTGTTACCCCTTGTTGCCTCTGTTACCCTTTGTTACCCCTTTTACCCCTTGTTACCCCTGTTACCTCTTGTTACCCTTTGTTACCCTTGTACCCCTTGTTACCCCTTGTTACCCCGGTTACCTCTGTTACCCTTTGTTACCCCTGTTACCCCTGTTACCTCTTGTTACCCTTTGTTACCCTTGGTTACCCCTGTTACCTCTTGTTACCCTTTTTTACCCGTGTTACCCCTTGTTACCCCTGTTACCCCTTATTACCCCTGGTACCCCTTATTACCCCTGTTACCTGTGTTACCCCTTGTTACCCGTGTTACCCCTTGTTGTCTCTGGTACCCCTTTTACCCCTTGTTACCCCTGTTACCTCTTGTTACCCCTTGCTACCCCTGTTACCTCTTGTTACCTCTGTTTCCCTTTGTTACCCCTGTTACCCCTTGTTACCCCTGTTACCCTTTGTTACCTCTTTAACCTCTTGTTACCCCTTATTATCCCTGTAACCTCTGTTACCCCTTGTTACCCGTGTTACCCCTTGTGTCCTCTGTTACCCCTTGTTACCCCTGTTACCTTTGTTACCGCTTGTTACCCCGGTTACCTCTTGTTACCTTATGTTACCCCTTATTACCCCTGTTACCTCTTGTTACCCCTTGTTGCCTCTGTTACCCTGTGTTACCCCTTTTACCCCTTGTTACCCCTGTTACCTCTTGTTACCCTTTGTTACCCTTGTACCCCTTGTTACCCCTTGTTACCCCGGTTACCTCTTGTTACCCTTTGTTACCCCTGTTACCTCTTGTTACCCTTTGTTACCCCTTGTTACCTCTTGTTACCTTTTGTTACCCCTGTTACCTCTTGTTACCTTTTCTTACCCCTGTTATCCTTTTGTTGCCCCTTGTTACCCGTTTTACCCCTTGTTATCCCTGTTACCCTTGTTGCCCCTTGTTACCCCTGTTACCTCTTGTTACCTTTCGTTACCCCTTGTTACCCCTGTTACCCCTTGTTACCCCTTGTTACCTCTGTTACCTCTTGTTACCTTTTGTTACCTCTGTTATCCTTTTGTTACCCCTTGTTACCCGTGTTACCCCTTGTTACCTCTGTTACCGCTTGTTACCTTTTGTTACCCCTTTTTACCCCTTGTTACCCGTGTTACCCCTTGCTACCCCTGTTACCCCTTGTTACCTCTGTTACCCCGTGTTACCCTTGTTACCCTTTGTTACGCCTGTTACCCCTTGTTACCCTTTGTTATCCCTTTTGCCCCTTGTTACCCCTTGTTACCTCTGTTACCTTTTGCTACCCTTGTTATTCTTTTGTTACCCCTTGTTACCCGTGTTACCCCTTGTTACCTCTGTTACCTGTTGTTACCCCTGTTACCCCTGTTGCCCCTTGTTACCCCTGTTACCTCTTGTTACCTCTGTTACCGTTTGTTACCCCTGTTACCCCTCGTTACCCCTGTTGCCTCTTGTTACCCTTTGTTACCCTTTGTTACCACTGTTACCCCTTGTTACCCCTGTTACCTCTGTTACCCTTTGTTACCCCTTTTACCCCTTTTTACCCCTGTTACCTCTTGTTACCCTTTGTAACCTCTGTAACCCTTTGTTACCCCTGTTACCTCTTGTTACCCGTGTTACCCTTTGTCACCCTTTGTTACCTCATGTTACCTCTTGTTACCTTTTGTTTCTCCTGTTACCTCTGGTTACCCCTTTTTACCCATGTTACCCCTTGTTACCTGTGTTACCCCTTGTTACCCCTTGTTACCCCTTATTACCTCTGTAATCGCTTTTTACCCCTGTTACTTTGTTACCCCGGTTACCCCTTTTTACCTCTTGTTACCCTTGTTACCCCTTTTTACCCCTGTTACCTCTTGTTACCTTTTGTTAGCCCTTGTTACCCCTGTTCCCCCTTGTTTCCTCTGTTACCCCTTGTTACCCCTGTTCCCCCTTGTTACATCTGTTCGCCCTTCTTACCTCTGTTACCCGTTGTTACCCCTGTTCCCCCTTGTTACCTCCGTTACCCCTTGTTGCCTCTGTTCCCTCTTGTTACCCCTGTTCCCCCTTGTTACCTCTGTAACCCCTTGTTACCCCTGTTCCCCCTTGTTACATCTGTTCGCCCTTCTTACCTCTGTTACCCGTTGTTACCCCTGTTCCCCCTTGTTACCTCTGTTACCCCTTGTTACCTCTGTTCCCTCTTGTTACCCCTGTTCCCCCTTGTTACCTCTGTAACCCCTTGTTACCCCTGTTCCCCCTTGTTACATCTGTTCGCCCTTCTTACCTCTGTTACCCGTTGTTACCCCTGTTCCCCCTTGTTACCTCCGTTACCCCTTGTTACCTCTGTTCCCTCTTGTTACCCCTGTTCCCCCTTGTTACCTCTGTTACCCCTTCTTACCTCTGTTACCTCTTGTTACCTTAGGTTACCCCTTGTTACCCCTTTATTCCTTGCTACCCATTTTTACCGCTCGTTACCCTGTTACTCCTTGTTAAACAGGGGTAACAAGGGGTAACAGGGGTAATACCGGGTAACTGGGGTAACAATGGGTGACAAGGGGTAACAAGTGGTAGGAGTGGCTTAGAAGGGGTAACAAGGGTTATCAGGGGTAACAACTGGTAACAGAGATTAGATGGCTAACAAGGAGTAACAGGGGTAACAGAAGTATTAAAGGGCAACAGGGGTAACAAAAGGTAACTAGTGGTAACAGGGGGTAACAGGGGTAGCAGGGGTTACAAGGGGTAACAGGGGAAACAACTGGTAACGGGTTACATGGCTAAGAAGGGGTAATAGAGGTAACAAGGGGTAACAGGGGTAACTAGTGGTAACAGGGGGTAACAAAGGGTAACACGGAATAACAGAGGTAACAGGGGTAACAACTGGTAACAGGGGTTACATGGCTAACAAGGGGTAACAGGGGTAACAAGAGGTAACAGGGTAACACGGGATAACTACTGGTAACAGGGGATAAGAAGGGGTAACAGGGGTAACAAGGGTAACAAGGCTTAACAGGGGTAAGAAAATGTAACAAGGGGTAATAGGGGTAACATTAAGTAACAAGGGGTAACAGGGGTATAAAGGGTAACAATGGGTAATTAGGGGTAACAACTGATAACAAGGGGTGACAAGGGGTAATAGGGGTAACAAGTGGAAACAAGGGGTATCAGGGATAACAAGGGGTAATAATCAGGGATAACAAGGGGTAATAAGTGGTAAAAGGGGGTAACAATTGGGGGGGGGGGGGGGCTTAGTTTGTTTGCTCCCGACCATACAAATGTCGGTAAAATTTCACGACCTTGGGGAACTAAACTTTTTCTAGTTTTCAACAAATAACTTTCAGACTCGGTAATTTTACTAATTTAAAGAAGCTCTTTCCCGCGGAGTCAATAGATTTTCCCTAAGTAGTCCATGACGATAGTTTGAAAAGAGCTGTGAAAAGGTCTATTGTAACATGCATTAAACTATAGCACCTGAATTTTATTTCCAGGAAAACTGAAGCTTTGCCGAGATGAAAGGGAAAGAATAATGAGGGAGAGAAATATTGAAGCTGGTTTGCACAATGAAGACATAAAACATTTAACAAGATCACCAATTAGAGGCACAGGTAAGCTTTAAACGAGCTAGAAAATGAACTAAGAATAAAATTGAAAAGCTTTTCATGAATTAAAGATATTTTGCTGGCATTTTTTTTGTTGATCCAAATTTTGTTTATACTTTTTTTAGATTTTCATGTAGCTGAGAGAGATGTAAGTAGCTTTACAAGGGGAAAGAACAGTTCCCTTGAAGAAGAAGAAATCAAGGAACGGAGTGCTTGGAGATCCTCTCTTAGAGAGAGCCAAAAGTATTCCAGGTTTGATTACATGGAGTCATTATTTTCAGTATTGTTTTTAACTTTTTTTAAAAAAAAGATGTCGCGTTTCTTTAGAGGCAAATCTCAACGCCGTACATGCTAAATACCGAAAATAAACTTGGGGCTTTTGACATTCCTTTTTTAAGACTTTTTTTCGAGGGGGGTTTATACGGAGAGGCTCTATAGGGGAAAATGCGTTTCAAAATCATAACCTTGAAATAAGAGGATAATTTTTCAGTAAATGTCCCACTTATAGTAACGAGTTTTGACTAGATTTGTTTCTCCAAATACTCTATTTCTGGTTGAGGAGTGAGTCTTTGTCATTTGCACATATAAATTCAAATCACATTCATCGGTATTCACTCGCATACTCATGTTCAGACCTGGGTTTTACATTTGATCACAGAGGAAAAGAAAACATGTATGAAGTAGATGTTAAATCTCAGAGACCTCCCACAGGAAAAACAAGATACAGGTTTGTATTGGATAATTACTATACTCGTTTGTGATTAAGAAGAAAAATGAAAGATTTACATATATAACACGACGTTTCGAGGTCCCCATGACTCCATTATCGAGTAAGGTGTGAATAATATTACAGTCTAGCAAATGCAAGAGATGAGAAGATTGATTAATGGAGTCGTAAGGACCCCGAAACGTCGTGTTATAAATCTTTCATTTTTCTTCTTAGTTGCTTGTTTTAACAAAACTCTGCTTATAAAATCGTTTGTGATTGGTCAATTTACCGGGCCGTACACGTAGAGTGTATTTTGTGGGCTGCCTGTGGCATGCCCAATCATAAAGTGAGCTTTCTCCTTCGAAAAAAGACAAAATGGTGGGTGGATCTTGCGGGTCGTATCCTTCCTATGAGATCGCTCACTTGTCTTTTGACGGGAGGGGATGGGTCATTTTCAGATTTAAAAAAAATAGAACAGACTTGGAATCAAAACTACTAATAACTATATGTTATTAAATAATTACACCGAAAAACAACCGGGGACAGATTTCTGGATTCAGTACCATGGATTGAAAGCCAAAGAACCAATTTTTTGAGTTTAGTCCATTATTCATATTCTGGAATACAGTCAAACGAACTAATTGATCTAAAAATGCACCTCTATCTCTATCTCTGTTTCTTTATTTCTCAGGATAGGAATAGCTAGGACTTGCTATTCCCACTGCGGCCCAGTATTGCATTGCCTATGAAATGCGTCTTGTTACTGAACATATATGGCCCGGTAAATTAAAAAAAAGGTGTTTAATGCCTGAAAGTCTCGTGAAGACAACTTAAAACACAACACAGAAAAAGTCATCCTCCAATCTTTCAAGCTGATTTTTATTAGCCTGAGAAAACAGCCGACATTTCGCGACGTCACCAGTGGTTTCCGGGCGAAATGACGTCTGAGAAACGAGCACAGAAATTCCATACTGATGACGCGTCACTACACAGGTCTGGGTAGTGCTTCTGATGGCCGGTTGAAGCAAATTTCCCACGCGGCACGACCAATCGGAAGCACTAACTTTTGAATTATTGGTTGTGTTCGACAGTACTACAGTTCAAGACAGTTTGCGCGATTCGATGGTTTTTGATAAGCCCCCTTTTCCCCCAACTTAAAGTAGACTTCCATCGCGAATTAATTGCTACTAGCCGCGTTCCGGCGTTTGTCTGACATGTCTGTATTGTTAAATCACTGTTCTTACAGCAGTCATACAAGCGCGAAAAGCCGCAGTCCTATCAGCCCCCGCGGTGGTGTTGTGACTTACGCCGAGAGTTCTGACTCAGAGGGAGAGAGTGGGGCAGAAAAGGCTTGGTCTACCAGCAGTGAGCGCTCCGAGGAGGGACATTCTCCAAGGATAAGTAAGAATCCCTCATCTTCAGGTTCCTTTAGGAAAACGGCCTCACGGCGCATTAAACGGACATCTTCGTTGGATAACTTGGAAGGACTGCGTTCTGTTCCGAGTGTTTTGGATAGAAAAAGTTTGTCAGGGAAGGTAGGCGATTGCACTCACCAGAATGTGATTTTTTTTCTTCAGTGTAGAATCATATTATCATGAAAATAATCGCTAATAAAACGAATTATGATAAGGGAAGAGGCGCAAAGTGCAAGTCTGGCATCGAATTAAGCTCATATTGGAAACCTGCAAAGACTCCCGATAAAATCCTTGTCAATCAAATCAGATTTACCGATTTTCTCGATTTATCGATTGATGATTCGGTACCGATTTTTATCCATTGACTACCCCGGCCGGGAAATAATATTGGCTAGGTTTTGTTACCGAAATGTAAATGGAACTGCGTTAAGGTTTGCGACATATAAACCATTTAAGTATTGCTACGAATTACGCTTTCGATAACTCATTAAAAAAAAAAACAACTCCTAATTTCCGCTTTTGATAATAGCCATCGTGAGAGGATGCGCATGACTCTGGGTTTATGGTATTGTCCAATAGGACTCTTAAATTTTGGGAGCCTGGGATTAGTCCCGCGTATTCGCGAGATGTGAAGTCCTGTGGCTACCCCAAAACCTGCGACCTGCTCGCCATGTGAGTCGCTCATAGCTCAGTTGTTAGAGCGTCCTGCCGGTATTTGGAAGGTCGTGGGTTCGATTCCCGCTAGGGGCTTCGATTTTTTCCGAGCTTTTCTTAGTTGTACTTGTAATATCTACTTCTAGAGCCTGGAATAGGTGGCGATATTGGCTATTTCTGGGTTACTTAGGAAAATGGTTCAATGTATGGCGAATGGAAGCGGAAGAGACCTCAGGAAACCACTAGCTAACAATGTATTGTTTATAAATTGGAATGGTACCTGTGTGATGGCGGCTACATGTATGTTGTCTCGAGCATATACTTGTTCAAGTTTCCATCCTTGCAACAGACAACAGGAAACAGTTTCAGTGCTAAAATGAAGTCTTAAATAACAATACTGGACCATGAGTTTTGGAATTCAATTGACGCGAAGATACGTTTTAGGCTTTTAAAAGGATAGCAAAATTAGCGTGGCACACTTCTAAGCGCTTTTGATATGGTGTGATGTATTCCGTAGGATCAACGCATCGTGGACTTGATGATGTCTCGACACGAAGACGAGGAAAGAGCTCGTAAGGAGCGGCTCATGTTAGAATTGGAATGGGACGAGCAAAAAAAGTTAGAAGAACAACTGAGACAGGCGAGACAGCGACAGAAACAAGCAGAAATATGGGAGAGTTATAAAGCAAAAGATGCTAAGCATGTAAGATCAAGTACCCTATTGAAGGCATAATATTGTTACCCTAGGTGCCAGGCACTTTCGGTAATTTCAGTCGTGTGTTCGGGATTCGGCCGAAGATGTATCGGGCGCAGGCCGACACCAACGTATCCCGCCCGCACGCGAAAAAACAAACCTCCAGCCCCCGTTGTTCAAAGGGTTGACAACGCTGTTCACTGGGTAAATCACTATCCGCTGGATAGCGCAATTGTTTGTCCTAATACTTATTTACTGGATAGTGATTTTTCTGGTGAATAGCGCTATCCAACGTTTGAACAACCGGGGGCATGGTAGCGAGGGTATAAAATTGTTGTTGCCTCAAAATGTCTTCATTTTCCTTTTATTCAACATAAGAAGAGAAAGTCAAACTAAACGAATGAAGCCAAAATTATAGGCTTGTTATTTAACCACCTTTTTACCCGAAATAGATGGTGATTGTTGACCGCTTAACTTAGCCAAACCTAATCAATCACATCTTGAAAATGGCGTAGTGAAGAAGAGATATTTCTTAGGCCGTAAAAACCTTTGAGCAGAGGGCGAAGAAACTTTTTGTCGGTGGTGTTGTTTTTTTTTTTAAACCATAGCATCGAGATGAATAACCTTAGGTTCATGAAAGGGCTTTTTCACCTTTTTCGTCAATCTAGTACGAGGTGCGGGCAAGACGACTAAGAAACGAACAGCGGCTTAAAAAAGACAAAGTAGAGATGCTTCTGTCCAAAGACTACGCTTGGCAAATGGAGAAACGAAAGCAGGAACACATTAAGGTAAGTTTCGATCACACAGCGTTCTTGTTACCGTTTGTTCGTTGAGAACGATCCAAAGGAAAGTGCGTTTTTCTTTAACTTAGACCTGTGAGTAAAACGTTGAGTTAACTGTATTTAAAGATTGTGACCCGCTTTTCTCCCTCATGAGACCCCTTTTAGCTTCTCTTTGGGTCCTGTGGACCCCAATGTAGAAAATCCTGGTAAGAACACTGTTTTTTTTAGTGTCGTTTTGGGCTCCACATATACAAACCTTGTTGGCCTTAAAATCAGGGCTCACACTTCTAACTTTAACTTTCATGAGCGAGCATGCTTTGGAGAGGATTTTTTCAGTAGTTTCTCGTGTAAAATTAGAATCGGGATTAAGACTTTAAGTAGCCCTGCCAATACCTCGTCTTTGTTAAGACTAAACTTTACCTTTTTGGGGATTTCCGTTAAATTGTTAGCTTTTTTTTTTCCTTTAATTGGGTCTCATTTTCAGGTTTATGCCTTAAATAGAGGATCAATTTTTGTTTGCTCTTCTTTAAATAAGGTCAGGGTCTAAGCCCCACAGGAGAGAAGGGGTTGATGGCGGGACTGGAAGAATACAGAAAGGACCACCCTCGTTTTTGATAGTTCATTTGATACCTGCATGTAGCCTGTAGTAGTCACTTTGATTATCTTATTCATGTGGGCTTTCAAGTCCCTAAGACCATAACCCAAGACCATGTTATTATTCCCTTTATTTGCGTTGCCAGGAAAACAGACTCCTTGCCAAGAAGATTAAAGAAACTGAGAAAAAGCAGAAACAGGTATTAAAAGCTGCAAGTATTGCAATGAAGATGATGCGAGCTGCGGAAAGCAAATTTTCAATGACCTTGTAATTATTGTAGTTTAAGCAATTGCAAATTCACCCTGTCAGCAGAGTCTTTCTTTCGCGATTTTGGCGTACCATATTTCCTCGAAAAATAGCCGGGGACGATTATTTCTTTTCTTCGCATCAAAAGGGGGCGATTATTCGAGGGAGGCGATTATTTCAAATATTACCCACTGGAAGTCGTGCCCTAAATATTCTTGTCTTATTATTCCGGCAGAAACAAAAAAAAACTGTCACATCAAACAACCTGAACATGGGCTTTTTAAATGTTCCAAATTTGATTCCTTGATTAATTTTCAGAGTTTGCATCGTCACTGATCAGTTTTGCTGGATCAGATTCTACTTCAACTTGACAGAGAGGGGATAAAAGAAAGAAAAGATGGCGAGATTGAGTGGGGGGGGGGGGGGAGGGGGGGGGTGCGATTATTTTAAATATTTCCGTCAAAGGGGAGCAATTATTCGAGGGAGGCGATTTAATCGAGGGACGGCTATTATTCGAGGAAATACGGCACTCGAGAAAGATTCTGCATGAATTGAGTAACATCTTCGTTGTGCATGCTCGGCATGTTGCTAGGATAAAGTTTCGAACCCAGGCCTGATAGCCGTGTGCTTGCTACAGCGAGCTCGGTTATGACCATCGGTTTATCAAAAAAAAAGGTTGCTCGCACTCAAAAAACCAGTTTGACAAGAGAAAACAAGATTGATTAGTCCAGACGTTTAGGCTGCGGCGACCTCAAAGGTTTGAAGTGATTGAGACAGCCTCCTTTTCCCCTCCTCACTAAAGACGACAAAAGGAGGCTTTGCTTGCGGGGTGTTTCAAATTATTAACCCGAAAAAAATTTTGGGCCCTAACGGGATTCGAACCAATGGCCTCTGCGTTTTAATGCTGCAGTACTCTACCAACTGAGCTATGAAGACCCATACCTGAGTTGCAGGTAATGTTTGCGAATAGTGAAGTTTGGTTCTTTTTGCACTTAACTTTTTTGCTTGTCCGTAGGAAGAGAATCTTTGGCAGAAGAAACGAGAAGACGAACTGCACCGGACAATGACTCATCTGAATCTTTTAGAGAAACATAAAAGCGCCATTGAAAAAAGGGATCTTTTGTCTAATCATGAAAACATGGTAAGGCCTTGTAGCTTAAAGACATCGTGTGGCTTTAAATAGGCCATTTCCTATGGCTTTAACAGGCCATTTAAAAAGATATGAATTTCAGAGAGGCTGAGCACGCACCATAATAAATTTTTGGTGAAGTTTGCAGGCAAAACATTTCAAGTTTTAATCATTGTCCATCCTTGGCATCCGTTGCAACGGACGACAGGAAGCAGTTAAGTGTACTCAAAATGTACCTATAGTAAATAACAGAACTGTGCCTTTATGTTTGGAATTCAGTTGAGCGAAGACACGTTTTAGCTTTTTAAAAACATAGCAGATAGCGTCAGATAGCCTCTGTAATAAAGAACTTTAATTGGAAGATGTAAACAGAGACTGGCTTGAGTGGGAAAAAAATCAAAGTAATATCATTTTGTTTTATAGAACGTTCAAAGCAGAAATCGGGCTGTGAGAAACAAACATCTCAGCTCAAGAAGAGGACTTATTCAGCAGTTAAGGTTAGCAACGGTTTTGCTCTGCTTTAAGATAATTATTCAGGCGATTGCAAATATAATTACAATGCCTGAACTGCTGGGGCCCAACAGTACTGTGGGGAAGGGCTGGAGTTGTTTTAATGAAAGCCTCGATGACTATTTGGCTACTTATTCTCGCCAACTGCTCCCGACTTTGACTTTGTCCATAGAAACGCAAAAATAGCTATCTTGACCTCACCGTTGGTCAATAACGCACATGTGCGTATCACGTATAGGCCTGTTCGGCTAGTATGTTTTGTTTTTACAATTTATACAGAGTCATTTTCTCTAGGGAATTTGCCTTTTTTGTCCTTTCATAAATTGTCATATGAATGCGGATAAGACGGCATTTGAAAGAAATAGTCCTATTGGTTAACATCAGGTGATCTGAAATTGGAAAGCAAAACATTCAAGTTAAAAATTACCATTGAGTCAAGATATCTTAAGAATTGATTTTCATACTTTAGACAAGAAGAAGAGAACCTTCAGCATGAAGTAGCAATCAAGCACCAAACAGCTTTGGTGAATTATCAAAGACAGTTAGCTAGAAAGGACAATCAATTAATACAAAACAAGTAAGTACATTTCAGCAATAAAGGCTTTTTTTGTATTTACACTTGTCAAGAAACGTGCGTTTTAAGCTCTGTGGATCGAGGCCATACCAAAGAAAAATCATACTTAAATATTTTACTGACTTGGAAGAGCTGTTCGTAGCATTTCGTTTACCATAACTAAGCAATTTCTCGCACGCTGACTGGTGGAGAAATATGTTCGATAAGATCACAGACCGTGGAAATGACGTCATGGTTGCGCCTGCGGCTCGTGGTTCCACTTAAGTTTTTCACATTTTGACGTTATTTCTATGGTCGATAAGATTACAGACCATGGAAAATTGTTGTCGATTTGTTAAGTACACCCAAGCTGAAGTGCCAGTTAACTACTCTAGAGGAGGAAGCTAGAGTGGCTAAGTGCATTTCTAGTTATAAACAAAGCAATGAAGGATAAAAAGTAGGGCTCACCACACACGTTTTCCCATTAGTGGTGTATCGTGTTATTTACAGTACCCTGCGTAGCAGTCGCTTGGCACGCCCAGTTCTTTCCTGCGCCCATTACTTCCAAGGGGTTGGTATGCTATGCAAGCTGTATTTCCAAGTGCATCTCTGTTCCAGGACTTTTGTCCGTGATTGAAGATACTGAATTTTTTTGTGTGCTCTCAGACTCAAGCGTGCGGAAAGAGTTGGACGACAGCAAGAACAACTGAGAAAACTAAACAGTGATATGGAGGAGTGGCGTAAGGAACTTACGGTCTTCAGGCAAGAGGTAATAGTTGCTTTCCACTTTCCAGTTATAGCATTCTTGCTTTCTGTTAACCCCTAGCTCCCAACTTTCCTCGTTTTTAGTTTTCAAAAATTGTCAGGGTACTTTGTTTTGAGATCAAACAAGCTAACGAACAAACCGCTGGTTTTAACTGCTGTACCCATGCGTGGAAGTGTATAGGAGGAAAGTTTTTCGTTTCTTAGAATGGGCGTCGGCATTATTAAATACACAGATTTTTGATCTGTTCAGAGTCGTGTGGGTTCAACTTCCCCATAATCGTTTTTTTTTTTTTTTTTATAGAAAGACGATCGAGCAAGAGACACGGCCACCTCGACAATAGCATCAAAACAACGGAGAGTCAAATCACAACTTGAGGCTGAGAAAGATGAGCACCAACATAACTTTCAAAGGTAATGATATTTTCTTTTTTTTAGGGAAGCACAAGCTCATTCCCAGGCCTTGCTCTTTTTGTATCGCGATGCGCGTTGATTTGTGGATCTGTTTTCTTCCCATGAAACACCACGCTTCGTCTTTTGTGCCAAATAAATCAGTCGCGCTCGGGACCGAGGCAATAGATAAAAATAAGGCGATTTTAGAAGGGACAGTGGAGTACAAAAATTATAGTCAAACAAGTGTTTAAATTTAATAGAGTGAAAGAAGCTGAAGAAGAAAGGAAAAGAGAAATTCAGGAGGTGATTGACGTCAAAGATGAAAGGAGTAAAATGGTGAATACAGAAAAAGAAGAAATAAGGAGATTGGTAAGCATTTTTCGAAGTGGTGGGCTTGTAATGCAGTGGCAGTCGTCCCGGTTTTTTAATAAAATAAGCACGCGGGGAAAAAGGAGATGAAGTATCATTCTTGTTAATTCTGGCGTCTCATGTATAGGCGTTGTTTTGCCCTTTTTATTATTTCTTTTGAATTCGAGATAACGAAACGAGCGTAGAGCCCGTCGGCTCTTGTCCATTCGCCAATTTAGAAACGAGAGGGAAACTGGGACGAGTTAACTTTTGCAAAGATTTCTGGGACTGTTGGTAGGGACAGGGAAACAAACTGACCAATAGCTGACCGGTGTGTCCCGGGTTACGATCCCAGAAGCAATTGCGGGACGCATTTTGGGTTCCAACGCCCTTCTCTTTTTTAATGTGGCAATTATGGTCATTACACAGTGATTACAGGTTGCCATGTTCACTCATGAGCATCCTAAGAACGTCATCTGATGTTTTTCTCAACCTTAGAACCGTGATGCAGCTCGTACTTCACAGGCCGTGAGGGACTTGGTTAGAGAGCAGACACTAAAAAGGTATCAAGTGTTTTACTATTTTCTTTCTTAAGTATTCAGTCTGTTTTCTTTAATCTCTTCCGTGACATTTCATCCATTCTTACTTTCGCTCCGTTCACTTTCTTAGTATTTTTGCTGACGAGCGTGTAGGAAAAATGCAAAGTTTCCTCGGGTGTACGATCGCAGGCATGCTGATACATAGGCCAGTTTCAAAGATTTGTAATGAATACTGACTTGTCAGCGGGCAAGGAATGAATCAACAGTATTTTGCTTCATTGCCCAAAACAAATTGTCAGTTTATAAGGAAATGTCTAGCATTCGCGGACGAGGTAACTACAACTAAAATTCTAGTGATGTACCTCAGTTTGCTCTGCTTGATTTCATTATGATATTATTACTGTCTCCTGTCCGTAACCATCTTCATACAAGCTGTATAGCCCTTTAAAAATGTTAGTAACATCGCCTTCAATTTCCAGCGCCAGCACTCACTCCATTATATCTTATTTTCTTTCCCATAGTGGCTTCTATATCCGTTAATCTAATTGGTATTTGTTTATTAGTTCATTTGATAGGATGGCTGAAAAAGCCCAGCGCCAGGCTCTTGTTGGGCGTGGTCCACAGACGGGACACAAGAACAAGTCGAGTGTTAGATTAGGTTAAAAAACAATACGTTACCGAAATATTCTTCACCTATACCATGGCTATTTTATAAGTCAAGTGTCTTCGAATAAAAGGAAACATTTTGGCGTGATATGTGAGGCGCATGTGGAAATATAATTTTCTTTCTCTTATTTAAAATCTTATCATTTCAAATAGGCCTCTATCGTATTTTGACATAACACTACAATACTCGTCACATTCGTTGAAACACATTTACATTTTGATTGAAGTATTACGCATTTGAACAACGCGAGTCTCAACACTGGGAAGGAAGAGAAGGAGTAGACAGTTTAGAGTTAAATAACTCGGTTGAGAAAGTGTGACATGAAAAATCCTGTGTAGCTGATGGTTGCGTTGAAGCGCGATAAAAAAAAAATCATTCGGGACGAACCCATGGAAAACGGGACGCAAATTTCGCGAATGAATCGTAAGATGCACAAGTCAGGCTAATAAGTCAATCTAGATAGCTCAGTTTTTATTCCAGACTATTGTGGGGGAATCAGTACTGCAAAATGTCTGTGGACTGAGTTTAATGGGATTGATGGAAATCACCATGATATAAGTAAGCGTTGATCATATTTGAACTAGATATAGCTAATATTCACTTTGCGATGTTAGGATTGACGCACTCACCATACCATAACAAAAAAAGACACGAGGCAAAAAAATTATGATCATACACGGTGTCTGTCTGTCACATTAGACCCCGTTACTACAAAACAAAATGTGTAGGGTTCATCTCTTTAGCACTAGCTTCTTGCTCGGGTCGTACGTGTTATATTCTTGCGACAGTTCAGTAAACTGTGTAATGCAGCTTTGTTGTGTTCTGTTTGTTTGGAATTTGTTCTCAGCTGGACTAGCTTTCGCTGGAGCGCTTTCTTATAGGGCGCGATGTCGCGGGTTCAATCGTCAGGGCCGGGCCAATGCTCAGGGTCTTAAAGTAACTGTGAAATGAAGGTTACTTCTTTGGCCTGCAAACTGCTAGATAGACCTTCGCGTGGCTTTTGGCTTGGAGGTCCCGTCTCCAGTAGGAGACGTATAAGTAGTCTCTTATAAGTACTTTCGTGCTAAGGGACTGGTCAAAAAGTATAGGCGGGGATGGGCCGGAGCAGAGAGGGGGTGGGTCATGAGGTTTTGAGCCTTGTCGAAGGGGTGGGTCGTGCAATTTTCAGCTACCCTTAGGGGGTGGGTCACCCTATTTTATTACATAGATAGGCACCAACCACTAACGAGACAGTTGAACACACTTGTTATATAAAACAGAGCCAGCTGGAATTATTGATAAAATACTCACAAACCTGCTGTGCGAGAAAATGCAACGGGTCACAGGCAGCACATGCATCTATACGGGCGTGAAACCCTTTGTTCACCTTTTTTTTGGCTCTAACGAGCATGTCCTTTAATGATTTTCCTTTTTTGTAAGGAAATGATTGGTGGTTCCTTAAAATTTTTATTGAAGTTATGGTTGGTTTTGTATAAGATACCATTTTTATTATTCAAGCTTCCTTTATAGTAGACATTGAGGGTTGGTATTGTGTCACAAATGGCAATATTTCTTTTTCCTCCATGATGTTTTGTTTTAGGAGTTTAGACTCGTTTTTGTGAATTTTATTTTTGATAGTAGGTCTTCTATCAAAGTTTGTGGGTAGCCTCTGTCCATCAAGCGTTGTTTGTTTTAAATTTTTCCTCAAAGGTTGTTTCTGAGGAGTTTTTTCGTAGGATTCTCAAGGCTTCTCCTTTGACAAATCCTTTTTTAACACTTGGAGGGTGACACGAGGTGAAATGTGTACGCAAGAAGGTTTCCGTTTGTTTAAAATGTGTCTTTGCATCAAGGATAGATATTTTCTTGAATCTTGTGCCTTTGTCTACAACCGTGTCTAAAAATGCTGCATCTCAGTGTCAAATGTTTCGGCCGGGAATTTAATAGTTGGGTGATGTAAGTTTGCTTGTTCAATGAAGGCTTCGATGTCTGGTTTACTCATGTCCCATAGGGAAAAGATATCGTGTATGTAGACTTCCAAGCTGTTGTTCTAAAGACAGTTTCGCTTAGAGTTGTTGTTTCAATATATGTCATGAAAATATTGGCAAAGGAATCAAAACTGCTGTCTTTGTGCCCATTGCAGTTCCATGGTTTTGTAGGTAGTGCTTTTCATTGAAGTGGAAGAAATTTTCTCTGAGGATTAATCTAAGAATTTCCGGCAAGTAATGTGTAAGAATGGGTTGTCTTTGTAGAAATTTTCATATGCTTTGTGACAGACAATTTCAATATACCCTCGTTTTGCTGTATTTTTGTGTCAAGACTCAACGTCCATCGAAACAAGAAATGTTCGGTTTTTCACATTTGTCTTTTCAGTGAAAGGTATGATTTCTGTGATTTTGATATTGGTTGTAGCAGTGTATCAACAAATTTTGTCAAGCACAGAACAAGGTTAGGCCATCCTCTTTTTCTTCCTCCGTTTACCGTCATTCGACCGACCCAAATATTTCAAAACAAAAAAAAGTAACAACGTAGTTACACCATTTTTCACTTGAAATAATTCTTTTAATCTGAAAAATGAGCACAGTAACAGCATAGAGAAAAACAGGAACAAAAACATGAACATTTTTCACAGTATATTGTACATTTTGTTAATCCAAATATGTGAATGTTAACTTTTAACGTCGTCCTGGGGTACCAGGGTCTACTATTCCGAGACTTCTTGGGATTTTTTTTTAGGTTTTTTTTTTTCAATCCGACCGACCGACCCAATATCAGGAAACGCATTCGACGGTAAACGAAGGAAAAAAAGGGGATGGCCTTAGAGGAAACCAAACATCCATGTTTTAACTAGGGGGTGGGTCATGCAATTTCCAACCTTGCTTTAGGGGTGGGTCAGTCATTTTTGTGCCGAAGGGAGGGGGTGGGTCATATGTTTTTTATCAACCACATTTCCAAATGCTCCGCCGGCCCACCCCCCCCCCCCCCTATACTTTTTGACCAGTCCCTAAATGCATTGACCCTCAAATTAAGTGTTTTTTTCCCTTTTTTCGGTGGGGAAGATGTGGGGTTGACCGCGCCTTATTCAAAACAAGTCAGTAAACAGGATTTAAGAGCTGCAACAACATGGATTGTCTAAAGGAGGTTTACATCAGAGGTTCTCTGAGTGCCAAGTTTGCTTATTTTGAATTGGACAACCAAAAATCGTATTGTAACTCGGAAAAATGTTATCAAATATACATCAACACGTCAAATATCATGAAGGTCGCATCTACTTTTAATATTATCGTTACACGAATTCTACTGAAGCAACAGGGCTTTCACAAATAAACTAAAATATGACGACCTTGGTTTCTTCATGTCCAATCCGGTTATTTCCAGTACAACTGGTTATTTTCTAGCGACAAAGGCAGAGAATGCCTTAGCCTTCCGCCAGCTGTTCCCACTGCCTCCCCATCCCATATGCAGGTACCACTCATGATCATAACGGTAGATCCACGGACCACAATGCCAACCGAAAAACCAAAAGCATATTCGCCATTTCTTGTATCTGAAAAGCAATAAACGCATTGGTTGTGGAAGGAATTTTGAAAATCACAGGTGTCACACCTGGGGCCCGTTTCTCGAAGGTCACGATAACTTTTCAGGCCCGAAAAGCTGCTCTATGTTTGCCGTGTTTGTATTCAAGATTAAAGTTGCAATGATGCATTGAAACTATCAGTTAACGAAGCAAAATTGACTGTTAGTGAGCTAGGAAGTTTGCTACTATTCAAGTAATTTTGATTTCAAAATTTGCCTTCGGGCCCGAAAAGTTATCGGGCCTTTCGAGAAACGGCAGCTGTCATTGAGGGCCGGGGATTTTCCAAGGCTACTATGGGCACGACTACGGCTATTTTCGTAGGAATCAAGACTGAAAATAGAACCAAAAGAAATCCCTTGCTGTTCAGTTGTCCACCAACTAACTGCACATACCCTGACCCGGCAACCTGAGAACTCAGCCACAGCCGTACCAGGGGGTGTGCCGGGCTAGCGCTAACTTTATGAACTGAAATCATGAGAGGTGCAGTGTATTTTTAATATTCTTCAAAAATACAACTTGTCTTTTTAACTATTCTTATAATCTACGTTTGCGCTCGTAGTTGAAAGCAAATGTAATTTTGACAATGATGCATTGAAACTATCAGTACGTGAAAGCAACTAGCCTTATTCGCTAGTTTCTTGTGTTGCCTCAGTGTACCTATCGTAATATTCTCAGGAGATTTGGTCCTTTGTCTTACTGGAATAGCCTGCACATTCAATGTTAAAAGAGAATATAGAAAATCATCTGAAATACAGTGTGGAGGAAACTATGATCTAGTGTGCATAAATGCAACCGCAGTAGGGGTCGGCTAGGTCACGTGCCACCCAATAGATACAACTGGGCGAACTGACTTGAATTTAACTTTACCTCAGCCACATAAATCAATTAAACATTCTCACCTTGATCGGTATCTAGTAGCAACGGCGTAATGCTGAGACGAGCCGACCCAGATCCCCACGATGGCAGGATACCGGGCCTTGACGGCATTGATTGCGGAGTTTCTGATCCAAGGGCGATATATCCCAGGGAGACTGGACCACCAACTCGTGTAGGACGACAGGCTACCTCCCAGGGGACTCTGTCGGGCTAGGTACCAGTTCCAGAGCTTGCTGTCGGTCATATCCCAGTGTGTTGTCGCTCCGCCTCCAAATAAGCAGAAAGTATCGACCTGTGCGCGGATATTTTCAACGTAATATCTGGGCTGTTTGATAAAGATACGAAAAAGGTTTAAGACAAAGGAGGCCGCAACTCAAGGTTTGAAATATGGTCCCAGATTTTCAAACGTTGAATAGCGTTATCCATCGGTGCGCGTTTTCCATCGGCACGAGCGATTTCCCGCGCGCTAATTGGTCGAGAGCTATGTTCGATGAGAGTACAAACCATGGAATGACGCGATGGTTCGGCTATTTGGTTTTCTTTCTCGCGCAGGTGATCTTCCGAGAAAATTCAACGGAAATGGCCTTAAAAACTGTTAATGCCATGTTATTGCGGCTCGTGGCTGCGCGTGAGTTTTGAACACTTTGATGAGAGAAACAATATTTTTTTCAGGGAAACGAATTGCGTTATCCACTGGATAGGGACTTATTCAGTGGATAGCGGCGTTATACACCCTTTGATCAATTGGGGCCTGGGCGCTAGATAATTTGTTTCAAGCCTATGAGTATCTACTTACAGTGTACCACGGTGGCTGGTATGAAGAGCTCCCAGAAACACCGTAAAAGCCTTGATAGAGCTTCTTATTATATCCGTATGATGACGAGAGATGTGCCAATCTGTTAAATAAATATGGATAAGTTCGCCAATAAAGACAAGTGAGACCAAGGTTTTCTTCCATTTGGCGTAGAAGTGATCAGTTCAGCTGGTTGTTAGGAGTAAGACTAGCGAAAATCATGGGTTACCCACACTGACAACTTATACGCCCTGATTTTAAATATATAGCTAAAGGCAGGATCAGAGCTAACCGAACACAAATAACAACAGGTAAAAGCACTGCCCAGTAACTTTCATTTGAATGGTCAAATCACCAATAGGATTTTACAGACTCAATGAATTTTGAAGAATCCTTGTGCAGTTTAATAAACAAGAAATATAAACAGTAGTATCATTTGAAAGTAATGTCAAAGAGGCTTCCTTTGAATGCCAGAAAGAGGAAAATCTTATCTAATGAAGTTGAGGGAGATGAAACACACTTCGCCCTATGTAAGGCTATCCAAGAGAGCCTGGATACTGGATTCCATGGATTTCACTCTGTAGATTCCAGATTCCAGGTACTTTATTCCGGGATCCTTTAGCTGAATTCCGGATTCCAACACCCAGGATTCCAGATTCCACAGGTAAAGCGTAACCGGACAACCTTATATAGAGCGATATGCATTCTCGTCCCCAAGCTACACGGCTTTATTTGTAACCAAGATGAACGAGGGGCTCCGCGGACGAGAATGGGGCGATACGCTAATAACGAGTTTCACCTGTCATAATAAGCAAATATCTGTGCTCAGGCCACTGGTCCGCAGCCACTATAACATCCACAGCATCTGTGTTGGTTGTAGTTTGGAAACAAATGTGGGGAGTAGATACTCCAATAGGACCACGAACTCCAACGTTTGGTCCGAGAGGAGTAGTTCGTCTCTATGCCAAAACGTTTTTCTACCACCGTTCCATCGGCTAGAGTCACTTGAATCCTAAAAGTGACGTCTGTGTTCATGAGCACTTTCTGTACTGTAAGATGATCTTGGTGAATGGCCAGCTCAAAATAATTAATACCATTCCGAGCGACGAAAAATAGTTGGCTGTTTACCACAGTCAGGTCGCGACCGGTACAAACTGAAATTTACGTACAGTAAATAAACATGGGAACAATTCATTACAGAAACCATTGCACCCTTTTTTAATGACAGATTACGAGCAATTCTTGACCAAGACAATCATAAAAGGTTACTTCCAAAATTTTTGCAAGGTTAACTCTTTAGCGTTGTGCTCTTGTTTTGTTTAAAAAACATCACAAAATACATTTTTCTTGCACCTCAATTTTATTACTATTCTTTTATTACTATTCTTTTGTTTTCGTTCTTAGTTTGGGATAAGGGGTTAACCAGGAACTGAACGCGAATATCAATGCCGAGCGCGAGAGGGACGGGGTGGGGGACAGGAAAGCTTTTTGCTTGTCAACTTTCTACCTCCTACCCCCTAAACTCTAAGCTTACACTCCTCCCAGTTTACGGCAACGAGAACGTCAAAACAGCAATAGCAAAACAATAACATCGAACGCGCATCACACTCTTTGGTATATTTTATATCTGACGAATTTTTCTCTCTCTCTTTCGGGACTTGCATATGTTTTCTCCTTGAGATTACAGAGAAATATTCTTCATCACCAACAATTTCTCGAACGCTGCAGAGAGCGGAACCCATCTTGTCGCGGACCCGGTATCACTGACGTTCGAAAAAGTGGGGCCAATTTAATATAACTATAACAAGGGTAATTTACAAGTGTAGCTACTGTTTTTAGACCTTAAAACAATAGGCACGGTTGTATTAAAATTAATTAAACATCGTGTAAAAGTCTTATTAAATTGGCCCCTGGTGATGAAGAATATTTCTCGTTAATATCATGTCCCAACAGCAGATTCTTTATTCTTTGAACTCAACTGAGGTTCGCCTAGGTTTGACAGAGTCACGAGCAAGTTAGAATAATCATGATGAAATATCTACGGACGCGAATTCACTTTTGAAGTGATCACGTGATGTTTTTGCAGCTGTTGCCGTCGTGCTATCTTAAACTCATCCTCGTTCCCAGAGGCCGCGATCCTTTTTGGTCAGCGTCCTAAACAAAAGGATCGCGGTCTCTGGGGACGAAAGTGTCTTAAAATCTCTCACGCCTAAAGCTGCGACTTATTGGAAAGCCACATCTCACCATTCCTCAGAACTTGACAAAGTCTCTTCTGCCATTCAGCGCTTGTAAGATCACTTTTTTTGCCACCTGTACCAGAGAACAGTATCCTTGGAGATACCTTAGACTGGAAGCGCAATCCCAGAGACACCCTGGCTTTAGATCCTGCCTCCAAAACATCTTCTCCGTATCTTTCTTCTTTCTTTACATTCTGTGTGTACTTGAGGCTCGCCCATTCACCTTCCTCGCCAACTTCGTACGAGAGCTCTTTCCATTCTTTGTTAAAGTCTACAAGGCTTAACTTTACCATTCCAGCTAAACTTTTCCACTGCGAGGTAATAACCTGAAAGCAAATACACAACTTATTTCCAGTCTCTGTTCCTGGCTTAAACAGCAGTTCTTATTTCCGTCTTGCGCACAGAAAAATTACGAAAATATTGTATAAAATTCAAGAAAAAGTTTGCAATTTTTTGCTTGAATCTTAGTTAACTCATGTATACTGATTATTATTTTTAGATTGCTATTTTTGTTAGAGGAAAACGATTCTGAGAAAGAAAAACTTATCCAATATGAATGAAACAAAATAAATAGACTTGTACAAAAATCAGTATGTTGCTTTTTAATATTTAGTATATAGGCTGGCTCTGTTATAAGACAAAGAATGAAGTAACTGACTACACGTATGGCACTGACCACGAGGAAACTAATATTATTTATTTAATCGCATACCAAGGTAAAATTAACCACGAAGCTTTGCATCGAAAACAAACAAACATAAATAAATAAATGATAATGAAGAACTGATAATAATATAATGATCATAGTCATAATCATAAAATAATTAAGTCGTCTGCCTGCATACAGCCCTGGGCTGACTGTCTTGCTGATGATTGTCAATTTTCTTAAAGGTATCACGGCCGTCATTATTTTTGTAGCGAAAGTAGAGAAAAATATTGTAATCCTACAAATACCTTTTAATATCAAAAACTTCAAAAACCACAGACTAACCGGCGCGTTTGAAGTCCAGTTATACGTGGCGGCGACAGGAGTTCCACGCTGGTCTTCACACATGTACAACCCAGCCTGGCTAAGACGGTAATGCCTGTAACAACTCTGGCCATTCTTTCTTGCTTGAATGTTTAGCGCATCAGTTGGACGGTATTGCTGAGCAGTAGCATTGATCTCACCACTCTCCACAAACCGGTTATCACCGGTTTTGGAACCAGCTGATAGAAGATAGAATTCCTTCCCGTCACCGCTTAGGATTTCATAGTAGGCAATATGATTAGTGCCCAGGTCCTTGCGGTAAATAGGCCGAGGTCCGTCTTTCTTTAGCAGGTTGGTGGTTACAAGGCCACTGAAGCCTTTCTCGGTCATTAGATCAAGAACTGTATCTTGGGCTTCGTAGGACAGAAGTGCGCTGAGTTACAGCTGTGTTACCATAGAAACAAGTAACAAGGCCGCTATTAACCTTAGTATATTCATTATACAGTTCGGAGGCCTAAAAATAGAAGTGAACACGCAAAAACAGCTGTTTTAATGACCTTGAAGAGGTAACGTTACACAATGCTTTGAAAAAAGTCACTGGTGACTTGACAATAAAAATTGTTCAAAACTGGAAAATACTATAGTTTTCGGACGAAATAAATAGTGATAGCGTAAAGTAATTTAAAAAAGTTGAAAGTAAGGAGACCGCGAGTAAACCTGGGGCGCAACGAAGCCTGGAACTCCACATTTAGTCCCCCTTCCTCCTTCCCCCGCATTAGTATTAATCATTTCACATGTAGTGAACAAGTTTGTCGGAACCAAAAACACTATCACATTTCAAAAAACCCGTGCGAATTGTGCCCCCTTGCTTTTCAAGAAAATATGGTGGCTCTGAAATTCCTAGTAACAATTCTTTTAAAGTTTGCAACTGAATATCAACAAGTTGATTTGCTCACTGAGGTCACATACAAGTCAAGGAATCCTTTCCAAATAATTTCAAAAGCAACTGTAATACTGTAAGTTTTATAGAATCACTTACCCCTCTCTGGGCCAGGCCACTTCGATTCTCTTCAATGCAGCACAAGATCAATGACAATTCTCATCCCGTTGCCTGTTATTTTATAACTGATTGTGGGAACTTGCAAGTGTTGTTTTCGCTTGTACCACTCCATTCTACTCAATTTCCAATTACTCAGCTGTTGCCTTTTCACATCAGAGGTGTTTAAACAACAAAATATATTTGACACAAGGCACTTGGTTTATTTACTAACTCTTTGAGTTTCTCCTCGCGTTATATGCATGGTTGACATCCTTATGTCATTCAATCGGACTGTACACATACTAAAAGGTGTAGATTATGTGTTCACAAAATTGTCTTTGTACACTATTTTCCACGTAAAGGGTACGTTTTAAGGGTATTTAAAGCTAGTTAAAGCTACACAGAAAGGAGAGAAGTCTTGAAACAAAGATGTAATGCCACCGGGGATCGAACTCGGGACCTCGCGCGCCGAAGACCTCTCACTAACCCCTGACGGTGCCTTCCTTGCCCCTCGTGCACACATAGTCGTGTTGACCCTTGTGCTGGCCCGGGCCCGTGGATCGAACCCGGGACCTCCCGTTCTTCCAGGGGCCAATTCCCTAAAGTGTAACTTTTATCAAATATTCAAATCAAAATCTAGGGAATAAAAGCGCCTGTCCTAGCTAAGAAATCAGTCTATTTTTGTGTTTTGAACTGATAGTTTAATAATAGTATCTGTAACACTATTGAGACCTGACCATCTTAAATATAAACAAAAACAGCATTTTGTGTCCGTTAACATTGGGACTTTCGCAACAGGACCAATCTAACCCATCAACGCCCACGAAGTTAGTATTCGTTGCCATCAAATATCGCTGTTTTCTGATTCTACTGACACGTTTTTTTTCTTAAAATTGCCATAATTACTCAAGTAAGTTGATACCACCTATTTAATCATCTGTTCTAAATCACATTTGATTTAACGTGCGTTCGTGTGTTTAGTATTGTTTCACTAAGTGCTCTAAAATGGTTGTTTACCTTTCTACGGGTCTATAATGGCAGCTTCATTTTCTTTTGGCAGAAAATAACATATGAGCTGACATATGTGAGAAAAATATCACTTGTTCCTAGCTCGTATTGGTAAATCAACAGCGATGTGTTTTAGTGTTTAGTGATACATTATGTAGCTATTCTAGCTTACGAGTTTGTGGACGGAAAGTTAATAAAGTTCTGAAGGTAGTTTAACTCTTCTGAGCCTGTGGACGAAATCCAATAGTCATGATGATCATTCAAATGAACACTCTTTAGCAGTAGTTTTGAGTGGTACTATTCTTTATGCTGTATAACATAGTTAAAACTTTTAGTCTTTGAAGGAAAACCTATGCTGAGTCACGGTTGCCACTCCAATGAGACGTCCCTGGGAGTCCTTGCAAGTTGCTTTATTATATTTATAATATTTTACAAACTGAGTTTTATGGAAAGAAAAAAAGGTGCAGTGACAAAAAGAATTTCTTTCTAGCCGAAAATATCCAATAATCACTTTCTTTATCTCTAAGTTTTATTTACATTTGACTTAAAACCACTTATTTTTACAGCTCAATAAATAAATTAGCTTCCATGAAGCTAATTTCTAATTTAGCTTAACTCACCTAATCTCCTAAGGGCGAAAGATATTTTTATGAAATTAAAAGCATTTCCACTAAAATCTTTTCCAGCAGCAACAGAGCCATTCTAATATTAGCAAAAGCTTTGTATCAGTCGTTCACCTCTTCACCCCTACCAACGGATGGTTACTCTCAACACACAGTTTATCTGAACTTTCAGAAAAGAAAATCCGGTTAAAAATGATCATTATTCTAGCGCTCAGTTTGTATAACCACTTTACTTCAATAGATTAGCTTAACACTGAAAAGGATTTTTCTAACAATCTATTTAGGTCGCCTTCAAGGATAAGAAAAAAAAACTTGCGTGGCTTTTTCCTGCTAAAGCCAACAATTTGGTAGCAAAATGAAAGATTCATTTTAAATGTTTCTCTGTCTCATGCTATCTTGATCTATTTTGGTTGATAGCTATCCATCGTCAACAGATCCCACCCATCCCCTTCGTAGGTTACCAATCGCGTAGCAACAGTTAGTATGTACCCAGCCGACCAAGGAGTTTTCTGCCGCTATGTGAGCCTTCATATTCTCCAAAAGCGAAAACATAAATCCACATGACTTGCACGAAAAATGGAGACTGCTTTGAAGGACGCGCCTGTCACGTCATTGCATCGAAAGTCTGTCCATTTAATATTGGGGGCACATCCAGCAAGGCCCCGATGGTCAATTCGGCTGCCTTTTCCGCCAGCTTTGAATTGTCTTGATTTTCCTATTGAAATACAGGATAGCTTTCAGTGGTTACAACATGGGATTTACGGGGCGTAAGAAAACAAACTACGCGACTTACAAGCGACGCGAACGACTTCGTAAACACTAAAAGCCATGCAACAGAGAAACCTCTTCTTGCATAGCGTCATTCTAGAACCCTTCTGAACTCTACGTAACAGTGGGCATTGGGAAGTCACCGTTAATTTTTATAAATACATGTGGTAACACTCTCCTAGGGCCTGTAAATATACTACAAATTTTCACACCAGCAACCAACATCGAAGTTGTTAGACTATGTAATTCTTAAATATTCCTGTGAAGTTCGCTACGAAGAGGTAAAATGAATAATTTACTGTACCTTTTGATTATTGAGGCCTAGGCTGACAAATACACCAAAACAATTAACACCCTGTTTATCAACAAATGACTTCATTTCCCCTATAGCCAGCTGTCGAGTGGCAAAAAATAAATATATAAATATATGTTTCGTAAAACGTGAAAAACTTGTTCAACCTTAGTTAACTGGAAAAAAAGATGAGTTGATGAGTAACCACACACAAACACACAAGGCTGGAAAGCCGATACCACCTAGCATTTTCCAAACCCTACGGCAATTCCTATGAATTGCAGCTTGACAGAGTCGTACAAGCGAGCACAGGATTTAACGAGGAGCCATATAGTTTGGGATGCATGCGTACTATTGACGCTGCACTAAGCTACGCGATGGCTAAAGTAAGCGACTCTGTGAATTGACTTGGGTAAGCTAATATTAACAAGGATCTCCTACAAACAATAACGAATCTCCACCGGCCTTGGTAAGCTTTTGCTTTTTGCGGGTGGAACTGTAATTTAAAAAAATGCGTGAGAATAAATAAATAAATAAATAAATAAATAAGTAAATAAATAAATAAATAATACCCTAGATTTCTCGACTTATAACAGACAACTTTTGTTATCAGTTAAACTAAACACGCCTCGTCCAGGTAAGCAAATTTTAAACTACATATCGAGCGTGACCATCACTACACGGGCCCCGGGTTTAACGACACCTCAACCAACCTTGAATTCAGTGAAGTTCTTTCTGCAGTTTGAAAATCTAGCAATTATCAACCTAAGACCTTTCACGTGACAATGATTGCATTTTCGTGCGATTTCTTGTGCAAACTGCATCACGGATGTTGGTACGCAAACCTGAAACAAAGAAAGGCATCATAGTTCATGGTTAGTAAAAGACAGCCACCAAGGTTAGGCCTTTCATACAGAGGAGTAGATGTGTCTGCTTTACAATTATTTTGCGTTTTTTTCCGTCAAATAAATGTCCTTTCAGAAACTGTGCTTAAATTGCAGGTGGCTCCTCCCAAAACATGTTTTGCAAGTGGTAAATGATTTAATCAAGCCGAGCACCAATTATAAAACTGCACACATTTTCGCACGGGTAGGGAGCTTAAGTAACGACGACGGCGACGGCAATGAGAACGGCGAAAAAGCAATAGGTTTAGATTAGCAAAACAACAACTTTGCACGTGCATCACGCTTTTTTGTACATTTCTCTGCCGTCGTTGCACGACTACAACGTGAAACCGCCGTAGTAATTTCACGTTTTGTCGAGGACGGGAACACAAGACAACAACATTCTTTTTCGTTTCCTGAACTTTGATGCAGTCCTTTAGAATTCAATTCAAAAAAAAAATTGCCAACATTTGACGAATTAAACGAGATGGAATGAGCGCGATGAAGTTTGAGGCATTGCAAATTCACTTTTTAAGTGAGGTTTTCCTAGCCGTCGCCGGTGTTGTTGCTTAAACTCCCTAGTTTCTTTGTCCGTCCGCTTACAGGGCTGTCCACCTTACAATGGCTCACAGAGGCAACCAGCCTACAAGGGTGTTGACTTACAGAAGAGCCTTTGCTGGAGGAGTACCTCGGATTAGAGTGGTGTCTATATATCTTACAGTGTATCCACATTAAGGGGCTGTCTGCTCGACCTTGATGGGTGTCCACTTAACAAGGCTACCTTACAGTAGTGTCCAATACATAGTGTGCCTGTCTTAAAGGAAAGTTCCCATACAGTAGAAGTGAAAGGTGTCCGCCTAGTATTAGTGTCCACCCGACAGTAGCGTTTTCCGCCTACAGATGCGCCCATGCTAAAAAAAAGTTCTCCCGTTAACAGGGTCACTATATTTCAAAAACTACCACATTGATCTTATGGTGAACAGCAGTAAGGCGTAGATGGCAGATGATACTGAATGACAATATAGACACTAAAAACAGGTGAGAAACGTATCATAAGATACCTTACCGTGGAGGACGTTTTATCATCGAGAGCAAAAAACAACAGATACTCTGTGGTGGCCAACCTCGGATATCTGCAAAGACAATTCAACAATCATTATTATCTTTCCAGTGCCACCTATTCCACGGGAATTCCTATGAATTCTTGTTTTCATTTTTTCCTGTCTTTCTTTGTTTTGCCTTGAGGTCCGGCAGAGCGACGATTGACATACTGTCACGACTATGTTTCGCGTAGCAATAGGCACTTCGTTGGATCTTGAAAGATCCAACGACGCGAACGACAACGAGAACGTAAAAAAAAACAATAGGTTTTATAAGCAAAACAACAACTTTGCTCGCGCATCACGCTTATTCGTACATCTCTGCCGTTTTAGCACGACTACGACGTGAAATTGCCTAATTTCGCGTTTTATGGATTATGTAAACAAGCAACGATAAAATTTTATTTCTCTTTTTGAACTTGGAAATGGTCCCTTGGAATTCAACTCCAGGAGGATTCGCCTACATTTGACAAAGTAATTGGGTAGGAATCACTGCGATTAAGACTGAAAGAACGCAAATTCACTTTGTAAGCGACGTTCTCGTTGCCTTCGCGTCTTTGGATCTTAAAGTCCCTCATGTATCTGAGCTACGTGAAGTAACCACCACTGCATTGTCTTTCTACAATATAACTGTATTATCATTGTATTCAATTGTATTCTCACTGATTTAGCCCCCTCACTAGGTGTCAATAGTACAGGGAGTACAGGGATGTGCTTACCAACTGCTCCGCTGATGTTTCGAAGGAATCTTGTTTTTCCGCTGACAGATCGGAATGAAAGGTCGCCTATAATACGAAATAAATATAGATTATCATACAAACTTTTAATTCATTAGTTTAATTCGTCGTACGTGAAGATCGACGTTTGTCCCGGGGACGATCTTTAGACGTTCTATCCGTCTGCTTTAGACGATAATGTATATTTAGCCTCGTTCAGGAGAAACACCCACTGAACGGCTAAAATTTCTTTTTGGTCTTATTCAGTTGTTTGGTTCGTCGCGTCCTAAGTTCGACGTCTAACCTATCAGACGATCTTAACTTAATTAAAGTCGACCAATTAGAGCCATCGTCTTCCAATAAACACTAGGGCGCACGCTTTAATATAACTTACCGCAACATTACTTTTCTGAAGCAGTTCTTTTAGTTGCTCACAAAACTGTGATAGGCCTTGTCCAATAACTAAGGCTCTATGGATTTTTTCTCTGATTACAAGAATAACAGTCAAAGTTAATCGATGACAACGGTGTTTATTACGTATGCTTCAATCTATAAACAGGTTCTATCGTTACACTGAATACATTAAATCCATATAATAATATACAGATTTAAACCGGCCAAAGGCGAAGCTTCAGTTTGTAGACTTAACAATAAACTTCCATTCCATTCACCTTTTAAGGGGTGACCATGGGAGATTTAAGAAAAAAAGTATCCGGCAAACTGACCTACAAAACATTTTCCCACCGAGCTAAACTTTTATATTTATAGCAAAATTTATAATGAATAAAGTTCGATAACAGTAATAGCCTTGAAGAAGAATTTTTGCCCGAACCCGCGTCAAATAACTCCTCACCACCTGTTTTCGAACTTACCACAATCAGCCCCTAAAATAAACAAAATTAAAAGGTGCCTTTAATTCACGCCCGCACATACTCTTCGGTGGAGGCCAATTTACAGATTACGATTTTTAGAGTCGATTTTCCAGTCTAAATGAAAAACTGGGCCGATTTTTGTGTTCACCGTGTCCTTTAATATGTTTTCTTTGCAAAATCTCTTAATATCTGGACATCCGCACACTGACGCAGGAACCAATATTGTTAATTACAACCAGTCACTCTAACGAAATCGAAGCAGGTACGTGAAAAACGTAATTATGCGAATTAATTAATGTAAGTGTTAGTTCATGCTATAAGCTCAGTGAAAAGGTGTCAACCGGAATTTTTTCACCGCATGACAGATGACCTAGCGAAAAAAAGAAGGGGAACAGCTTTGACGACCCAGACATGACGGTGAACCAGACAAGCTCATTACCACCAGGCATAGCTATATTTCTTTCAGCTCTAAATTTTGTTTTTTCCATCACCGCATTCGTGGGGAACACACTGATCCTGGTGGCTCTTTATAAAGTCCCTTCTATTCATCCACCGACAAAACTGCTATTTCGATGTCTTTCAGTCACTGATCTTTGCGTTGGACTTTTTCTGCAGCCATTGTTTGCTATCCGTATACTAAATAGTGCGACAAAGATAATTAGCCCTGGGAATTTGTTCTACATCATCGAAGCAAATTCATCTTTAAGTTTTATTTTGTGTGGAGTATCAGGCGTGACATCGACTGCTATAAGTTTAGACAGACTTCTCGCCCTTACGCTGGGCTTGCGATACAGAATCGTTGTCACGTTAAAACGAGTTGCTGTAGTAGTTACTTGTTTCTGGTTGATTGGTATTTTGTTCGGAATGATGGGCTTTTTCGTGAGCTTTCAAATTGCTTTAAATGGGGCTACAATCGCGGGAACCTTTTTTTTAGTAGCCTCAGTCTTTTCCTACGTAAAAATATTTCTCAAACTTCGGCAACACTACGCAAGGTAGAGTACAAGACCGTCGTAATCAAGAGCAACAAAACGAAGGATTACCAGCAATAAATATACAACGATACAAGAGAACCGTTTCTAGCATAGCCTGGATTCAGATGACAATGGTTGCTTGCTATGTTCCATTCATAGTAGCGACTGTGTTAAACCGTTATAGAAGAGACAATGATATCGCGTGGAATGCTTCAGTTACAATGTTATTCCTAAATTCCTCGCTGAACCCATTAGTTTTTTGCTGGAAGATGAAAGAAATCAAACGGGCAGTGAAGAACACGGTGTCACAGTCGTGCTGCCTACAGTCGAACCCCGATAATACGGACACTGAGGGGACCATAGAAAGTCTCCGTATTAACGGGGTGTCCGCAATAAGCGGGTTGAATTTAGAGAAAATGTAAGGCTTACTGTCCCCAGGGACAAAGCAAACTGTCCGTAATAATGAGGTGTCCGTATTAAGTGGGTGTCCATAAAGGGAGGTTTGACTGTCTCTACGTACTTAGGTGGACACATGTCAGAAAACGTCTCAAGATCGTGCTTCCGAATATAAACCGTCTCCATGTCGACCCTTAACGATGGAAGTTTCTGAGAATTCGAAATTAAATTCAATTCAGGGGCACCCAGCGAGAATATAGTTCAAAACCACTTTAACATAACATTGTTAAACGTATTTTAGTATTTAAACGGTAGATATAGGCATATTTCTATCCCCTAAAAATTTTTCATCTGTTCTGATTAACTAGCTGAAAGTCTAGTGATCCGAAAACTGTAGGATCAAAACTTACGTTTTCGAAAATTTCAGCTGGAGAAAGGGCTCCCGAAAATTCTAGGTGACCTTTTGTAGGATAAAAATCCGTTAAAATGTTCGAAAATCCTAGGAGAGGCAGGCAAGCAAGAAATTTTACAACAAATATTCGGAAAATTCTAGATCTCAAATCGTCTTCCGGACAGATATTTTCCGAAAATTGAAGTTGGGTGCCCCTGTTAATTATTGAAGAGCACGATAGCCTCCACCTTCAATTTAGCGTAGAGAAAGTTTCTATGATAATAAGTATTGCAAGATAGTGAAACGCGTTTTTACGCATTATTAGATGGAATAATTATTCTTTATCCAAAAGGACGAAGCTCGGACGACGTACGTTAGTTCTAGTTACTTATTTCGAGTTAATAAGATTTTACTTAATGAGAGGATAAGTCAAACGTATTCTTAGCTGCAGCATATGAGTTCTTTTAAATTCTAAGAGTTTGTCGACAACATTACGCCGGCTGAAAACCAGTAATAAAAGGCCACGATTTAGCTGCAAATTTTTATAATCAACAAATTATCGTAGTTCACACACCATGTCGCATCGACGCGTTTACAAGGTTCAAATTCATGCGACACGTTTAATAACAAACGTCCACCTACAACAGAAACATTTTCGAGAAAGAAACAAAAAGGTTCACAAGGAACTTAAAGCGTTGGTCACCTGCTTATTGTTGGCATACTTCCATCGGCAACAGGAAGTCGTCTAGTAGTCTCTGATATTGATTCGGGAGTCTTGACGTCTCTCCCCAGAACATTCTTGATTCTCGAGTTCAATATCACCTCGACAGGGGCGTAGCCAACATTATGGCATAGAGGGGTTTCTAATGTGGTATTTTTGTCTAGATTGATAATCGAGCTTTAGAAGACATGGGGTATAAGGCATTCTCCCCCGGAAAAGTTTAATACTTTAAGTCCTCAGAAATTTCGTTTTGTCACTCTGAGCACAAATTTCCAATAACAGTGCCAAATGAAGCTAGTATTTTTTCGCTTTCAGCGAAGAGATAGTGTGATAGACTTAAAAGTGTATATATCCGTAATGGTTGAATACATTAAAACACACACTGTAGTCCTGTGGGCATAATTTGCCGTTTACTCAGTTAGGATATTAGCAAGAAGGAGACATCATGGATGCTTCCCTGCAAAGGTGTCGATTGTTGGACTTAGGTCAATGTGCGTAAAACAACGGATGTTCATCAGAGCAAATGCAAAATCTAGGGAATAAAATCGCCAGTCCTAGCTGACAAATCAGTCTATTTTGTTTTTTGAAATGATAGTTTAATCATAGTATCTGTAAAACCATTGAGACCTGACCATCTTGAATATAAACAAAAACAGCATTTTGTGTCTGTTAATATCGGGACTTTCGCAACAGGACCAAGCTCACCCATCAACGTCTACGAAGTTAGTATTCGTTGCCATCAAATATTGCTGTTTTCTGATTCTACTGGCACAGTCTTTTTTCTTAAACTTGCCATAATTACTCAAGTAAGTTGATACCACTTATTTAATCATCTGTTCTAAATCACATTTGATTTAACGTGCGTTCGTGTGTTTAGTATTGTTTCACTAAGTGCTCTAAAATGGGTTGTTTACCTTTCTACGGGTCTGCAATGCCAGCTTCATTTTCTTTTGGCTGAAAATAACATATGAGCTGACATATGTGAGAATAATATCACTTGTTCGTAGCTTGTATTGGTACACCTGTGTATTTCAACAGAATTACTAAACAAATCAACAGCGATGCGTTTAGTGATACGTTATGTAGCTATTCTAGCTTACGAGTTTGTGGACGGAAACTTAATAAAGTGCTCAAGGTAGTTTAACCCTTTTGAGTCTGTGGACGAAATCCAATAGTCATGATGATCATTCAAGTGAACATTCTTTGGCAGTAGTTTTGAGTGGTACTATTCTTTATGCTGTATAAAGTAGTTCAAACTTTTTAGTCTTGGAAAGAAAACCTATGCTGAGTCACAGTGGCCACTCCAGTGAGACGTCCCTGGGAGCGCTTGCAAGTTGCTTTTTAATTTTTCAAACTGAATTTTATAAAAGTAAAAAAAATAAGTGCAGTGACAAGAATAGCCTGTACACAGACGTTGTTTTATTCGGCGAGCGCGGACCCCGAGAAAGAAAAAATAGACCTTTTTATTTTTCATTTCGTTGTTTTCGAAATCGGTTTTTATCAGGCGCGCTCGACGGACATTGAGGAGAAAATAGAGGCTCTGTGAACAGGCTATGAAAAGAAGAATTTCTTTCTAGCCGAAAGATATCCAACAGCCACCTTCTTTATCTCTAGTTTTATTTACATTTGACTTAGAGCAACTTATTTTTACAGCTCAGTAAATATATAAGCTTCCATAATTTTAGTTTAATTCACCTACTCTCTGGAAAGCGAAAGATATTTTTAAGAAGTTAAAAGCATTTCCACTAAAATCATTTGCAGCAGCAACAGAGCCATTCTAATATTTAGTGACAGCTTTGTATCAGTCGTTCACCTCGGCACCCCTACCAACGGATGGTTACTCTAAACACACAGTTTATTCGAAGTTTCAGAAAAAAAAATGGTTAAAAAAATGATTATTCTAGCGCTCAATTTGTATAACCACTTTACTACAAGAGACTAGCTTAGAATATTTCGAACAATCCTAAGAACCGTCGTCCGGCGTTATTTGGGTCGCCAACGAAGGTAAAAAAAAACCCTGCGCGGCTCTGTTCTACGCGGCTTTGTTCCTGCTAAAGCCAACAATTTGGTAGCAAAATGAGAGATTCATTTCAAATGATTTTCTGTCTCATACGAGTTTTAACAAAGGAACCTTGATCGATTGTTGTTGATAGCTGCCCATTGTCAACAGAACCCACACATCTCCTTTGTAGGCTACCCATCGCGTAGCAACAGTGTGTACCCAACTGGCCATGCAAGGGATCGTGCCGCCATGTGAGCCATCATATTTACCAAAAGCGAAATCATAAATCCAAGTGACTTGCACGAAAAATGGAGACTGCGTTGAAAGCCGCGCCTGTCACGTGATTGCGTCGAACGTCTGTCCATTAAATATTGAGGGCACATCCAGCAAGGCTCCAATGGTTAATTCGGCTGCCTTTTCCGCCAGCTTTGAATCGTCAGGATTTTCCTGTTGAAATACAAGACATCCTTTAGTGGTTATAACATGGGATTCAACCCCACCAAACTGAAAGCTAACTTTTGTAAACGAATTCGTTCGCGTAGTTGGCTTGTTTACGCCCTGGGGCGTTAAAGCCATGCACGAGAGACAAAACTCTGCTCGCAGAGTAACGTCCAGAATAAGCCTTGAATTAACATAGAGCCCTTTTGAACCCTACGTAGCAGTGGGCACTGGGGATTGGCAAGTCATCGTTAGGTTTTGTTGGTTTTAGTTCAAATAAATGTAGTAGCACTCTCTTAGGGCCTGTAATTCGGCTGCAAATTTTCACACCGGTTAGAAACGACAACATAGAAAGTTGTTAGACTATGTAATTCTTTAATATTCCTGTGAATTTGGCTACGAAGAGGTAAAATGAATAATGTACTGTACCTTTTGATTATTGAGGCCTAAGCTGACAAATACACCAAAACAAATAATACCCTGTTCGTGAACACGTGACTTCATTTTCTCTATAGCAAGCTGTCGAGTGACAAAAAATAAATGTTTCGTAAAACAAAGTGAAAAACTTGTTCAACTTTAGTTAACTAGAAAAAAGATGATCGAGTTTATAAGTAAACAAACACACACAAGATTGGAAAGCCGATACCACCCAGCATTTTCCGAACCCCACGGCAATTCCTATGAATTGTAGCTTTACAGAATCGTAGAGGCGAGCACAGCATAAACGAGGATCCATATAGTTTGGGATGCATGCATACTATGGATGCTGCACTAAGCTACTCGGTGGATCAAGTAAGCGAGTCTGTGAATTGGCTTGAGCAAAATAATATTGACAAGGATCTCCCATAAATAATAAGGAATCTCCGCCGGCCTTGATTAGCTTTTGCCTTTTGTGGGTGGAACTGCAATTTGAAAATGCGCGAAAATAAATAAAAAAATATATAAATAAATAAATAATACCCTAGATTTCTCGACTTATAACAGACAACTTTTGTTATCAGTTAAACTAAACACGCCTCGTCCAGGTAAGCAAATTTTAAATTACATATCAAGGGTGACCATCATTACACGGGGCCCGGGTTCTAATGACACCTAAACCAACCTTGAATTCAGTGAAGTTCTTTCTGCAGTTTGAAAATCTAACAATTATCAACCTAAGTTCCTTCACATGAAAATGACTGTATTTTCGTGAGATTTCTTGTGCAAACTGCATGACAGATGTTGGTACGCAAACCTGAAGTAAAGACAGGCATCATAGTCAGGGTTAGCAAAGACAGCCACCAGGATAGGCCTTTTATACAGAGGAGTGGATGTGTCTGCTTTACTATTATTTTGCGTTTTTTCCCTCAATAATATGTCAACACATGGCCCTACCCAACACATGTTTTGCAAGTGATCAATGATTTAATCAAGCCGAAACCAATTATGAAACTGCACACATTTTCGAACGGTTAAGGAGCTTAAGCAATGACGGCGGCGACGGACGCGAGCCTGACGGCAATAACGCAACAGGTTTAGATTGGCAAAACACCACGCTTTTTTGTACATTTCTCTGCCGTCGTTGTACCACTACAACGTGAGACTGCCCGTAGTAATTTCACGTTTTGTCAAGGACGGGAAGACAAGACAACACTGAACTTTCTTTTTTTCCCCTGAACTTTGATACAGTCCTTTAGAATTCAATTCCAAAAAAAAAATTGCCAACATTTGACGAATTAAACGAGATGGAATGAGCGCGATTAAGTTTGAGGCATTGCGAATTCACTTTTTAAGTGACGTTCTCGTAGCCGTCGCCGTCGTTGTTGCTTCAACTCCCTAATTTCTTTGTCCGTCCGCTTACAGGGCTGTCCACCTTACAATGGCTCACAGAGGCAACCAGCCTACAAGGGTGTCGACTTACAGAAGAGCCTTTACTGGAGGGGTACTTTGGATTAGAGTGGTGTCTATGTATCTTACAGTGTATCCACATTAAGGGGCTGTCTGCTCGACCTTGATGGGTGTCCACTTAACAAGGCTACCTTACAGTAGTGTCCAATACATAGTATGCCTGTCTTAAAGGAAAGTTCCCATACAGTAGAAGTGAGGGGTATCCGCCCAGTCTTAGTGTCCACCCGACAGTAGCGTTTTCCGCCTACAGATGCGCCCATGCTAAAAAACGTTCTCCCGTTAACAGGGTCACTATATTTCAAAAACTACGACATTGATCTTATGGTGAAAAGCAGTAAGGTATACATGGCAGATGAGACTGAAGGGCAATATGAACACCAAAAACAGATGAGAAACGTATCATAAGATACCTTACCGTGGAGGACGTTTTATCATCGAGAGCACAAACAACAGATACACTGTCGTGGCTAACCTCGGATATCTGCAAAGACAATTCAAGAATCATTATCTTTCCAGTGCCACTAATTCCACGTTCCTATGAATTCTTGTTTTCATTTTTTTTCCTGTCTTTCTTTGTCTTGCCTTGAGATCAGAGTGACGATTGACATGCTGTCACAAGTACGTTTCGCGTAGCAATAGGTACTTTAAGATCCATCGACGGGGACGGCAACGAGAACGTAAAAAAACAATAGGTTTTATAAGCAAAACAATAACTTTGCACGTGCATCACGCTTATTGGTACATTTCTTTGCCGTTTTTGCACGACTACGACGTGAAATTGCCTAGTTTCGCGTTTTATGGATTGTGTAAACAAGCAACGACGAAATTTTAATTCTCTTTCTGAACTTAGAAATGGTCCCTTGGAAATCAACTCCAGGAGGGTTCGCCTACATTTGACAAAGTAATTGGGTAGGAATAATTGCGATTAAGACTGAAAGAACGCAAATTCACTTTGTAAGCGACGTTCTCGTTGCCTTCGCGTCTTTGGATCTTAAAGTCCCTCATGTATCTGAGCTACGTGAAGTAATCACCACTGCATTGTCTTTCTACAATATAACTGTATTATCATTGTATTCAATTGTATTCTCATTGATTTAGCCCCCTCACTAGGTGTCAATAGTACAGGGAGTACAGGGATGTGCTTACCAACTGCTCCGCTGATGTTTCGAAGGAATCTTGTTTTTCCGCTGACAGATCGGAATGAAAGGTCGCCTATAGTGCGAAATAAATATACATTATCATACAAACGATTTTAAAAAGTCGACCAAGAGCCATCGTCTTCCAATAAAAGCTAGGGCGCACGCTTTAATATAACTTACCGCAACATTTCTTTTCTGAAGCAGTTCTTTTAGTTGCTCACAAAACTGTGATAGGCCTTGTCCAATAACAGTTCTAATAACCAAGGCTCTATGGATTTTTTTCTCTGATTACAAGAATAACAGTCAAAGTTAATCGATGACAACGGTGTTTATTACGTATACTTCAATCTATAAACAGTCCTATTGTTACACTGAATACATTAAGTCCATATAATAATATACAGATTTAACCAAGCCAAAAGCGAAGCTTCAGTTTGTATACTTAACAATAAACTTCCATTCCATTCACCTTTTAAGGGGTGACCATGGGAGATTTAAGAAAAAAAGGATCCGGCGAACTGACCAACAACACATCTTCCCACCGAGCTAAACTCTTATATCTATAGCAAAAAAATTATAATGAATAAAGTTCGATAACAGTAGTAGCCTTGAAGAAGAATTTTTGCCCGAACCCGCGACACATAACTCCTCACCACACCTGTTTTAGAACTTATCACAATCAGCCCCTAAATAAAACAAAATGAAAAGGCGCCTTTAATTCACGCACGCACATACTCTTGGTGGAGGCCGATTTACAAGTTACCATTTTTAGGGTCGATTTTCCAGTCTAAAGGACGGACCTAAATGAAAAATTGGGCCGATTTTTGTGTTCGCCGTGTGCTTTAATATGTCTTCTTAGCAAAATCTCTTCATATCTCGACATCGGCGCACTGACGCAAGAACCAATATTGTTAATTACAACCAGTCACACTAACGAAATCGAAGCAGGTACGTGATAAACATAATTATGCGAATTAATTAATGTAAGTGTTAGTTCATACTATAAGCTCAGTGAAAAGGTGTCAACCGGAATTTTCTCACCGCATGACCGATGACCTAGCGAAAAAAAAAAGGGGGAACAGCTTTGACGACGCATACATGATGGTGAACCAAACAAGCACATTACAACCAGGCATAGCTATATTTCTTTCAGCTCTAAATCTTGTCTTTTCCATCACCGCATTCGTGGGGAACACACTGATGCTGGTGGCTCTTTATAAAGTCCCTTCTATTCATCCACCGACAAAACTGCTATTTCGATGTCTTTCAGTCACTGATCTTTGCGTTGGCATTTTTCTGCAGCCATTGTTTGCTATCCTTATACTAAATAGTGCGACAAAGATAATTAGCCCTGGGAATTTGTTTTACTTCATCGCAGCAAATTCAACTTTAAGTTTTATTTTTTGTGGAGTATCAGGCCTGACATCGACCGCTTTAAGTTTAGACAGACTTCTCGCCCTTACGCTGGGCCTGCGATACAGAATCGTTGTCACGTTAAAACGAGTTGCTGTACTAGTTACTTGTTTCTGGTTGATGGGTATTTTGTTGGGAATGATGGGCTCTTTCGTGAGCTTACGAATTGCTTTTAATGGGGTTACAATCGGGGGAACCTTTTGGTTAGTAGCCTCAGTCTTTTCCTACGTAAAAATATTTCTCAAACTTCGGCAACACCAAGGTAGAGTGCAAGACCGTCGTGATCAAGGGCAACAAAACGAAGGATTACCGCGGCCATTAAACATGCAACGATACAAGAGAACCGTTTCTAGCATAGCCTGGATTCAGATGACAATGGTTGCTTGCTATGTTCCATTCATAGTAACGGCAGTGTTAAGCCGTTATAGAAGAGACAATGATATCGCGTGGATTGCTTCAGTTACAATGTTATACCTAAATTCCTCTCTGAACCCATTAGTTTTTTGCTGGAAGATGAAAGAAATCAAACGGGCAGTGAAGAACACGGTGACACAGTCGTGCTGCCTACAGTCGAACTCCGATAATGCGGACACTGAGGGGACAATAGAAAGTCTCCGTATTAACGGGGTGTCCGCAATAAACAGGTTGAATTTAGAGAAAATGTAAGGCTTACTGTCCCTAAGGATAAAGCAAACTGTCAGTAATAATGAGGTGTCCATATTAAGTGGGTGTCCATAAAGCGAGGTTTGACTGTCTCTACGTACTTAGGTGGACACATGTCAGAAAACGTCTCAAGATCGTGCTTCCAAATATAAACCGTCTCTATGTCGACCCTTAACAATGGAAGTTTCTGAGAATTCGAAATTAAATTTAATTCAGGGGCACCCAACGAGAATATAGTTCAAAACCACTTTAACATAGCATTGTTAACCGCATTTTAGTATTTAAACGGTAGATATAGGCATATTTCTATCCCCTAAAAAGTTTTCATCTGTTCTGATTTACTAGCTGAAAGTCTAGTGATCTGAAAACTGTAGGATCAAAACTTACCTTTTCGAAAATTTCAGTCAGAGAAAGGGCTCCCGAAAATTCTAGGTGACCTTTTTACGATAAAAATCCGTTAAAAGTGGGCAATTATATCATTTTTTAGATGTTCGAAAGCCCTAGGAGAGGCAGGCAAGCAAGAAATTTTACAACAAATGTTCCGAAAATTCTAGATCTCAAATCGTCTTCCGAACAGATATTTTCCGAAAATTGAAGTTGGGTGCCCCTGTTAATTATTGAAGAGCACGATAGCCTCCACCTTCAGTTTAGAGTAGAGAAAGTTTCTATGGTAATAAGTATTGCAAGATAGTGAAATGTGTTTTCACGCATTATTAGATGGAATAATTATTCTTTATCCAAAAGGACGAAGCTCGGACGACGTACGTTAGTTCTAGTTACTTATTCCGAGTTAATACGATTTTACTTGATGAGAGGATAAGTCAAACGTATTCTTAGCTGCAGTATATGAGTTCTTTTAAATTCAAAGAGTTTGTTGACCACATTACGCCGGCTGAAAACCAGTAATAAAAGGCCATGATTTACTGCAAATTTTTATAATCAACAAATTATCGTAGTTCACACACCACGTCGCATCGACGCGTTTGCAAGGTCCTAATTCATGCGACACGTTTAATAAGAAACCTCCAGCTACAACAGATTGAAACATTTTCGAGAAAGAAACAAAGAGGTTCACAAGGAACTTAAAGCGTTGGTCACCTGCTTGTTGTTGGCATACTTCCATCGGCAACAGGAAGTCGTTTAGTAGTCTCTGATATTGATTCGGGAGTCTTAACAACGTCTCTCCCCAGAACATTCTTGATTCTCGAGTTCAATATCACCTCGACAGGGGCGTAGCCAGTATTACTGCATAGAGGGGTTTCTAATGTTGTATCTTGTTTTGTCTAGATTGACAATCGAGCTTTAGAAGACATAGGGTATAGAGCATTCTCCCCCGGAAAAGTTTAATACTTTAGGTCCTCAGAAATTTCGTTTTGTGATTCTGAGCACAAATTTCCAATAACAGTGCCAAATGAAGCTAGCATTTTTTCGCTTTCAGTGAAGAGATAGTGTGATAGACTTAAAAATGTATATATTGATAATCGTTGAATACATTAAAACACACACTGTAGTCCTGTGGGCATGATTTGCCGCTTACTCAGTTAGGATATTAGCAAGAAGGAGACATCATGGATGCTTCCCTACAAAGGTGTCGATTGTTGGACTTAGGTCAAATTGCGTAATACAATGAATGTTCATCAGAGCAAATGCAGCGGACTCTCACTCTTTAGTCATGGTCGCTGCCAAGTACTTTTTAAGTCTGCGCAATGTGCTATGCCATCGCGTACGTTCTGCTGATGTAATTTGTAACATATTTGAAATACACCACAACTTGTATAAGTTTGGAAAGAATTCACGGTCAAGCCCTCAACTGCACAACTAAAAAGGTCTTTTTCCGCGTTGAGCCACTTGCACCGCCAAAAAAATAAAATAAAAATTCGGGGTGATGGTAGTCTAATAGACATTGATGTCTCGCTTTCGGAGCCGGATACTGAGTAGCATTTATGTAAAGAAAAGGCACCGCATCATGGTAACCTGGGTGGCATATAACTGATGAACTCACAATTGAATACTGCATGTTTTAGGCAGTTCGCCGTGCTGTTAGTGTTAGTGTCCCAGTTTCAGACAATTTCCTCAGACTGATTTGCAAACATCAACGCTGATTTCATTCTCCCTTCTTTACACTGTCCTCCTGCCTCTACCGAGTTTGTATCAAACCCTCTCATAGTCAAACCATTACAACATGCAATTCAAAGCAATCGAGACCAACAAAAGTGCTGAATCCCACATTGCAGGCTTGTATATCACAGGGGCCTCGTATGATCTTCCTCATAGTATTCACGGCATAATTTGATGCTTTTTGCAATTGATTTTCTTCTCATTTTCTTTAACAGAAAATCTCATTTTTCTTGAAACTACAGACAGCCCCGTGGGCTCAAAGAAGTGGGGGGAGTCAGGGGGGAGGCAGGGGGGCGGCGGCGGAACCCCTGAAACCCTATGCTCGACGCTTGTTATCAGAAACAGTGTCATTGAATAATTTCAAGGATCCTTTTTCATGGTAAACTGTCATACTCATTATAAAGTTTTGGTACTTTATAACAAACTCCCCTCGTTGGGGACAGCAGCGAGAACGTCAAAAAAGTAATAGACTTTATAACCCTTACACTCCCTCGGTGATGAAGTGTTGGAAGGTGGTTCTAACTTTTAAATCTGTGGACGAAATCCTGCTATGTGCGTGACTATTTAAATGAAGCCGCTTTGCCAGTACCTTTACATGGTGCATCCTATTGGTTTTTCAAAATATAACAAAATGAAACTTTGAAATGAAACTTTGGTCACTTTTGGCTCTGCACATGAATCACATTTCTTGGTAAACAATCCTTTGCTGCCGCAGCACAACTACGACGTGAAGCGTTCTTAATATGCGACATCTTATGGACGATGAATTTATTTTTCCTGTTTTAAACTTGTATGTGTGATGCGTTCCTTAAGAACTTTTCAACTCCAGGAGAAGTCTTGATTTGCTGTTTGCGTTTGCACCGATACGTCTGCTTTGCCACGTGCGCGCCAAACGTATTTCGTAAGCTAATATCTCGCGAACAGACTTGCAACGAAAACAAAACTCTTAGGTGAAGTTTATATTAGCCACTATTCAGGACTAATTTAACCTAGATGATCATACAACTTCAAATTACAGTATATTTCCATCCTTAGGATAAGAGTAGCTATACACTCACGCCGTAAAAGTATAACTATCATCACATTTTCTATATATTAACCCACTGCCGCTCGGCCGGCAGCCCAATGTAGCCCCGTTATGGGGTTCTTGCTATCACAGGCTCTCTGTATGGGGGAAGGGGGCTAAATATCACGAGGAAAAAATGAACGGGGGAGTGGGGTGAGGCCTTCCTCCTTAGTCCCTCGCTCGCCGATTTTTATTTTCGTTTCTCCCCACTTCACCACAGAGCTGATCCCAAGCTAGACTTTCACATGACTGTTTCGTCCCTACATGCGACTATGGACTGAAGTGGTTTTACTTCACCCTACTCAGTTGTTTACTTTGATTGCCAAAGAAATACCCTATGTCTGTCATTCTTTATTCTGTGATTCGGGTGTTGGCAATAGAAGTCATGATATCAGTTAATTACATGTAAGTGAATTCATTAGACATACCCTGTAAAACACCCTCAACAGCATACAGATCTTTCTTGTATGTCACCTAGTGAAGGAAAAAAGGTAAAGTAATCACATTTTACGTCGATAACTCGTGACATAATAGAAAGACGGCAGACGTCAGGTTAAAGTTGAGAAATTCTCCAAATAGAAAATGAGCAGATTATAACAGCTCAAAACAATTCCTATGGATAAAAAATTGCGTGAAACTACTAATTTAGGTGTAGAAATAATGAACAGTAAACGACAGGTAAAGAGGATGGTTGGTCACGTGGTACAAATTCGCGTTTGCCGTTTGACGTAAACGTAATGCTTAACCTCTCTATTCAGAGTCACGTTTACAGCAAACGCCAAACGTGAATTTGTACCACGTGACCAAATTGTCCCTTTTCTTGTCCAACCAAGCAATTTTGTATCTTGAAATGACCACCGTGTAAAAATAAAGTTTATTCACTCAATCATTCAATCATTGCTCTCCAAAGTGGCTAAATTTTACACAGATGTTTTTATGGTGGGGGGTACGTTTGTACCCCCCCCCCTCCCCACTATACAAACGTCTGTGTAAAATTTCGCCACTTTGTAAGAGCTGTACCTTCTTCCTTAGTTTCCATCCAATTGAAATTAATAATTTTCAGGGTTTTTTTTTTCAGCCGTGATGTTGGATTTTCGCTAAATGGTCCCAGTCAAAAGCTGCAAAAATTTGAGTCCATTTGGGTCCATTTGATATTGATGTTCGAAAAGTAACGATAAGATACAATGAGACCAACCTTCCAAAGTGTCTCAGGTCCATCAATTAACCAAGCTCTTGTTTCACTGTACTTCTGAGCCAAGTGTAGACACTCTGTGCCATGCTCAAAGTCATATTCCGTGCACTAAGAATAGAATTTACACAAATTCAAAGTTAACTTGAGCAAATTGGAGGTTTCACTCCGTAGGGGAAAGTGGGGGGGGGGAGGGGGGAGGGAGGCATAACTCAAGAATGTTTCATGAAGGAAGGCTCCGCCCCGAGGTCAAACCCCTTACCCTTTTATATACCATTTTTGACGGAAAGGTACCCCTTTCGTATACCTTCTAATTGACAAATGGTACCCCTTTTAATTACCTAGTTTAGAACCTTACACCCTTTCTAAAATACACTGTCTTTTAAATATGATTATTATTCATTCAAAATATTTCCCCAATTCTGATTGGCTAAAAGCACACGTATAATTCACCATAACCAGTTACTGATGACCAAATTTGGAAGAATTTTGTGTTTAACGAGGAAATGACGTCAAACATGCAACCTTCTGCAGGCTAATGCACCGTTAACCGAGAGGACCTGGGGCCCGTTTCTCGAAAGTCCCGGTAACTTTTCGGGCCCGAAATCAAACATTCAAATCGAAATATAAAGGATAAGAGTGCGGGTCCTGGCTAGCAAACTATTCCATTTTGTTTTACTAACTGATAGTTTTATCATGTTAGATATAAAACCTACTGAAACCTCTATCTTGCATGTAAACAACAACAGCTTTACGGGCCCGTTAATTACCGGGGCTTTCGAGAAAAGGGCCCCAGGGGACAAGATTGAGTTGTTTTCGTTGTAAAAACTAAAATGGCGGACACTTCACTCGTTTCAAGAGTAAGAACTACAGCCGGAACTAGGCGAAATAATGGCTAAAAACATAGCAAAAACAGCAAGAAGATAACTCGGAGGGCGATATCTGCTAATTGGAGAATATTTGCGGAGCTGGACAAACCTAAACGTAAACTATGGAAGATGAAGTTAAGATCGATGCAGGTAAGCTTGTTTTAGCTATGTTTTTAAACTAGGAATTATATTTGAATGAATAATAAAACAATTATTGAATTTGGCTTTCGTATCATGTGAAGAATTATGGAGATCTCGAAGGGTGTTATCGGTCGAGGCCGTACGCCGAGGCGGATAACACCCTCCTCGATCTCCATAATTCTTCACAAGATACTCAGCCTCATTCGTTAATTGTTAAATAAATCACAAAACCAGAACGTTTTCTAGACTTTTTCACAGGCATAAAATGCATCTGCTAAACCTTTTGGGCCATTTTTTACCGATTTTTACAGACCAAAATGATCGACTTCTCTACCCTTTTATATACTTCATTTAGTGAAATGCCTACGCTGTCTTATATCTGAAGCCTGAAAAAGGTACCCCTTTGGGGCAGAACCTCCTAGAATAGGCTATCATAGGGATTAGCCATTTTCCCCCCAGGGGGAAGGGTGTTCACCTACATTGTGATTAGCAAAAGTGCATGTATTGGAAATGTAAATGACTAGAGGTGGTTGGTTGGACAGATGAGAAGGTGACAGGCAACTACAGCCGCTTATTAGGTTGTCTATGACAGCTACCGTGTTAGGAAAAAGCCGGAGTGAAGTACATGACGTGATTCACTTTTACCCTTGGTTTTGTTCTTGGTTGTGGTGTTGTATGATCATTGAAACAAAAGAAAACAACATTAAAACTGAGTCAGTGTATAAATACTGTAGGATACTTCAAGATATACTATGGACTGTATGAATTATGGAGTTACAACCCTAACCACATGTAGCAAACAAGAGGAAACTGACATGGCGATGCGGAATGCTGTCATGTTTCGTTATGAGAAAACAGATCTTAAGGGGAAAACACTGTATTGCAACGCACCTTTTCATAAGCGTTCTTGATAACTTCGTATTGGAAGGCCTGTGGCATTTCACTTGATCTATATTTTGATCTGTTAAGGAGAGACATCAATAAAGTTAATATTCAGGCCATGTACACTGTTTTGAGCCACTGTATAGGATAAGTGCTAGGTAGGTCCAAGGGCTTACAAGATCGTATGCTATAACCTTCCTTGGGAGCCTCTGAAAACTACAGCTCATTGAACCTCTCTACGATGGTCAATCAATATATTTTTCTGTTTCATTCCCTAGTTTACAGTTTAGTTAGACGCTAGCTCGTTTAAGCAAGCACGTGACGAAAGCACATGAAACTTACAACTGTTATCTACCTGTCAAGTGAATGGTCCATGAAACCATCAGAAGACTGAGCTATGACAGTTGATGCTAGAGGTCTTATGACTCCGGCTGCCTGCAAAAACAACAACATATCAGGCGAGAGCTGTTATTAATAACTATGCACACGGCTGATGTCTTAGGAATTTTACTGCCGGCATATTAAGCATCTCTGCGCTAGTTAATTTGGAAACTCTGAAGGAAAGCAAAAATGAAGGCTGTAGGAAATTTTTCTTTATTTTTGTTTGGTTTTGTTTTTTTCCTTTTCAGCTACAGCCAATTTTTGAAATCGTTTCCGAGAAGAAGGCTGGTTTTCGGAAAGAAAAAACCGTGACAGAAGCAATCTACTCTGTTTTCCAGACATTTTTTCTGTTTTGTTGTTGTTGTTGTTTTATTCGAGGAATTCTACCAGCACTAGAGGGCGAACGTGAGACAGGAGAGAAAGCAGGCAGAAAGAGAAAACAAGTAGACCAATGGATGTAAGTATGTATGCAAAAACATACGACGCACTCCACTTCAGATATTCACGACCATTGTTGGACCTTAGTTAAACATCCACTTAAGCTTGAACTAACAGCAGAGGTCCACAAGTACAACTGCCACATTGAGCAAGAATGAGGGCCTGGACATATCAGCTTTGATACATTAGGCACTTTGAAATGTTCAAGTGATGGACAATCATGTGACTGATTAGAGACTGTTAAAGACAATGAAATAATGTCGAGATATTCCCGTTAAATGCAACACTCTTTCTTCTGAATCTCTATTGATTTTTAAATCATTTTTAAATGACCATCAACCCTTAAGCATGTAAATCAAGCAAAACTACTACCTACCCCATATTTCTTAGCTGCTAATGTTACACTCTGTAATGTTTGTTCATCAACAAACGGTCGAACAGCATCATGAAGAATTACCTCGAGAAATGGATTTCATTAGGCAATAAAGTGGGAAAGAGTGTAAAATAGAAAAGCAAATCTTCCTCAAGTATGCCACTAGCCGTAGGGGCAGGGGGCACTTTCGTATTTGGCCTAAATGGGTATGTGTGGCTCAACAGGGTATGGTTTGTTGCTTCTGGTACACAAATTCACTATTAGGTATCTTGAACAGGGGCGTATTTTTGAACCAGATGCCTTTTAAAAGTAAGAGTTGGAAGGTTGGCAATGTTACAGGTCAAAATAATCATTACTTTCAGGCTACTTTTTTAACCTAGGTTGATCCCCCCCACCCCCCCCCCCCCCCCCGGTTGATTCTCTATTTCCTTATTGTGTCTTAGCCCTAATTCACGAATAATTAAGGAGGAAAAAAAGAATCAACCTAGGTTTTAACCTTTAACCTTTCAAAAAAACATTAACCTGAATTTAATTTTGGCCTGTAACAGCTATAAAAGGTCTACATTATTTGTGCTACAAACAGTCTTTTTCAAATATCTTAATATATTCTACAATGTTAGTTGAAAAAAAAAGGACATAACAAAATGAATCTGAGGAAAACAAGGTCTCTTGTCCCAAACAGGGTAGCAAAATGAACTATTTTTGTCTTTAATAATGGGTCGGGGATTAGCAGCTTCTGTGGCACACCTCTACGCTAACCTTCCTTGAGTGTCCCCCCCCCCCCCCCCAGCTCTGCTCGGCATCACTAACATTTGGTTTTATCTCACTTAGCTGATAATGAATTGACCACTGCAGAGGAATTCTCCAAGGTGCATCTTGATTAAAGTCTGAGTCCTTCCAAAGTTGTTGATTAGATGTTTTTTTAAAATCAATTTGAAAAATTTTTATCAGGAGAAAGATATATATAATGGAAATTTCTTTGAATACTTACTACATTGGGAGGAGATCTGTGATCTTCAGTAAGAGCTTGAATACCATTCCATATTGATCTATGTCTGAAAGCCAAAGGGAGATTAAGATGAGGAGACCTGTTACCCTGAACGGTTGCCGTCACTGTGACAGTTTCTCTGGCCAAAACATTAATTCCTCTTATATATCATTCTAGGAGCAGCTTTAAGCAGGTGGTATGGGATTCAAATGACACGTCAAAAAAATTGCATTTTAACTGAAATCGCACAAACTTGGCCCAGAGATCCAGAGATGCTAACCTCTAGAGATCTCTTTTGCACACCCCCCTTGAATGTCAATGGACCCCCCCTCCCCCCCTTACAAATTGAACCAGTCCCCGAATCATGACATGGGAATGGCTTAGGACATTACACGAGGTGTTACATGAAGTACATACCATGAAACTTTGTTTTCATCATTGAAATAATCTTTGTCAGTGACTAAAGGCGTGCAAAGACGCACCAGAAACCGTACTATGAATATGAAAAATTTGAGTTTTGACAATAACATAAAGCACAGAAAAGCTAAAAAGTTTATTTTATCCAGGAGCTTTGGTGATAGTACAGGAGAGCAGGAGATCGCTGCTGTATCTAGGAGACTCCCGGATAATCCACTGGGAGTAATTAGCATATCTATCGGCCCCATTAAACAACACCTTACGAGCAAAGTCAAACTGACCTTGTTGAACCTCCAGATGTTAACCTGACTTTGTTATGAGAGAACTCCCTCAGCACCTTGAAACAGTACAAATACAAAAAATAACACTACATTGATCTATAATGCCCCACATATTACTCCCCATTACACAAATATTCATGGGACTTACAATTTTATAGCCAACGCATTTCAATAGGTGCTATTCAGTAAATAAAATGTTTATTTCCCAACCAAATGAAAAGTTCATGTAAAAATACTTAAGAAAGAAAATCTAGCAGTTTTTCAGAAATCACTTAGGTTTTTTCCAGGCACAACCTACAGTTCAGGGGCTTTCTTGGATTAATGATAAAGCAGTCTCCAACAGAATCATTAACCATCTTTTACAAGCTCATTTTGTTGAAGTTATTTCATTTGTGCATCATACCTCCTTTGCTACTTCTAAATAGTTCTCACCAATCGGCACAACAATTTCTTTGATCCATGACACACTGAAAACAAAAAGAATTCAACAAGTATATACCTGATTACTGATAATGTTTGGAGAAAATTGATGTTGGTGACTGGAATTGGGACTTGAAGGATTAAAAAGAGAACTAAAAAGTTGAGCATTAGCCATCTACCTTTCAAATGCTTCTAGGGTGTAACTGATTAGTGGCCTTCCCATAATGCGATAAAACTACAAGATAGGAAAATTGAATTGTAAGCATTTAAATTAATTTTCACTTTATCTAAATATATTAATAGTATATTCAACAAAAACTTTGACACTGTCTTTTAATTAAAAAAATGAACTGGTTTTTCGCGTCAGATCGACAAAACGTCACTCTCGCGTGGGAGAGCCAGAGCGTTAAATTCGTCCAGTAAAAGCTCACGCATGTATGACACATGAAACCCAAAGACAACCCCCGACGGTGTCGGTTTGCGATAGGGCAAAGAAGAACAACCCTCCCCCGCAAAGGTGACGTTTTGTCGATCTGACGCGGTTGCTAAGCTCCAAGATTCGAATCTCGTAGGGTAACGGTCAGATTACACACCAAGGTGAAGCGAAGCTGGCCAGAATCGATGCATGCAGCACTCCTCAGGTTCATGCAGCCTAATTTAGAAACTGGCGCTCGTCGAACGGGTAGATATACACTCTTTGGTCTCGCTGGTGGCAATTTTAGAGAGATCAGTTGCTTTGTTTGGAATTTATTGGCCTTCGCATGGTGAGGGTCGGTTGAAAGGTCTCCAGCCTTCCCTTCTTTTATACTGTTCAGTACTCGATGGAAAGAAAGTCAACTGAACGGTGTTTAAACCGGCCGTAGAACACAGAGTGGCTATGAACGAAAGGTAAGGGAGCTTTTTGAATCAATATTTCCCATGATCATGACTTTTTTTTCCTAGCGTTGTAGATTTGAATGCATGTGATAAAATTCGAACAATAAGGGCCCGAATCACATGTAATAATGTAAGAAATATCGACCTTCGTTATCTTAAAGGCCACTAGTATCTATTTTGCATTTATTTGGCATCAGATAATACACTAATAATTCTAATAAATAATGACCTCTGAAGCCCGAACCCAAACATAGTGCGCTTGGGCTGCCTGTGGCCAGACCTAAAGAAACAGGATTCTGGTGCCAGTTTTAAGGAACATTTTCGTAAATTTTCTGACCAACACTCCCGTAATTATTTTCGGGGATTCCCCTATTGCCTTCCCTGCCTCCCATGGAAGCCATAATTCCCACATGTCCTTCCTTACTAAAAACAGATTCAAGATTTTACAGGGTATATTTCAGAACTGAAAAAAAAATATATTCCAAAGACATTTGACAGATGTTTGCCAAGGTAATCAGCTCCTGTATTTGGTCATTGTTCACAGAGACTCGACTAATATCACTCACTCTAAGTATTGTTTTGCTACTAAAAACAACCTCCGTTTTCAAGCGGCATAAATTATCAGCCGACGTACTACAATGACTATAAAGAGATTTACTTTCCACCGACGATATAAGCTTACATGTAGAAGTCTCTTTCTTGCCTATTAGCTTGTAAAAGTTTATGGACAATGATTGAAGACTTAATAAGGCTGACTTTCATGCGTATATGTAAGTGTCGGAATGTTTTACGATATGTCCACTTGCTAAGTTCTCAGCTAAAAACATCTTTTTTGGTATAAATCTATTATATACCTGCTTAGGAATCTCAAGATTCATTCTCACACCACATCCTCCTGCTGGTAAAACAGCCACAACATCAAAGCATATGCCTTCAACGGCGTCTTCTACAAGATCGTCTCCCGAAGCCGCCATTTTGGTTGTTTGATACTCCTTATCAGGTCTCCTCGGTCTCCTCGACCCAAAGTGGGCGTGACAAGGGAGTGGTTACTAGATCTAAGAATTGGAAATGAAAAGCAATGAGGAACATAGGCTTTAACAGACCAGCGCGTTTACAAAGCCTACGCCCTCGTACCATAAAATAGCCTGCGTAGCAAGCGTTTCCGTTTGGTTTCGGAGCAAAGAAAGACCGAGGAACAGGATTCTCGGTTTTGGCCGCGCGAGAAATGAAACGACTCCCCGCTCTTTCACTTACGCCATTTTTCGCGCGGTCTTTGACTCTCGTTCCTCGTTCTTTGCTCCTTAACCGCACGGAAACGCTTGCTACGCAGGCTAACCATAAAAGTACAGAAGGCGAGGCTAAAAAATTTAAGTCCAAATTTCCCGATGGAACGCAATGTCCAAAGGCTGGTTTTGCCATCCAGAAATTTATCCAGACAGAAACTGGGGAAAACAAAGAGTAATTCATAATTCTTGACTTACAGCGAGACCACACTCTCTCTTGCTTACAGTCAATAGTTTCAAAGGGGTTATTTTTCTGTTAAGGAAGAAACTCGAGAACTCCTTGCTCTGCTACGATAAACAAAATAAAGAAAATGGACTGTATACTTTTAATCCAATCTCAAAGGTGACAATCTGCGACAATCTGCGATATTGACTTCCTGAAATATCGAACAACAGCTAATAAATAAATAGATGATATCCTTTGTTTACCTCGGCGTGAGGCCGAGCAAAATGCCGGAAACTCTGAAGTAATTCAAATCAAACTAAACAGGGTTAAGAATCTCAACAGGCCAGAGGCAAACCAGCTGGCTATTTACAAGCATGGACGAGGATTTGAACTCCGGACCTCCGAATTTTAAGTCCAACGCTCTAACCGCTCGGTCACACTACCTGCTTCAGCGGAGTGCTCGTTTTAAATCTCCTTTATTTTTATTCTTAGCTTTAGCTCTTTTAAAGAAGCACTTGGAAGGCCTCTTTAGAATATTTTTAATGATGATTATTTCTGCCTTCAGTATTATTTTTAAGCTTCAACTTGTCTGTGTGAGTAGCAGTTTCAGTAATTAAATCTCAAATAGCATGTAGCCTATATATGTACAGATAGGCTACTATCAGAGTCATAAAAACATGCTTCAGTTACATAGCAAGGAAAGACCACCACTTAGACAATCCTGTATGAGCTGGCAATATTTAAAACAAATCTTCATTTAGTATAGGCTCTCTGTGATTGGTCAATGTATCAGGCAGCTACTTGAATCGGGCGGGACTGCTTGATATAGCCTTCCTGTTTTGCTTTTCTCACCTGATTTACAATGGGCAACTTTATAGTTGAAACGTCGACCAACATCACGTTTCTCCCGACAATATGAGAAAAGCTTACAAGAACTTTAAAAAATACCAAAGGGAAAATGCTTTAATCTTTTATCAAATTCCTTCACCTAATTCTTTAAGGTGATGTATGGAGATCAATAAGGCGAATTTGTACATGGATATTGTGGATTGGATATATCTAATTACCGGTAATTAAGGCTGATTGGATTTGGATTGTGAGAGGCTCTTTAAAGAGTGCAAAACACCAGCGTCACGAAATACATGTCGCCATATCATTCTCTTAGATCAGCTCCATTATTATTTTTGGTAATTTTCTAAAAAAAGAAGTTTTAAAAATGAAAAGGAGGAAACCAGCCATGGGTGGATCGAGAACTACAACCAGAGCAGTAGTTTCTCCACGCTGGACGCCGAGCCTCTCCCTTCGCTTCTCTCCCCTGGTCCTCGTCCGGCCGGGAGAAATCACTGTTCGCAGGGTAATTCTCGATCCCCCCATGGCTGGCTTACTGCTTTTCATTTTAAACTTCTATTTTTAGAAAATTACAAAAAAAGTAAGAATTGCAGGATTTATCGGAAGAGAAAAGAGAAGCCGAAAAAGAAATAAGAAACTGAATTTTTTTTACTGCAGTTTTATTTATAAGTATATTTAGAACTTACAAGTAGCTTCATGAAATGGAATTGGAATCTGGAGTTCTGGAATTCTGCTCAAGGTATCCGGAATACCGCTAACGATTGAATCCGGAATCCACCGGGAATCAAGTATCCCACAATAACATAGAAAACCTCATGGGTCCTCTAGTTGTGTAAAAAAAAGTTAAGCAGATGAAACATGCAGATCCTACTTGATTTATCCAGAATAAACTTAGTTGATTCATGGCTAAAGCGCTGAGTATCAACCAAGTCTTGAATTTGAATGACACTGGTACAACATACAACGCATAACGCATCGTGACTACCTTTGAAAGCAGTAATCCGCTACTTGGGCGCGGTCGGATATCACTTAGTGTAAATACAACGCATATCGTATTGTTCCCTTTTTACGATTCGTCATGGCGGTGACCTCTCATTGACCACGTTTGTTAAATTACATTGTATTGTGTGTCGCTACGATTGCGGAATAATTACAACTCCTGAATCTTAGATTACTTACTACCCTACCTCGCTGTTTAGCGAACGCTTGCTAAAATATTACACGTAATAGACGCGAAAGATCAACAATGGCTAGTGAAGACTGCATTCAGGTGAGTAACAACAATGATGTTTTGTGCTTTAATTTGGGGATATATTTTGCGACGGAACGCTTTAACGTGAGCCCAGACGTTAGCCACTACAATTCCATCGAAAGCGCGACTAGTTTACAATTAATGCTGCGCACTGCGGTAAATCAAAATCTGCAAAAGCTCGTGCGACTAAATTAATATAACTTATCGAAATGACTTGACGATTGAATGGTACATGGAAAATATAAGGTATAAGAAGACAGCTTCCCTGTGGCTTGCACGCTTCAGTGATGAATAAAGGTCATACTAATCATTCTACGTTCCAGTAAAACAGAGTAAAAGGATAACTCCATTGCCAAAGACTGACTGATCTTGGAAACTTAGTCTTTTTTTCAAGCTTTGCCAGCTGTAAAATCAGTTGTCTGGTGTCGTTAAAATGTTGTAAAATTTTAAAATTTTCTTCCTCTTTCTAGCTGTTACTTTAACCCTTTTGTGTTATGATATTATTTATGAATGCACCATATTACCGCCCCAAAGGTAGCGACTAACTCCATGTCTTATTAAAAAACGGCTACCTATCCATCGGAAAACTTTTATACCAACCTTGTGAAAGCCACTAACCCAAATACTTTATAATGGCTACTTTGGATCGGAAAATCCAGCAATCAAATACCGGTTAGATCGGGTTTCAATACGCACACTCCTTCAAGCAAGTCTAAGGCTCACGTTGTGTTACATGGAAAAGGCAATATTTGCGCTTTGCCCGATTATTCCAAAAAATAATAAAAAAATCGATATCCTTTTTTGCCTTAAACTTCTTGACACCATCTGTTGGGGCAGGAACGCGTGACAAAGCTCTAAGACCGTCTGCGTGGAAGGCAAAGACCAGAAGGATGTTTTCAATGCAGAACTGTATAATAGCAATAGGAGGTCTTCCGTAAACAGCTTTAGCTATGAATGATCTTTTTCAAAAGAGTTAGCAGTCTATTTCTGTCCTTTTATTCTTAGGCAGGGGCCTTTCTTAAGATTTCCTGAGATTTCGCAGATTTTTCACGTAAATGTGTTAGTGGAGTCAGGTTTTGTGTCGTGGACTGCAACTTATTCTTATCAAAATGTGACCATCCGCACATTTTGGGGATCTTTTTCATCCAACTTTCTGGATAATGACCCTATATCCGGAACGCTTTTGCATGTTACAAAAAAGGCCTTTCGCTGGATCACACGTAATGAACTTTCAGACTGGCAATTTATTTCTAAGAAATCATTTTATTAGGGATAATAAAGGATATAGAAAACTTTCTGGTCAATCTAAAGAGACATATCCTGCGAGAAGGGGCTTATGGTGTATTTCCGGCATGGCTTTTAGGAGTTAGGAAGTCCTTCTCGTCGCTGCCAGTCGCGTAGTGTTTTGTTGAAACTTTCCCTCCTCCGTCCAAGATAAAGTTGTCTCTCCATCATCCCCTCCAAGCAATGTTGTGTCACTGTTCAAAACACAGGCACCCCAAGCTCAATATGAGAATACGTGCGGTTGCGTAATTTTCAAAATGGTCGTCAACATAAAGGATTTGTCTGGGAATTCAGGCAATAGATTCGAGAAATAAATACTCGCAGTTATTTTCAATGAAACACGCTTTAACTTATTTACTTGGTGTGTTCCTGCTTCCTGTGTGGTTATTTTGCCCATCGGTTGCGATTTAAGCGATTTCCTTTATCCCGAGTTTGCACTAGAGGAAATAGCTTAAATCGCAACGGATCGGGAAAAAAACCACACAGGAAGCAGGAACACACCAAGTAAATAAGTACTGTCATTTATTGTGACTAAGAAGATCAATTTCAAACTCTTCGATTTGACTGCTATAATTGTTCTCTGTTCCACAGGAGGAAACAAATGCAAGGCGTAAAAACGCCTTGGGACTTTCTTATGTCATTGATGAATGCCCACCATGGTATCTCAGTATTGTCCTGGGATTTCAGGTAACCTCGCCGGTACATAAGCATCTAAAACCAATCGAGACACGACACATCACCACGTCATGGCCATATCTTACGCATGCGCACAGCCACACGACCATCCCTTCTCGTTCCCAAACCTCTTGCTGCCTTAAGCTGGTAAGGAGCCATTCTTTATCTGGTGGAGCGGGCAAGAGACCGTTGATGCTGATCAAAAGGATCGCAGCACCTGGGATCGAGATAAGAGATGTGTCGTATCTCCGTTCCTCTCCCGAATCTCGCCGCCTTGACGACGGCGTGCATGAGTCCACACGGAGTCAAATTACAAAAACATACAGAAGTTTTTTTTTTTTAACTCTGTTTTGCCCCCCGGGGGGGGGAAGGGTACTTTAGGAATTTTTGGGTGGGGGTGTGCCGCTGGGACCCTGGAACCCTTAGCCTCCACCAGAGCTAGTTCAGCTGAAATTTGCTAACTTTTTCTAGAGTAAACTCCCTAAATCCCCCCTATCCTAGGGTAGCTTTTAGGCTGAGTTGCGTAAATTTAATTTGCCGATGTGATTTTTTTATATTTTTGAGTGGCAATTCCACGTTTCCCTAGTCTAGACTTAAATCTTCAACCAATTGATCAGTTTCTGGAAAATGATACCCTATTCTAGACCCAAACGCTCTGATTTATATACCCTATCCCAAAGTAAACAGCTTAAAAACCATACCCTTCACAGCGGCACAGGCCCATGTATGGCATTTTCTCCCCCCCCCCCCCCCCGCGGGGGTTTGCTACGGTTTTTCTTCGAGTTTATCGCTTTCATTTGCTGGAAATCGAAATTTTACATGTAATTGTAACGTTCAACTGCACTTGTGAGTCTTTATAGAACGCCTCGTAAATGTCATGGTGTGCTGCCGTTCGCCCAAACACACAGCGTTATTGAAGACAGAATTAAATTAGCTTGCTAGCAAGCCCTCCATATTTGGGGGAGTCGCGAAAAATCACGCGAGAGCAGCACGCGAAAGGAGATGCTTCGACACTCGCACGCGTTCTTTCGCGGCTCGCTTCGTTCGCTATCAAAGGCGAGCTGGCTCGCATGCTTATATTAAATTGTTCTTTTCATTTTTTAGCATTACTTAACCATGTTTGGTTCAACGCTGGCCATTCCTCTTGTATTAGCAAAGCCAATGTGTTACGATCAGAATCCTCTGGCCACCAGTGAGATAATCAGTACTATATTCTTTGTTTCTGGTCTCTGTACTCTTTTGCAAACAATCTTTGGAAACAGGTAAGAGCTATCATGGAACAGCTTATCAATGTTTTGTTGTTTTTTATTTTGCGTTATTTTAGTTTCGATTTTCGCCGTTCTCTCGGGCTCGGTCATGCTCCTACCAAGAAGAGGGAGGGGAGAAGCGAGACTGGGCTCATTTTCCGAGAAAAGTAACGATGTGACAAATGTATATAAAATAAATCGCTTCCATCCATAGTTTGCCATTATCGTCATTAAGCTGAAAAGTTCTTCATTTAGGGCCTATTTATATGGAGGTGAGGGACCCCAGATAGGTGAGGTAACATTTGGCGGGTCACCCCACCTATCATGTAAACGTGATCAAATTAAAATGACAGATTTTACGAACAGGAGAGTTACCTCAAATACCTGGGGTCCCCCACCTTCATGTAAACAGGCCCTTAATGTTGTCTAGAGTAAAGAAACTTCACCGTGATTTGTTACACCGGTAAATTTTATCACTTGTTTGCCCCCTGAAAACACGTGTATGAGACTATACAACTCGTGTAAGACCTTAAGTTCACTTACAATTCGAGAAACCATAAGGATTTTATCACTTGCCGTTTCTAACTGCAAGTAGAGGGAAAGGCTCCTTGATTTTAAATAAACAGAAATCGCCATTCATTAAGTCAAGTCTTTTTTGAATTTCATTATTACAATCTTATGTTCAAACTCTCTTGCCTCACTCAGGCTTCCCATAGTGCAAGGCGGCACCTTCTCGTTCCTTACTCCAACCATTGCTATTCTCAGTCTTCCTAAATGGCAATGCCCATCATCCTCTGCACCGACAATGGCACCAACAGGTAACATACGCATATACTGATCCAAGATTTGTTATTACGAAATGCGAACAAAGGATGGAAATGCTTCTAAAGCGCAAACTACCTGATCTGAAGCAAGCAAGGGTCTTTATTTTATTTTAGCAGCTTTTATAAACACAGGCCTGTCCAGAGGGAATGGGCAAGAAGGGGACTCATGTCCCATTCGAGGTGCCATCCCTACTCAATCCCACAACAGGGTTGACCACACCACCGGGGTCTACGTCCCCTACTCTTTTCGAACAGTGGTGTGGGTTCTTTTATGTCCCACGAGAACAGATTATTGAAAGTGCTGTGAGACGGGACCTACGGTCTCTCGTCCTCATCTCGAGGAGAGAGAAAAATGACCCGACGGACTTCCTATCACGCATGCTCTGTCGTTTCTTTAACAACCAGTTGCGTGTAAGTCACGTGCGTCAGAACGTACAAAACCTCTGTTCGCGATAAAAATGTGGGCCTAGAAATTTCCTCTGTATAGTCTTTACAGGGGCATAAAGGATTCCGATTAACGTTGATGTTGTCAGAATATAATCGTGAGGCAAAGTGTTGCTTATGACGGAAATTTACAGTTAAGATGATGACGACGCTAGCGCTTGGGACGACGGTGATCAACCATATTATTTATAGAGATTTGGAGTCTCGTTTACGGCAAACGGCAGACGGCAAACGTGAATTTGTGCCTTGTGACCAAGTTAAGGTTTCCCCTTATTTGTCAAAAAACACGTAAGTAGTTCGACGTCGTTTTCAGCCATTAGAATTGTTATAGACTGATTTTGTCTGCTCATTTTCTATTTTGAGAAATTCTCAAATTGAGTCTGACGTTTGCCGTAAACGCTACTCTAAATCTCTCTAATTACGGCATTTTTGTGGCGATGATAGAGACCAAAACGCTGAAGTTGATGTTATTATTATTATTATTGTTATACTTTTCAGATGCAAACGTGTCCACTAACCTGCCAACAACTGTCTTCACTGATGCATGGAAACCACGAATGAGAGAGGTAATTGCATCTTGTAATGTTCATTTCACAACTGAATTGGTTACTAAACGGCACATCTGGGGATATATAACAGAACCGTCCAATGAGGCCTTTGCATTTGCAGTTGATCAGTCACGTGGTACGAAACCTCTATGCTGGGAGGCAAGACTAACACACTGAAACAAAGGAGTACCATTTAACCTGCCGTTATCTTCTGTTTTTACACGGAAATAAATAGACGATATTACAAGGCTGCGCGGAGATACGAAATTTCTTTTTTCTTGTTCAAGAACTATTTCACTCGTTCGCGCCTATTTATCATATAAACACCAATGAAATACCAAACCATTTCACTGTAGTAGATTTTGGCTGTGAAAGGCGCGATTTAATATGTAGCCATAGCAGCGGGGACCTTTTCACGTGTGAAGATAACATGCTATTTTCCCGTGTGAAGATATCATGTTTTCGCCCGAAAGTTCACCTGGTATTTTATTAGTGTTCACAAAATAATAAAAAAATACTTTGTTTTTTAGATTCAAGGAGCCATTATGGTTGCGGCCATGTTCCAAATTCTAATCGGCTTTACTGGACTGGTTGGATTTCTGCTCCGTTTTGTTGGACCACTAACTATAGCTCCTACCATCACATTGGTGGGTCTTGCACTCTTCCAGGCCTCAGCAGACTTCTCAGGTATAAAAACAATCTGACGTCTGTCGTAACTTCTTTCCTTAGTAGCAATACCGTATTTAATCGATTAAACGACGCGGCGTTTATTATACTTTTAGCGTTTCTGGTGCGGGGTTTATAAATCACTGATAACAATTTCGATAAATCTTCTGCATAAATATTATTATGTTGTTTTATGCTGAGATCGTAATTTCGTAATCGTAATATAATCGACCGAGATTTTTTTCTTACAATCCCGGAATAAACGCCGCATTCTTCTGAATGGGTAGGGAGTTTATACGAGGGCAGCTTTTTGGTAATTTTACTCCCATCTGCTGCGGCTAATCCACCAAATACGGTACAACCCAGTGCAGGGGGCGGAGGTTGGGGTTAACCTGCGCGCGCGGCTCGCTTTGCTCGCCCAAATAGGAGAGCTTGCTCGTAGGTTAGGGTGGGGTGGGGTGAGGTACTCTTTGCACATTTGGGTTGAGGTCGTCAGGCTGTGTGACATGCTTCCTGAAATCACACGAAAAAACACGTAATCTTCCTTAACCTATTTCAGACCTGAATAACTTTTCTCAAAAAGTATAGCCAACTCCAGACAGTGAAGTTCCAAAGAGCACAAAATCTTACCTAATTTTCGACACAAAGGGCTAAATCTTTACCCATTTTTTAGCTTGTGTCAGGGCCTCGGAGAGTAGGGACATCGAGAAAACAAGCCAAGCCAACATACGACGAGCGTAATCTGGGAAATAGTGGTAGCTTGCTCACGATCTCTATACATCTTTGTACATTTTTGTTTTGGAGCCTGGAACAGGCTATCCAATTTCAGACCAAATTAGGGAAGAACATTACTTTTTATTGCGGCACATACATGGGCTTAACCTTGCGAATTGTCTTAAACCGGCATATAATAGAGCCTTTTTTTATAGAATTCAATTAACCTAATGGAATTCATTATTGACTTCTATTGTCCCTGGTGTAAATAGATACTCGACAATTTCGTACTAAAAAGCGCAGATGTTTTCTTTAACAGGAATACACTGGGGAATTTCCGCGACGTAAGTGCTAAAACCACTTCTCCCTTTTTTAAATCTCATTTGTGGCTTACTTTCTCCGTGTTGAAAAATTTAGTAACTTTCATTCTGCTTTTCATTCTGCTCTTAAAAGTCGACTACTCTATATTTACAATGTATTTTTGTTTCTTTCAGGACCATTGTACTTGTTGCAGTTTTCTCGCAGTATTTGAAGAACATCGAAATTCCTTTTCCTGGCTACTCAAGGGAAAAAGGAATGCATATTACCAGATTTCCTTTGTTTAGGTTGTTCCCTGTAAGTAGCAACAATGAATTACAAACCCTTTTGCTCACAATCGAGACCAGCCTACGCAGAGACAACGTCCGAGTAGGAGGCTACTTCTGTTGACTAGCAACAAAGACAAAAGCACAGAGTGAAAGAAAATGAAGTTGATGAGTTCTAGAGACCAGCGAGATAGACAGAGACTTGACAGTTTGCATTTAGCTATTTCCGTACATAACTGCGCAAATTTCACGCTTTGTTTAGAAATCCATACCTCCCTTGGAGATTAATTTTCTATTACGGACGGGGGTGTGTGGATATTTTCTGGAACTACACATCGTCAAATTCAGTGAAAGTCTGTGGACGAGGTTGCACAATTTTTCGAAAGAACTCTAAGAGAATCGTTTTTTTTTTCTTTCCCTTATCGATGCCCCTAACCAGAACCTTTCACAGAAAAAGTTCATATAACAAAGTTTGTAACGACTGTTTATGACGTTCTATATTTTCTGCAGATTTTGCTTGGAATTGTATTTTCTTGGATTATCAGTGCCATTATAACTGCAGCTGGTGGATTTACAGATGATCCAAAAAATCCGCAATACCTTGCAAGAACAGATGCTAGAATATATGTTTTGGAACAGGCAAAATGGTTCAGATTTCCTTATCCAGGTTAGTAAATTAGCTTATTTGCTCAAAGAGTGACAAGTACAGCGTTCTTTTGGTGGCAAATATGAGAGGCGCTTTTATTGATGCAAGGCCAGCCGGACAGTGGCGAGTGGTAAAGACCAAGAAAAAATGAACATAGTTGTCCCATCTACTGACTTATATGTAACGTAATTTTAAAAAAGATAGACATATTCCGTATCTTCAAAAAGCTGAAACGTGTCTTCGCATTAATTGCATTCCAAAAATAACGGTCCACCTGTGAACAGTTGCTACGGATTGTAACGATAAAAATGAACTGAAATTTGAACAAATTGGGCCAATTTTTTCAAGTTTCAGTTACAATGATATACCTGCGAAAATCACCCCCAAACACTGAGTAATAATGGTTAGTACTTCCTAATATAATTTGACTGATATCTTCTTCGTATTTGTATAAGAGCGTAATTATATATGGGTACAGCCATTTAGTAATGACTTCGGTCAGAAGTGACGTAAAAGAGCAATAGCCTCGTGACGTGGTCCTTTTTAGTTCTTTATTGAAAGCGAAGTCCTGAAATCGTGAGTTCAAAAGATGATTTTATGGCTGCTATTCCACTCCCTTGAATATCTTTCTATTTTATGGCTATGAGGTAACTAAAGAAAGGGTAAACAAACTAAACAAGAAGGACGATAGGATAAGTTGAAATATTTCATAAAATTATGAATGAATTTGTCTGATTTTTTTGTGTGTTATTTTGACGTACGTTATCAGATTCTAGCGTATTTTTCACTTGTTGTCATAGGTCAATGGGGAACTCCCACAATAAGTGTCGCAAGCGTGTTTGGAATGCTGGCAGGAGTACTAGCTTCCATGATAGAGTCAGTTGGTGACTATTACGCATGCGCACGACTTTCTGGCGCTCCTCCGCCTCCAAGACACGCTATAAATAGAGGCATTGGTATGGAGGGTATTGGATGCCTGTTGGCGGGGGCCTGGGGTAGCGGAAATGGAACCACGTCTTACAGTGAAAACATAGGAGCGATTGGTATCACCAAGGTATGTATAGGTTCATGTCTCTTTGCTCTTTCTTGTTTTACGAAACGAACGTCTTTATACAGCTTTTTCACTCACGTAGCCAGCGTCCACGTAAATTTATTAAAACAAAAGAAAAAATTTACATAAGAAAAGAGCTCTACTCCAACAGTGTTTGTATGGAACACCAACAACGGCGCTATGATTTCATGTGAAAACGCTCTATGCCTGATGTAGCAAGGTTAAGAATTCGGGTGAACTTTTGTGGCCTAAATGGTGGAAAACCTGTGGATTATTAGGGAAGTGAACATTTTTAGAGCCCTTTAGGCCATTCAGTCGAAGCTTTATGTATCAGCCCCTACAATCTCTCACGTTTAGCCCGAGGTCAATAAGACAGTTCCACTTATATTGTAAACGTAATTTAACACTTAAGAAGGTAATATAAATACGAAATTAAAACAAAAAGAGTACAAATATGAAGAGATTTAGAGTCAGGAGAGTTTTGAAGATTTTCAATGAAATAACAGTTTGTGTTTAGCATGTCCAAACCTTCTCGCTGACGTGTTGTCTTAAACACTCCTTTTTGTGTATTTTACTAATGTTTATGATAAACATCTTAAAAACTCCTTCTTTTCGTAACTAAACAGTTCCTTTATTTTCTCTCACAGGTTGGTAGTCGTCGCGTGGTGCAGTATGGGGCTGCGATAATGATTTTCCTAAGCATTCTGGGAAAGTTTGGCGCACTCTTTGCGACGATCCCAAACCCCATAGTGGGCGGAGTATTCATGGTAATGTTTGGAATGATCACGGCTGTCGGTATATCAAATCTACAGTTTGTAGACTTGAATTCTTCAAGAAATCTCTTTATCCTGGGATTTTCAGTGGTTTTTGGTATGGCACTACCCTATTGGCTGTCTAAACCAGAGAATAAGGGCATAATCAACACAGGTAATTGGTCGAAGATTTCCTTGTCTTTCATGCAGCTGGGTTGATACATTTCGCTTCTCCCCGCGTGTTGTGTAACGACCCAAATAATAGTAAAATGTTAATGCTTTTTTATGGTGAAAATATACTTACCGTTCCTAACCTGCGTGACAGGCGCCGGTTAGTGTTTTGGCAAGTTTTTTTTTCTTATAACGCGCGAGGGGAACACGAGAAGGCAGAGGGAGGAGGAGGAGGCCTGGGTCATTTACCATTTACCTGGAAAAACCGGAAGTTCCCTTTGGAAAATCAAGTGGCTCAGACCATTCCGTTTGGGAAGCTTCACAAAATATGAACTGTGATTTGAGACGATGTAATTTTTCCACATTTTTAGTCTGTCCAGCTGATTTGGATATAATTTGTAGCGGTTCGTTCTCCCAACGCGTCAAATTTTATGGGTTTTATGTTTAAGCGGAAAAATTTCCACCCGGCTAGTTTGTGTAAATGGTATGCGCGCGCGCGTCCTCGATATTTCTCCTTTCGCCCTTAAAATCCGGCGCCTGCTACGCAAGCTACAATTTTTCATGGTCTATAATCATACCAAGAGACTATCAAGGGGACAGAGAGGGCATCCCCCATATACACCCTATTCCATAGGTAATTCGTCTCGAGTTATTTTTAGAATCGGGATAAAGTTACCTCGCGCGAGGCGTGGATGTTTCGTGGAGGTTTCGCATGACCAAACACCGTGCAAAACATATCGGGCGAGAGGCAATGAAAGCGTAAAAAGATCGAGAGCATCCCTAGATATTGAAGCGTAATGAGTCGGCGCTCACCTGGGAAAAAGGAATCGCTGGACTCTTTGACAACCCGTGAAATCAGTTTAACTCGAAGTTGTCGTAACCTCGGTGCATTAATAAAATGAGAAATTTCGCCGGTCTATTGAAACCGGTCGTTTGTACAATTTAGGGAGTTTAAGATCCAACGACGCGGACGACAACTAGAACGAAAAAAAAAACAATAGGTTTAATTAGCAAAACAACAACTTCGCACGTGCAACACACTTTTTTGTTCATTTCTTTCCCGTTTTTGCACGACTACGACGTGAAAATGCCTAATTTCGCGTTTTATGGAGGACGTAAATAAGCAACGACGAAATTTTATTTCTCTTTCTGAGCTTGAATATGGTCCCTTGAAATTCATCTTTAGGAGGGTTCGCCTACAATTCACCAAGTAAGTGGGTAGGAATAATCGCTATAAAGACTGAAAAAAAATAAACATCAAACTAGAAATTGTTCTCTTCAAACTGTAATTTATAAATGATCCTGAGAGAATATTCAGTGTGTTAAGGATTTCCCTGCTCTACTGTTAGCTCTATACAAGAGAGGAAGGGCGATTCTTTTTTAATTTCGGTTTCGCTGACACAGCTTTCGCAGAAATCTCGCTGTAGTCGTTTTCGTCGACAAAAGGAATAGCAAAATCGCTCTCCGCGTCTTCCCCCATTTTGTTCTGCGTCATTTCGTGAAGGACGCGTGGCTCTCAGCGTGGGTCATCCACGCGGAACACATTCGCGCTATCTTATTGGCTGTTGTCTAATCCCCCTTGAGATCTGTGGTGTTAAAAATAACCCGAGACGAATTACCTGTGGAATAGGGTGTATATGGGGGATGCCCTCTCTGTCCCCTTTATAGTCTCTTGATCATACTTATTGCCCATAGAAATGACGTTAAAATGCTCAAAGTGTTTTGAACATTTTGACGTCTTTTCTTTAGTCGCTTTACAGGGTAACGCACTCAGCGAGTGAATTATCGGGATTTACCTGCACGAGTTCACTAACAATGAACGAGAAATTTCAATACGGTATTGGAAATTTCGAGTTCATTGTTAGTGAACTAGTACAGGAAAATCCCGATAATTTACGAGCAATGAGTGCGTTAACATTTTTATTATTCAAATTGAACACACTGCACAAAGCTGGCAAAACTGTTGACAACACGCAAAAACATCTCAACTAACTTGAATGAAAAATTTAAAATTTGCAATCTTACCTTTCAAAACAGATTTTCCCCAAGCAGCTGCTTTCTTGGTCTTTTTAGGAATTGCATCATCAATAAGAGAATCAATGTCTGCATCAGACAAATCGTCAAACTTTGAGTCAGCCGAAGCCATGGTGTAATGACATTTACACCACGGCTATTACACCACGATAATGTCGTCAAGGTGGTTGTTTCGTCGCAACAAAGTATCACGTGGTACAAATCAGCCAATCAGAAAATCGGAATTCGTAAAGCGTATAAAAGTTGAATAATAAAAAAGTTTAAACCATGGAAATTGCTGTCGATTTGTTCAATGGGTAAAAATATTCGCTTTGCGTCCTGAACACCGTAAGTGCCATCAAAATCCTTAATTTCTACCCCTAAGTGAGGTGACCATATCTTTTTATATATATGTTGCAGTTAATTTTTACTTTTCTATTGATTTTGGGTATGATAATGTATGCTAATGAATTTTAAACAAAGGAATAACAAAAATTAACTGAAACGAAAAATTAACATATATATATTGTCTCCCCCGAAGACTCCCCATGAGTCTCCCCAGACTGGTGCGCAAATATAACAATCCGGGGCTTCTGTTTTCTTCTGTTTAATTAAATAATGAACCGTTTCTGGCTTTCTCACTACAGGTGAACCAGAGGTGGACCAAATCATAACCGTTCTTCTACGAACTAACATGTTAATTGGTGGAATAACAGGTCTGATTCTAGATAACACAATCCCTGGCTCGCTTGAAGAGCGAGGCATGACGGTATGGAGACATGACACAGAGGGCGATCAGGAGGATCTTAATGTTTATGATCTGCCTTTTGGTTTAAGAAAGTTGAGCACTTACAAATGCGCCAAGTATATTCCCTTTCTTCCTTATTACCCTGAAGAAAGCAACGGCGCTGGTACAGTAGAACTGAAAAACGTTGTACCAACAGAGCCAGAGAGTGACAAAAATAATGCAGTGTGAAATAGATTTAACAACAGAATACTTTGATTATACGACTTTTATTTGTAAATTAGTATAAGTACTTCCTTAGGGAGTACATATTACACTAGCAAAATCGTCATTTTAAAGATTTTTGTGTAATCCTTCCTGATAGATTGCTCATCGAGAAAGAGCATCGGCGTACGTGCTTTTACTGGAATTCAGCGCGAAAGATAATGCTAAATCTGGTATTTGAGATTTAGGGGCACCCAGGTTTAGTTCTTGTAGTATGTCATTGACTTTGTTTAGTACTTTTAAGCAAGAACCATTACTGGCAATCACCGCAAAAGCTTTGCTTAACCTGCAAAGACAATTTCAGTAAAATGCCATTTTTTCCACCGCAACCTTAAAAGAGACCTCTGTAAAGCATTTGAAAAGGACTTTTCACAAACCGCAGTAAAATTAAGAAAACTGACATTAATATACAGTGCTGCAGATGTCCAAAAGACAGGTACTTTTTATTATGTATAAAAGAAATAAAAATCTGACAAATTCGCAACTGCTGGTTAACTTATTGAACTACAGTTTTGTGTTGCTGGTTATGAAACTATCACTTGTATAGGGTGAAATATAAATTAATCATGAAGTGACTAGTGAAAAACAACACTGCTATGAAAAAGCGGACTAGAAAAGAGGCTGTGGCCTAAATGCATGGGCCAAAGTAAAAAAACGCGCAGATTTGTGTTGGCACCTCTAATACCCGTAGTGTCTATGGAGGAGATTCAGCGAAACGTTATTTTCGTCGAAGTTAAAAAAAAAATTATGTACTCGTCCATATTTACGATTTACTTTGCTCGTTAGCCATAAGCCTAGCATTTCTTGCTCTTTTTTAAACGTGTTACTAATTTGCTGTGTGTTCGATTTAAGTCTGCCTTTTCAGTTCGATCCAAAACCGCTAGGCGGGCGTCTAGCAAATAAAACTGAATGAGTAATTTGGCAGGAATCACTAGTGGATAAATTTTGAGTCATCACCTGAATTGTTTTGACAAAATTCAAACCAAACTTTGTCTCCTACTGATAATTTTTGCTTTTTTAAAGCACTAGAAACGATATCCATTTCCCCTGCCTTGTCATGGACGGTGCCTGCACGACAAATAATTGACAAGAAAAACACTTCTACTTTGGTTATGTTTTCCACTGGGCGCAGTTTGATTACATAAAGCCCAGAAAAGAAGTCCGGGAGTAAGTAGTTTAATACTTATGGATACTTAAAGCCTCATAAAAGCAAAGAATTTATTAGTTTGTTGTTGTACATGGACGGCTTCGTGCATTTAAGTTATCATTGTAAGTATTACAATCAAATTTTAGTTTTGATGACTACCTTAACCTCTTCGTTTATGTCAAGTTTCTAAAGCCTCTTTTTTAAATTCTCTGTTTGTTTCTCGGTTTTGTTTTCTTCGTAATCGTCTTTCAGTTTCTATGGGTTTTTTTGTGTGTAAAAACCGTAACGCGTGAAGTTTAAACTTTGTCCCGCCCGCTGCTATAGAGTACTAAAGTGATGACGTCATAAAAACGAAATTTCTGAAATTATGGGATTTGTCGGGATATTCTGAAAGAACAATGTCCAAGAGGCCTACTTACCAAAAATGAGCATTTCGGGGCAAATTGTCTCTGAGATGTTAGCCGGTTAAACTCAGAAAACTCCATACGAACCCTTCTAATTTTTTTTTTGGGTCGACCCAAAAATAATTTAGAAGGGTTTGTATGGAGTTTTCTAAGCATAACTGGGCTACGATCTCAGGGACAATTTGCCCAGAAATGCTCATTTTTGGCAAATAGGCCTCTTGGGCATTGTTCTTTCAGAATATCCTGACAAATCCCACAATTTCGGAAATTTCATTTTTATGACGTCACACTTTAGTACTCTATAGGCAAGTTTCGTATTCCCGGGAGGCCTAGGGCCAGTGCTTGTTTTCGCGCGAAAGCGAGGCTAATGCGGGTAACTTTTTGGCCAGAAGACAAACAAACATGAGGAAACTGCAGCTGAGTTACCTGAAAATGAGGAAAAACTTAAAGGTTTAATGTTTCGATGGGCTCCAAACTTACTTATAGGCTTTAGAAATCATTATTACGTACAGCAAAAGGAAAATCAGCTCTTCGTCACCGAGAAAAACAACGAAAGAAACCAGAAATTGTCCGGAAGAGTGGGTTGGTGAGCGAGTTCAATAAAAATGCGAAGATGGTCTCAAAATCCTCAAAACATGGTAAAGCCCTAAAGCCATTTCAATGTCCATTTTCAGTGATCGTTATAACTTTTTTTAAGTAAACCGTTCATTGAAATGTGGTAGTTATCGAAAAAATCCAATTAAGTAAAACTATTTTTCAGTTGACATTTTCTAACGGAGCGGATGAAGGTAGTGTGTATTTGAAATAAACCGAGCAAGTACGTTCGGTGGAAAAGTATCTATCACGACGGGGCAGAAGTTCTGCATAAATTCCTTGCAATTGCCCTGTAAGGAAGTTAAATCGGAATGGAAAAAGGCGATTTGAAAGATATAAGTTTATTTATACATTTAGCTTATATCGTTCATAAAAATATTCAGCCACATGTAGAAAAACGATCGACGTATACACATTTCACTCGATTAGAAGTTGAATACAGATTTATTATACTGATGATAATACTAATCCATTTCACATACACACGAGTAAAACAGGATAATAAGAAGTTTGAAAATAAAAGGGAATCGAATAATGACTTTTAAACATAAGCTTAATTTACCATTTTCAAGTTGAAGTTTACTTCTTCTTTTGGCTTCAGTCGTGGCTTTTTTCACGTCTCTGTTAGTTCGACCAACTCTTTCCACAGTTTTGCTGTTTGAAACAGATATCCCTTCAGCTTACTGTGTTTGGATGTATTGAAAACAGCTATAATCTTCAAATCAGCTGGAATCCCTATATTTGCTGTGTTGATAACTGGGGATAGCTGAGCCGAGTTTTGCAGTAGGTGTGACTGCTGCAGGTATGCCTTTGTGATGACAGCACCACTGATGAGCCATAGCGATCCCCTCATTAAAGAAAGATATAAAGCATCTGCACTGTTAATGCTGACAGCTAGTGATATCTATCATTATGTCAAATGCGAAATTAATAAATAGTAGATGAATTATTAATTTAACAGTGCTATAAATTGAACCAAAGGTAGTAGATTAGGTCTTAGGTTTAATCAGATTGTTAAAAGCACACAAGGCACTGCTGGCACTGATTAAAATAGCAACCGTACGGTGTTTACAAGAATCAAGTTCAAATGTCTCCCTTATATAATTAAGTGAAAAGCTTTGAAAAGTTTCCTTGTGTTTTCCTCAACAATTTGTCGCTGATGTGTTGCACCGATTAAGGAGTTGCTGCTTTTAAGTTTTTGTCAAAAAGCTTTAAGTTTGAGATAAAGTATTCATATATGACTCTTCTTAACTATAAGTTAATGAAAGGTGATTTAAGCCTGTGCTCCTTTTATGGAGGAAGCGTGCGATGAGACCAAAGCATCATTGACGAACATTTCGCTTCTCTTGTTATGTTTCAGAATTCGCTGCTAACTAAGCAATTTTCCGATCGATTTAAAAATTTCAACCAATTTTTTTTAAAAATTGCTTTAAGGTCTTCTTAATCATTTGAAGCTATTGGATAAACAATATCGGATTTTGAAGCTTTATAAGTGCATTAAATGTTTTACATTGATCGAAGGATAAATTCAGGCTTTAATGTAGCATTCAGCAGAGAATATATATTCAACGAGAATATAGTTCAAAACCACTTAGACATAGCATTGTTAAACGTATTTTAGTATTTAAACGGTAGATATAGGCATATATTTTTATCCCCTAAAAATTTTTCATCTGTTCGGATTTCCTAGCTGAAAGTGTCGAGATCCGAAAATCATAGCGATCAAAACTTACCTTTTCGAAAATTTCAACCAGAAAAAAGGCTCCCGAAAATTCTAGGGGAGCTTTTTAGGGTAAAAATCCGTTAAAAATGGGCAATTACACCAATTTTAAGATGTTCGAAAATCCTAGGAGAGGTAGGCAAGCAAGAAATTTTACAAAAAATGTTCCGAAAATTCTAGATCTCAAATCGTCTTCCGAACAGATATTTTCCGAAAATTGACGTTGGGTGCCCCTGATTCAGTATTGTTAAAATTGCTTCCGTCTTCTTATGAGTTAAATTAAAAGTAGAAGATGGTTGAACAATTGTTGAACAATTGTTTTTTGGTGCCTGACATAAATTTCAGGCTTCTCCGTTAACTGTGTACCTTCTGGAAGGCCTCTGAAGTTTCATCCTATTTTTCAGTTGTCCTAGAGTTTTCCTAAATATCGGCATTCTAAAGCTATATATTATTGGGTTGACAAGAGAATTAGACTGATTTAACATTATGAAAATGTACTTTGAAAAGCCAGCAAAAAGGGTTGGATGGAAACGACTGACAATGTAAAATGACATACTTGGAGCCCAAAGTACAATCGACGCACTGATAACCGCAAAGAAGGTCTTGGAAAGTTTAATGTTTTGTTTCACGCATTGTCTATTTTGGGCTGTACTGATGTCGCGATTTCTGTTGTTGAGTCTTTTCCGGATTGAGAGATAAGAGACGCAGATCGTTGCCACTGAGAAATAAATCATTACTCCACCACTGACTTCACTATACTCAATTTTGATGGCTTGATATAGGACTAAAAAACCCAATACACCTTGAGTAGCCCCAGCTAACCATACGATAACCACACTGTAGATGTAAACCTTGATGCCTGCTACTCGATGTCGGAGAGGACAAATCAAAGCGAAGGCTCGTTCCAGAGAAATGAGTACCAGAAAATACACGGATAAACATGAAAATGTGCTGTGAAGTATCAATGATATAGCATAGAAAGTGTAGTAAACGATTTTGTTGAAACCTGTTTGTCGCGGAAAGGCAAATACCCAAATCACGGTCAGTATTCCAGTGAATCCAACAAAAAGATCGGCAAATGCCAAGTTAATAGCAAGTAAAAATGTTCGTTTCAGCTTCTTGCGATGAATCCAGAAAACAAATGTAGCGAACATGTTGGCAATAAGAATGGCGACTGGCAGAACAATGAGCATACACAAAAACACTATGTCAGTGGTATCAAACTCAACTGAGAGTAATGAATGACTTGAAATGAATGTCAGACTTGATTCTTTACTGGCAGGTTGAGAGATAGTAAGATTCGGTTTATACTTCATCTCCGATGGCGCTAATAGTTGAGAAGAAAAAAAAAGTGTTGACTTGGACCTTGGAAGAGTTTTCCAAAAGAAGTAATTAATTTTTAATCGGGTTGTGCAATGTTTTTTTTTTTAATATCCGCTGTGTTATTGTCGATCTATTTGAAAACAAACATACCCATCAACAGGATACAAAAATACCTTAATTAATTCATCTTTCAAAAGACAATATTAAATCATTTTTACTTGACTTAAACTGAGTGCTGAATGGAATAACGAAAAGCATTGTAATATTTATTAATTTTTAATAAAGTAGCACAAAAGTTTAGCCCGATAGCCCACTAAGAAAAAAAAAAGGAACAGCAATTTTAGTTTAAGATTCAATTTCATATCACTTTTGAAAACAAACCTTGAGAATAATTTGAAATCGGTGAACTCAGGGTTCCCTTGATGACTTACACTTATTGTAGAACATGTATACAGTGATTGGTGGATTCACAACATTAGTGTGAGATGCAGGTTAGATAATGAAATTGAAGGCTTTCGACTGGAGTACTCATATCAATCAATTTCTTGTTCCCTATCAAGTTGCTCTTATTTGAAAGATAAAGGTCCAAGCAAACACCTGGTTTGTAAGTAAATTTCCTGTGTATAATAAACATTGTAGTTTTTTGTTTATCTAATAAATGGAACGAAGTCAATCCTCATATCTTCACTTTAACGAAATTTAATTAAAAATTAAAAAGTGATGATATTTTAAACGAGATTTTGTAAGACATCAAAAAGGTTTCTTTTCGGGGAGAATATTTAATGAATTTTAGTACAATTGAACCTCAAATAAACTACAATAAATCATAGTAAATCTCTATGCTCCAGGGTCTGAAAGGTACAGTGTTTGTGTTACCATATTTTGGTAGCACCGCATGCGCAGTGAATAGTTTGAACTCAGGAGTCATGTCAACCGACAAGTAAAGTAAAAAACACCTGCGAATCAGACTGAAGTCTGTTAAAATAGGTTCTTAGATTTTAGTCCTAAGAAATACAGTATTTATTCATAATTCTATTATCATAACCCTAGCAAATACCAAATTTATAAACATTAAATGTTACATTCCTTGATTATCATAGTTTAACTGTAACCCACATATAATAATCTTTAATTTTCCTGGTGAGCGTAGTCCTGAATAGGACTGTTGTTAACAGTGGCTGATGTTTCGTCAACCTATGCTGTAGCTATCTTCAGGGTCTAAGAGAGTTTTATCTCGTTAGTTGATGGCATCCAAAGTCCCGATGTTATTGGTCGTTTGTCAGTTTAGCCGTGATGTTTTCGGCTGAGTAGTATAGTAGGGATGGTTTCGCTGTTGTTTGAGGGGTAATCTCATTAATAGAGCGGTGTTACGAAATTTATCAGGATTTTGATTTCACCCAATTTTTTGTGGTAGTGACTCGTCTCTGCCACAAAAAATTGGGTGAAATTAAAATAGACCAACCTAAACGTGTAAATAACAGTGGCAAGGATGGACAAAGTTGTAGAAGATTGAAACGGAATGCAAATGAAGTTTTTGAAAACCCAAATATAATAATCTTTAATTTTCCTGGTGAGCCTAGTCCTGAATAGGATTGTTGTTAACAGTGGCTGATGTTTCGTCAACCTGTGCAGTAGCTATCTTCAGGGTCAAAGAGAGTTTTATCTCGTTAGTTGATGGCATCCGAGGTCCCGATGTTATTGGTCGTTTGTCAGTTAAGAAGTGATGTTTTCGGCCGAGTAGTATAGTAGGGATGTTTTTCGCCGTTGTTTGAGGGGCAATCTCATTAACAGAGCGGTGTTACGAAAATTATCAGGATTTTAATTTCACCCATTTTTTGTGGCAGTGACTACCACAAAAAATTGGGTGAAATTAAAATAGACCAATCTAAACGTGTAAATAACAATGGCAAGGATGAACAAAGTTGTAGAAGGTTGAAACGGAATGCAAATGAGGTTTTTGAAAACTTGTTAGCCTAATAGCTCATTTTTGTTTCATTTTTGTTGTTTGTAAAGTTCGATACAATGCTTGCGAGACATATTTGTTTGACAGGTAGCTCTGATTTAGTCATTTAAAAGTAATTTCTAAAATTCCATAGCGATTAAGGGACGGACCATTAGAAAAGTTATGGGGGGGAGGGGAATTTTCGAGCCGCAGGAATTTTTTTTGTCATCCAATTCCTCGTATGAATTTTTTTAGGCCATAGCACGAATTTTTTTTAGGATTAATTGGCGTGCATGAATTTTTTTTTCATGTAATTTTCCCTTGCGCGAATATTTTTTTTGTACTTCGCCCGCCCCTCCCCCCCCCCCCCATAAGTTTTCTAACGGTCCGTCCCTAAGGAGGCATAATGGGCCATTTGCGTAGTGGTGTCATTTTACTGCTGCTATAATCCTTCAGGGTTTTTCTTTCTTTTGCAAATTAGGGTACTTGTATTTAAACCTGACCTGGATTACACAGTTGAACCTCGATTAAGCGGCCACCCTCTATTAAGCGGCCAGTATAAGTCTCGAGATAACTGTAGAAAACAAATGGGGAATGAAACCTCTGTTAAGCTCCGCGGCCTCCATTTTGCCGTCCCAGCGAAAGTTCTCCCACTGGTGTTGTAAGGTACAAAATTTCCCGAGGTTATTTTTGTTTAATTTTTGTACTTCCGCCGATTTCGCGTACGTCATCTACGTTAGTATGATTGGCTGGCACATTTGCTCGCAGTCTGAAAAAGTCAACAAAGTTCTCAGAATTATCATTTGTAATCCTCGAATTATCGTTTCTTTCGTGTTTTGCCGCGTACCGCAAATCTTGTAAGTATTTGTTTTCGTTCAGTACTTTTAATTTATTGCGTTTCGCTTTATTTATTATCGCTTCGTATCTTTTGCTGTTTAGTCGAACCAAATCTTGAAACCAAATCTCAGCAGATCTTACATCTCAGAGCTCAGATCTTCAGAGTTTCTTGCTCTCATCGTACAAGTTATAAACAGATCTCTTGGCTGGCAAATAAAGTTAACGATTACGGACATTTCGACACCTTGATTGTACAGTTGTCACCTCTAATTAAGCGGTTATCAAGCTGCTTGATATACACTTAGGGCGCTTTCCATTTGTCAGGACTGGTCGGCCGGACCATTGCCCGACCATTCAGTTTAAAAATGAAATAGAGTTTTAGCTGGAAAAAGATTTTCCTTCGTACATGCCATTTTAGGATTTGACGGATCTGGCTGGAGAGTTTGAATGATCTGGCCGGTCAGTTCTGACAAATGGACAGCGTCCTTAGTTTGGCTTTATTTCAAGAATATGATGAAGAAAACTACAGTCGAGGTAGAAGTTGACGACCGATTGTGGACTAGTAATGCTTCTCCTGTTGCGCGTTTGTTTCAAAATAAATTAATGTTACTGTTAAAAATTATGCTAATTTATGACAAACCTCTACTGAGCGGACAACCCCCCATTAGGCAGCCAACTGTATGTTTATATGAATTCTGGTCTTACTTGTAAAAAGACGTCATCTTGCAATTTGCCTATTGGCATTATAATCAAAATGATTTAGTCATCCCAGACACAGCCCCTTTCATTTAATTGAGGTGAAATGCATTAACGCAGATGACGTCATAGCCGCTTGCCGTTATCTCATAATCAAAATTTATTTTGCTCCACAATTCAGTTATTTCGCTCTTCCTCATACTTTTTTATCTTTCCTCCACCACTACCAACACCCCCATCACCTCCACCACCACCACCACCACACATTTTTATTTTTTTTCTCTTCACAACCACCAAAACTCCAAAAATATTCTTAGTCAAAGCCTTATACTGGAACCTCTCGTAAACGACCACCTCCAGTAAGCGACCGCGACCACTTTTTCGGCTGACAGTTTTAGAATTTTTCTAATGTTTTTAACCTCTGGTAAGCAACCACTTGACGCATGGTCTTTCCTTTTGCGGGTGAAAATTGGATGACGCGACATCAGGCGAAGTGAAATAATCAAGGTGAATCTCTTAATGGCAATGAGGTGGATGGTGAGTGCCTGGGAGAAAGTCGAGCCAGGTGTAATTGTTAAATGTTTTAAACATGTTGGCATGTACCCAGAAGAGAAGGACAACACTGACGAAGATGACGATCCATTTGCTGGAGAGGATCTCCTAGACTTGGACGAGATGGTTAGGAAAGTTTCTGGAGACGCAACAATTGACACTTTGACGTATGTTACTGGTGTTGATTATGATTCTGCCCCGCTACATGGCCACTTTGGATACCACTGATCCAAACTGGAGAAAAGACCTACGTGAAGAGATCATTGAGAAGCATACCTTCACGTAGGAGATCACTGAGATCAGAGTGACGGGGAAATAATTAACAATTATTGGACGAGGTTGAGCAGAATATGCTGATTTGTCTATGGTGAGCAGATCAATTATTTGCCGAATAATTTATCTGCTACCACAGACAAATCACGATATTTTGCTCAACCTCGTCCAATAATTGTTTTATCATTCGATCACCGAGTTTGTTTTTTTAATGAATATCCTCGGGAAGCGAAGCGATCTGCCATTTTCACGCAAGAGCGATCGCAAGAAGGAGAACAGCACGGTTTCCTTTACGCATGTGCAGAATATTATTTGCTACCAAACACAGTTGGATGGCATTGCGCATGAGCAGACCATTATTTGTAGGCAGTTATTTGCAGGTCACGTGGTGGGCTCTTGGCCAATGAAAAGAAAGAAAATTTTCTTCAAATGATACCGATGATATGACAGAGTTCGCTGACTGGAGGGGTGAAGAAGAATTGTCATTGGCAGTAGCATGTGTAACTGACTTAAAACAGTTCATAAATCTTTCCATCTTCGACTGTTCGCCATCTTTTCTTCAATAGATGTGAAAGAGCTCTAGCCCGTAGTTCGAGGACGCCTAACCTCTCATAAGCTCCTATAGTTTCTGTTAGGTCTCCTCGCCACTTCTTGTTTTCTTGTTTTCCTATATTTTTTGTAATTATTGTGTGGCAAATAACAATAAAAAAAATCTACAAGTACAATTTTAAACATTACCCTTGAGAAAAAGACTCAGATTTCCAGGTTTCAGTTTAAGAAATTAAGTTTTTGTTCGTGAGACGTTTTAGGGACATTTCTGCACAAGAGGTCACGTACACAAGTAAAATTTTTTAACCACAAATTTATAACGTGCGTTCTCAGCGATTAAGTGCACTTCCGTAAATGAACTGTCACGTAGAAATAGCTAATGATTTTGTCAATAAAACTACCAGCAATTGGCAGGGGAAAGTAAACTTTCATTGTTTTTCGAATAAATATACCAGTCCATTCTAGGTTGACTTAAAAATTTCGGCCTTGCGGTCCGACTCTCGTAAGCGACCACCAAGCCTTTGCATTTTGGGTGGTCGCTTACAGGAGGTTCGACTGTATTTGTATTTGCGTGAGACCACTGCCCCGGTAGCCACAATGTAATAAGCTGTAAAATAAAGCTTGTCGGGTTATGATTTGCTAATGGTTTGATCGAAATCCAATTTGCGACCGTAACACAGGTAAAAAGTAATGAAATTGTCAGCCTGCTTAGCAAGCGTTTCCGTTTGGTTTCGGATCAAAGAAAGGCCGAGGAACGGGATTTTCGGTTTTGGCCGCGCGGGAAATGGAACGAAAGCCAAAACATTAAAGATGGGGGAGAGGGAGGGGAAGGAAGGAAACGCTTGCAGACGAACCCCGGGATCTTGAAAACCCGGCTCGCCAGCGAACGGGGAGCCTGATTGGCTCAGCCAGTCGAACATTATTGACATGTGTAGATCAAAGGTTTGTCTCATACTGAGAGGGTGTGACACTCATATCAATTTTCTGCGGTTATTGTTTATTTTTGCCCTCTGATGCAAGAGCATTTTCTTTGACCTCTTTTGAAACGTAAAGCTGTTCTTGCGGCTTATGAGAAGGGTTTTAGGTGGTTTAATTTTCTCCAAAGTGACTCCTGGATCTAAATAACAGAAGCGATTTTCTTTTGTCCGCGAATGAGATGGTTTCCTGCAATGTTTTCTCACGCTGGGCCCAGCTCGTTACTGTTTTTTGCAGAATGTAAAATTCTCTAGGACAGTGATTTACAGATCGAAATTTCGAAGAATGGATTGCACTTTAAACTGAAGCTACTTCTGGAGAATTGCATTGTGACTCTCAGTCAAGATTGCTCTTTAAGCAATGATTACTTGGTAATAACTTTTGAATTAACTTAACATTCTTGCGACTGTTCTGTTATTGCCACTTTGTGATCAGGCAAGACCACGTTTCTGTTCTCCACGCGAACGGTGGACCTCATCAGTTGCTGTAGTATCGATGATGTAATCGTGTACGGTCGAAATGAGTTATGGGTAATTAAAAAAGCACATGGTCAAGTGTCGAGTTGAATCTGTTGTTGTGTGCATTTATTTTGGTTAAATCCGGATGTTTCACTGACCGTGAAACACTACAATTGGCGACGAGGATAAAGTGATACGAAGATACGTCTGTTTGAAGGAAAGTTATGGCGACAAATGACGAACTTCGCGGAATTAAGCCATTTGATTGTCGAGGAGATAGCACGAGTGTGGGGCCAAGATGGCGGCGATGGCGAAAATCATTTCAATTTTACGTCGATGGTCGTGGAATCACAGCAGCCGCTCGAAAAAAGGCGTTGCTTTTACATTGCGCAGGGATGGAAGTCCAAGAAATTTTTGAAACCCTAACGGATCCGGGTGCACCTGCAGGGGAAGACGACGATGCATACAAAAAGCTGCACTTCGAACACTCGATGCATACTTTACACCACAAGTGAATGTACCATACGAGCGACACATTTTTCGCCAAATGAAGCAAGAAGAGCATGAAACGGTCGATCAATTTGTTGTAAGGCTCAGTAATCAAGCTGCGAATTGTAAATTTGGTGCTACAAAGAATGAGCAAATACGTGATCAAATCATTGATAAGAGCAAGTGCACAGAGCTTCGGCGAAAACTTCTGGGAAAGGGACAAGAGCTAACATTGGCAGACACGCAGAAGATTGCTCGATCGTTGGAGTTATCTCAAACCCAAGCCAAACAGATCGAAGGTGATGTGGGAGCGTCTGTTAATGCCATCAAGGAAGACAACAAACCTGGAGGAAATGGGAAAAGTGATCAGAAGAGTCTGAAATGTTACCGATGTGGACAAAGTGGACATTTCGCACGTGACAAGTATTGTCCGGCAAGATCTAAAACCTGTACAAAGTGTCACATGGCAGGACATTTTGCTTCAGTCTGCAGGACAAAGAGTAAACAAGAGAAGAAGAAAAAGGACACACGGAAACAAGGTGGACGAGGGAAAGTCAACTGCGTGGAGGATGGTGAAGATGATGAATATGCTTTTACTGTGGGACTCGGTAAAACATGGGACAGGAGTGGATCAGAGAGAGCCGATTTACAAGTTGGAGGTGTCATTCTTAATGGAGTTCTCATCGACTCAGGATCATCATGTAATATCATTGATCAGAAGACGTGGGAAGAATTGAAGCAAAAAGGAGTAAAGTGCAAGTCAGAAAAGACAAATCAGAAATTGTATCCTTATGGAACTTCAGAACCACTGGACACACTGGGAAAGTTCGAAGCATCAGTAAACCTAGCTGGAAAAGATGTCACAGCTGAATTTATTGTCATCTCCAATGAAGGCAGGCCAATAATGGGCAGGAAGACAGCCATGGACTTAGATGCACTAAGACTGGGACCACAAGTTAATGTTGTAAGTACACGAGACCTTGTTGATAAATACAAAGCATGTTTTGAAGGAGTGGGCAAGTTAACTGATTATCAAGTTAAGATCCATGTGAATAAAGAAGTCAATCCAGTTGTTCAGCATCCCAGGCGAGTGCCATTCAGTCTGAGAGAGAAAGTAGAGAGCAAGTTGCATGAGTTAGAGCAGCTGGACATTATTGAGAAAGTGAAAGGACCAACACCGTGGGTCAGCCCAATAGTAGTAGTTCCCAAACCTTCTGGTGAGATTCGATTGTGCGTTGATATGCGCAGAGCGAATGAAGCTATTGTGAGAGAAAGACACCGAATTCCCACTGTTGATGAGGTCCTCCAGGACATGACCCAAAGCAGTGTGTTCTCTAAGTTAGATCTTAAATGGGGCTATCATCAACTGGAACTGAGTGAAGAATCACGTGACATCACAACATTCACAACACATGCTGGACTTTATCGTTACAAGAGATTAATGTTTGGTGTAACCTCAGCTGCTGAGATCTATCAGCATGCTATCCAGCAAGCTCTGTATGGATGTGAAGGAGTGCGTAATATATCTGATGATATCATTCCTCATGGTAAAGATGACCAGCAACATGATGAGAGGCTCGAGAAGCTGCTAGAAAGATTGCAACAAAGAGGTTTGACCTTGAATAGTGCGAAGTGCAAATTCAAGATGCCCCAGTTAGAATTTATGGGATACCTATTGTCTACACGTGGTATTGGACCGACAGAATCCAAAGTTGAAGCAGTAGTCAACGCCAGAGAGCCTGAGTCTGTAGCCGAAGTGAGAAGTTTTATGGGACTTGTGAATTTCAGTGCAAAATTCATTCCAAATCTGGCCACAGTTTCAGAACCACTTCGACAGCTGACACGAAAAGGTGTAACCTTCAAATGGGAGGAGAAGCAACAAGAAGCGTTCAAAGCTCTGAAGGAAACACTAGCAAGTGCAGAAACATTAGCTTACTATGACAAAGATGCCAAAACAAGAGTCATTGCTGACGCAAGTCCAGTTGGACTGGGTGCTGTTCTTGCTCAAGAACAAAATGGCAATTGGAGACCAGTCTACTATGCAAGCCGAAGTCTAACAGCAGTTGAAAGAAGATATTCTCAAACAGAAAGAGAAGCTCTGGCTCTAGTCTGGGCTTGCGAAAGGTTCCATGTTTATCTATATGGAAAACATTTCGAATTGGAAACTGATCACAAACCACTTGAAGTGATCTATTCAAGTAAATCTCAGCCCTCTGCGAGAATCCAAAGATGGGTCTTACGACTTCAGCCATATGAGTTTACAGTGATGTATCGTCCAGGCCCACAGAACATAGCTGATGTTTTATCTCGCCTAACCCAAGAAATTTCAAACGAAGCAAAAATGTGGCGGAAGAATACATTCGGTACGTTGCAGAGAATGCAGCCCCCAGAGCCATACCTATCCAGGAAATTGAAGAAGCATCTGCTGAAGATGAAGAAATTGCAATGTTAAGGAAGTGTGTTCAGACCAATGATTGGGCTGTCGGCGAACCAGCTTTTAAAGCTGTGAGAAACGATTTAACTGTGCTAGGAAAGTTAGTGTTGAGAGGAACTAGATTAGTCATTCCGATGAAACTTCGCTAGCAAGTACTGGATCTGGCACACGAGGGCCATCAAGGGATCGTTAAGACCAAGCAAAGACTCCGTACCAAAGTATGGTGGCCCGGTATAGACCGTCAAGCAGAACAAAGGTGCAGAACATGTCATGGTTGCCAGCTTGTCGGGAAATCTTTGCCCCCAGAACCAATGAAGAGAACAGAGTTGCCTACACAGCCATGGCAAGACCTTGCGGTAGATCTGCTAGGACCCCCTCCGATGGGTGAATATCTACTCGTGGTTGTTGATTATTTCAGTCGATTCTTTGAAGTAGCTGTAACCAAATCAGTGACATCTGGCAAAATGATTAGCTGTCTGGAAGCAATGTTTGCTACTCATGGGCTACCGCTGTCAATAAAAACAGACAATAGTCCGCAGTTTGTGTCACAAGAGTTTGAAGTCTACCTCAAAGACAACAACATTGAACACAGAACGTCAACTCCAATGTGGCCACAAGCCAACGGCGAGGTTGAAAGACAAAATAGAAGTCTGCTGAAAGCGATGCGGGTTGCGCACAGCGAGGGACGTGACTGGCGAAAGGAATTGCAGAAATTCTTGCTTGGTTACAGAAGCACGCCACACACAATTACTGGAGAGAGTCCTGCTAAACTGTTATTTTAAGAGAGATTCGTTCAAAGCTCCCAGGTGTGGAAGAGTTGCGCTCAGCTAGTAATGACAGTGAAGTCTTGGACAGAGATCGTGAAAGAAAGCAAAAAGGCAAAGACTATGCTGATAATCTGAGAGGTGCTTGTGAGTCTAACCTGAGAGAGGGAGACAAAGTTCTTCTTCAGAAACCGAAGTCAGACAAGCTGTCACCATCATTTGAAGCCACACCCTATGAAGTGGTCAACAAACATGGAGGTCATGTGGAAATTAAGTCTCCTGCTGGCATTCACTACAAAAGAAATGGTACCCATCTACAGAAGTATGTGGAGGACAAATCACAGGAAACAGAAACCAGCAATCCTAAAGGGACTTTGTCAAAAGACCCAGAAACTAATCAGGAAGAGGAACCAAGAGTTTCAACTCAGCATTATGCGTTGCGGCCTAGGCACAATCGTCAACCTGAGAGACTAAAAGATTATGAACTTGGTTAAGACTTTGTTTACACAATGGACAGTTCTTGCGAAGGACATTTCACCTTTATGAAAATGTCATTTTGTATTGATTTAAGTCTTGGACATTGGATCGTTTTTCCTTGAGTTAGTAGCCATTGAGAGACTGTTATAGTTTGTATTGTTATTTTGTTTAAGAAACCGGACTGGACGATTTATTCGGAAAAAAGGAGAGATTGTAGTATCGATGATGTAATTGTGTACGGTCGAAATGAGTTATGGGTAATTAAAAAAGCACATGGTCAAGTATCGAGTTGAATCTGTTGTTGTGTGCATTTATTTTGGTTAAATCCGGATGTTTCACTGACCGTGAAACACTACAGTTGCCGCGTTGGCTTTGTTCTTAGTTGCTTTCACAACAGCAAGTCTAGTTCTGTGCCGTGGCGAGAACGGTTAGCCTTTCTGTCTAGCTGAGCTTTGACCTTGTACTTATACCCGCGTCTCGGATCAAAAACTCTAGACTTGAATACTTGTCACATACCAACCTCAATCCAACTTGCTGGAGGTTTGAGTTAAAACTTCAAAACTTCGCCCTTACATTCCTTCTTTTTAGACGGATTAAAAAGATAATTTTAACTTTGAAGCTGCAATTACACAGCCTGTATTGATCGTTCGAATCCATTGGCATTTCTGCATTCCCGCCGTCCCCGCGCTGCTTCCGAAATATTTTGACAAAGAAATTTTGTTTTAGTTCCAAGCGCGTCCTCGAAAGTTCGGCTCCACCGTTTAACAATTCTTTTTCCTTGTCTAAACTTAAATACGGTCTTTTCGGATCTCAACCCCAGAAAATGTCGCCAACATTTGAAAAATTAAATGAAATCTGAATGAGATTAACAAAATCTGAAAAAAGTGCGAATTCACCTTTTAAATAACGTTTTTCAGTTTGTTGCCATCCATAAATTTTGTTTCCACAGCAACGTGACGTAACGACTTCTCTCTATTGTCTGTAAAGGCAATTCTACTGGGTGGAAATTCAGAACATTCTTTGAACATCACTGTAAACTTGCCTTAACGAGCGCTAATTGCTGCCGGGCATCAGCCGGCAGCAGACCATATTCTCGAGCGATTTGAGATTTTTGGTTCAATGGTTTGATGGTTCAATTGTTCAATCTGTGACTGCAGCATTGTGCAGTCAGCGATTTAAGCAAGTGCTTAGCTGCCGCGCCTCTTTGTCTCTTAGGGGCAACCTGCCATTTTGTTTTGTTCTCGTGTGTGTAGAAATCGTAGTCCATCGGATGTTTACCATACCTGCCAACTCTCCCGGTTTCCTGGGAGTCTCCAAGTTTTTCATCGAATCTCCCGATCTCCCGGTAAGAGCACCAAATCTCCCGGATAAAATGGACTGTTGAGCATTTCTGTGCTTTAGTTTGAAATTTAGTCCATTTTTTCACAAAATTCGAACTTTTTTTTATTCATTGTACAGTTTCTGGGACATTTTTGCACATGTTTAGTCAATGACAAAGATTAGTTCGTCATTACAATGATGCAAGCGGATTTTGATCCCATGTACGTCATGTAAGACGTCATATAATGTCATAAGGCAATTTGTTGGCGCGGGAAGGGGGGAGTGGGGGTGTTGGTGCTGTTCACATTCGGGGATGGGGGGGTGGGGGTGTAGTGCAAAATAGAGAGTCGCCAGATTTTAGATCTCCGGAGGTTGGCAGGTATGGTTTACCGTCTTTTTAAACGGCCTAAACAGTAAGAACAGTTCAGGAACTATCGTACGGAACATTTCTTTGGTTTATCTTTTTATTCTCGTTTAGTTATAGCGAGTATTCTTTTGTCACACAGATTGTTATCTCAGGAATCAGGATTGTAATGCATCAGTCAATTCCAGCTGCTCCCAGCTTCCCCCCCCCCCCCCCGGCCTTTGCGGGGCACTTGCCCGCCTTGTCAGTCTCAGGGGTGGGGCGTTTGCAAATTTTGCGCTGCCCGGGGACCGGGCATTTGCCAACCCCGGGGCCAACCACGAGCTTTTGAGACGCACGCGGTTTCCTATCAGGAAACAACTGCACAAAGGATTTTACTGGAAAAACAAGGGGATTGGCTCATTTGTCAAGGACGGGAAACAATTGAAGAGGTTTGTAAAGGCATGTTCTTGATTTTATGCATGCATTTCTTCATTGCTTATCAAGCCAGAAATACAGGGAGATGGAGCTATCGACGTGAATCAACGGTTATTGAATCAAATTTCTGTTGAGTATTATTTCAAGAACATCCTTTCATATTTTTAAAACTATTCATAACAGTTAACTTTACAGCGCACTATTAATTTTAATGTCAATAATTTTATAACAATACTAAAACCATAAACTGGTGTCGTCACGGAGTGAAGTCTTAATTAGAATAGTACTGTTACAAAGGAAGACGTTAAATGAAACAAAAAATCGTTTGTTAAAATGTTTAAAAGGGCACTACTCGACTGGGCGCAGCTGGAATTGACTGTTACATAAGTTACATAAGTTACATAAGTGAACGCACTGAACGGCATGTATATGTGCTGTACGTCTACCTGACCTGTGAATAAACAAGTTTTGGGCTTTACGTTATTTTTTCGCAACTCTTCTCGTCGTATGTGACGGGAGGCCAGCCACACAATCGATTGTTCGATGAAGAAACAGCCTATCAGCACTGCCGTCGTTTTAGAATTTATTGAATTATTAAAATGAATTAGAAAATCATATTGAATCTTTAGCGAGTTATCTGAATGTAAGCATATTTGTCATTGTGATCGGTTCATTTTTTATATTTTGCTCGGCTCTGAGTGTTTCATAATTCCAACAAGTCTAAGTTATTAACTTTAATTAAAAATTCATTTGTTCAACTGTTTTACGTGCTGTATCTGTCCTATTCGCATCGCAACTAACGGCAGCATTTCCCTTCTCAATGAGAACTGCTAGTCTTAACTATATTAGCATGCACTACCCGTCTCGAATAGCTTTAGCTAGCTGCCGCCAGTGCATGCTTATTTTCAAACATTTTTGAAGTTATTTCCGTCTGAATATATTATATAACTGTTGACTTTCAATATATATAATAGTCTTAAATTAGTTTAAAAATATGCATTTCAAAAAATACCTACTTGTCACAATTTGACCTGACAGTTCGATGAAGCAAAATTCTCTTTCGTAAACAGTCGTCGTTTTTCTAAAACACTTAGAGAACACTTTGTAACAACCGTTAAATTGAACCCGGGCCTTTTGTATCCTAACCCCCTACTCCCTTTTGCCCGTGTGCAAAATGGAGTATGCATGAAGGGGAAATAGGAGGAATCTACTCGGCCTTGATGTTGATGAATAAGTCCCTGATAAGAATGAACAATTTTACTATGATTTCTGTTGTGAAAAAGTCCATTCTTGTTCACTTGATGAATTGCACTTTGCCATAACTACGTCCTCTCCGCCATTTCTAACTCCACCGTTTTTGAGTTGTACGCAATCGCCTCCTCTGTTACGAAGCTTACCCTGTAATAAAACAAATAGTTATGTTCAGTTCTTAAACCTAATCACTAAAGTTAATGGTTCCAGACTATATGAGGAAACTAATGCCTTGTGTAGGCATCATAAGGTGTCCAAGGTCAGTTTGGAGCATGAACATAAGTCTTAACCAGGCTCCTCCGTCCCTTTACCTCCTCATTTCTCATCTTGGTTCGTCTCTTTTCCCCCGTTAACCTTGTTATTCGGACCTTTTTCCAATTAAGGATCCTGGTAGCAGGCTACATCACCGTTTGTAGACTGGCACCGCCTTAACTAATTTGCACCGTTAGGGGATCACGCCATGAAAAGTGGTTGCCTAGATGAGGTCTAGTAGAATGAGAAATGTTTAGAACCCGTAAATGCTGGGAATCTAGCAAGTGGTAGTCACACACGGGAGCTTTCAACTTTAGTGCTTTCACCGTCGGAGAAGAGAGGCTTACGTTACGTTACGTGAACGTTACGTTAACCTTAACGTTACGTTACGTTACGTGAACAGCGCAAAGACCCTTTCAAGCGTAAATTACAGAAATTACTGATCAAGGTTTTGGAGACTAAGAAGGTGTATGTTGATATGAGTACCATTATTACCAGTTCCTACCTGAACTCCTTATTCAGTTTAAGTGTTTTTCCTTCCTTATAACTAAAGGTGCTACCTTTTATTTGTTTATTTATTTCATTTTAAATCTGCTTTCTCTTTACTTACGTTCTTTTGCCGACTTTATAGAAGACCATTATTGTATTGTTGCTCACCTAGAATAGCTCCGCTAATTGTGGGTAACATAGACCTAACTCATTTGACAATTGAATAAACTGTTGTTGTTGTTGTTGTTGCTTATGAAAGAGTTGATCGCACATGGAGGTTCGATTGTATTCATCCTACCTCGACAACTGACCATTGCTTTGGACCATCATCACAAGAGACAAGTACCAAGCTAGTGCCAACTGCTTCAACGCAAAGTGAATCACCGGCTTGCTCAGCCTGTAGCTGGTTATTTTTGGTTAAGACAAAGTGCTGCAACGAAATATAGACATTGGTATTCACTCTAAGTAGAAATGCATTGCTGAACTCTCTAGGTTCGAACTAAAAATTGGGCCTACATTTCTGTTCACTAGCAACAATAATTCGTCAAGGCAAACTAAAATCTACCACTATATAATTCGTAAAAATACCTGATTTCCTCCCATGCCATGACAGCGCGAGGCACCTAGTTTATCGCCAATCGACCTGGCTAAGGTGTCAAGACAGAAACCGGAACTGGGATTTCGAACCTATACAAAAAATGGACGACGTGTGAGAAACATTACGACCACAGGCAAAGTATAATAATCTACGATTAAGAAAATGCGAAACTGGGAAGAAGAAAAAAATGAATAAATAAAAGAATAATGACGGTGGACATGACAATGACAATGATAATAATAGTGATAATGATGATGAAGATGATGACGATGAAGATGATGATGATGATGATGATGATGATGATGATGAAAATGAAAATGATGACGATAATGAAAATGATAATGATGATGATGATATTGACAATGACAATGATAATGATAATGATGATGAAGATGATGATGATGATAATGAAAATGATGATGATGATGATGATATTGACAATGACAGTGATAATGATAATGATGATGAAGATGATGATGATGATGATGATGATGATGATGAAGATGATGATGATGATGATGATGATGAAAATGAAAATGATGATGATAATGAAAATGATAATGATGATGATGATATTGGCAATGACTATGATAATGATAATGATGATGAAGATGAAGATGATGATGATGATAATGATAATGATGATGATGATGACGATGAATATGATAATGGTGATGATAACGATAATAACAATGATAACGATGATGATAATGATAATAGTGATGATGATCATCATGGTGATGATGATGAAAATGATGATGATGATGTTGATGATGATGATAATAATAGTAACAATAACAAATTAATGATAAGGATAATATAACAGATTAGTTCAATACGTTGCAAAGGCTGGTAAGGTTAAAAAAAGAGGGTATATTTGCCATCGTTTTGGAAATAGGAGAGGCCTGGGGGGCGGGGGGGGGGGTGGGAATACGCATCGGTTGTTTTTGCGACATGGAAAATCGCTTGTCTCAAAGTTGTTGTCGAATCATAAATTTCCTTCTTGTCTTCACAAAGCGTTATTTACCTTAGCTCATACAAAGAATAAACTGTTTCTTTACCTCTCCAAATGCCACGTAATCCGTGTCAGGGATCGTTTGCTCTGGATAGATGTTTTCTAAGTACCACTTGAAGCTTTTACAGTTAAGTCGCCTCCGAAGTTCTAACCTCGGTGTCAAATCTCCATGACTTACTTGTTGCAGGTCTGGCCTCTTCAAGAACACGTATCTCTTATAGTCATCCATCCACACGTGAACAACTCGTGCAAGATTCACAGTTACCTCGTGATAACCACCTGGAAACTTGTATGGAAAACGAGAGCGAAACACGTGGCCGACACGTGAACACGGGATGATTTCCAATTTTCCCCCACACTGCCATATCTAGACAAATTTAGTACCATACAGGGGTTAAAAAGTATCCATTCACTTGCCTTTGCACAAAACCTGCCATGAGGATACCATATCAAAGCAAGTATAAAACACGTCAGTCATATAATGAAAAATTTGCTAAGAATGAGACGGAGGAACGACTTTTTGAGTTGTTTTTGATGGGTCCTGTGTTAATTATTTTACCAACTTCGATAAATGCTTAAATTATATCGGAGCTCTGCGCGAACCCCCTTTGTAAAAGAACAAAAATTATCCAAATATCTACAGAAATCTGGTAACCAATAGCCTGAATTTTAGACGATTACTTCGCGTCGTTTTTACTCTGTTGCTGAGGGAGTAAAAACGACTCGAAGCAATCGTCTGAAATTCAGGCTAGGTAACCAATCGATGCAAAATTATTTGTTATCACGTAACCGTACGAGCCGACCGTCTGTCCGCTCCTTTTCACGAATGTAAAATGTCACACTTTCGCAGACTTACAAAGAAGCCTTATAGAAATGAGAACATGATGCTACAGCTATATATACGAGTATGCTCTATAAAGGGCATACTCGTCAAATGACAGCTGACAAAATGGGGCATCTGCTTGCCTAAACCACATGACGGCATCGCGGGCAGCTCAAGTTTACTTCCTATGGAGATCTGTATTTCTTTAACGTAACCGTTGACAGGCTAATAATTTTTCATTGAATCGGGGCCTCGATTTCAGTTTTTGTAAAAAAAAAATGAGCCAAAGGCATTTATGTTGATTTTAATGTTTCCAGTAAATGGGTAGTATTCAGCAGGAGCTCCGCTTGTAGGCGAAAGTTACTTCTTTAGAGCGGAGACCCATACCCAAGAAAATTTGGTAATCTATCCATCCGAGAAATTTTGGTAATCACGTGACCGTACGCCTGTTTGTCCACACCACAGGAAGACCAATGTGAAATGTCAAACTTTCTAGCTAGTGTGGGAGCCTGTAACCTCTGTTTAACTTGATAATAGACATCCATATTATGGTCAATTGACAGCTGTCAAAATAGGGTATCTGCTGACCATAGTAACATGAACGTATCGCGGGCTTAGATGCCAAAAATTAAGTTTAGCTTAGAGGATTCCTTTTGTAATGGTTCAAGTCCATTGTCTGAAGTAAACTTAGAATGCATAAACGGGAGCTTCGCTTTTAGCTCTAGCTAAATCTATACATGAGTATGTGAAGAGAGTCATTTCTTTCATGTTTCCAATAGTACTCAGAACTTAACAACGTTTAATGTATTAATTCATTAATTTATCTCTTGATTAGCAATTAATGAATGAGGCTGAGTAGGATATGAAGAATTAAGCAGATCGAGGAGGGTGTTATCTCCCGAAGCCGAAGGCCGAGTTGGATAAACACCCAACGATATGTGCTTTATTCTTCATATCCTACGAAAGCCGAATTCATTAATTGCCTTATTATTCATTCAAAATGATTCCTAGTTTAAAAACATAGCTGCAACATGCTTACCTACACCAATGTTAAGTCCATCTTCTATAGTGTACGTTTAGGTTTGTCCAGCTCCGGAAATATTCTCCAAATAGCAGATTTCGCCCCCCGAGTTGTCTTCTTGCTGTTTTTGCCATGCTTTAAGCTATTATTTTGCCTAGTTCCAGCTGTAGTTCTTACTCTTCAAACGAGTGAAAAGTCCGCCATTTTTTTTTTCACAACCAAGACAACTCAACCTCGCCCCAGGTCTTCTCGGTAACGGTGCCTTAACCTGCAGCGGCTGCATTTTTGACGTCATTAGTATGAATTATGCGTGTGCTTTTAGCCAATGAGAATAGGGGAAATATTTTGAATCAATAATAATCAATGATATAGGATTTCGTTTGAAGCAAGCGTCCTGTAATATAATGGGTTTACTGATTAGAACTTTTACCACAGGAGAATTCTTACATCGGTCAGTACCTACTCACCCGAAAAGACATCTCTAAGTTTTCTCCTCCCCAAACATCCATTCCTTCGTCGTAAGAACCGGAATCATAGAAGTACTTGCGATCTATTGAAAACAGACCTCCTGCCATTGTGGGCGTTCTACAATGGTAAGGTACTAAGCAATTAAAACATCATTATTTTAATCTAATTCGGCAGTTGCTTATAAAACATTAGGGATGGAGTTACCCTTTTTGCGTAAAAGGGGAATTGAGGAAGAAGGAATACTACCACATCAGTTAATACCTCTACAGGTTGTCGAAAATTGACCCGAAAGCTAAGGCCCGTTTCAAACGTCGTGCTACTGCCGTGCCGAACTCAATTGATTGAATTAAATTCAACTTTAGCACGGCAGTAGCGCGACGTTTGAAACCAAGTCGTGCTACTGCCGTATAGCACGGCAAGCCTTGCCTACCGCCGTGCCGAACTCAATTCATAAATTATAAATACATTAGAATATATTTAAAAGTTTGCTAAACCGTTTCTTTATTTTTGTGTTTTGTTTTTGGCAACAGCCGTTCCATTCGACTGTCATTCTGTGCATTAAATTCGACGTCTGAAACCAAGTCGTGCTAATGTCGTGCTGCAGTCGAGCTACAGTCGAGCCAGCTTAGAACGGCAGTAGCACGACGTTTGAAACAGGTCTAAGGTTCGGAAGGCATTTTAAGGTAGACTTGAATAATACTGCATACCGCTATTAGAGGATCAAAATAACTGATAGACGGTAAAGTCCTGCTCCATGCATCTCCATCATTAAAGATTGACAATGATCTCATTACGATGGGAGCTATATTATGGATTGTAAACCCAAATTTGGAATAAGATTTCGAGTAAGATCTAAAATTCGAACCCGACTCCATAGGAACTTCCTCTTTATCAATCTCCTCGACCGAACAAGCAGGCGCACATTCATTCCCCTCCCACAAGTAGAGACAAAGTAAAGAGCCAAACGCCATGGCTTTGCAATGGAAGGCGATTCCACGCGTCCTCGACTTTTGCCTGCGTCTCTCGCGCCCTCGACTATTTCCAAAGCTGATACAATAACACTAACCTGATAGGGTCACTCGCTTCTCTTCGCTGATTTCGGACACTAAACGGTAACGAATGCCAATCAAACTGCATATCCCAACTGAACCCACCGATCACTTCAGCGGGTGTCCCTGAATACGAAAAGTCAGATGAACTTATAATGTCAATAACAGGAACTGCTACGGTGGTGGGATCTTGCCTGATCCGATCCAGCAATGGTTCTAACCAGTTTACGTTAGCTTCGCAGTGAGCATCAAGGAACGTTAATACTTGGGCCTTTGCTGTTTTGGCTCCTAACAAACGAGCCCTTATTAGCCCCTCTCTCTTTGTGGTCCTTAAAATACGAACTTTGCCTAGCTGTGCTACGTAATCTTCTAATGGCTTTTTCAGATGATCTGAGGAGAGACATATGTTATATCAATGTACAATCAGGAGAAATGAATGCATGGCATTTTCAAAAAAAAAAAAACAAGAATATGCAAATATACATCTATTGCTGGTTGAGTATCATCTAATTTTTTGAGAAATATCTGCAAGGAAAATAAACATCTTTTAATTCTCTGAAACTGCCCTGAGAAACAAGTTAATGTCTATGAGCAGATAAGGTTGTTAAAAATTTTGAATAAACAGTACAGCAATTATCGAATTTGCCTTTCGTGTGATATGAAGAATTATGGAGATATCGGCCTTCAGTCTCGGCGAATACATGCAACAGCCCGGCTCGATCTGCATAATTATTCATATCATACTCAGGCTCCTGAAATAAGCGTTAAATATTCATCCCCCAAATAGGGATTTTGGTTCACGTAAACGCTGTTTACGTGTAGACGGAAAGCTAAAACGGATATAAAATTTTCCTTTTTGAAAAATATATGGGCTTGATTCCTTACTAAACTGAGAAACACCGCTTGAAAGTCCTAAAGAGCTACCGCACAGGCGAGAACACTAAGAGCACGCACTAGCAGTCTTCGCAGACTGCGTGACATGATTAGACACTGCTAGCAGTATTAGAGACATTGAGGTTCTAAGACGGGAACGACTTCGAGAACGAAATTTTCTCAATTGTAAGAAGTGCGCGCACGTGAACCAGCGTCATTTTGGCGGTTAAACGCCTACTCCCTTCGTCGTTCTAGTACGGATTTTAGTGAAAATGTCGTAGTGGTGGAAACAGATTATCAAATGTTAGAATGCTATGGAAAAAAAAGGAACAAAAGAAGCTTTCCGGGGTGTCAATTCTTAGAGAATACGCGGAAAATAATAGTCAAATCTCGTCCCGGTAGTCGTCCTCGCCCTGGAATGTAAAGGATTCTATTATTTTTAAAGCTCACCGAATGTGCTGAAGTCGTCAATCAGTATAATCTCTTGCAATAGTTGCGGCGGTGAGCGGAGTAACACAGTGTGAACTGTACGCAGCAAGGTCGACCACGCCTCGTTATGGAAACAGATTATTACACTGGTTGTAGGCAGGTCCGACACAGGATACGATTTTGCGTCACACCTGACGAGAAAATATGCTTACTTATTGTTTTTGCTACCAAGGACTACGTTAACTTATCAGAGAATTAAGAGGTCCCGTCCATTTTAATGCGTTTTCGTTCATACATTTCAGTTTTCTGTAATCAGGTTTGTCTTATCGCTTTCGTCAGAACGCATACTATAATCTGGTGTTCCTGTGGCACAAAGGCAGAAATTTTCGACCAATCACGGGCGACTGCCGATCAGACGCCGCTATTAATTTTACCAGGGACATCTCGGCCGGGAAACTGGACTCCTTTTGACTTGATTGACGAACCTGAATCCGCGATCACTGATTGCCTCGAGTTTTATTACCTTAAGTTTGTCTTCATCTTTCCCCCGCCTCGATGAGCCTTTTATGCTATTAGTGGTGGGAAAGTTTTTTTTTCCGATTTCTTATACATGTAATTAATTAACTGAGAGTGTAATTACTGTTGTATCTGAACTATGTGGAATAAGGTGCTGTTTGTTGTTGTTGATACGATTAAGGCCTTCCGCGTCCACACCAGTACGCTGAGCGTTCCATCGAAAACGCCTCGATTTGAAAACGCTCTTGAAAGTAAATCAAAACAAAAATGCATGCATATCGTATAAGTGTGAATGGTCGAAAACGCATCAAAAAATGATGACGGCATATGTACTACGTGAGTTGTAAATTGTCACACGCAGGCGCGTGTGTTTGTAACATGCTTACAGAGGTCAACTTACGTCTCGACGTGCTTAGACCATTTTCGTTATATTAAAATTCTTACTTGGCTCCGAGGCTTGGGGAAATAAAGCAAAAGAAATGTATCACCGTAAATCCTCTATTAAGCCCCCCTTTCAAATAAGCCCCTTCCCCCTTCTCAGGGGAAGAAAGTTAATAAGCCCCCTCTTCTCTATTAAGCCGCCCCTCCCCACCCCTAATTATTCTTCACTAATAAATGATAGACTGTATTAATCAATCACCACTGCAAAACTTCGTTCGGATTTGATTCTGATCCTCGGCTGCATGACCTATAAAACTTCTTGTTCTCGAGCTTTTCCACTTTGTACTCTAGTTCTTTATGGAGAACTGATACCATCGTCGTTTCCAAATTTAATAAGCCCCCCGTCTCTATTAAGCCCCCCCGCCTCAAATGGGCTTAAAATAAATAAGCCCCCGGGGCTTAATAGAGGATTTACGGTATTTATTGCTAAGCCGCTCAAAATGAGTTCTTTTGTTTTATTCCCCAAGCCTCGGCTAAGAAGGATTTTAATATATCGAAAATGGTCTATTGTATCGTTTTCGAACGTTTAAGTGTGGACAGTCGGAAACGCATCCAGAACGGTGGTGTGGACGCGAATTGTTTTCGATGGTTTTGATCTCTGTGCTCTTTGTATGTATTACAGTTCACGACCAAGAGACGGCGATGTGCTTTTCGTGACAACATGAAACCACACATATCGTTGTAACTTAGAAGCTGCATACAATGAATTATCTCAGAACAAAATGTTGATGTTTTCGGTCCTCCTTCAAGGAAGAGAGCCCTGTGGTTCGATTCTTGTTCTTCGCATTTTGGGTGGTCTTTGACCGTAGTTAAGTTGAGTTACAAATTATGTGAAACAAAAATATCAAGTAAACTTACCCATCACTTCTTGTATCTGGAATGGAACGCACGAGTGAAATCTTCTGACTTGCATATTCATTGAAGGCATATTTACTGTAACCTTCCTTTTCTTTCTTTTTTTCTGACCCTTCAAAAACTACAGCTCTCCCACCTTCTCCAAGACCGGTCGGGTCGCGGGCATTAACGTCGGGAATCGTCGGGATGCGTTCCGCGTCCTTCGAGTCCTCGATATGTTGTTTCGGTTGTATCTTGACCGCTGTAATCTGCTTTTTCTTGACCATTTTAGGTTCCTTTCTAATAGACTTCGATTCTTCTTTTCTGCTTAATTGCTGTTTATTCAAAGAAATTATTTTATTGTTACTTTTAAGTCCTTTTTTCATCACATTAATATCGTGATCACGTTTGTCCTCTATAATCTCCTTGTTTATAGTATCAAGTTCCTCTGGCAGTTCTTCGCCGTTTTTATGATTACCTCGTGTCACACTAGCCTCGAGCTCCTGACCTTTATTTGCGTCATCTATTTGCTTATCAAATCCTCGATGAATTTTTTTATTTTCGTGTCTAAATAACAGTGCACTTTTACGATCATTTGAACCAATATTTCCTTGATATGAAATAATAATCAACGTGTTAAACACGAACCAAAAGATAGACGTGAGTAAAACAACCACGATCACTTGACGCGGCTGGTGAACTGAAAAGGCCATCGCGAAAATTCAACGGCAGATGAAAAACGCTAAAAATAAAACAATTGTATGATAACTTCCCTGTATCTTTGCTTAGAACTGAAACATCAGCAACTTCCGTTGTGATTTCTCGGTTGATCAAGCCCGTAGCTTAGGTCGACGATCGTAGATTGACAATATTAGTGACACAAAACAATTCAATTGAGTCATCTTGCCCGCTTTCTTTCCAGTCTTATTTGTAGCTTCGGCGTCCAAGATCCATTGTTGTCAAGTAGATATCTGCAGCGATTTGTAGAAACCCTTCACAACCAAAGTTGTTTTCCCAAATGATTTTCTGTGTTGACCTTAATACCGCTTTGAGGAACGTGGAACACGTTACAACAATAGCGCGGTATTGTATTAAAAATCTATTAACAAGCCTTTTAGGTCGATCCCGTCTTAGATTTGTCAGCTGGGATAGCACTTTTGTTCTAGTGTCCAATTCACAGAAATAAGATAAACATATTTTTTTCTACAATTAATGCGAATTTGCATACGAGCAGATAAACACGACACAAAATATTGGCAACTTTATTACATTTCCATCTCAAAACATCATGTCTCCCTAGCAAAACATTATTACAGAAATTTGATTCCTCTTTGCTGAATATCCGGTAAAAAAAATAAATTTAAGTGTTTGGCTAGTTATATTGTTTTGTGCTTTTTGTGGTAGGACGTGAGTCAACTTTATGGCTAACCTTGTTGTAATATCGCCGGATCGCTGGATTAATTTGAATTTCTGATTCGCAACCCAAACTCGGCAATATAAAGGAGGCCAAAAATTAAGAAAACCGGAAAGAGAAAGAAACTGACAAAAACAAAAACAGCTCGGTAAAACAGATGATTCTTCCAGCTTCAGTCTGTTTCAGTTTTTAAGAACCATATAGATTAATTTTTCTTTTTTGCGAAGATATTAAACTGGGCTAATCATAAACTTCTGGTATCACTGATTCCGGGTCAACTTTTTCGGTTTAAAAGGATGCCCCAAACCAGCGATCAAGAATTGTAGCAACTAGTTAAGAAACATTCTACTTTTTAGCTTAGTGATTTCTTCCGGATTGTCGACCACAGTAGTGCTTTATCGCCATGGTCAATTAAGTGCTGAGGTCACACAAACGTTTGCTTTTCGTATCAAAACTTTCATTGTAATTAAGACTGCTAGTGAAAATTCTTCCTTCCTGGTTGAAAGGCAATCCTATTTCATGGTGGTTAATTGATTTCGGTTATTTCGTTGATGATGGTTTGTTTTTTAAAAATTATTTATGTAATTCAACAGCATGGCCTGGCCAATATCCACTTCAAAAAAGGAAAATATCCTCAGGAGCAATATTAAACAAAATAAAATATTACCCGGAGCAATATATTGAACCATGAATGTAATTACTGAGTAACGCGATCCCTACATGTACGTGTGGCATGGTGACTTTTTCGAATCTGTAAGGAAGAGATCAAACGGAATACGAAAGACTTTTCTCAATAGAGCTCTCGCGAAGGGTACTAAAGAGTAAAAGGTTTAATGATTATACTGCATTTGTTTTTTTCTTTGTTTTAGTTGGCCGGCGCTGCTATTTTTTTTGGAAAGTACTGTACGTGATAGCGTGCACCGGATAAGTAACAACCAGTTATTGCGGTCAATACGAGAAATATCAGCCCAGTTAATCACGTATGAAATAGTGTACGCGTTTAATGAAGTACATATCTAATGATTTTCGTTGCTATTGTTTGGAAAGTTCATTAATATCTTTAACCAAGAGAATTTGTTCGGCCTTGACCAGCGGTCGTGCGTCATTGCACAGAATAAGCACGGGTAACCAATCGCCACATGACGTCACGCCGGCCAAGTTGTTTTTCCAAAACATCCATCTCGTGGGGCCTGTGTAATTGAACTCTTACCTCGTTCCCCGGGTCTTCTCGTTTTCTGATATGCCGCCGCCATATTGCAAAACGAGTGGACCCTGGGGACTGGGTTGATTGAATCTTTCCTCACGTAAAAACTTTCCTATGTTCCAGTTATTTATTCTATAAAGCCATATAATAAATGGACCGTAATGATATGTTTAAGCCGCGTTCATTCAACGAAACGGCGCGCGTAATTGAATAATTTTCGCCACGGTTAACCAAGCGGACGTTCACATGTTCATTTTATGGTAGCTTATGGATCAACTTTCCAGCGCGGTTAACGAAGATTATTCCGCTAACCCGTCCTTCGTGCGCGCATTACTTTCTACAAGACTGAATATAGGGGTCACGCGAAATCTAGTTTAAAAAGAGGCTCTGCTAGGGTAAAATATCGACAAGCGAAATGGCCTTGAAAGAACGTGGGGTTCACTGTGGCAAGGTTAAATACCGGCAGGGACGTAGCCTACTCCTTAAAACGCAAAAGGACTGTAGATGAAATTCAGAGGAGGGACATACCTATCCTTAACCCTAACCTCCACTCCTATGAGGACTTCTTTAAAGGCAAAGACGGTATGCAGGACTAAGATAATCAGCAGCAGACATGGCGTTAAGTCTAATTTCTAGATTTCTCTAGCGACGAGGCACGGTGGAGGAGTCTACGTCCATGCAATTGGAGTGGCAGGACACTTTTAATTGGATTGCTTGAGAAATCTCCGACATTTTCGCAGAAATTCCATACTGATGACGTGTCACTACACAGATCTGGGCACTGCTTCTGATTGGTTGAAACAAATTTCCCACCTGACACGACCAATGAGAAGCACTACCCAGACCTGGGTAATCATGCCACAGTCAGCTAATTTCTGCGTTCGTCTCTCAGACTCCATTTGGTGGGGAAACCAGAGGTGGCGCCAAGGAATAGCGGCTGCTTTCGTAGGCTGTTAATTAGACCCGGTAAAAACAAACTCGTAGACCTAAGCGTAGTAAGTTGTAAGCTGTACGGAATCGCAGGCGCAAGAACTCGGAAAAGAAACTCTCATATAAATGACCGGGATGCTCTCCGTCTCACTTAGGGTGCTGAGAACGTACGGAAAGCGAATATTAGTGCTTATAAAGCTATCTCTTAGTGTTGTGCGGAACGATATTCTTTGTCGGAGTATGATCTCCTAGGGGTCAAATAAAACCTGAGCCATGCCCAGATTGGTCCCGTCACTTTAACACGGCAGTCCCCCCGCGGCGCAAGAATCAGAACGACATAATCATATATGTTAATGTTTATTGAGATAATTTGTTCAATAATTTAATTGTTTGATAGGCCGTCTTCCGACCCCATTTTCTCTCAATAGATCCTATACAATTACCTTTGAAAATGATGAGTTTGTATATTAAGTTCTCTATTAATTGTTAGTTGCTAGCTTTACTGGCTTATCTGCAACCAGTTTAAGCAGAGCTGAGAAAAGGATGACATAAAAACGTTAATGAATATCTTCATTTTTAGCTCAATGAAATGGTACAGATATATCACACTGTTTCACTCCTGATCAGTTCTTTCCCATGTTCAAGTACCAAAACTCCAGTTTTCGGGTAAAAAATCTAATCCAGCTTGAGGCAATACGCCACTTGTACATCTCCCATAGTGCACCTTACTTGCCCCCCGTCCCCCCCGCCCCCTCCCGCAAATTTTGCATCACCTTTGTTTTTCATTTCTCCTGGGTCAGATTACAGCCATCCCAAGAGAAATAGGCCACTTTCGATTTCCAAAAACCCTCACTTTCAAAATGAGGCTAGGTGCACAACCTTTCTTGTGAAAATGAGTTTTATTTGCATGAGAATGATGATTTCCATATCAAAGGCTGAGCACCTACCCTCGTTTTGAAACAGAGACCAGGGGGAACTCGGAAATGGCCTATTGAAAACTTACACCATTGAAAAATTTTGGGGACAAACAAGGTGCATTATGGGAGATGCGCAAGTGGCCTATCGCCTCATGCTGGCTGGCTGTAAGTTCAATAAACTATGTTCTCAAAATGGCACGACAGTCGAACGTACAAATAAAGACGAATAGCAAATACAATATTTGCCTACTCGTATTTCAAGAAATTTAGGCGTAGCGGAGTGAAGCATGAAGAATTTAGGTTCATTCCACGGCCAGCAGGGGCGTCTAGAGTACTGGAAATCACGAACAAAGAGTCTCCAAACTATAATACTATGCTAAAACTGAGTGGTCAGCCGTCTGTATCGCAAAAGCGACGATTCCTACAAGGAAGAGGACAGCAGCAGAGGGCAACAGCAACAGTAGTAACAAAACATATTATTTTTATGTCCAAAAAGCGACGTGAGTTAATCGAAATATACAAATCATAGGTCGATGTAAAGATAAAGTAACCCTCGGTAAAATTCACAAATTTTTCGCTGAGGCGAAGTGGTGATCCATAAAAATCGTGCGTTGTATACGTCATTTCAACACACTCCAATCAGCTTTTAGAATTTCGCACAGAACAAGCATTTTGAATCAGAGGTTGAATATTAGTTACTGTAATAATATATATTAAGTAAATTACATCTGGATCTTGTTTCTCCTATTCAAGGCTAGAGATCTGTTCAGATATAAGCAAAAACATTCTGTATAAAGTTCCTAAAAATCGCGAAATTCATTCCCCCATAAAAGGGCTTTTCCAATCGCAAACACTGGTTTCCTAAAAACATAAAATCTGCCCATCCGCGAAATTAAACACCCCAAAAATGTAGAGGCCTCATATTTAGTTTTTGTAAATACGAGAGAGAATTAAAAAAGTCAGTGAATATAAATAGATAATAATATTTAATTAATATATTAAAAGTGAATTTCGGTTTTAGTGCCAGGTTGTCGAGGTTTGGAATTGAGCCACCATCAAGAAGGAAAATGAAAGTTCGACAAGAGTATTTCACGCTGTTTGTAGCGACCAGAGAGTTCTGGGGCGCCTTGGCGGTATGTTTCAGCTGCCCGTATGGATAATGACTCCAGTAACAGGTAGTTAGTTCCCTCAACAACAACAAACGCTTATTGAGACGCTGGGTTCTCTTTCCTTCTTCCATAGCGCCAGAGTCGGCGCTGTAACATCGCGCTGACTGGCCTGATGGCGAGATCTGCTGTAGCGTTTAGTCCATGTCATCTGTTTTGGAAAATTCCCAGACCTGCGAAGTTTGGCCATCGCACGCGCGAACACGCGCGTGGCCAGAGCTTGCGGATCCGCGGTCGATGCACACGTCACGGCGAGGGTGGTAAAGCGTGTTACCCTGAACAAAGAAACCAAAAACGCCTAAGCACGTGCAATGGAATCCCACTCTACGGATACCCGTATATTACGGACAATTTCGTTTGTCCCGACGAAAAGCTCATATATTTTCTCTAAAATACGGACACCGGACACTTTTCTGTGTTCCTAGGTACAAAACCTCATAAAACTTCAACCTCGCTTTATGGACACTTGTTATCTGTGCACTGTCTATTCTCCTTATCACATTCATGCGCTAACTGTTAACATTGCCGTACCCCTGTTCAAATAATGACAGATTTCTATGGGTTAATACAGTAGCAAACTAGAATGACAGATTTCTATGGGTTGATACAGTAGCAAAATAGCGTGACAAGTTTGATTTTGGTAAGTCCGTCTGTCTTCCCGTGTTCCAACCTTGTTCAAAGAGAGTTTTCTGCCTCCTAATAGTCAAGACAAGTCTCACTTCCCTTGCTTTTTGCTGCAGTTTTTATTCCTACCCTTCCTCTTTTTTAGTCTGCTTTAGACTTTACATCGATAAAACATGTGTCTATGACTTTCTTTTCTGAGAGCCCACTTTATACGAACACCCGGATAATACGGACACGATGGCATGTTCCCTTGGTGGTCCCCTATAAAACTACATTTTCCCGCTTTCATCCCCACCACATCTCAGACCACTTTTGCTAATAGCGCCCCCCTTCCCCCTCCACCCTACACAACCATACCTTGTACGCCCATCTCTGGTTCTGCTTCAGTCCGTCACATTCACGTAAATACAAATCATAGCCGTTATAATCCAGACAGTTGTCCTCTGACTTCAGTTCTCCTTTACTTGTCAATACAAAGTACTAAAAACAAGAAAACGGGGTCATAGAATTAAAGCTATAATAAGAGGATACATTGTTGTAGCTGAAAGCGCGACAAGAAGGAAAAAATGAATTCTTTACTTAGATAGAGCACGCTTTGTTTTGCTCCGTCTACGTAAATGTATATCTACGTTAAGGCGTCACGTTAAAGGGACTAAATCACGAAAATGTTGCTGTTTTAAGTCAATTCTGTACCAAGGTAATTAGGATCATTTTACGTTTCTGTGAAACTGCCCACCTACCCCTCCCCTAACCCAACATTTTGCCCTAAGTAAGAACTAAGTGTTAATGTTGGTTTAGGGGAGGGGTAGGTGGGCAGTTTCACATAAACGTAAAATGATCCGGTAATTATTTAAAGCCTTTACCCACACACAAAACGTTCCTGAAGAATGGAATTTCTGCTTCGCGGGGAACCACTGGTGGCGTCCCGAAATGTCAGCTGTTTTCTCTGGTTATCATCCTCACTGTAACTAACTAACAACAAGCAGCAAGTTTCCTTACCTGGTTTCCTCCCTGGCCATGACACTGGTACAAACCAAGCGGGGCATCATCTTTCTTCCCAAGTGTGTCTAGACACATGTCACTCGAAGGATTCCGCACCTACAGAAAAATCAAAACAGAATAATGGAAGACAGATTTCTTGCCCGCAGGACACTGATAAAAAAAAAACGGGAGAAGTCTAAAGAAACGGACAAGCTGTAAAACGACTTGAAATGCATTCCTGTCTGTGCTACAAGCGTAATAAGCTGTGAGTTGGTAAATTGTTGTGCGCAATAGGGGTACTTGTTGGAGCAGGGGCTCTTATTGGAAAACGGGAGCTTATTAAGATGAGGGTGCTTACGCAAAAAGGGCCCTCATTAGAATAGGGACACTTAATAGAAAAAGGCTTTTATCAGTAAAGGGAAGCCTATTGAAGTGAGGGTGCTATCCAAAAAGGACGGTCATTAGAATAGGGGCACTTATTGGCGAGGGGGCTCTTATTAGTATGGGGGAATGTATTGGAATGAGGGTGCTTCAGCAACAGGAATCACTACGGTATAACAAATCAGTGACAGCGTCCGTTAACTAGACCCAGAGTTGACTTAGTATTCTAAACTTACTTGTCCAGCAGCTACAAAGTTTACATCCGGGACTTCAAGTTCAGGAATAATATTTTCCAGATACCATTTGAAACTCTTGCACTGCAACTTCTTTCTAAGCGCTAGTCTCTCGCTAACATCATCGTGTTTTTTCTTCTTGAGATCGAAGCGGATGTTGTAGAAATGCTTACTGTATTCATCCATCCACACATCCGCTACTCTCATTAGATTACGACTAACTACATCAAGGTCGCCTCCTGGACGAGCGGGGAATGAGTACGGGAAGCGTGGTCTGAACACGTGCCCAACACGTGAACACGGCAACATTTCGATGGTGCCACCACACATCCAGATCTAAAGCAAAAGAATTTAAGGTCAAGATATCACGTGTAACCGGGATCTCGGTAAGTGGGCCAGTCTGCCTTCTCATATCAACACAATGACAATTTTATGAGGAAAAAAGGCATGACTCGAGCCCAGGCAGCCCGGGTTACAGGGCTGGCTCACCTCATATACACAACCCTTACTAACTTTAGTGGGCGATCTTCTAGGCCCCGCAACTCCGCATTAATAGGGAGCTTAAGCAAAGACGAGGGCGACGTCAAAGAGAACGGCAATAACGCAATAGGTTTAGATTAGCAAAACAACAACTTTGCACGTGCATCGCGCTTTTTTGTACATCTCTTTGCCGTCGTTGCACGACTACAACGTGAAAGTGCCTAATTTCACGTTTTGTCGAGGACGGGTACACGAGACAACAACTTTCCTTTTCTTTTCCTGAACTTTGATACAGTCCTTTAGAATTCAACTCCACACAAATCTGCCAACATTTGACGAATTAAACGAGATGGAATAAGCGCGGTAAAGTTTGAAGCAGCGCAAATCCAATTTTTAAGTGACGTTTTCGTGGCCGTCGCCGTCGCCGTCGTCGTTGCCTAAGCTCCCTAATGTATGGGCAGTGCAGCGCCAAAGCAGAGGCGATGGGTTCGAATCCCGTTGAAGCCCTGGAAGTGTTAAAGAGTTAATTTTTCATGGCTTAAATTACCACTGCGATTATCATATTTCATTGAAATCATGTGACCGGCTCTATAAGAACTAAGGAGGAACAGCAGACTCACCCTAAAAGAAATTTCCAGATTTTCGCCACCCCAAATGTCCATTCCAGTGTCATAAGTTCCTATTTCTTCAAAATAACTTTTATCAATAGAAAACAACCCTCCGGCCATCACTGGGGTTCTATAAATAAAACAAAAAAACTAGAGAGCTTTAGATTGGAGGACGAGGACCACTACGAGTACGAGATTTTCTCAATAGTAAGTAGTGCGCGCGCGTGAACCAGCGTCATTTTGGCGGGAAAACGTGATAGCCGTCGTCACTCTACCGCGAGTTTTAGCGGGAATGTCGTAGTGGCGGGAACAAGTTATGAAATGTAACAAGTTTTATCATTTACTATCGGGAGAGGGCTTAACCTCCTTCAATTAAGATAACCGTACAAACTTTTTGGTGAAAAAAAAGTACGATGAAGCTTTCCGAGGTGTATCTTTAGAGAAAACGCGCAAAGACTTTCAGTTAAATCTCGTACTCGTACTCCTCCACAAATCTAAAGCTCTCTTCTGATGATCATTTCACAGTCACTGGAAAGATAAAGGAGAAGGGATAGCAAATGGGTAAGAGATGTAAGTTTACCGTGAGGGTTGGGGGGTGGGGGGAGGGGGGGGGGTGGGTTGACCCTGAATCGTTTTGTCTTCAGTAGAGGTAACCTCTGGCATCCCTTCCCCTCCCCATTCTTCACTACAAAATTACCAATAAACCTGACAAAGGGTCTGGAGTGACAAAACCCACCTTCATTAAAGTACATCTCAAATTATAGGATTTTTCATCACTAGATTCAAAACAGGCTACTGTCAAACAAATTGGGGAAGGACATATTCCCCGTAACACTAGTCTATAGAAGTAGGATTGATCAATCACTAAGAATGCTCTTCAAGCTTGGCAGAACTTTCCCGCCGGGTCTCAAAGAGTTTTAGACGCAGAGCATTTAACATTAAAAATTATGAATCTATCCTAGTTTTACACAAGTCAATTCTTCTCTTTCGCTAACAACAATATTGCTGGGTGTTGAGTCTAAAATTTGTGTCTAGAACATCTAAATGCATGCAATTATGAGACCATATAACTTACAAGATTAGATTAATCAAGGAACAAAGAACAATTTAATTTCATGAATCTAACCCCAGATAGCTGAATCGCCCCACTATCCACACTTATAGACCAGTTGACAACACTCTTATACACTTCCAGCAACTTTTTTGAGTTAATAACATAACCATTAAGTTGTCAGATTAAGCAACAACAATGGTATCATATGAACGCCTCTGACCAGTCATTGACGAACAAATGGCCCTTTATGTCTTTAGCGAAGGGGAAAGGGTATAATTATATCGTTGATATAAGTCCTATTAGCCTGTTCCAGGCATTCAGATAGTACAGCGCAGTGTTCAGATGGTGGGGATCGAACCTCGTTTTCTTTTTCCTTACCGTTTTCCGCTTACTTTCTTCTACCTGAACACCTGGACAGCCTGGTTATAAAACCTTTACATCATATTTAAACAAATGTTCTCTAAGAAGGACACAATTGAGACCAAACTTGATGCGTGCACGCAAGGTCCTTTGTTCACTTAATACATGACTTGTTTAATTTACCTTAGAAGGACGAATAAATATACAGTAATTGCAAATTACATACAGTCAAAGCTCTTGATTTCAGTCCCTACAGATTAAATAAGTAAACACAGGACTAACAAGATCCAGTGTGTACTTATTTGATGAGGAAGGACTAAAGATATCCAGCACTTAGTGGCCACCCGGCTCTATTTAGCAGCCAGTTATTAAAATTCCAATGTATGTAACATCGATCAATGCCAATTTGCTGTTCACAATATCAATGCATAGTCAAGAAAAAGGGTTATGAGGAATCAAAAATAATCACTTGAAGGAAAATGCTTTTATCTCTTGACAAATTCTCTAACTAATTCTTTACGAAGTTTATGAAGATTGACAGACTGGAGTTTTTGTATTATGCTTATGGATATTGGGTCTTACCGGGTAGAGCCACTACCTTCCCGGAAGGGAGTGGCAAGGGATATTATTACCTTCTTTGCACTTAATTTCGTAGGTCTTTAATTTTGCGTTTTTCAGAATTGTAAAAAATTTGCAAAATCAAAGACCTGTGAATTTAAATCCTCGCAAAATTTAAGCACACAACATTAATTTAATACCCATGTAGAAAATTCCAAACACGGCAAAACTAATTTTTATGAACATCAATAGCAACTTCATATAAAGGATATGTATGGAGGTTGTAGTTAATTTTTTACCTCAGGTAATTTTTATTTTTCCATTGTCTTTGGCTAATATATGTTAATGAATTTGAAACAAAGGAAAAACAAAAATTTACTAAAGTAAAAAATTAACTGCAACATGGACAAATACTCAAATTGTTAACTGGTTTTACTCCTAAGTTTCATTTTAAATCTTCAGTTGTAAAATAAGGTTAATTTCCGAAGATTTCACACATTACTTGTTCCATCTAGAAATTTTTAGTAAATTCAAACTGTTTGAAAACCAAAATGAAGTTGAGAATGCGAAATCACGAAATGTAATGCCCTTTTTTAATATTTAGCTGTTGAAATTGCGAAAATAAAACCCCGAGAAATATTGTCTCACCAAAATCGTCAAATTAAGGACCCGCAAAATTATTAATACCAATAAGGCAATAGAGGGCTAACAGGGATCTTAACAAGAATTTACACTGCATGGGTTTTAAAAGGTGAAAATATTTTTGTTGCTGGTAATCGTATAGAATAATATCATTGTCTGGTTGCAACTATACAAATGACTCCATCAACAAAGTATAAAATTATTAAGCTGAGTGATCATTGCATGAGCATGTTTGACCTAGGTGGGATTACAGCATCAGTGGAGCAATGTTTCATTCACAGTAGAAAGGTAATTGTTGTTTAAAATTCAAATAGTTTTAAGCAACAACAACCTTACTACAATGAATTAATTATTATTTGATCACTAGTACCACATTACTTACATTCATTGATCGAGCTAGATATCTACAGTACAGAGCTGTCAATATAGGGTACATGTAGGGGCTGTTGAAATCGTCAGGGTGCAAAGAAAATCATTTTTACAGCTTGCCATTCGGGCAAGCTGAAGTTGGCATTTACTAGCCCAGACATCATTTCAACTAGCCCACAAAGCTTTCAGAATTGATTTCACAGTTCTTGTTATTCGAATTCCTCAAAACACATCACTTGCCCATCGGGCAGAATTCACTAGCCCGATAGCAAAATCCACTAGCCCCGGGCTATCGGACACAACTTTCTTTGCACGCTGAATTGTGAAAATATAACTGCGTGAGATAATTATTGTCTCACCAAAATCGTCAAATTAAGGACCTGCAAAATTTAATACCAATAAAGTAATGGATGGCTGACAGGGATCTTAAGAATAATTTACACTGCATGGCTTTTAGAAGGTGAAAATATCATTGCTCCTAGTAATCATACCGAACAATATCATTGCCTGGTTGCGGCTGTACAAATGACTCCATGATCTACAGAGTATAAAATCATGAGTGTGATCAGTGCACGAGCATGTTTGACCTAGGAGGAATTACAGCATCAGTGCAGCTGTGTTTCATTCACAGCAGAAAGGTAATCGTCGTTTAAAATTCAAATAGTTTTAAACAACAATTACCTCACTACAATGAATTAATTATAACTTGATCACTAGTACCAAATTACTTTCACTTTACTGATCGAGATACAGTACAGCTCAGAGATAAGCAACCAACCCACACACAAAACACATGCACGTTTTTTGTGTTAATGCAAAAATTGAAATATCTTTTTTGCTGCAAGTAAAAAAAGATTGAATTAATGATTGATTGTAAAACCTTACCAGAACCACAGGGCAACCAACCTTATTCCATCAGTAGCATCCTTGCGTCTTTCCATTTCATACTGTGGCACAGGTTTCCAACCAAATTCAAGCCGCCACCGGAAAATACCCCGATGGAATGGTTCCGGAACAGCATGATAATAAAAGTTCTGATCACTTATTTCATCTATGACAGGCATGACTACATTGGAACGATTTTCGGCTATTCTAGCGAGTAGAGGAACAAGCCAGCCTTTAGAACACTCACAATGAGCATCTAAAAATGTCAGCACATCTCCCTTGGCTTCCGCTGCTCCTTTGAGTCGAGCACGAATGAGACCTTCTCTCTTCGGAAGTCTGATAATTCGAATAATTTTTAATTTGGCTACATAATCCTCGAGCTTAGTTTTCAGTTCATCTGCAAGAGAAGACAAGAAATAACATCCCATCAAAGATTGTTAAGGAAGGCAAAGGAAAAGGACCGTCTGTTATTAAAGAATAACTACATCACACATTTACATGTACTTAGACTTTCCAAAAGTCCTTGTTTTCCTGGTTGATTTAATGCCATTTTAAAGGACTTTTCATGCCTATTTAGCATGAAATTCACCAGTTGAAAATTCCACCAGTGATGTCATGGCAATTGACCAATAGGAAAGTGAGTGATATTTGATGCCACTCTTGACACAGAATATGTCAATCACTTTTTCCCATGTGAATTTATAGTGTCATTCAAATCCATTCAGGTGAAACAAGTCCACCTCGCGACTTTTTTGCTCACTCTGTCACTGTGCGACCTCATTGAAGCTCGCTTTGCTCGCCTTTACAAAATTATGAGAGGTCGACTTGTAGCAAGTCTACCATTTACTTTACATGGTAGGACAAACAATACAGTAAGAAGTCACTCTGAAAAACTGATTTTCTTCCCACACTGACAGTTACCAAATACTGTTGACATTGATACATACATGTAAGTACAAAATAAGTTTACCACTCAGATGAGTAGACAAGTTTTGTCAACTCAACAGTCTACGTTGTGTACTTAAAAAATGCATCTTATTAGGGGACTTAGAAATTTTTGAGCAAGTTGGGGAAAGCTAGGAACACTGACATGGTTGTTAAATTGTAAAAGTCTGTTAGCCAAACAAGTGAAGAAAAAAAAACTGTAGACTCGACAAGCCTTTTTGTCAAGTGGACACCTCAGTAGGGCAATTCAGAAATTTTTGAGCAAGTTAAGGTAGGCAAGGAACAGAACTGCGATAATCACGTTTGTAAATCTAACACATACCTCTTTCACTTGCATCATCGACCAGAATAATTTCTTTGAGTAATTGTGGAGGAGTCCTGTTTATAACACTATGTACTGTTCTTAGTAAAGTTGACCAAGCTTCATTGTGAAAACAAATAATAACAGTGCTTGTAGGAAGAGGTAGTGCATACTTCTTTGACTTACATCTGTTAAAATAAAGAATAGTAATAATATATCTGTTAGGGTAACCAGTGTGGCTGAACAGTTACAGGCCTACAGCACCAAACATGCAATCAAGACACAGTCAAGGGAGTTCAAGTTAGCCGGGGGGGAATACGATGCCTATTCAGCCCAGTCAAAATGCGCCGGCAGCCAGCGATTTCACTGCCTACAACAAAATATCTGCCACCTACTTTCTACTAAAATTCATTGAGATGAGGTCTCTACTAACTCAATTGGTCGAATCACGAAAGCCGCAAATATCTGAGGAAATGTACACGAACGAGACTTTGCTTTTCACGTTTAGTGGTGGAAATTACTAAGCCAGGAAACACCTTAAACAAAACTGTGTGAAAATGTGCCACTTTAGTGGTCGGCAGTCAATACTCTTGCAGTTGCAACCAAGATGGCATCCAGCCCAGCGTCCAAATGAGCTCGTGACAAAGATTCCATTGCAGCCTCTAATGCCTACTTGTCAAGTCATCTGCCTACTACTCAAAACATTTTGACTGGGCTGCCTGTTAGGTCACATCAAAAATAAGACACAGCCTGTAACATTAAAACAAGCATATAAGGTACATCTTAGCAAAGTCACACCTGTTAAAGCTGCAAAGGTTTGTTTTGTACCATTTATTTGGGAAATTGGCATCTTATATAAAATGCATATTCTGTAAGATGTACTTATTAAATTGTCCAGAGGCCCTGTAGTTCCACATCCTTCTTATTTTTTCTTATTCATCCTTCTTATTTGATAAAGAATGTATCCAGACAAAACTCCTTAAAACAATTCTAACATGCAATTACAAAATATACACTTACATGTACTTTTGAAATAAAGAATAACTGGTAAGATTTCCGTATAACCAAATACATTTATTATGCATACATAGATATATTTCAACTCTATTCATATTAAACTATTTGTGAGAAAAAGTATGTAATAGCAATTTCAATATATACCGAAATCTCAAATAACTTGACTTAAGCCTACAGTGTAATCCAGAAGAACAGAGGAAAAAATCCATCTAAACGGCTTTCTTGTGATCATTTTCTGCTGTGATGCAACGAAACGCCTGTACAACAATTACAATCATATCAATTCAAGTTGTGCTGAGTAATGTCCGCGCGATCGTTACCGCCCTATGGAGCGATGGAAACAAAACCTACAATTTTCAACTGGATGCCCTATATTTCCCTTACCGATAATCCTATAAACAGTATAATCGGCACACTTAAAAATTAAAATTAACAAAATGACAAGCTTACATACATGTATGAATTAGCCGAGGATCAAAATCTTACTTGTAATTTCTCACATCAGGTAGGTTCCGCTCTAATGAAATCTTGTCGCTTGCAACGCGGTTAAATGCATGATCACTGAAGCCTTTTTGTTCTCTTTTCTTTTCCAAAAAATTTAGCGACACTGCAGCGCCCCATTCCCCGGGTTTATCGGGGTTTCTATCCGGAGTTCTATCGTACATGAGAAGGCTGTAAATTATTCCATGGTTGTCATTCGAGGTATCAGCACCCGCCGAGAGTTTGTTGCTAAAAATATGATACGTGGCCAAATATATCCACACAGAGGAGGTGATGACTACAAAGTAGAACACGATTCGTCTTTTTGGAATTATCATGGCTGGAATTATCAATAATCAACGAAGCAAGATGCATCGTTCCATACACCCAAGCACTTCTGCATATTCGTCACATGTGTGTAAACGGAACATTCCAAAGTCGACAAATCACGCTATTTTTTGGCTTCGAACCACCCATTCACGAATAAAATAATACTGGCTGACAAGGCATTTATCTACTTCTAGCTTTTGGCTCAATGACGAAAAGAAACAAGTGAAAATACTTAGTAACTTCTTCAAGCAACCGGCATCGCGGCATCGTGGAATCGGAATGTACGTGGAGCCGTTTCAGACCAGCGGCTGGGAACAAAGATTAGTAGAGGAGTGGGGTGAGACAAGATATTTTGTCGGGATGGGAGAGGAGACTAGTCAAACCATCCCTATATTAAAGGTCCGATAGACCAACTGTCCGATTCATAAGGTAAACAAATTAAAAAGTTGATGTTTTCGAGCGCTAGACCTACAAAAGAAGAATCAAAATCGAAAAGCTTGGTGTTCCTGAGCTAAATAAGGCTTACAGAAAAAAAAAAACAGTAGCCGAGCTGGGTTAAAAAAATTGTATGTATGATTGAAAGACTGATTGCACGATAAAAGCTGCAATTTCCCAAACAAAAAATTATACTTTAAACTAGTTATACACATCCACTCTTGTTATATTGTTGTGTTTATAGTAACGAGTGAGTACAGCGTGCAACCAAGTCCAAACAAGGATCTACAAGAGACGATTACCGTTCCTGGGCCAGTCTAGCTACAATTGATTGAACATTGATTAAAACCGGTTCTATTAGGTCTCCTTAAAACTACCTCTCAACCATCACCTTGCTTTGAAACCATTCTTTACAAAGTAAAAGGCGACATTATAACAGTTCGCTGGATTGACACGTACATCGATACGAATGAAGTTTTCTTCCTCAAAACGTCAGTGTAAATTAACAAATGAGTCCGTGAACTGGTGACTTACTTTTCTAACCGCATTGTTAAGACCGGTCCCCTGGTTTGAACGGCAAGTTTTACAACTTCAAATCGACCACAAGAAACAATGAGTTTCGAAAAGGACGATAACCTTAAAATCTGTCACAAGAAAATACGGACTTTAGCCACCATGACTACGTGCTTATCTTTGACTGGACGGAGGACCCAATATTCCTACGTAGTCATCCAATAAAGGTAATGGTTTACAAGCCTATAAAAAGGTAAAGGTAGGTCAAGGTGCACAAGGGCCAAAGGCCAAGGCCAAACGGCCGTAGCTTATCCCGGTTTCCGGACATGAAGCATGCCTACGTGATTGATACTCCCCCCTGGACGGGATGATTGTCCGTCGCAGGCTCACCCCCCAACAGTGTGTCGCCGGCACCCATGGCAACTCAGTGAAAGTAAAGTTCCTTGTCTAAAAACACAAGGCGATGGGCCAGGCTTGAACCCCGTACCTCCAGATCCGGAGATCGAGGTGTTAGCTGCTCGGCCAGACGAGCCTCCACTTTACAAGCATAAAGTACATATTGAACTTACCCACTGTTTCGGTGGTCTCGCAATTTACGGTGAAAAGAAATCATGTCACTGGCCACACGGTTAAATGAATGCTGATCGAACCCTTCGTCTTCTTCCGCTTTTCGCGAGGCAGGAACGGAGACCCCAGCACCCCCTGCCCCAGGCCCCTTCAGCTTAGCCCCGGGGGGAAACCTCTCGTAGTTCGCTGTAATAAACACAAGCCTTCTTGGAGAGTCATTTGGAATAATAGTGTCTTTTTCGGAGTTTGTTGTGATAACAGGCAAGATATGTCCTTTCGTTTCACTTGGTTGGTTTGGTTCACCTCTGTTTGATTCCGAATCCCTGACTGAATTAACAGTGTGTGCGTTCAATTTTGGTATTTGAAGCGGGGGAATTTCCTCGGGTGTTCGACGCTTGATTTCTATACTGGCATCCAGTGATTGGATAAGAAAAAACGAGACTGTTCCAAGAATCCAACAAAATGAAGTAACGATTACTGTATAGTATACCAGTGATCTCCTAGAATGAAACAGGGCCATAATTTACTACCTAGGACAAAGACAGCTGTACTCGAAGACATTGTTATCTTCCCATTTCTGGTTCACAGAATAGTGTCAAGGAAACGGAGCTCTCGGAAATCCTAGATATGCTTGAAACAACGTAAAAAAAAGTTTTCCGCCACCAACAAACTGCATACACTTAACGGAACAATGGAAGCTTTTCGAGGGGTCACGTGTGAGGGCAGGTTGTGTGACGTGTACCTGTAAATCCGAGGCTGGTTACCCGCCTTCCCACAAGTCAATTTATATCACTTCAACGCCTTTTGACTGTAACCCGTTGTAATGTTGAGTGGCAGTACGCTTTAAATGAACGCTTATCACGAATTGAGTGTTTTCGTCTCGACGTATAATTGAATTATCTTCGAAATAGTTTACTGGGTTTTTAAGGCCAGTGCCAGGCAGGTCAAGAGTTCGGGCCAATAAATTACCTTGGGTGTTACTTTTCAAGTGCCGTCCTCTTGAATTTGAAGAGCTTCATTTAATCGCTTTAACGACTGCGTGCTGATTAATTTTTCAACTGTTTCATAGAAGCTGAAATTTTGACGCCGTAAATTGTAAGTCGGACTTTCAAGACTCGGTACACAATGTCGCTGCAATGTACAATGATCTCTCAACAATTTCCTCCAAATCGCGTCACCATCCTCGAGTCAGTACCACCAAGTCATTTCGCCCATGTTTAAATCTAAAAAAAAAACAAAAGCAATTTTAAAACAAGAGTCAAACACATGTTAGTCCTTTCCAAAGGCCATTTTGTTCTGCTGTCTATTAATAAACTTTGTGTTTTGTTTGCAGTAAGCCCTGATTTTCCGATTGGGAAACCTGAATTTTGCCTACACCATGTACACCGAAAATTAAAAAGATCTGTTTCAGCCCCAAAGTGCCAATTCCCTGCAGGCCAAAGTCTGATCTAGCTCCTTCTGGAGCCATTTGAGCACAATTTAGACCAAAAAGCTCAATCAAAAGGCTATTCGAGTCCACCCTGGGGCCCATTTCAACCTTTGGGTCCAAATCAGCCCTAGGTAATTTGACTGTATTGGGGCAGCCAAATAGACTCTAGAGATAAAACTGTATTTATTCACCTCGCGAAACGGTCCCCAGTTTAGGACCACAACAGAAATTTTGATTTCAGAGTGTATCTATCAAGATCTGATTCGGGTTTCCCAACAAAATCTTTGTTGCACCACAATCTCCTTCAGAGATGGATTTAAATTAAACAAAATATTTTTGAGGATTTTACATTTCATCACAAAAATTTCGGACTTTCTCTGAGAGCCAATCAAAAGCAACCTATCATACATGACATGTCTTTGTTGCTTCATCTGAACTAAACACCTGAAAAACAGTACTGTAAAGATTGTATCTTCAATAGTAGTCAGGCAACAGTCTCCGAACAATTTTTACAAGTTTGATAGCCCGTAATTTTGAAGTAACTCACGTATGAACAAAGAAAAGTTAGACTATTCATGGTTTTAGCACTCTCATTTTGCCGGGCAATGCTCGATACTATGACAGATAATCACTTAAGATATTTGACCTCCGAGACTATTCAAAACTTAAGTAAGGAACCGGTGAAATAGTATTTTTACTGTAAACTTTATTATCGCTATGAACACCTGTGCTATTACGCGCACTGTTGATAACATAGTGCATCTGTATCATGTACTAATATTAACTGGAGAGAGAGCTATATATAGTGATTTTAATTGCGCTTTTTGAAAGATGTTGTTCGAGCGCTATCTGTAATGCAGAATGACAAAGTTTGGTTCCTCTCTATATACATCAGTATCCCTTCACACACTTGTAGTGTATAGGTAAAATATTAGCATTCCGTCGGGACTACCGGCCTAGGGGAAATCTCAATTTGCAATTCACACCCCTAAAGTAGCGAGCATGGCAAGCGTCCAAAGAGGAGGGGAGAGGAGATTGAGTCTAAAGCCAAGATAAGGAAAATCCCCGTCTGTTTCATAGGGGAATTCCCCTCCCCCCCCCCCCCCCCCAATAAGGCGTTTAGGCCAGGAGGGTTAGCGGTTGGCCTGAGTGTTTAATCCCCAAAGGGAAGGCCTTAGGCTATAGTCGGCACGTAATGCGTGAAGCAAGGAAGCGTTACATGAGAGTCGTCCCCTGGGAGAACAATGCTACTTCTTGTTAAAGTAGCATTGACAAGTAGCATTTACAAATAACAATTACGGTATTAAGATACCGTACTTGTAACTGATATTTATAGAACAGATAGCATCATGATGAAAAGATCATACATCAACAGCTAACAGTTGGCAAGAGCAAAGACGGAATTTTTTAACTGGTGACCTGGAGACCCGCTGATTGTATGATCTTGTACAGTCTCTAAAAACGTGCCTTCGGGATAGCTCTATTCCAGAGTCTGGAATCAGCATTCTATCCATACACAAGGTATCGCAAAAATGGTTATAAGTGCACGCTAATCCAGTAACTTCCTATCTAATAAATTAAAAGTATTAGATTTACAGCCAATGATAAAATATCAAAGTCACGAATAAAATGCATTTGCACTCAGTGAGCGTGTGCACTTGCGAAGTGAAAGTTTCCTCGAAAATGAGACATGACAAATTGCTTTTGCAATCGGTTTCTGCCGTTTTTCCCAAAGGTATTTCTTAAATATCACATGGAAATGACAAGTTGTTTCTGCTTACCGGAACACGAATGAGCCAGCAAAGTTTAAATGAAACGATGAATACTTCAAATACTTACTTTACCCAGCCAGATCCTCTGAAAAAAACAACACCAATACACCGACACTGGTTATTCCGAGTTATTACAGCGAAGTTATTGCCCGAAAAACATAAAAAATAAACCGCGTCATCAAGAGGATTCCTTCGGTCTTCTCTAATATTCAGACACCGGAAAATGGCGGAATTAAAATAGTCATCTGAGAAATGTCCATCGGAGCTGCTCTTGGCACAGTTAATCTATTAATCACGGACCATATGGGTCAGTCATTTTACAAAGTGCAGACATATTAGTGACTGACCTGTAAAGCACATTCACGAAGCTGAACAGGTAGGGTCATTCCAACAGATCCTTTACCTTGCCCCGGGGAAGGCAGGGGGTAATGCAAAATTTAGACTCCCAAGCAGGCGTTTTCAGAGGAGTTCGTGTATCATCCCTGTGGGGAGGGACGAAATACGAGCTCCCCTAAAAAGGCCTGCGTGGTAGACTTCCCCCCTCTCTCAGAAAAAAAAATCGATTTTTTCTAAGGGAAGGGGGACGTCTATACACAGGCTAGGGAGGCTATGCAGCTATTGTTTCCTCTCTTATAAATCCACACTGGGCGTGCATTAATCGCCAAACTCCAGGCCCCAGTTGTTCAAAAGGGGGATAACCGTCACTATCCACCGGGTAAATCATTATGCACTGGATAGCGCAATTAAAGCTACCACATAGCTAGCTGCCACGAGCAATTTTCATTTCATGGTTCATGCAAAGAGAGAAAAAATAACCTGCTTTAAGTTTTCAATAATAAAAGCGTGAAATTTGTGTGTCAACACACGCAAACAGTTTTGCATACGCATTGTCTTCATCTTCTCATGGGACCGTCAATCGTCCCGAGAGAAATGTAAACATCGCGCATGCAAAACTGCTTGCGCGTGTGCTTATCCACCAAAACGATCCCAGAATTGTTTCGCCGAAAGCTTCCCATTAAAGTTCCTGTTATGCAGAAATACATTCCCTCTACAAATATTTACTAAAATAGCCTGCGTAGCAGGCGCTTGGAAGTAGTGTGCGCGAGAAAAAACGGGCGCGCAAGAAGGAGACACGCGAGGGGAGAGGGAGCTCTGTCACCCCTCGCGTGTCTCCCTCGCACGCGCCCGTTCTCTCTTTCGCCCACTACTTCCAAGCGCCTGCTACACAGGCTAATACTAAAAAAAACTCTGGGACTGAAAGGGTGTTTAAAGCGAGAATTAAAAAACAAACTGCATGTGACAACACTTTTTATTATGCACTCCTGTCACTAGACTTTCATTGGCTAGTCAGGAACACTGCCTATTTGCCTTATTTCAGCTGCTACTCTTTTTGATGCGTTGCTTTAATCTACAGAATACTTTAAGCGCAGTGAAAAATGACACCATTTTCCTGGCAATAGAGTTTTAAAGCTACCACATAGCTAGCTGCCACGAGCAATTTTCATCACGGTTCATGCAAAGCGAGAAAAAAAAACGTGCTTTAAGTTTTCAAAAATAAAAGCCTGAAATTTGTGTGGAAATGTTTAGTATTTGTTAGCTGTAAGCTTAAAACAAAGTTGTATGGAAGTTGATGTGTTGTTGATTTTTAATTTTGGGGCACACTTCTTGATGTACAAAAATAATGTTTAGGAATGAGCATACAAATGATGCATTCAGTTACATGATACTGAGGATCATCAAAGCATTGGTTTATGTTATCCACCTGATCAAAACAACATAGACCTATGCTTTGTTAACTTCCACTATTATTCATTCAAAATAGACAAATAAGCGTTAGTTCAGTTGTTTTCTTAGAGCTGCAGAAAATAGCCAAAAATATCAAGTTTGGAGAGGAAGATACACCCGAATTCCTGTCTTTAAACATAGCAAAACCAGCAAATATATAGCTACAGTGTAAACTTATGACAGCTGCTATTTGAAGAATATATGCTGGACTGAAGCTCCCTTTATATCCTGAATTGTCCGAGGAAAAGATAAATGACGTCGATCGAGGTAAGCATGTTTTTAAGTAAGAATTCGTTGCAATGAAAAAATAAAACAAAAATTGGATTCTGTTTCAGGCCCTTGATCTTCACAATTCTTCAGATCATATGAAAGCTGAATCCAATTACTATCAACTATCTGCTCAACCTCATCCAATAATTACATCAATAATGATAACTACATTCTAAGCTAATAACAAGGATTATTTATTCAAAGTATTTCTCTGTTTTCGATTGGTTTAGATCCCACACAAAAGTTTCCATCAGAAGCTACGTACATGTAGTACAGGCTAAAATTGGGTAGCCTGTGAATACATTCATCACCACTCGCTGATATAAATAGGGATGTCTCCAGCAGCGAGAAGCAAGGAGAGAAGGCTGTATTCACAGGCTAAAAATTGGGAGATTTGCCTCACAGTATGTCAGGCATCCAATGTTATTAAATAAAAGGCCATTTCCGAGTTTCCCCACACCTCTGTTTCACATCAAGGCTAAGTGCGAAGCCGTTGACGTGGACATGATCTTTTATTAATTCTCATGCAAATAATGTACTATTATTGGACGAGGTTGAGCAAAATATCCTGATTTGTCAGTGGTGGGCAGATCAATTATTTGCCAAAGCCAAGGGCTGAGGTAAATAATTGATCTGTGAGACACTGACAAAACACGATATTTTGCGATAACCAACTTCAATAATTATTGCTTTATCATTCAATCACTGAGTTTGCTTTTTTAAGGAATATCTTCGGGAAGTGAAGCAATCTGCCATTTTCACTCAAGAGCGATCGCAACAAGGAGAAAAGCGTGGTTTCATTTACGCATGAGCAGAATATTTGCAGCCAAACAAAGCCAAACAAAGTTGGAAGACAGTGCGCATGAGCAGACCATTATTAATTGTAGCCACTTAATTGCAGGTCACGAGGTGAGCTCTCGGCCAATGAAAAGGAAGAGCAATTTGCAACAAATGATAAAACTCATTATCAGAAAGAAGGTTTTGCACTTAGCCTCGTTTTGAAAATAAGGATTTTTGGAACTCAGAAATGGCCTACTGACAACATTTTTTTGGTCCAAAATTACATCGAAAGAAGGTGCACTTCAGACAAAGGCAGCTGAGTTGGTATCTGGAGAGCATAAAAATGCCAGAAAGGGTTAAAACACATACTCTGAAGTGTAGATGAAATGATTGTAAAAGAAGTTACACATTAAGTACACTGCAGTATGCTATAACTACTGAGTAACAGGCAATTGTTTTTATAAAAACAATTGTACATTAACAAAAGGATTTTTGGCATGGAAATAATTTGAATAAATAAAAAAAATAACAATGATTATCAGTTAGAGAGTGTTTAACACCATTATTTGATCTGCATAATTCTTCATAATTATGATATTCAGCCTCGCCCAACAATTTATTGTTTGTTCCTATATTGTTATCTTGAAAAGCGACTTGACAGCTTGAATTAGGGCCTGTTTACATGAAGGTGGGGGAACCCCACGTTGGTGAGGTAACCTAACATGTAAACGCAATCACATTAAAATGAGAGATTATATGGGCAGGTGGGTTAACCCACTTAAGCAGGTTACCTCACCTACCTGGGGTCCCCCTACCTCCATGTAAACAGGCCTTAGAAAGCACTTAGATACAAATAATAATTATTATAACGATGTCCAATGCACAAATTATTATGATTTTTACACGCAGTTTACACTGCAAAACAGTCCTTTTGGCTATCCACATTTGCAAGGAAATTGTGATCTTACTCCCTTTTCAACCATATTTAAACAGTTCAGTTCTTCTGTTCTAAATGCGGGAATGAGAATGTTTGTCTTCAAACAAATTAAAAGAAACTGCCTTAAGGTCAAAAGAAAACAGAATTTAAAAATAACATAATCATTGAATGAGAGCATCATTATTAGAACTCCAGACATCACCAAGTATCTCCTGGATTTCATAGAGCTGGAGCATTCAGCGTGTACCAAGGTTTAGGTTAGTTTAGCTTCTCCTCAGAGCATCAAATTTATTTTCCAAATCCAGTTCTGGACGCCGATCAGCTAAGCTTGTGAGAGTTCGTGAACCATGTTTCACAGTTTCAAAATTCTTTCCTCCATTGCTGGTCTTTTCACTGATAAAATCAATAAAAACATTTACCTAAGAAGTGTGTATTGAGTTATTATTTTCAGGTGTTCTATTGAGCTGCTATTTTCAGAATTAGTAGAATAATAATATTATTCTACTAATTCTGAAACTGGAATAGCAGGTCAATCAAACAACTGAAAATAATAACAAAATTATTTAATTATTCAATGCATTCTGTTCAAGAATCTCAGTGATAATCTGAGAAATGGGCCACTTTACTTAAAGTGCAAGCACAAACTGCTTGCTTCTGTTTTGTTTGGGAGCTGATGATTTTTTGTATTAATAGATTCTGAGGTACACACAGTGTAAGCAAGTAGAAACTGACAATATTAATGTCCCAAGGTTTTGGCAATCCCATGAGGCCATTATCAAGTAATGAGTAAAAAATGATTCAATCTTAGCTTAGTTTATACAAATTTACACAACTTTTACTCTTTTCAAACTCTCTTTCTTTTATTCATTCCTTGATAATGGCTTCATGAGGTCACCAAAGCATAGGAGCATCATTAGTTGTTATACTTGCTAATACTAATATTTTTACTGTTCAATTATTATTTATATCAATCCTTTCAACCCAGGATGCGTTATTTTTCACACTGTTCTCCATACATCTAATACGGTCAAACCTCTTTAATACGGACACCAAAGGGACAGAACCAAGTGTCTGCTTTACAGAGGTGTCCATATTATAGAGGTAGGGAATGCATGATTTTTTGGCATTTCTATGACCAAATGAACTGTAAGTAATAGAGAGGTGTCCGTATTACAGAGGTGTCCATAACGAGAGGTTAGACTGTACACGTACTTTGTATGTCACCAATAAGAGGAATTTGTAAAGCATGTCCTGTAGGACACTGGTTTTTTCAAGAAGAACTTACCCTTTCGCAGATGCCATGGAAGCTGATAAAGAAGGAAAAGCAATTTCGCTATCAATTTCTGGTGTTTTTGACTTGCCCATTGTCGCTGGGCCCCTCCTTCCAGGGGCTCTGTAAGCAGGTGGTCTGTATGCTCCTACGGGTTTAGCTTCTTCAGATGGTTGTGCAGCTATGTACATTTAAAACAAATAAACAAAAGAAAAAATATGTAGATGTAGATACAGTCCAGTCATCACCTAAAATTCCGCCTAAGTCTTGTCCCAAAAAAGCCACTCAGGTACATAAACCCTGATGCTAATTAAAGAAAAAAATGAATATTGATACCATATTTAAGGCCCAAACCGAAAAAAATATATATATTCAAGGGAAAAACAAAAACTCACTTCCACACAAACTGCTTAAATTCTAACAATCGAAAGATGTTCTGACAATAATTATTTTATACACTCAGAATTTTCGTCGATACAATATACGTACCTTATCGAAGGATCACTCCAGGAGCACAATGCCAACAATACCCTATCTAGGGTTTGAGACCTTCAAAAACTATACCTTACTGAGGGACACATACCTATCTAGCCCATGTATATTGATTAAAGTAATGACGCTGATGTTCTCTCAGGAGTTGATTTGGAGCAGAAAAATCTGTTATACAAATATTGTGGTTTCTAGTCTTATTATGAGAAGTGACGATGTGCTTCTTGAGAAACGATGTATTTCATTGCGTTATCATTCGGTTACATGGTAACATTTTTTATCATTTATTACTCTGAGACATGTCCTTTGACCTATCTCCAAAATATTTCTGTGCAAATGTCGCTGTTTTTCAAGGGACTATGGCCTTTTGTAATAAAGGTAACTTCTGGATTCAAGAGAAGCTTTAAAGAGGTGAGTAGTTCATCAGTGTACCTATCTTTACCACCATTCCATGATTAAGAAGAAGCAAAGTTTGCTTTCAGTTTCATTTTCAAAATGTGACTTCTCACACGAAAACGTGACAGACAAGTATGCAAAGAAATGATGTTAAACTGAGACATTTTGTAAACATTTGAAAACGTTTCCTGAATCCTTCCGAAAGATTTTCAAATCGTTTTCGACGTTTTTAGGTTCCATTGGATAACATTACTAATGCTTCAAAATGCATTGGGAATGCGTTGAAATGCATTCCAATGTTTCAGAATGCATTTGGCTCGACGCTATTTCCATTAAGCCCGGCTTTCTCAAACAGTAAGGGTCACATTTATCATGAACTATTTCAATAAAGCATATAGCGCAGAGCGGAAAAGCACTTAGTTTCTTAAATTAACCCACTAACAAAGAGATCTGGAGGTCCAATGACTTCTTAAACCACGACCTAAGTTAGACTTCATTTAAATAGCCGATCCTTAGTCTTTAGTGTATTTTGGTTGACAATATTGGCTGTTACTTACCAGCGCTTGCCGGTGCTGCTGCTGCTTGGGCTTGTTTCCATGGTCCTGTAGTTTTGTCTTTCGATAATGATGATTCCCCTGTGAGGGAAATGAAACAAAATATCTTAATACCAGAAATTTTCACTCTAACAAGAAACATGATCCCAAAACTAAGTATCGCAAAAAATAAGTGAAGCAAGAATAAAGTACAGTGGAACTGCTATTATCATTAGAAGCAATTCATCAGAGTTATAAGTGTGCAAGAGATTAAAAGGCATTACATTATCAGGCCATCTGATATTACGTGATGGTGTGATTTCGCACAATTGACCTCAAATCGCATCTGATCGCACAATTTGAGGAAAATTGCATTTATAATTCCTAAAAAAGTGCTAAATCCAAGGAAAGTAAACAATGAATTCTAACTTTAATTATCAAAACATTTTCCCAATCTTAATGTTAGTTAAGGTGATTTACCACAAAAGAAAGCCTTGCAAGGCATCTCAAACCTTTGATCGCCGTATTTGGGCAGCCATTTTGATTTCAGAGACAAGCACTGTGGTCAGCAGTGTAACGGTGTCATGTAATATTAAGCAAGTGTCATTTTTCTTTTCCAGGTCAAAATAATCGGACAAATTTAACTATGTTGTTTTACAATAGATGTTTTATTATTCCTTTACATTCAAATTGCCTGTTAAACAACATTTAAGTGGTTTTTCTCCTTTGAAACCTGGTAAAACAATGTAAATTAGCCCTGAAAAAATTGCAAAATTTATCACATAATAGTCCTATCTTATCGCACAATCTACCCTGAAAGTATCACACAATTTCTGGTTTTTTATCGCACCCTATCTATGGCTTGCATTATACTTAACGGTTACCACTTTTCAGAGTAAATGGAGAAGCATAATGATAAATACGTGTATTCATTCAACACCAACTAGAACATAAGTAGTATATCAAGCATAAACAACTCCTCACAACTGTCTGTTGATACTGTTGACATACATTGTACACTGCAAGGTCATTATTTTACTGGTGCTGATGTTTTTGAATCAAGTTATCATACCTGAATTTGAAAAACGTTAAAAACCACATTGTCAAGGAAATAACAAACTTGGAAATGCCACATTGGTAGAGTCTTAAAATACTCATGTAAGAGCACTTCTGAATGTGACACCAACACAAAGCCATCAAATACATGTACTGCAGATGACCTCTAAATCCTAAAATAAGTACATGTAAATGACTGTGTTGCAAAGCATTCATGTACATGTAATAAGGTAATTATAGTGCACAGACAATGATTTCCATAATCAAAAAACCTAAAAATCGCCTTTTGCAGATTTTTTTCACCTGATTTTACATCCAATGGCCAGATTTGGTTGTTTTATGCTCAAAAGTGGATTTTTCTCAAAAAGCTTGGTAGTGTACTTTACTTAACCAATTCGCCCTTGGAAATCTTTTTGAAAAACGCATTTTGAAGCTAATCAAGTAGGTTTTTGGTCACTGTCACGCTATTAAGAGCTAAAACTTAACACAAAGCCTTCTGATCCAGATGCAAAATATTACCTTGCAAAGTTTGGGCATGTGCAGCAGGGTTGTCATTAAGAGCCGGGGGCCGGGGATTTTCCCCGGCTACTAAGACAGTGGCCCCCGGCTACTTTTATTGGAAAATAGAAGAAAAGTAGAACCAAAAGAAATCCCTAGCCGTTTGATTCCCCGCCTACTTGTTGTATTTACCCGGCAACTTGAAATCTTAGTGACAACCCTGTGCAGAAATCAAAATTTTGAGATGGTTTTTGGGTTTAAAATTGGCACAGCAGTCTTGACCTCTATTTTTCGCTTTCTCCCCTTCCTTCTTTTTTCGTTTTTCTTGCCACGTTTTGTTTTCTTTTGCTGGGCATTTAGTAGGCTTCATTTTGGTGGGAAAAGTTTTTTGGAAAGCTTTTAGGATCTTACAACACAACATGTAGGATTAGATGAAAGGAAAGTTATGTGGATACAGTGGAACAAGATTTTCGTGAAAATTTTCATGTCAATGTTACATGGTTTTTTGCCTTTTCTGTGGTCTTGTTAACTGAATTGTGCTCATTCTCACATGGTTTGAAATGATGGATCCACATGGACGGTTACTGGCAGCTCAGGGGCAAATGGCTTAAAGCCATATAGCACCACAGCTTGACATAATTATTGTAGAGCTGAAAACAACATTGCTACCTTTACAGTCAGAACTGTTTAAGTTGAAGGATAATTGTTCTGAGGATGCAAAAGCAGGAGTATAGTACCTTCATCATCCTCTTCTTCTTGTTCATTTCCTTCAGGATTTTCACCTTCAGTGTTCTCACTGATACAAAAAAGAGACACAAATTTTTTTATGCAACCACCATAGAGTCCTACCATGATAATTAAAAAAAAATGCTTCTTTTCTATTTACATTTCTAACGATCTCTGTGAAAGATGTTTAATTTTGGGGGTCTAGCAAGTGTAATTTTTGCTTGTACTTTCTTGGTTTCAACGTCTGCCAGCTGAGAGACGCTGGGCAAGGGAGTTGGATCAAAACTGAAAGTGATCTGTTATTGACTCCTGATCCAACTCTCTTGTAATGTTGCAACTAGAATCTAGAATTAACTTTTTTTTCCTTTATGTGGAATTATAATTATCATTGTTCAAAAACAGTAATTGACCACCAGAGAAATGTCCATAACATACCGTAATGCTCTTTGTCTGTCACCACAAATTTTTGCATAAACATTGTCTTCAGTTTCTCTTGGAAGTTAACATGGCCCCAAGAGAAACTGAAAACAATGCTTATGCAAAATTTTGGGCTGGCAAACAAAGAGCATTATGATATGTTACGGTAATAATTTTCTGTAGTGGTCAATTAATGTTATACAATGTACATGTAACTTACGAGATCTGAAGCGACTGTATTCTTAGACCAGAGTAATCCTTTTCTGTTGGCTCCTGAAAATCAATCCATTCCTCTTCATCCTGAAAAACAGTACAATGAGTCACAAGAGCAATGAATTTATGCTTGCAGGAGCATCCTCACTGAGCAGTTAGAGTGCTGGATTCAAGTTCAATCTAACCGCTAGCTGAATTTGTTCTTGGCAAAACAAAGTCCAACTCCTCGCCCACCCTTGTAAATAGGCTGCCAACTGTTTTGTATCTGGCCAGCTGCCAGGGATTCTTAACCTTTTTATTTTTATTTCAATTTTTTGTTTCTGTCCTTATTTGTGGGTCACACCGAAAACTACTGGATTACCAGTAATTGTGCTATCCTTCCTATATATAAAATTTTTTTGCATATTCTTACACAGGTACAAGATGTAATTTATGCATTGAGAAGGAGGGATGCTTGATTCAAAAACTAAATGCGGGGTTCTCATTGAATGCCAGGAACTGGCTAAAAAACCAGCTAATTGAGGTTTAAGCCTTCTACTTTTGGGGGAAAATGGGTAAAATGAGGGCGTGAACGCCTCAAATTGCCTACAGTACTTCAATTACTGCCAGGCCGCCTTCATTTACATCCTGGCTGTGTCCTTTAAAACTTAATGAGACCCTGTAAATGTCAGGTTTCTTTAGTTTTACAAGTACTCAGAGGGCGCTTTCCATTTGTCAGAACTGACCAGCCCTTAACCCATTCGCTCCTGGAGATTTTGCCGAAAAACGCATTTTGAAGCTAGTCGAGTGGTTTTCTGGTCACTGTCGTGCTATAAAGAGCTAAAACTTACTACAAACTGGTTTACAGGTCGAACACTTCGCGGCCTTCTGATCCAGATGCAAAATATCAGCTTGCGAAGTTCGGGCATGCACAGAAAGCAAAATTTCGACATTGGGTTTAAAAGTGACACAGCAGTCTTGACTTTTACTTTTCGCTTTCTCTCCTCCCTTCTTTTTTGGCTTTTCTTGCCTCATTTTTTTTTTCTCTTGCTGGGCATTTAGTAGGTTTGATTTTGGTGAGAAGAGTTTTTAGGAAAGCTTTTAGGATCTTAGGATTACGCGAAAGGAAAGGTAGCTGGGTAATGGAACAAGATTTTTGTGGAGATTTTCAGGTCAATGTCATGTGGTTTTTTGCTTGTTTCTCCGGTGCCCTTGACTGAATTGTGCTCATTCTGGTATGGTTTGAAAGATCTCTTCACTCTGCACAAGTTAGCGAAGAAAGTTGTCCTTGACCGTTAAAACTGATGACGTCACAATGGGTAGAAAGGACCTGGATCCGCACGGGTGGTTACGGGCGGTTCAGGGGCGAATGGGTTAATGAGAATTTCACTTTTAATCACAACTATCCAGCAAGATCAGTCAAATCCTAAAAATTAACAGTATGCACAAAGGAGACCGTTCTTCAGCAAAAACTCTTGGAAAAAGCCTTTTTCATTGTCAAAATGTCTGGTCTGGTAATGGTTTGGTCGGCCAGTTCTGACTTTTGGAAAGCACCCTCAGTCAAAGCTCTCTCAGCAAACACTCTACTTAGTGAAGAGAAATCATTGATTAATGATGTTTAATCAACCAGTGATAAAGATATTGAAAGTCTTTTATCAATGACCATATTGAAGGGTCTTAAATTCCTAAAACGAGGCGTAAGCTCTCCCCTCCCCTCCCCTCCCACCATCATATCTTCATCATGTCCGAATTCTCATTTACACAGTTTTTATCATGTTAGTCTTAGCTTTGCACTGTTCAATGAACTCATTTTACCCAATGAACACTATTTCTACTTCTGTATACAGGACATCTACCCTTACGAGTAGACTGATGGAACTGGATTAAATCTTGAACATTTAATGCTACTCAGAGTTTCATGCCTCTTGTTAGGCAATCATCTGGCAACAGAAAAGACCTCCACACTTATCAGGGCTTCTGATAGGTCGCGGAAGAAAAAGTCAAATTTTGTGGGATTTTTAGGGACAAATTCATGGAAAAATCGGCTGATTTTGCGGGAGTTTTCCGGGCAAATGTCACCAAAAGCAATCAGTTAAAAAACAGCCCATTTTGTGGTTATTTTCAAGGCAAATTTCACTAGAAATCGATCAATTTTGTGCTGATCAGACAAGCATTTTTAATGTTTTTCTAACAGAGGTCATCATTTGCTCTTTCATCCACAATACGCTCCAGAAATGAACCAATGGCAAAGCCATTAACATCATGGCTAGTGCCCAGTTTTTTGCAACATAATCTACGCCTGGTAGTTTTGGGACGTTGTTTGCACGCCTCATTGGCGAATTTCTAAGAAAAATTTGCAAGTTTACGGCAAGTAAATAGCCCCTATAGCTGAAATAAGTTTCAAATATGTTGTACAGACATGTATTTGATAAGATTTCTACCAAATTTTGCGGTATTTTTCATGTTTCTGTGAATTTTGCGGGATTTTGCGGATTCACCTGAATTTCGCGGCTCCGCAACCATGCGAAATATCAGAAGCCCTGACTTATACACATTACTTTAAGCAGCCATAGAGTTGTGACCACATACTGTATCTCTTCCATTACTTATGGGAAGTTAGAAAGGCCATTCCTACAATCAATTAATGCCACTTATGGACACTTTTTTGAAGTTTCCCAAGGGTGACTTGTTGTGGTAGTTGGACAGCCCTTTACTGTAATAAAGACCCCAATAAAATGCACATTGTCTAAATAGACCTTGCAGACTACAAAATACATGTATACAATTTGCTGCATTATAAGGCTTACATTGTCGACTGCTAGTACGGCTTTCAATGAGTGATCAAGTTTCACTAATTATTAAACAAAGCGAATTCTAAATCAAATTTTTTTCAAGAATAAATGAATAAATTATGTACAACCATATTCCCTGTTGAAACTGGAGACATGGCAGCATAATTTGTACACGAAGCCACAAAAGCCAAGAAATATTTGAATTTGTACCCAAAATGGCAAAAAATAGTTCACTGGAATGGAAAATAGGGCAAAACGTTTTATTTTAATTGCGAATTAATCTACACGTGACTCCATTCCGCATTGTGAAATAGCCGGTTTCGTAAACAGCTCTTTCGACCAGCCATTAAAATAAAAGATATTCTTACTTGATTGGACGGTGTTGGTGCTACTCCTGAGGACTTTTTCCCAGTTTGATCCTTAGATCGGCTGTCCGCCTCCTTTTGAGAGCTTCCAACTTGTTTCGTGATCGCTTCGCTAGTGGTAAATTTGCTCTTCCCTTTTCCCTTCTTCCCTTTCGCCTTTTTCGCGAAGAAATCTTCTAGAGATTTGTCATTGTCAGACATAGCTTTCTACACGAAAAGGACCCAGGCGAAGGGCCGGGAGAAGCGAATAACGACGAAAATTCCACAAACTCTGATAAATTCTTTGTGACTAAGAAATTGCCTAAAAGATATAACACGGACGCATCCACGCATGTCTTGCGAACCTTGACCCACTCTCTCACGGTCGTTTCCAACATGGCGGCTGAAGGAGAGGGTTTGGGCAGGCAACCAGATTGCATTTTCTGCAAAATTGCCACAAAAGAGGACGAAACTCAATTGATTTACGAAGATGAGGAAATTGCAGTGTTTCCAGATCGTAAGCCAGCAGCAAAACACCATTATTTAGTGGTGCCGAAGGAACATTACGGAAATCCAAAGTCTCTTCATTCTGAAACTTACAAGTTGGTGGAACGTTTGTTTGAAGTTGGAAAGAAGGTTCTTCAAGATAATCAAGCTGATCTCAACGACGCGTTATGTGGCTATCACTGGCCTCCATTTAATTCTATTCAACACCTGCATCTTCATGTTATTTCGCCGCGTTCGCAGATGGGTTTTTTTGCCCGGCAAATTCACAAACCCAATAGCTATTGGTTTGTTACCCATGAATGGCTGTTGGAACATTTGAAAACAAAACCTTCCAGTTCTTCATAAGGATGTAATACGACGTGTATCTCTTCAGAGAAAGGCAGCTTTAGTCTCAAAGATCAACGAATATCATTTATTAATGATAATTATGGCAGTGAAACCTACAATCGGCAACAAAAGACACTTTGCCCTAAAGGGCTTCTCAGACGTTTTGCCAACATAAAAAGAGGAGAATAAAGCTTTCACTTTCCCCCAATCACCCCACACCATGTTGTGCCACCATTCAAGCTACCTGTAGACAACAGCAAACACCCCAACTTCGAATGGATGAAAGGCGGAAGGGTGTGCAGCGTGCAAAGAAAGTCGTGTCAGATAGCCCGGGGCTAGTGGATTTTGCTATCGGGCTAGTGGTTTTGGTTCTTAACTTGCCCGATGGACAAGTGCTGTTTTTTGGGGAAATTCAAATGACAGAAGGATTGTTATCAATCCTGCCTATCAAAAAGGGTTTTGGGGCTATCTACAGCTTGAAAAAACTGACTTTCTTTGCACCCTGGGTGTGGATTGTTTTATTCTCTGAAGTTTCCTCAATTGAGGACAATCTCTCAACAATAATTTTTTTGTCACCGATTGCAGCTACAATTCAGGGGTTTGCTAGAGTATAAGGCCTTCCTTAGGGGTTAGGAAAGAGGAGGTTTGAGTAGCCTGCATAGCAAGGCGGTTTTGGTTGGGTGCGCTAAGTAATAAAGGTGGGCAAGGGCAGAGAAACCGCGAGGAGATTGGGGCGGGAGCAACTTGAAAAACCTATTTTTCTCGCGGCTTTGCCGCTCGTGTGCCTGGCTCTACAAAACCACCATGCTACACAGGCTAAGGTTTGAGTTTCAGGGTACAGGATAATTTAGTGACAGGGCCGGGTCTGGATGGGTATTTACGGGATTTGGGATTTGACCAACAAAATTAATAGTGAGGTATTTTCGGGAAAATGTTGACGGGATGCAGGATTTGACTGCTACCTGGAAAGCGGCATTCGCCAACCTTTGAGCACGAATCGATGCAGATTGGGAAAGAAAATGATATTCGGGATAGCAATGAAAGAAGCAGGGATGCAGGATTCAAATGAATGGGAATGCGGGATCAGGATCCCCCTTTCCATGATCTTGTGTAGCTGTTCTCAATAATATCCGTGAATACCCACCCAACCCCCCCCCCCCCTTAGGGTACAATTTGACACAATCACTTAGTGATAATGGCCTTATTGTAAAACTGACAAGATTATATTAGAAAGGAATAAGAGTGCAGAATTATAAAAGTGATATCATAAGTTTCTTTTAAAAAGGTGAAGAGATAGCAATCAAGCAATCAATCTTTGTGACCCTTGAGATGATCGGATGATTTACATCAAGAGAGAAAAATGTAAATTTCACTAAAGTCATTTATGGACGTAGAAGTTTTTTTTTTTTATATAGAAATTTGCAAACCTGGATTCTTGGTGATTTACAAAGTGAAATCATTAAAGGGGCTGTCATGGTTTGCTAGTTCATTTTGTTTATAATGCTAACATGTACAACACGTCCTTATTTTTGTTATGGAACTTGAGAAATTACTTATGAGCTTCTAGTCAGACAAATATGTTTCCCAAGCATTACAGCAGAACCTCCGTCACTTGATTAACTCTAAAGAGAAACAAAAAACAGTTTGAGTGAGCAGGGAATTTTAGTTATTGAGGTAAATTTTAGTGAAATTTTGATCAAGGGAAAGGCAATATTGTTTGAGTTAGCGGGGAAGTTGAGTGACCTGAGTTCGAGTTACCAAGGTTCTACTGTATCTCAGATGTTACAAACAACAGAAAATGAACTCACGGAAAAACTGTTAGACTAACAAGTTTTCAAAAAGCACAATGCAATCCATTTCAGTCCCATTCTTCATTGGGATCTTCACATTGGTCCATCCAAGGCTCCTTTTTGTATTTGCTGTGCTATTTATACCTTTCTTTTGACATTTTGAGGATGGGTTTTTTTTCATGTTTCACTCAGTTTGGTGGCAATTCTGACTAAATACTTTTGTGACACATCCTGTTAGCTCCTTTAATCAGTGTAGATTGATACTAACAAATGGCAGATCCAGGGGAGGGGCCCACCCCCCCCCCCTCCCTCCCCTTATTTCTAGACCAGACTGAGGCCCAAAGGGCTGAAAAATTTTTTTTGGAGACCGGGCCCCCCCTTATCTCAAGGTCTGGATCTGGCACTGCTAACTGGCACAATATGGCAAAAGACCCAAAACATCCCACAGCTCTGAGAACAAGACTCAAAAGGGCTACCTTTTTTAGTCTTCAGGTATATGAAACTATGAAAGGGTAAGGAATGGGTAGGGAAATCTGTTATTTTGGTGTATAAAAAGGGCTAACAGGTCCATTTTGTGGCACTGAAAAAGTCAAGAAAATGTTCTGGTTTTGTGGTTTATTCATATTTTAAAGACAGTGCACTTACGGCAGTTAAAGGGGTGCAAAGTTCTAACTAGGCATGTGAAAGGGGTACCATTTGTCAATAGACTGGTATATGAAAGGGGTACCTTTTCTGGGCAAAAATGGTATATAAAAGGGTAAGGGGTTGGACATTGGGGCAGAGCTGCCTTCCCATATAAAACTTGGTTGAGTACCCACCGGGTTTTGGGCAGAGCGTTCACTTATAAGCTATATAGGGAGTATTCCCCCCCCCCCCCCTTCCGCTCCCATTGGTGTCAAAAATAAGTGTTTGCAAATATCTCGGTAGTCTGAAGTGTCAACCTCTGGGAACAAGGTTGTCTTTGTCTAAAGTGTCAGCACTGCCTGCCAGGGTAATTGAGCAAAGACATGGCTGACACTTCAGACCAATGTCTTGGGAAACAGATGACTATAACTACAATTTACAGTTTCCAAGTACTAGACAGGACATACCCTGCTAGCAGAGTCGCTTCGATCTTTCCGAGATAACTCGAAAGATCGCAGTGACTCTGCTAGCAGGGTAGACAGGACATCTCCATTACTTTTGTCTCATTTTCCTCTCTCTCAGTGCTTCAACAAACTGGACGTGTAATGAGATTTAAGTGCAATAAAAAGGATTAGTAGTATTATGTCAGGTTTCACTCTTTGTATAGAGTTTAAACTTTGTGAACTACATGATAAATATGAATTAACTTGTATTTTACTTACTGATTATCTGAGCTTTATTGAATCAAAAATTTTAACTTTTAACCAACAAAGTAATAAAACTTAAAATTGATGACAAGGGTGATGCAACGGTGAAAGGGGCGGGGATGCTCGTCGTCTCGCTTATCTGCTTATGAGTGTAAATTTCAGATTTTGGTCTCGCTTAGGGTGTTCTGGGCAAAACACCATTATATTTAACTGTAAAGGTCTCATTTAGGGTTGCACTCGAAGAAATATTAAAAATTATGTATTTTCAATTCGTTTTATTTACTCAGTTCATGTAATCAAAGTTTAAAATGATCGCTTTTGGGGGTGAAAAAAAAGTTGGGCCACGCCCAGATTAGTCTCCTTTAGGGGTTTAATTCAAAATTTCCGATGAACATCCCTTTCCCCTTTTCAGCTAAAGATTGGTAATTTAATTACCCAATATTTCGACCAGACAAAACAGGAGCCGATTCTTCATCAAGGGCTTGAAAAACTAAGTCGTTAAAAGTAATAAAGATATGGTAGAACCAAATACAGGTCCTACGACCAAAAGAAATGTTTACCTCACCACACAAGTATTAATGGCAAACTAAGTATTGTACAACTATTAACACGTGAAGCCAGCTCTGAAAATGGGTGTAGATCAGTCAAAAAAGAGGCTAGACCTGAAAACGGGGCTGGAAAAGGGCATGTTTCGGTCTGAAATTTCAAGGGTCGGTAGGCTATCTAGTCTGAAACGTCGTACGTCTTCACCCCCAAACCCGTGGGGGGCGCGGGGGAGAGAGTCTCAGACTATCTATATCCAAGGAGCAGAGTAGATCAAGAGCACGCGGGACGGGCGAGCAGCGAAGCCACGAGGATCGAAGGCGGAAGCCCAAAGAAAAAAAATTGTACCCTCTCCTCCCCAATCTCTCCTCCTTATTACCGTCAATTTGCATTTTAATCCAAATACCGCAACCCCTCCCCACCCCCTCCCCTCCGCTCCCGTACTAGTAGGACGCTGTTTGTTTTCGCAAAACGGGAAGCTAAGGGTTCAAGAAAACAAAGGGTGCTTTGAAGGTTCTCAGATCTGGTTGCAAAGTTCTCGCTTGAAGTGTCGTTTTCACCGTAGACATCTCTCCAGTTCCAGCTCTGTACGACTTTCATATGTGCGATCTTTACCGGCGCAGCCAGGTGAGAAATTTTGCCTTCACTCAGTAAACGAGTTTATAACCAATGCAAGCTGTTTTGCCCTCGAACCCATTATCATATTCGGACGCAAACTATCGGTTAATTTCACAGTCTCAGAGTCTGTATCATTTTTGCAATGTTTTCAGGTTTGTTCCACTCAGATTTTTAAATGGAAAGTTCTTTAATTTATGGTTCATTCAGTCAACAAAAAATTTAGGCAGAAAATGTACTGATATTTGCATATGTGGCGTTTGATACTGGTAGCGCACGATTCCAGAATTTCGAATACGACAATACACTGCTGGAGAAGACTAACACTGCATTTAAAGCAAAGAATATTTAAGTAAGAATATTTTATGAAAATATCCTTTAATATATCCCGAAATCATCAGGATGAGAGATTAGTTTCACCGCTACATGTAACGATATCACTTCCGCTTTTGCGAGATCTAGCCTAGGGGAGGGGCCCCACCGTATTTTTAGGCCAAAAGCCAGCAAGGCGGACAAAAATTATTTTCGAGGCCGGCCCCCTCTTTTTTAGCGTCTGGATGTGGGGGCCCTTTCTCGATGATCTGAAACTGTCTATTTGTAAGTGTTTTTAAAAACTGAAAGCGTTAAACCCCAGAAATCAATCACAAAGGCTAAGCGTTTCTCGAGCAAACCCTTTTTTTGTTGTTGTTCTATTTGTTCACAAACAACTCTTTGGTCTGTGATATATTGAAATCATCGACGGTCAAACTGGCAATTTTGATTATTCAACTGCTTGAATCTTTCTAAGAATGCAACATGACGTTAGAAAGTCAGAAAATGATTGTTGGTGACCAAAAACCGCCTTCAATAATATTCCAGCGAGGACGTGTCGGAGAATTTTTGTTTTGTTTTGGTTTTTTTGTTGTTGTTTCGTTGAACAGCTCAGTTTTGTTTGTTTGGGGTTTTTTAGCATGCAAATTATTTATTCACCGTCAGTATGCACTCAACCAGCCAAGCATCAAGAAACAATATCATACGGCTCAGTGGACAAAGTTTATACTGGAGTTGTACAAAGTATGTGGTCCCTTCAAGTTGGTCCGGCCGGTTTCACTTTGTGATGTAAATTTCGAGAAGAAAATAAGGTTACAATACAAACGAAACTTTCCGAGTGTTTATTGATCTGTTTGCCTTCTTAAGCTCGATTGCAGGTTTTTCCTGATGCTAGCGAAGGCAGGAAAATCGCGAACATAGGTGAATTAATTTTGTTCTGTTATTTTTACTTTCTTTATGGCGCCCTAAATTACTTGGATATATTTTGAAGTCAGACAATGCGATTAAGTGCGTTAAGAAAGCTATTTTTTTGTGTACACGGCGCACAAGAAATGTTCTTTCGACTTGCAAAAAAAAAAAAAAAAAAAAAAAAAATACGGTCGATAGGTTGAATTTTAAAACCAAAGTTATAGATAATATTCTAAAGTAAATTTTGCGTACTATGTCCTTGGTCCGGCCACCGGACCGTGGATACATAAACCAGCCAAATAGTTATTGAAAAGGAAAAACCTCAGAAAGTTCAGTTTTCTTTTCGTTTAGTTGTTAGTAAAGCAAGATTCATGAATTAAAGTGAGGATTTTTCATCTTTGAGTCACATTTTAAGTAAATCACTTTCAATGATAAAAGTAAATAATCAAAACTACCCGCTGATTGCAGCCTTCAATATTGCTTGAGATTTTCTCAGTAGCACTGCACTTTATTTATTAAGTAGTGGTACAAAAGGCCATAAAATGAAGCTTATATTCGTCCGATTGGTTTCATGAGAGAGCTTTAGCATTTCGCAAAGTCCAAAAATTTGGCAAGCAATGGGCGTAACAAGGAAAACATTACTCTGCACGTGCATTAATTGTTAAATATGACGCACGCTTTTCGGTCGTATGGCACGACTATAAAGACATAGAATTTCGATTCCCGATGGGCAGTTTTTCTTGAGGACGTAAATAAGCGACGCCACGACAAATTTTTCTTTCTCTCTAAACTTTGATTGAAATAATTTAATATGGTGGGGATTTCGGAGAAGTCGCATCGTAACTGCACGACACACATTCGCACAGAAATGAAAATAATTTCTTCAGGAGACCAAACTTTAGCTCTTTACACAGAAATCTCATTTTGGTTTCGAAGTTTAAATGATGCCTATAGAAAATATACAGGAATTTAGATCAGATGGTGGTTGGAACGTTTCTTTTAGTGAACTTTTGATGCCGGCTTACAAAGTGGCCAAAGTGGCCGGACCAAGGAACCACTGGCCGGACCAGGGGCCTTCAAACAAAGCGGTCATTTTCCATGATGCAGGATTTTCGGCAAAGCTCAGAAGCTGTCGGTCTGTCACAAGTTAGTAAAATGTTACGACAACTTACAGGACAAATTTCAGCGCACTACTCTTCTTTTAAGATAAGGCCGGGCCAAGGACCATATACTATACTCTTTCATCTCACGAATTTTTTTTGTTTCTCGACTGCAATGTTTTATTATATCAATTCATTGTCACTCTTTTCAGTTTCTTGGTGATTTAAAACGTAACGAATTTTCCTGAAGTCATCAGTTTTTCCATTAGGGTGATGGGCAGTCCGGTGCCTGCTCTCTAAACGGGGAGGTTTCGCCCGAAAAGAGTGCATTTAAGTTCAGCCTTTAAGGACATGAAATTACAGGCTTGGGATTTTGTCTTAGGTTACAGTAAACTACCCAGGGCCCCGGGAGGGAGGGGAGCGGGGGTACTCAACAAATATTTATACGGGGAGGCTCCGTCCGGGTGAACGTAGTCCTGAATAGGACTGTTGTTGTTGACAGTGACTGACGTTTCGACAACCTATGCGGTAGTCATCTTCAGAGTCAAAGTGAGTCAGTTGTATCACGTCAGTTGATGGTATTATACTCTGGTTATTGATCTGATTGGTCAAATACGTCGCGATGTTGTTGGTCGTCTGTCAGTTAAGCCGTGATGTTATTAGCTATGAAGACTCGTAATCAGTAATTGGCGCGTTTTGATCCGTCTATTGTCACGGTTAAACAGTCGTCTATTGTTAGTCAAATTGTCAGTTCTTCAGTCGTTCTCTCGTAGTTAGTTTTGCTTGATCTCGTCAATAAGTTGTTTGTACGGCGCTAGTAACTGTTGGCTACGATTCAGTGGCGTTTGCTCTAAGTTAGTAAACCAGCTTTCTAAAGTAAGACGTTGATGGTAGTCTGTAGAATACGTTATACATGTGGCAGAGTCCCAGTTACCCCTTTCCTATGCCACCCTTTTAACTGCTTTAAATGCACTGTCAGGCTCCTAGCACTGTCAATTAAATAGGAATCAATCACAAAAATAGAAAGTCTTCTTGACTTTATAAAACCATAAAATTCATCTATTAGCCCTTTGGGCCCTTTCACAGACCCAAATGACAGATTTCCCTTGCCTTTCATATACTCCCTACACTTTCATATACCTGAAGTCTGAAAAAGGTACCCCTTTCAGGCGGAGCCTCTCCTTATAGGCCGTTATAGGGAGTACCCCCCCCCCCCCCGGGTCCGGGGCCTGATCGCATGAATTTACAAAAGTCAGGAGCCCATAACCCGGAGCGTGTAACTCCCATAATTAGCCTATGCAACAGCGTTTTCACAGATTAAGTTATTTTTGGCATCCTTTTTTAGCACTTTTTCCAGCGAAAATGGAGGCACCGTTCCGTATCCGTGCCATCCATAACATGAGAACTACGTTTTTCTTGTCTTTGGTTTTTGATGACTGATTGTTAAGATATGATATTCAAATTTGGCGGGAAAATCGATCTAAAAATAAACTGGTCTGTGAAAAAGCCTTTGCATGGGCACAGGGGAGTTGCTCGCTCCGGGTTATTGGCTCTGCAGACATTCATTGCATGCAGTACAAACATTCCTCGTCCAAAAAGGCTTTTTCAGAGAAAAAGATACAAAGAGTAAAATTGGAAAAAATCAATACGGATTAATGGTAGAACTAAGGGAAGTACAACATAAACGATCAAAAGACAAAACCTGTATATGGAGATAGGAGATTCAAGATTCACAATTTTCAAGGGCAGGAAATTCGAGCAACTTCTAATAATGATTTCTCAGTCCCCGTTTACCAGGCACGGTTCCGGACAAATTTTTGAACGGCCAAAAACTTGCGCGGATCCGTCTTTCGTCTATAGGAAACCCGCGGAAGTGTACAAGTTTTGGAACTACAACCGTACTGCAATCTGCAACAGATTTTGCACGGTTTCGTGCAAACGGTTTGTACAGGTAAAAAATTCGTCCGTTCAAAAATTTTTCCGGACCCGTGTAAATGAGGTCTCAGCCACAAGACCAAGGAGAAAAGGACCAAAGAAGTTGTTAACGACGTTAGCTGACCTCGTGTGCGTGCCTACTTTAAGCGAGCGAAGTGAATTAAAAGGCATGCGTAAGGAACAGTTGACCTACATCTAGCAGCAGTTGGTCCAGGACCATTTTACCGTTGGCTTAGTGGAGGTGGTATCTATGCTGTAATGGTTTGGGCAATTTAATATTTCTCCTTGCTTTTCTTATAGAAGAAACCCCTTTCTTTTAATGGCATCGGCAGCTCCGACGTTTCCTTCTACAAGAGAGACCACCAATTATGCCAGATTATGCCGGCTTTTGGTGGATTTTGGTTCTCAGACCCTGCGAGAAAGATTTGATGGCATTCATCCTCCAGGAGGCCTTGAAAAAGTTTTGGCTACACCACCGGCTCTTCCGAAACTGCAATCACTTCAAAAGAAGAAAATCTTGAATCCTTCTCAATGGGATATACTATATCCTGCCATCAAATCTTCAGTTTCGTCCAAAAACTTTGATATCACCCTACTGATGGTGCTGCTCAGGAATATTTGTGGCCTGAATCCTCCAGCCACTGGCTGGGATGCCCTTCCTTCCCCTACAGATTTGTCTTGTGAGGCTGACATCGCTCGTATCAAATTCTACAGAAATAAAGTGTGTGGTCATTCCGCCCAAGCGTCGGTTGACGATGCGACATTTCACAACTACTGGAAGAATATCCGCTGTACGCTGGTAAGACTTGGTGGAGCGGCGTATGAAGCAGCCATTGATGGGCTTAAGTATGAATGCTTGGACCCTGAACTAGAAGAACACTACAAAGAGCTTCTAAAGAAGTGGAAGATGGACGAGGATAGCGTGATGGACAAGCTGATTAACGTTGAAGCCAAAGTAGATAAAGTAGTAGCAGCAGTGGATAGAATTGAGAGGCAATTGATGCCATCGCCTGGTAGGTGAAATGGTAGGAGTATAGCGCATAAGTTACTTGTTTTATGCACATGCTAGATCGCTTTTTACCCAAAACACCGATCGAGATCACGTACCTCAACAATCTTTTCTGTTTAGGGGAATGCTGGTAAGTCAGCTATGTAATTAAAACTAGGATTGATCTTCAGTACGGCGAGGCAATCTGCCATCCCCTCTTCTATCCATTAAAGTTCGGGTGTTCGTTGTTTTCTACAGGTAGCTTGAACAGCGGTACAATATTGTGTTGAGGGAGTGGGGGAGAGAAAGCTTTATTTTCTCCATTTTAAGTTGGCAAAACCCCAGAGAGGCCCTTTAGGGCAAAGCGTCTCAACTAATTTTGTCGCGGATTGAAGGTCAGACCCCTCTGACCTAATTATAAAGTTCGAGTTGTTATTAAAAATCTGATTGAAGAAAAGTAGTGCCCTCCTCATTTTCTCTTTAGGTCTTCGTGTTATTATCCAATAGCATTTTGACATCTTTGGTGGTCTATAACTGACCAGACATATGTATGGTATAGTGAAATCCATTTGTTTTGTATGATATCGAGAATTAAAGCGGGCCGAAATTAGCCTCTATCGCTCGACTGTAAAAATATTTGCCATTAATTCGCAGGCAAAAAGTTGGACACTAACATCCAACTTTAAAACATACACCTTTTACTTTTAAAGTTTTACTAAAACCTAGGTTTTTATTTTCTCACATTTGTCTTTTTGTTAAGCTTTTTTCTGTTTTTGTTGTTTCCGTTCCAAGGAGAGATAAACAGGAGCAAACAAAAGAGCGAGTTACCAGAAAGGGACCTCAATATTCAGGGCCGCAAGAAGGATATCGATGACACTGTTAAAGTTCTCTCGGAAGAAAGAGACAAAGTGGTTGCAGGAGTCCTTGTCAGTGGAACGGCTGGAGTAGGAAAATCCACGGTTGCCATTCAAGCTGGGCATCGGCTAAAAAATGAGTTTGAAGCCATAGTGAGGTTTTGTTCTCTGAGAGGCGCTTACAAAGGGCGCAGTGAAGACAATGGCGCTTTGAGGGAAATTCTAAATGTGTGTGTTCCAGGCCATCAACAAGGCAGCGAGTACCCCAAGTATGTTTTGCTCAATTGGTGCAGGCGGCTTGACTACGAGTTGGTCCTCATTGTTGATAATGCAGAAGATGCTATAGGCGATCGGGGTGACTACACCTTTTTAAACTTGGTGAGTGATATGAGGATGTGCTCTGATTGTAGAATAAAGTTTCTTGTAACCTCAAGACGTTCGGACATTGCAGGAGCGGTTTCCAACATTCAGTTTGTTAATGTAAGTCTTGGTCCTTTGGATGTTGAGGAAAGTATAGAAGTTCTGAAGAATGGTGCGCATTTGACATCTGACACTGATACTGACACTGAAGTCAAATTGCGTGAGATAGCAGAACTCTGTGAAAACATTCCCCTCGCACTTCGATTAGCAGGCCCCCTCCTTGCGGAGGAATCTGAATACACTTTTGAAGGACTTAAGAAAAAACTTGAGCAGAACCCAGCAAAAACTCTTGGTGCCGAGAAAATGATGGAGATAGCTTTCGAAAAACTAGACGACTCTTTGAAACGTGCCTTAGTTCGTTTATCAGTGTTTCCTCAGTCTTTCAAAAGAGATGCAGCGGAAGCAATACTTGGTGATAACTGTGCTGTAGACCTGACAAATTTAAAGAAAAGGTGTTTGATCCAGAAACAGGACGACCGATACCTCATTCACTTACTGATTCGAAGCTATGCAAAGCAGGTTGGCAAAGAAGAAGAATTCTGCCAGATTCTATCTGATGGCAAGCACGGTTTTCTGAGGCACTTTTTGTCGCTGATTTTGAGGAACGCAAAGAAATATTGGGGGAAGGACACATGCAAAGAGTCTTTCATTCTTTTCAATGAAGAAAGAATTAATCTTGAATCCACCATGAGGGAGATTGCCGGTCAAAAGGAAATACAACATTGCAGTGAAATGGAAGCTGTGATTAACGAGTGTCAACAAGCAGCACCTTACATTGAATACTGTGTTCACTTTCAACTTTATGATAAATTTTTGAGGGGTCTTCTTCAATTGTGTCAAAGTCAAGGGAAGATAACCAAACAAGTGGAAATTTTGTGCCTCCTATATCATGAAAAAAGGAAATATAGTTGGAATTATGAGCAAAAATTAGAAGATCTCATTCTCCAAGCCAAGGAACTGCACGATGGCAATCTCTCTCATTTCGAACGAGACAGGTTGTCTGAAGCGTTCTATTTGAACCACTATGGCAGATACCTCTCGGAAGACCGTAATGAAAGAGAACAGGCACAGCCTCTTCTAAAACAAGCAATCTCGATTTATGAAAAGGAACTCACTATCAATGATTCTATTTTTGACATAGGCAGAATTATTGCTCAAATGGGCCATAATGCAAAGTATGGGGAAAGGCGTCAGGAAGCTCTTCAATTCTATACAAACGCCTTGCGTTTTCGTTCTGCTCACTACGGAAAACATTTTTTGACCACTTTTGCACACAAAGACCTGGCTGATTTCTATCTCAGGATCGAAAATTTTAGTAAAGCAGAGGAAAGCTACCTTAAAGCAATTCAAGTTCTTGATGATATTGAGATGATAGGGCAAAAAGAGGTACTTCCTGTTTATAGAAACTTTGGAATGTGTTGTGAAAAGAGAGGGAACATTGACGAGGCTCGAAGAGTATTGGAGATGGGAAGACATGTTGCCACTAACACCATCGAGGGAAGTGTGAGATGGAAGGTTGAGATCAACACCTATTTAGCACTGCTTTTGTATAGAAATTACCCTGATGAGATAAGTATTGCAGACGAACTCTCCAGAGAAGTTTTCGACATGAGCAAAGAACTTAAAATGGAAAAATGGCGTGAAAGCACAGTGCTTGAAACATTTTACAAGAGGAAGTAGACATCCGGCTGAAACTTTGCGTGGCTAATATTTATTTAGAGTTTTTCCTAGCTATTCCGGAACTATCAGGGGTCAGGGCGGGGGTATTCCGTAATATTGACATGCAAATGTCTATAATAATAATGAAAAATATTTTTTGCTGGTTGTCAGTGTCACGCCATTCAAAATAGAGCAAAATAAAAATCAAAACCGCTCAATAGATGAAGTTCAGAATCTGGAAAATAAAAGGAGGTAAATATGAAAAGACCATCGTCAAGATTCTGATCGGTGCAATTTTTTCTTATGCGAGATATCCGGAGAAATGTTTTACCCAAATTTATAGAGATTTGTATGGAGACGCCATGTTGGTGCCCATCCAGATCATAGGGCACGAACACGGAGGCCGGAAACTAAGAGAAACATTGGTGCGAAAGGGTGAATTCATCTCTCGATGAACTCACACAGTCCTTCAAGTACTAGATAACGGGTAACGATAAAAAAATACAAGACTAGTCAGATCCACGATTTTCCAAATTTTATTCTACTAACTTATCTCATCCCTTTGTGACTCTACTCCGGACGTATTATTCGACAACTTACCGATGATTAATTGTAATTGGCAAAGGCAGCTCATACCTTGGCATCCAGATACATTATAAGTACGACCCTCACAAACTTTCAGTACCGACTTCTGCACAGAATACTTACTACAAACTCATTTCCTGGAAGCATTGGTATCAAGCAAGACCCACTCTGTACCTCGTTCAGCAAGTCTCCTGAAAATCGTGTTCACCTCCATTAATTTTTGTGGTATTGTACAAAAGTTAATGTGTTTTGAAAAATTTGACTGATAACAACAAAACTTTGTTGGTAAGTAGATAACATTACAAAAGCACTGTCCGCAGCTAGCAAAGCTATTCGAGGAGGGGTTGTACATGCAAAAACGAAGATAACGTTAAGACTCATTAGAACGATCTACAACACGTCTGACCGGTAAACTCTGCGGTACCAGTCTCCATTATTTTAATTTTATACCTCGAGATTACTCGAAAGACATCGCAATTTTTGGGGCCTAAAACCTGCATGATACTTCTCAATTTGCTATTCAGCTAAATTTTTGCTTTCTCCCAGCCAGACATTACATATCCAATGGAAATCAGAAAGATCTTTTTTAGCCCTCAAAATGGGGCCGTTTAAGTGACGAGTAAAATACAGTCTGATTTTTGAGTCTAATTTGGTTCCCTTAAATCAGGGCTAATACAGTCCAATTACCTAGGGCTGAAATGGGCCCCAGCGTGGGCTGCAATAGCCTTTTGATTGAGCTGTTTTGGCCTAAATTGGGCTCAAATGGTTCCAGAAGGGGCTGAATCAGACTTTGGCCTGCAGGGCTGAATTGGCACTTTGGGGCTGAAATAGATCTTTTTAATTTACAGTGTGGGGCACCAGAACCAGTGACTAAACCCCATCAGCTAAAAATGTTTTCGAAGGTCCTTGAGTACCAATTTCAACTAAAATCCTACAAACAAATTTCTTTCGAAGAAGTGCGGGATCCTTTAATCCCTCTCCTCAACATTAATTGCTAGTTGTCCTCCGATAAGCCGTAGGCAAATTGGTATGCATTCCCTAATGATCTGGCATGCTCGCTTTTAAGGCGATATAGTTTTCAAACATGAAAAAGCTTTCTTGAAATTCTTTGCCTTGGTACTGGTCACTACTAAAGTTGTTTTTTTAAATAGTTTTTTAATAGAGGAATTACGATTAACTAATAGCTTTCATCCTTCAGGTGTAAATATATTTTTCCTCCTTGATCATTTTATTTTATTTTTCACATTTTTTTTCTCATTGTATAACTAGCGTAATCAGCTCACTACTGTTGTCTCAGGTTAAGTATTTATGTATTTTGTTACTCGCGCGCCGGCGAGCGCTGTTTCATGTGGCGTGCGCGCGAGTATGCAATCGGGCACGTGAGCTAATTTTAACGAACTTTTTAACGGCATTTAGCCTTGTACCCTGAAGAAGGCAGCATTACCGGAACGTCGGTTAATACTCTTAATATAACAGCGTCGATTTTACAATTATCAAACTAGTAATAGTTGACACCACAGCTGCCCCCGCTCTGTATATTGTCGGTCAATAGTATTTTGCTCGTTGTATACCGATTCATAATAGGGATTTTCAATTCACACATATTCCATACAAAAGCTTAGATAAATACAGGAAACGCAAGGTTCCTTGCACAGTTTCAGTTCGATTTACACAGCTTTGATCAAAACATTCTCAGTTCCGAGAATAGTTTATTCTAAACCATAAGAAAAGATTCAATTAGAAGCTGAATTTTTCGCTATTTCTCTTTCACTTTTTACGTTCAGTCCATTTTATTTGCCCGAAAGTAAGCCTTAGAAATTAAAAGGACGTTTGATCAATTCACGCTCGCGCACTCTAGTCTTATTTTAAACTTTATAACAGAAGGACATCTGTGAGCTGGGAATAGGTCAGCACAGAATTCGATTGTCGGCGAATTTCTGTAATCGTCTATCGTTCTGCTAGTCATAAGCTAGCCGTTGTTCACTCGTCTTGCTTGTTTGGGGCTGAGTCTTATTCCGGTCAAAGAGAGAGAGAGAGAGAGTGTCTGGCAAGGTTTCTAATCAAAGATTTGTGAACACGTGTCTGGCAAACTCTCCAAGTGTCTATGTATACACAGTTATACGCACCTTATAACTTCATCTGCGCTTAACGAGTGTCTTTTGGTCCATAACTTTCAAAACAACTGCTCCACAGAATATCACTGATAACACGTAACGCAAAAGAGTATCGAAGTATGACTGCACAATAAATGTCACAAAATCTACCTAAGCGGTCCCTTCGTGATTTTCTGTCTTTACGTCATCCTAACCATTTCATACTTGCGGACGCAAACAATAGAAACGTCGTCATTACCTACCGATTCCTCGCGGCCCCTGTTCAAGCAAATCGAGATTTTTTTCTATATTGACTGTATGACTGTTTATTTCAACTGTAAGTACTTTCCTTAATATACGGGCGAGTTACTACACTGCCTCCTCGGGATTTCGCCTTCTGGGCGAAATCCCTGCGGGGGCAATTAACTAAATAACATCGACCGAAACCAACGTTCCTCCGAAGGACCATAAGCCGCGTCGTTCAATGCAATACAGCTGAGTCTATTACAGATGTAACAATTTTTTTTAGTAATATAAACTGGAAACGACAATATTCACCACTTTGTAACTCAAATTTTGCATCCTCGCTGCGATCGATCATGATCAAGTAAGGTGGAAGTCGAAGGATCATTTCAGTCGCTTTGTAAGACGCCGCTGACATATCGATGACTCATCTGGTTTAGGTCGATGTTGTCTAGTGCTTTCCCTTCCACGCACGTCATGCGTTCCTGCCCCACGTGGGGCAGGAACTACGAACGTCTTTTAGGAGGCTCAGACAACGAACTTCCGGTTGCTATTCACGCACTTCCTGGAAGTCAGCGTTCTCGTTGCTTAAGCTCTCCTTCATCTTACCTAAAGATATTTCCATTTGTAAAGGGCGAGCTTTACGGTTTGTACCCCTGGATTGTGTACTCATCATAACATGAACTTTTCGATACTTTCCAACAGTTGTTGCGTTCGACGTCAAGAGAACGCAACCTAAACTCAACCCGCGAGAGGGCTGGGCATTAACACTTAGCGGAGAGAAACTCAATTTTTTTTTGCGCATGCAAATGCAAGCGTTCACCTCGTGGGTCGTGGCGAGAAGTTTTACTGAAGATTGAAGGCGCTATTTCGTGTGCACGTGCAGAAATAAGCACGGAGTTATTTGAGTTCGGAGTTGTTTTCGAAGGGGGCTTTATCGCTGATCTGGCGATCCTGCAACACCTTTCTGTGTTAATATACCGGTCAAATCAAGCTGAAACTTGCATGGTAGACAAATAAACACAAGGTAACATTTGTCCATTTGTGGCGTGAAGATTAATCTACAACTTCTGCTAGGAAAATGGCATCGTTTTGTCATTAAATGAAAAAGTGAGCTCACGTGATCACAAAACTGTTTCGATGCCATTTTAGCACTAAAACTAAATCAGCATTACTCAGCGTTTCGCAAGACGATAAACAAAAAAAATGTCGAACACAAGAGGAGCATGTTTCACACGGATCATTTAGGTTTCTGGTTCCCTAAGCTAACATGAACTCTTACTTCTCACTTAGGGCAAAATGATGTCTTAGGTGAGGGGTAGGTGGGCAGTTTCCCAGAAACCTAAATTGACCCTTTCACACTGACTTAAGTGTTAGCGTTAAAAGATAATCCGATAAGAGTCCACTTCACTGATGTCTGAGTCACACACAATAGCTGTGATCTACTGAAAGACTTGATAACATTTTGTAACTCATACTTTTATCTCACATTTAAGTATTCAAAGCACCAAACGCAGCTTCATCCTGGAGGTGGAATATTCCTAGCCAGCAGCGTACACAAGCAATGTCTTTTAATTTTACCGGTGGGAACTTTCACATCGTCGGTTCACTTGCACATACTGAAATACATAGCACCCTAGTTATATCTCCCATCCAATATTTTAAGAGTTGCCTTCGTACACTATAAAGCGAGGAAAACGGAAGCTAAAATGATTTTTGCAACTTTGTTAACTTAGCCTTCGTAATAGTACGAAAATTACGGTTCGGTAGATTTTTTTTTTTTCGTGCTACTTTGTATTTTCATAAGTTATCATGTCAATAAAGTTAAATACTTTTACATTAAATTTGGTTTAATTTATACTTGTCGCCAGTCTTTATAACTTAATTGTCAATGGCAATGTGTGACTTGTATTCGTTTTAATCTTGCACATGTCAATACCTTTGGGGTTCGCCTGCTTCCGCTCTTACCAATGCTCGTATAAAACACAACTCGTGTGAGACCAAAAGATAACTCAAGGAAACATCAATACAATAATTTGCCTCAACCCCGCCCCCCTTTCCCTTTTATTAGTACGACTTCGTTTTCCAGTCGAAGTTGACCGTTGTCTTTTGAGAAAACAATGTTGAAGAGCCGCAAATCACGTCGGTTTAAATCATGTTTTTTTCTAAAAAGGTTCCGGACTCACCGAAATAGACAGTATTGTTTTTTTACCATAAAGGAGAGGGCTTATAACCAATCGAATTGTAACGCGTTGGTCACCTAGCACGTGTGTTTTTGAATAAGTTTTTGCGTTCCTTTGTGATAATCGAACACCTGTGTTTACCGTAGACTGTATAATGGTAGTGCTAAAACTATTGAAAATCGATTACCTGCGAGATTACCAACAAGCTTAGCTTGTTCAGTGTGAAGTACTATCTACGAGATTTACTCTACAATAAAGAAGTTGCAACATCCAGAGAAGTCTCAGTTCTTGTTCAGCCTCGATCTCGTCCTTTGGGACGTGGAAATTAGACCCTGTACCTCTGACAGTAGTAACGAGTGCCGGCAGCGAGCCAGTCGCGATACCGAATTGCCGTTTGAGATTTACAAATCGACTAACTTCCTGTCATTTCCACCGTCAAGTGTAATGATTCTGGATTCTGTTAGCTTTTCTTTCTCGTTTTCTTGCTTTCTTTCTTCTTCGTTAAGGACCAGATAGCTTCTTTTCAATTGAATCAAATTGTTGTGGTTTTGAGTGCCGTGTGTGCATTTATTTCATTGCATGAACTGAGGTCTATGGCTTTCCCCTTCTTAGTAGACGTTTGCACTGATATGAAGTTTGTTTTTGTCTTATAGATTCCATAATCATGTGAATTTGATAATACTTACTGTCTTGTTCATTGTTACAAATAATATGTCCTTTCGGATACTTAAGGAGTGGTCTTCGATTTTCCCTGGCACAGCTATGTAAAAAAAAAGCTGAAGAACACCTTTTCTAAGGTTGTGAAGAGGGCACTAATTGTAATGGGACCTTTTTTTAACTTAAGGAATATTTTCTCAAAACGTGCTAAATCTAATTTCTCTTTTAAGTACAGTCGAATGTCTAAACAACGTCTAACGACAAAAATGCAAGTCAGATGTACTTATTTTTGAACGTTTATTTTACTGCGTTAAACTACAGACCACCGCTTATGCCATTGTTACTATACTCCAGGAGTAACATTCGGCAACTTAATTTATCTCTTAGAAACTAATAAAATTCAATCAAAACGCTTACAGCCCACTGAAACAAGTTACAAAGGTAATATTACCTTCTAACACAAAATAACATTTTTTGCGAAATTTTGTGGGGAAAAAATCTGGCGTAACAAAAAAAAACACTCATGATGACCAAACGTTTTTTTAAAAAAAATGAACAAAAACTAGAGAAAACTATTATTGCTATCATCCTTGTTTGTCTTTTCAAAAAACGATTAACAAAAAAGGCAAGTGCAACTATCAACAAACTCTCTACAATTCTCAAAATTATCAAAATAAGCCTATTATCCTGTAAGAGGAAGTACATGGCTAAAAACAAGACTTACACTACGCATGTTGAAATGTTCCTTTAGTTTTGCCTTAAGAATTTAATCATGCAGACATGTTTTTCCAGAGAGTAGGTAATGCCTTACAATCTGCCAACATAGTTCATTCAGTTTTTTTGTTCTGTTATTCTGTATCACCACTTGTTACTTCTTTGGCCTGGTCTTCAGGTTGTGGCTCATCAACTTCCATGGAGACTTCCACGTTTCTTTCCTTTGGTAACAAAGCTGGGTCACGTGACGCTTCTATGATTAGTAAGCCCTCTTTGGAGAGGCGTGACGCCACTGAACTAAGGTCTACGTCATCAGGCAACAAAACGCGATGGCTGTAGTCACGTGAAAAATAGAAGCCTTGGTCTTCTGATTTGCGTTTTCCTGTGACTGCGAGCTCATGTCCACGAAGCTGTACCTTGATATCTTCTGGCTTGAATCCACGCAGATCTAATTTAACCACAAACTTGCCATCGTCCTGTTTTGCTTTCTCTTCAAGGCGTCTGTCGCCTTCAAGGACCAGAAAGCTGCCACTTTTTAGATTTTTGATTACACGCGACTTTACCGTTGTAGGATCAACTCCGTCTGGCAGCTTAATAGTTTTTTTAAACTCATTATTCTCAAATCCATCTTCTCCCTCTGATCGATGCTGACCGTGTAAGATAATATTTTCGCCGTCCACATCGAATGAAATGTCTTCTGGCTTGTACTGCTTTAGTGGCAGAGAAGCAATCTTGATTGGGCCTTGGACTGCCGACTTATTGTGGCTGCGTTGAAAGCTGGTGTTTCGCGCCTGTTCGTTATAAGGAAGAGCTATCTCTCGCCATAAATCATGCAAAAACCCAAAACCTGGAACAGCTTCATCGTAGCCTCTGCTGTAGAAATAAATGAGAATTGGTAAGAGGTGACTTAACCTCAATGCTTCAGACGCTTTATAATTGACTGGCAATTTATTTCAAAAGTTTCATCGTGTTTAAAGCTTTACCTCTATAAAGGTTAGTCATAGAGAATACCGACTCAACGCCTCTTCACCTCAACGCTTCACTGAGTTCAGTTTTTTGTTATGTGATGCAATCTTTCGTATCAAACGACTGACACCAAGCAAGACTACTCGGTCAAAAGTATTGTTGACGAAGGAAGGCAAAAAAAAAAAATTAAAAACATTGAACAAGCCTGAAAATTAAGCTTCTTGTGTGAGCGAAATTGAGCAATAACTCAATTCTTAACGACAAAGGAAGAAGCTGTTTGATAAAAACTTACCGGGACTTCGCGGATAATAGGTTGGAAATCCGAAGACGAGAGCCATGTTATCGAAAACTTTGCTTGTAATTCCACTTCTTAAAAATCGTCAGCCAAACCTTGAGTCTTCAAAGGACTTTTTGAACTGTTTGCCGGTGAGCCTGAAGCGCACTTTTATAGACAAAAATTTCTTTCTCGAACGTTCGATTGTTACTAAAATTAAATACCCACAGTCAGCGTTTTGTAAAAAATGACTTGTTGTTTTTCTTTTTTTCGTAAAAAGACCAGAAGTTTCTCGAAAAATTACTTTCTTGAACTATCGATGCCAGTTACTAAAATTAAATCATTTGTCAGCGTCTCGTAAGAATAACCCGGTCGTTTTTTGTTCATATTCGTGAACACACGAGAAGATTCTCGAAGTTTCGAGAAAGTCCAGCAGTTTTAAATCACGCGAAAGGTTTTTCGGGATAGGCTGCCCTCATTTTCAACAAATGATAAAGAACCAAATGGCTGACACATGAACGTTATCTTTCGTTGTGACTTATACGCCAATAAGTGTTAACGTTCAAAGGAAATCAGATCGAAAGCTACCTCACTGATGTCTAAGTCCAACATCATAGCTGCGATCTCATATTAAAAGACCTTGTAACATTTCGGAACTTAATTTTACATCATTCTCACGTTTTGTATTTTAATTAGCGAAAGCAGCTTGATGCAGGAGTTGGAACATATTCTTCGCCAGCGGCGTACACAAACAATACCTTTCACCGGTAGAACTTTGACATCGTTAGCTCACTTGAACAGCAAGGTATACTTAAATAACACCGCAGCAAAATCTCCCAATAGCAGCCAATGTTTAAAATGTTAGCTTCGCATACTATAAACACTATAAAAGGGAAGTACGAATAATTTTTGCAACTTCGGTAACTTAGCCTTCGTAAATTTGAATCTGTTGCTTAATTACTACCATCGAGTAAATCACAAGATGTCGGTCAGTCACGCCATTTCCCATTGAACTATACATTTATCCAATAACTCCAGTCGAAACTGAGAGAAAGCTACAATTATTCACTAAAGTGGAGGTTCGCGGCGCGGTAAATAACGAACACCCTGAGCCAGCGACACTGAGGTGAAAATCTTTTTAGTATATTCTAAAACAGTGAGATTATTGAGCACAAAAATGATGATTGTAACTCATGTATTGCTGCCAACAATTACAATTTTGGCTCGCAAATGATCGAACGGCTGTCACGTTTTCTCGCCGACAAATAAAACTTTTGAAGGCATTTGTTTTGCTCTTGCGGGGAAATTCTTCAAAAAGTTGTGATATCTTTCGGTATTTGAAACCATTCTGTAAAAACCCATTTAATTTAGTTTTAAGCATATTTATGAACATGTCAGCTGAATAACGCAACGCAAGACCTAATTTGCATTTGTAAAACAAAACCCTTTTTCACCGGTTTCATCGATGTATTCAGGTTAAAAAGAAAAAGGTTTTCCTGTAAAAATTGCCAAACCGAATTTCGTCGCCTTCTTGCTGTTGTCGGAAACAGCACCTTCGTTCACTTGTGAAATTTACGTGAATTTCTTCGTTTGTTTATACGGTAGCAAACCTAGAACCAGAGCGCGCGAACACATTATGCAGTCTGTTTCAGACTAAATTGAATTATTTTGGTTTCGTTTACTTTGTCTCCAGCCTATGTAACTTTGGTGCCGGCGAGGGCAATGCATGATTTGCATTTCCTTTAGTCTTGAAAGAATTAATACTTTTGAAGTTCGCTTACTTCCGCTCTTACCAATGTCAGTGACCGAAAGATAATTCGGGTAATTAGGGTAATTTGTCCCCCACCCCTTCTCCCTTCATTTCACTATTTAGCATTTCTTCGTTTTCCTCGAATTCGGAGTTGGCTTCCGGGAAATGTTGTTGAACCGCAAAGCAACCTGAATTTCAAACATATCTTCGAGTGGCTTACTCCCGCAGACCAGTCTGAATTGACGAATCGTTATTAATGCCGTGCAGTGACGTTATAACCAGAAAACCGGGTTGTAACTTTTTGATCGTCCAAACATTCGCATAATTATGTATAATTGTAACAAATTTTAGCGGGACTTTTGTTCGACATTCAGCGGAATGCATGCATGAATGGAGTTAAAATATTTCGACAATCTTTATCGTGGACAGCAAAATTGCCCTTGTCTTCGAAACTACGACTTGCTTAATTGAACCACGAATGAAGAGTAAAGCGGAAAGTCGGTAGCTTTTCATTTAAAGCCGCTATTTGGTTTCGGCAGTGATTTCGGTTATACCGCGAACCATCAGCGATCGATTTTTGGCCAGGCACGATTTACGGACAGGTTTTCAGCGTAAGCTTTCGTGTAAGCCGCTTACAGGGCTTACAAGGCTTACAGATTAGAAATTAACATAAGGGTTACTCTTATTTAAAATTAGCTAGATTCCTTCATCTAAAAGTGGTTGCCATGGCAACGTCACTTAGGGGCTAACAGGGCTTACAGGGCTTACGGGCTTACAGGGCCTACGGGCTTACAGGGCTTACTGGCTTACAGGGCTTACGGGCTTACAGGGCTTACGGGCTTACAGGGCTAACAGGGCTTACGGGCATACATGGCTTACACGGCTTACAGGGCTTACAGGCTTACAGGGCTTACGGGCTTACAGGGCTAACAGGGCTAACAGGGCTTACAGGCTTACAGGGCTTACAGGGCTAACAGGGCTTACAGGGCTTACGGGCTTACAGGGCTTACAGGGCTTACGGGCTTACAGGGCTTACAGGGCTTACGGGCTTACAGGCCTTACAGGGCTTACGGGCTTACAGGGCTTACGGGCTTACAGGCCTTACAGGGCTTACGGGCTTACAGGGCTAACAGGGCTTACAGGGCTTACGGGCTTACAGGGCTTACAGGCCTTACAGGGCTTACGGGCTTACAGGGCTTACAGGCTTACAGGGCTAACAGGGCTAACAGGGCTTACAGGGCTTACGGGCTTACAGGGCTAACAGGGCTTACAGGCTTACAGGCCTTACAGGGCTTACGGGCTTACGGGCTTACAGGGCTTACGGCTTACAGGGCTTACAGGGCTTACGGGCTTACAGGCTTACAGGGCGTACGGGCGTACGGGCTTACAGGGCTAACAGGGCTAACAGGGCTTACGGGCTTACAGGGCTTATAGGGCTTACGGGCTTACAGGGCTTACAGGGCTTACGGGCTTACAGGCCTTACAGGGCTAACAGGGCTTACAGGGTTTACGGGGCTAACAGGGCTTACGGGCTTACAGGGCTTACGGGCTTACAGGGCTTACAGGGCTTACGGGCTTACAGGGCTAACAGGGCTTACGGGCTTACAGGCCTTACAGGGCTTACGGGCTTACAGGGCTTACAGGCTTACAGGCCTTACAGGGCTTACGGGCTTACAGGCTAACAGGGCTTACGGGCTTACAGGGCTTACAGGCCTTACAGGGCTTACGGGCTTACAGGGCTTACAGGGCTTACAGGGCTAACAGGGCTTACAGGGCTAACAGGGCTTACAGGGCTTACGGGCTTACAGGGCTAACAGGGCTAACAGGGCTTACAGGCTTACAGGGCTTACAGGGCTTACGGCTTACAGGGCTTACGGGCTTACAGGCTTACAGGGCGTACGGGCTTACAGGGCTTTCAGGCTTGTAGGGCTTACAAGCTTACAGGGCTTAGAGGCTTACGGTCAAGAAAAATTGCTTGAAGCCAGATTTAGAGTATCGCTCGCTAATATGGGAGAAGATTTGAGGATATTAATTAATTGTTCATACGGTAATAATTTCCTTTTCAGGCCTGCGAAACGTGGACAAGTGAGAGGTTGTGTGTTTTAAGGTTGCTAAAACATTTAGCAGAGAGGACTATCCTTGAAGTTTTCTATGAAATCGTTGACTTTTTCGTGCTTGATATGTGCTCTAAACCTATACTTTGCTCAAAAATTACTCTCGGTTGCGCGACTTAGTTGCTCCAAACGCTAAAAGTTGCTGAAAAGTTGCCGAGCACAATTGGCACAGGCCTAAGCTACGCAATCATTTCCCATCATGGTTTACGAAGCAACCATTACATTTACAGGAATTGACTTTAAGAAGAAAGCTAGAAACGTAGGTTTCATAATGAATAATAATTTGTCGTTTAGTGCTCACATCAATGAAGTTTGTAATATTGCTACTCCAGCAATAAGATCAATAGGATGTTTACTTGGTTAATTAATGCTCTTGTTATTTCTCGATTAGATTACTGCAACAGTGTTTTATATGGCATACCTTAATATCAAAAAGATAAACTTAAAAAAATTCAGAATACCGCAGTGCGTTATATGATGTGTTCTAGTGACGTTTCGACCATTGCACGCCTTTATCAAAAAAACGTGCCCTGGCTACCAGTTCAGAAAAGGAGTGAATTCAACAGTCTCCCCTTAACCTCACTACAAGACCATAAATGGCCAGTTGGTAGACTACTTGAAGTCTCTAATAAAAGTCCATCATCCATCACGAACTATAAGATCAGGGTCACGTTCACTACTCTGCCTTATCAAAGAGCTAGAACTGAGCCATTTTGGTTGCGGCCCCTAAATTGTAGAATGGTGTGGAGTCACTCAGCAGGACGAGGCCTGTCAAAGGACGAATGAGCTTATTATGAGCCAACGGTTCGCATGCAGCTGGTGCTGTAAAGCTTCCTGCTTTATCTCCAGCCACCTCGCCTATGTCCCGCGCAAGGGCCTAAACTTTCAGGGCGAGAGAGTGAGGCTCACGACACGGCGCAACTCTTCCACACCTTAATCCAATTCACGTGCAAGTGACTGAGATATCATACCCACTCATCCTTAAAGCTCTGTCGCAAAGGGCGTGTGACGAGGCCGCAGGTGCAGATTCACTGCCGCTGGAAGCTGTGGTCACAACATACTAGGTTCGTTCGCTACTGGACTGAAGGAGCGGTGGAGTTCGGCATCTCCCCTGAATGTCTGAGCATTCCCCTTTAGGAATTCTTCTGTGTTCCTCCATCACCTGAGGAAGGGGCTAGAAAAGATGCTCCCAACAAAGGCTGCCTTAGCTTACCGCGGCAGGAGGGGATCCTATCTATGCGGTCGAAACATCAAGATGAAAACAAAGCTCACATCGCGATCGATCGGCACATGGAATGTGCATACGCTCATGGACAGCACCAAAGTTTACAGACCTGAGACGGACAGCTCTAGTCGCAAGAGAACTGGGCAGATACAACATTCATATCCCAGCGAAGTGAGACAAGGTTAGCAAATAAAAGTCAGCTGATCGAAGCCTGGCTTTTTCTCGATCGATCGCTACAGTGAAGGACATCGTCAACCAGGAGTGGGATCTGCCGTCAAAACATATCTGATCAGTATATTTAACAAAATTCCCTAAGTAATCAACGATCGCCTACGACCGTTACGCCCCTGTTATCAGTAAATATGCTCCAACAATGACGAATCTTGAGGAGATGAAATATAAATTCTGCAAGGACTTAAAAGACATCATCGAGGGCGTGCCAAAGTAGGACAAACGCATTATTGTCTACGCCTCTCATGCTAGAGTGGGCAATGGAGGGAGTCATAGGGAGAAATGGGGTTAGGACATGTAACAGTAATGGACTGTTACTTTTGGAGACCTGTACATCTCACATGCAGTTTATCGTTTACCCACCTGCACACAGACGTAGTGGATGCACCCACGCGGCAAGCACTGGCATCTGATCGATTATGTTCTCGTCTGGAGAAGAGACAGGCAGGACGTTAGAGTGACAAGGGCGATGTGCAGAGCAGACTGCCGGGAATTACCTGAAAACTCAACATGTACAACTAACCTCAAGGTGCTGTGACTCCTGTTTCAATAAAAAGGCAGATGCTGACAATAACAAAACTAAACGCTTCTATAATGCCGTGAGGAACATTTATGGGCCTCAGTCCTCTGGAACATCACCACTAGAGGGAACAACGCTACATAGCGAGAAGAACGCCATCCTGGAGAGTTGGGTGGAATATTTCATCAGCGTCCTAAATACGCCCTAGTCCATCAACGTTGAAGCCATTGCCCACCTATATAAGTGAAAGTGAAACAGGGAATCGTGCGGCAGTCACGGAGGGATTCCTCTGATAGTCATCGCTGGCAAGATCCTTGCAAGAATCCTCTTCAACCAATGGCCACTTTCCAGAGAGTGCGTATGGCTTCTGGAAGGGCTGTGAAACTGCCAACATGGTGCCGTTTGCTGCACGGCAACTTCAGGAAAAGTGTCAAGAACAGTATAGAAATTTCGACATAAAGTTTATAGACCTGACAAAGGCCTCTGACACTGTCAACTGCTAGGGAGTGTGGAAAATCGTGGCAACTTTGGCTGTCCAGATAAGTTCAACAGTATGGTGCGTCATTTCCACGATGACATGCTTGCTTGAGTACTGGACAATGGAAACTCCTCTGAAGCATTTCCAGTCACTAACGGACTCAAGCAAGGCTGTGTCGCTACCTCCACACTGTTAAGCAGGATGCTAACAGTCAATTTGTTGGCGGACTTCTTCTGCAACGTCGAAGAAAGTGATGGTGGTATCCTGATTACTAGGTACAGGACCGATGAAAGACTATTTACTTGGGTAGGCTACAGGCAATGACCAAGCTCAAAGAGGCTATAGTGTGTGATGTCTTTTTCGCAGATGACTGGATGCTCAACGCTGTCACCGAGTCCCCGTTGAAATGAGTATCGACTGTCGACTGCTTTCCTAATGCTTCCCACAACTTTGGTCTAACAGTTAGTACCAAAAATACTCAAGTTCTTCACCAGCCTACCCCTTAGAAGGGGTAAGTGGTACCAGCTATCACTGTCAAAAAGGAGACACTCAAGTCCGTTGACAAGTTCACGTATATTTGCAGCAATCTTTCCAGATCTGCGAACATCTACCACAACTTCGTGAAAGTAATTAGAAAAGGAGAGGCAGTGAGACAATTGAGGCAAGAAAGTTGTAGTGAAGAAATTTACAGTATTATTTCGCCGTAAATGCCACACCTCGTGATGTCCGTAGTCATCGTTTACGATGATGAACAAACAACAGGCGTGACCTGGTGTTGGGTATCCGTCCTGACTATGTCTGTAAAGAGGCTGTTTTAAGAGGGAAAGATAAATGAGACATTTCTAATTGTTAGGAAGGACAACATGCCCCTAGCGAACTGTGCTCGTGTACCCGATGGTGACTATTCAATTCCTGTCACATATTTATCGGTTGCGAGGAAAGTTCTACCTGTGAGAACATTATATGGACTTCTAGGTAATGCTTAAAATGTTTGCTGTTACACTGGCAGCACCAATCGCTATATCTTGAACTTTTCCTTCTCAGAATGCAGATGTCTTTGTGCTTAGAAGCCTGGTGTCATTCCTGACATTTCGGTGACCGTGGTTGACAAGGATTTGAGACCAATCACGGTAACATCCACATTATCCAATACCGTTGAAGCCGTTGTCATCAACAAATCCTTGAAGCCCACAGTTCTATCATCTACAGATCCTAAACAGTATAATTTAATCCCTGGAGCCTGGATCACCCACGACCTTAGGACTTACTGCTAGCTAGACGCTAGTGGCCAAACTCCATAGCTTGAGTGCAATGCCTAAAGCTACCACCATGAATCGGATTACAGACTTTTAAAAGACAGACAACAAAGGGTTAGGCTTGGTGGGGACTGTCACTCAGACCGGATGAGTGTTTTTGGGGCGGTCCCCTTGGGGAACTTGGCCCAGGCCATGGCTATTTCTCAGCTATTTCTCGCCATGATGAATCATCTTAAGGTCCAGGATATAAGACACTTACGGGGAAATTTGGTGAGGACAACGCCATTTGAGCTGATTCCACCATACAGTCACAGTGATATTCAACAAGCTATCAACCACATCAGCATTTAGTCCCGGCAAAATCTTTATCAAATGAATTCATCAAGTAAAAAGAAATGCTGACCCGTTTAACGAGGACTCCTGCTGATTATGCTCCTGACTATACTCTATTCCCAAGAAACCACAACTACTCAGCTGCGAAGCGATTCTTGTTTTGCTGACCGCTTGGTAATTCTAAATGATGATATAATACTTTCAGAGGATCAGAAAAAGGGATTGTGCAGAAATTCTTGAAACATTTTGGACTGTTGGGCATTTTGTTTCTTTAAGACCCTTCCCGGCTGCTGGCCATGTAGACACAGCGTATAGTTTTATACTGTATTTCAGTTTTACAAATTTTTACTTCATGAACGATTTATCTAATTTATCTTATAAAAAGTGAGTAAAACAAAAAATATTCCAAGTAGTCCAAAAATCACGGTGCAAGATATTTTTAACACTTAATCCTTTGCGTTTCCTTATTCCAGAATACGATCAATAGAACGCTGCCGAAGTTGTCACCGTATTCTCTCTACTCTCCACGTATCATCTGGTGGTGAGTTCCACGTGCGCTCGCGTACTATCCCTGAGGAAACTAAGGGACAACTCATAGTCTAACATCCTTCCCGCTGTGATAATTTTTTCCGGAAATGGAGTAGTGATTTGGGAAGTTTCGGTTGTGATTCAAACGAATACATGCAGTCAAACCTGCATTAAACAGTAACCCCCTGACCGCGGACAGGTTTGATAAACCTACGAGTGAATCAAGATAATAAAGATGGTGACAAAACCGAGAAAGGGAGTTTACGCAAGCACGACGACAACGGCAGTGAAACGTCATCGCGATGTTTTTTTTTCAACCCATTTAACTTCGCTTTCTGAAAGGTGTAGGTGACTTTCTCTAGGTATTAATTATTTGACACCGCATTCAAGATGGATAAAGACAAGAAAACGGTTGGCTCTCTATCTAGTGGGGATTTCGAATCAAATGATTTCTTGATAAAACAGGGGCGTGGCAAAACACGTGATGTAGTTATAAACAATTTTTCAAAAGAAATTCGAAGATGACTTAGTTATGATTGGCATGTTAAAAGATGTGGTGAAGAATTCTAGTTGCCACTTGGGCCCTTAATGAACAGGATTTGAGCACTATAGTGTGGAAATGTTAGGCTGAGGGGGATATTGGAGGGGGGGGGGGAGGCAGTGGGAGAGAACTGGAACTGGCGCTATGGAAGTAGGCTATGTTCAAATCCTGCCCTTTGAAAAACACATTTCTGCTTCCCCCCTAAAAAAATCCATTCTGGTATGCTAGCATGAATCGAATTCATACATGTGCCCCAATTTCCCTTCATGAAAGTTATTAACTGGCCCTCCCCCTCTTTATAATGACAAGTCTCTAACCTTGAATAAAGGGCTGTTACTTTTTGGTGTTTTCAGTCAGTGGTAAAGAAGTCATGTCAAATTTTGGACATCATCTTTCTAGGACTTCTAGGAAGAATGGCTATGTTTTCTGTACAATAAATAATTTTAGGAGATTCTAGATAATATCTAGGAGAACACACTATACAGAAAATAATCTGTACAATGAACAGCTGCATGTGCACATATAAATGGCCTGAGATGACATCATTAGGGAAATAAACAAAAATAATAGGACATGCAAGAGACTTTCAATTCCCTGCTTGCAGCCATTCTCTCCGGTCCCAGTGAGCACTCAAAGTCAATGAGAATATGGTTGCTGGATATTGTTTCTTTGAAGTAGTTTTCGCTTGTTTTTTTTTCTTTCACAATGCATAACCTTCAGCAGAATCTAATATTCTTCAGCATGGGCTATCTACTTTGAAATGAAAAATCAATGTTGTTTTTCAATGTCTTAATTTAATTATTAAAGCCTATAGCGCTAGTATCTATACTCCTCTCTTACACAAAGTTTTGTTTTTCTGGGGAGTTCCATTCTCTGATTTAACAATGGGGAACATTCTAATGTCAAGGTACACAGAACAAGGCGTTTAAAAAAACTTAGCGAGCAAGCAAGCTCCCTATGGCTGCTCACTGTAAAGGAAAAGGGCAAGCGAAAAAATGGAAGCTCATGTATGACTTTTGAATTCCCCAAATGGAGAGCAAATTTATAGCATGTTCCCAATGAATGAAAAAAAGGTAATAGTCGCTTGCATACTAAAATGCATGTTTGAGTATGAGTAAACTTAATTGTTTCTCTGTGTAATCTTTGCTAGAAAAAGTGCTGTGTATTACTCAAGTACAGTTGTACTGACCCACAATTAGTTGGGTAAGATACAGACAGCCAAGATTTGAAATCGAAGTTGCATGAGTAAGGGTTGGAGAGGAGTTCTGCCTCAAATTATGTCAAAGAAGTCAAAACAGTCCCTGTATCATTCAATGTAAGCTTATTGGAACAATGAAACACCCTTTAAGTATAATTAATCAAGAAATGCCATAAGACAAATTTTGCAGCATTGTGTTAATTGGTGTGGGGTAGAATGCAAATCAAATAAACAATAAACCAAACAGCTTATAATATTGGTATAATTACACATGAATCTGAGAACACCTTATAGGTTTTCTTTTTCTAGTTTTGATATTTTAGACTATAACATGTATGCATTGTTTGACATTGCATCAAATGGATAAATAAAACAGTTACATTTACGGTATTACAATAATTAAAGAATTATTATTGTCTTCAGTTGTAATATTGAAGTAAAATCATGAAAATAATGTTGTAGCTTGTGCACATTAACTATTACCTTAAGGCTTCAACGACATTGTCGCATGAGTGTAAGGCCAGGTTATCTCAGAGTGAAAACCCGTGAGCCTGAGAAGTAACATGTTTAAAGCTTGAAACCAAAAAAAACCCGACAAATCAAAACAATGCACACAACAAATATAATATGGACAAAGCAAAGGAAAACACTTAATACAGGCTTTCACACTCGTCTGAGGATGAACCAAGAAAAATGTCTTAGAACATAATTGCTCTTTAATCTATCTTGGGAATTCTAAAAGTGAGTGTTTCTGTCTTGGGACCCAAAATAATATTCTAATAGGACGAAAAGACAATAGAGGAATTAACAAAGTGCAAACAACTGACAACTGGAATCCGTGATACACCTCCAACAGCGTGATACACCTTCAACAGCAGTCAAGAAAATGTTTTAGCCCTGCTATCAAAAGGCCATAAATTTTACAAAATATAAGCTTACTAGCTAAAGGTCCAAAAGCAAGCTGAAATTAAAAGACTAACCATGACAAAGATCATGCAGTGCCGATGTGAATTTGACTTGTGAACATGCGAATAACGACTGCAGTTCTCCAAATTCACCGTTAGTTTGTAATCTTATCTCTTTTATGCAGGGTACTTCTATGTTTTAAAACTGCTTCATTCCAATATGGCCCTTGGTATTGAAAAAATGATATCCAAACGACTATGAAATAACTTTCACTTTAGCGTTTCAACGATTTCTCGCACTGTGCAGTTAGTTCCCAGTTCCCCGCTCGGTTGTAAGCCCTGTAAGCGGCTTACACGAAAGCTTACGCTGAAAACCTGTCCGTAAATCGTGCCTCATGTGATTTTTGGGAGATCAACAAATCGACTAACTTTCGTAAGAATGACCTGGTCGTTTTCTGTTATTCGTGAATACGCAAGAAGTTTCTCGAATTTTTGAGAAAGTTAAGCAGTTTTACATCGTGCAGAAGGTTTTTTTGCGATAGTCTGACCTCATATACAACAAATAATATACAATAACAAATTGGCGGACACAGTCTGCTGCACAGCTGTTTTTAGTGTCGCCACGCAACGCTACTCTCCACCAAAAAAACAAATAAATAAATAAATAAAATAAAAAATTACAAATGTTTCTTGCTAGGAAACACACTGTAGAGATCTCAATGTTGTGTCGTTACCGGCTGCGTTATCTTTCGTTTACACAAGTTGTTTTGCGTTACGAGCATTCATAAGAGCGGGAGCAAGCGAGCCCGAAAAGTCTCTAATGTATACAAATGAAGAACTAACGCAATACACGTCCATGGCACAAAAGATACAAAGACTGGCGACAAGGAAAATTAAAATGAACAATTTTCGACAAGTGCGGCAAATTTGCAGCTTCTTCGCAGTTTCTTCTCGAGTTATTGCTTTACTGTAGATCAACAGGAATTGATCTGACTGCCGTGCATCTGGCGACTATCTCGGAGGTTGTAATTTAGCAAGCTATTCTTTAAGAAACATGTTAACATATGGAAATAAAAGTAACAATAATAAAATAATAAAATTCACCGAACCGTCATATAACCGAGGCAAACTTACTAATGCTGCAAAAATTTTAACTTCGGTTTCCTTCGTTGTTTAGTGTAGGAAGACAACACTTTAAATATTGGCCCTGGTTAGGAGATTTAGCTGCGGTGCTTTTCAGTATACCTTGCTATTCGAGCGAGCAGGCGATGTGATAGTTCCCACCGGTAAAAAGGCATTGCTTGTGTACGCCGCTGGCGAAGAAAATTCCATCTCCTGAAATAAGAACGTGAGATGTAAATATGAGTTCCGAGATGTTACTCGGTCTTTGGTAGATCGCAGCTATGATATGCGACTCAGACATCAGTGAAGTAGCATCTGATCTGATTTTCTTTTAACTCTAACACTTACTGGCATATAAGTCGCCATGAAACGTAACGTTCCGGTGTCCGCGATTTTGTTGTTTATTATTTGTTGTATATGAGGTTAGAATATCCCAAAAATCCTTTCGCGCGATGCAAAACTGCTTCACTATCTCGAAACTTCGAGAAACTTCTCGTGAATTCACGAATAACAGAAGATCTTACGTATCTTACGAACCAGTGACGAATGATTTAATTTTAGTACCTGGCATCGATACTTCAAGAAAGTAGTTTTTCGAGAAACTTCTGGTCTTTTCACGAAAAACAGAAAAACAACAAGTCATTATTACTTGAAAACGCTGACTATGGGTATTTAATCTTATTAACGATCGATGGTTCGAGAAAGAAATTGTTCGCTATAAAAGTGCGTTTCATGTTCACCGACTAACAGTTCAAAAAGTTCGCTGAAGAATCAAGATTTGGCTGAAGATTTTCAAGGAGTGGAATTACAAGCAAGGGTTTCGATAACATGGCTCTCGTTTTCGGATTTCCATCCTGTTATCCCACGTACCGGTAAGTTTTTTACACAGACAGATTTTCCTTTGTAGGTAACAATTGAGTTATTGCCCAATTTTGCTCAAGCAAGAATCCTAATTTTCAGGCATTTCCAGTTTTCTTTTCCCTTGATTTCTCAATAATACTTCTTACTGAGAATTCTTCCTTGTCGTCAGTCGTTTGTAATGAAAGCTTGCATCCGCCTAACAAAAATTTCACTCAGTGAGGAGTTGAAGTGAAGAGACGTTAAGTTTATTTAGTGACTAACGTTTATAGAAAGAAGTCTTAAAAAGATGAAGCTTTGATAAAAAAAACACAAACAAAAACAATTAATAATTATAAAACTTCCGAGGCATGCAGGTTAAGTGAGTCTTACAAATTTTACCCTCATTTTTCTCATTTATTTCTACAGCAGGGCTAGAGACTACGATGAAGCTGTTCCAGGTTTTGGGTTTTTGCATAATCTATGGAGAGATATAGCTCTTGCTTCTGATGAGCAGGCGCGAGACACTAGCTTTCAACACAGCCAAAATAAATTGACAGTGCAGAGCCCAATCAAGATTGCTTCTCTGCCACTAAAGCAGTACAAGCCAGAAGACATTTCACTCGATGTGGACGGCGAAAATATCATCTTACATGGTCAGCATCGATCCGAGAGAGAAGATGGATTTGAGAATAATGAGTTTAAAAAGATTATTAAGCTGCCAGACGGAGTTGATCCTACAACGGTAAAGTCGCGTGTAATCAAAACTCTGAACAAAGGCAGCGTTCTGCTCCTTGAAGGCGACAGACGCGTTGAAGAAAAAGCAAAACAAGACGATGGCAAGTTCGTGGTTAAATTGGATCTGCGTGGATTTAAACCAGAAGATATCAAGCTGCAGCTTCGTGGACATGAGCTCACAGTCACAGGAAAACGGAAATCAGAAGACCAAGGTTTCTATTTTTCACGTGACTACAGCCATTGCGTTTTGTTGCCTGATGACGCAGACCTTGGTTCAGTGACGTCACGCCTCTCCAAGGAAGGCTTGCTGATCATAGAAGCGTCACGTGACCCAGCTTTGTTACCAAAGGAACGAGGCGTGGACGTCTCCATGGAAGTTGGTGAGCAAGAACCTGAAGAGCAGGCCAAACAAGTAGCAAGTGGTGATACAGAAGAACAGAACAAAAACTGAGTGAACTATGGTGGCTTATTGTAAGGCATTACCTACTCTTTAGCAAAAGATGTTTAACTTCTGTTATATTTTTTGTTAAAATTCTTAAGGCTTAAAACATAGAGCAACATTTCAGTATGCGTAGTATAAGCTTTTTTTGGAGCAATTTACCACCTCTTAGAGGATAACAGGCTTATTCTGATAATTTTTGAGAATTGTGGAGAGTTAGTTTATAGTTTCACTCTTCCTACAGAACAAGTCTGCCAACATCCTCTTGTCAAAGTCACCTCCGCCAAATCTGATGCGAAAGAGGTAAAAGCTTTATTTACATACCAATATCAAACCTAATTTGTTACAGACACCTCGATACTAAGGACTTTAAGGAGGGTCTCAACGGGGTGGTAGTTCATTTGTCAGCGATTCGTAAGAATTATTGGTTGTTTTTCTGTTACTCGTGAATAAACGAGTAGTTCAGTTCTCGAACTTTCAGGAAAATCCAACAGCCCGTCCGACTAAGCGTGAAAGGTTTAGGTGGTAGTCTGACGTCACCAGGCTAAAAGAACAAAATGGTTTTTACAACAAACACTTTGTTCACACTCCTGGGCTCGTAAACCACGCAGGTGCCATGTGCGATTAGCTGTTGCTCTCATGTCTTAGCTTCATCAAGAATTAAGAGAAGCCATAATAATGCGAATAGCCTTCTCTCAATTGTAAAGTAACTCTTTAACTGATCTTAAGATGCTGGTGCGTAGTATCAGGCATAAATTTAATGACCAATAACCTCCCCTAGTCAAGCCATATGGTGAAAACATTGTGTACTTAGGGTTATTAAAAGCACCAAATTTGGCATGGTAATGGTACTTTGGCTGCTGAACAATATTAGCCATGGACCCCAGTCAGGGGGAACATTCTGTACTCAGGTGGGTGGGACTGTTTCAGTTTCCAAACTAAATGAACTTATCCTTCATCTCCATGGTAGTCGTGATGGTGGTGGTGGTGGTGTTTATGGGGGGGAGGGGCGGGGGGTGTGTTCTTCCTGGTGTAGTAAGAGCATGTTTCGACCTGCGGAAATAAACTACATGATTTAAGGCACTCTTTTAGGCTATTTAATCTCCTGATCATCGTTCCACCATTCCTAAGAGTGTAGCAAGGGGGGAGGGGCGGGAGTCCTGGTCCCGTTTCACGTGTAAATTTTGACAAATTTCACGTATCACGTGCGCTATAAACCAATTTTCACGATTCATGAATTTGTCGTCAAGTTCACCCGTTACTCAAAGGGGTAAAGAATTGAAACCACAGTCATCATGGATCACACTTCGCAATTCAGTCAACGATGGCGGCGTCTTTTCTTATCAGCAAGTCGGCAAGGTGACCTTAAAGGTTGTTAATGAGCACTCGAAACCATCGTCTCATTGACAAATACAAGGAATTAGTCGGGTCTATTGGTACGAAGCTACCGCTCCAGGCCACACTGAGGAGATAACCCTTCCAGAGCGAGTGCGAATTGATCTCAACAGAAAATTAATCGCATTGCTGTCAAGATCAGAAGAATTTCCTCGGTCTTCCTCTGAGTTCCGTTCGTATTCCATCTTTACTCTCTCTCCAACAGGTAATTCTTTTGGTACATGTTTAAGGGAAGTGTTCCCGCAGAATCCTTTGTGGTGCACTGCGTCGCATTTCCATGCCCCGTAGCCCATTGTCGCATTACGCTTTAGTCACGTTAAGACATCTTTGGTAGGCAACTCGCCGGCTATTAGTGTGCTGAAATGGTGGAGAAGTTCTCAAGGTTTCTTCCCTTTTGTGCAAATAGCCGGGACTTTTTTGGCATCATTGACTCTCTGACTCCGGTGTGTGTGGTCAGACATTAGGACAACAAATCTCTTAAGCACCGGGGCATAGTGTCTTGAACACCCTTCAAAGTTTCCTCAGGGATGTAAAAAGTCCAGTGGCTTCTCCATAAGGCAGCCTTGTGGCCCAGGCGGTTTTCTCGTCCTAAGAAAGCCGATGTCTGATTGCATTTTGTGATCGTGATAAAAGTACAACACCTTATAACAGTTTTCATATCTCAAGAGCCCTTATGATTGCTGTGCCATGTAAAGAACCGATTGCAGGGGGAAGAACTGGGGTTACGGTCGATTTTATGGACACCAGGAGACTTACATAAATTTGAAGTGGATTCTCACGACGAATCTGTGCGACGTCGAATCACAAAGTTAAATCTTAAAAGCTATAAAGAGCAGCTCGATTCTGTATGATGTTTCTTGACTGTGTCTCAATACTATACTAGCTCCATCGGACAAGGATGATCTCAATGAAACTTCTTAAAAACTGGGAGGTGTGAGGCTTCTTCACTATCAATGTTTCTTTCTTTGGCGTTGTTCTAAACAATTGCATGGTCTTCACTTAAGGCAAGAGAGACTTCAACACCATCTCTGTATGGCGTTAAATCCACATATTGCTATTATCAAATGCTCTTTATGTGTTTAAGATTCATTGTGTTGGGAACTTGCTGTGAAATATCACAGCAAATATCACACTGCCCCAGTCCTGATGCATTCATTCTAGATAGCTCAGAAAATCTGAACACAGAATAATCTGAATCATTTCGGTTTCTTTGAGGAACTGAAGAAACCAGCTCTACGAGGGCAGTGCCGGCGTAGCATATGAGGTCATCATAGGTTTGTTTGACGGTTTGATTTTTTACTCCTGGCGTGCACAACTGGTAGTGCATCAAGTACTACAAAACCTGCACTTAATAGTTTACCGAATAGTGTTATCTTTAAGAATGCGAGAAATGTCTCTTATGTTCCACTTAGGATAAAAGTAGGGGTTCTTCGAACTGATGTGAACTATAGGCTTTTTCGTTCTTTTCTCCCTTTTCTCCTCAACTCAGCACTTTTATTTTTGATAATATTATTGTAAAGATGATAATGGAGTGTAAGAGAGATCGATATATTATTGAAAACAAGAAAAACCAAAGCCGGGTTACGGAGTGAGGCCGACAACGATGGAAGATGAAGATGAAAACGCTTTTACTCCAACGCTGTGCTTCGCGCAAGTTTCAAGTGATAGATGTTCGAAACACGCGTGATCAGATTCTAAGTGACGAGAGAAGATCCAAATGCGAGTGATCAAATTGCTTTCTGTGAATTCCATTCATTCTTATGAGTGGAAGTCCAAACGAATGCTGGCTGCATACCTGCGATGCATGCATAATAATAACCTGGAGATTAAAACTACGGGATACTCTTGTGGCCCGCAATAAAGTCGTTAATACCTCCCCTTTGCATAAATCAAAATAATAGGACCTACTCGATCACGCTCTGAAGGTCTCCGTAAGTGTCTCATGTTTTATTTTTGCAGTAGTTTGGCTGAGCAATTAAATTCCCATAAAGTGCAATTCACTCCAATCAAAGTATAAAAATGAAACATCGTATCTTTTCAAGAGTGAAAAATGACATAGTCTCTCACAAACAAGAGAGCAAGACCCTGTAAGAAGACCAGCCATTCTTGTCCGCCATGTTGAATTTCCTTGAGTAGCCTGGCCTTTTGCATCGTCCGTATGTAGTCTTGTTTGTCCCACCAGGAATTGTCTCAAAAATATTAATGAAGTGTTCTGAAGTGTCAGCGGGTGCATGTATAATATTGTAATGCTTTAACTCAAATTAATTCCGCCCTTCAGAGCTTAACTTACTTCTACTTGGCTTTTCCTTCTGACAAGAATCATTTACGCACTTTTTAAAAATAATTTCAGAAAATCTCTCAGTAGGTAGGTAACAGGTATTTTATAGGGTTCATCTTGCACTACTGTTAAGAAAATGGGAATGCAAAAGTTTTTTAGACCGCTTTCTTCCCTTTTTTGACTCTTCCAGACCTAGACAAAAAGGCCATGACCCCTCTCCCCAAGGACACAATGTGCCTCCCCCCGCGCATATTTGAGTGGGGTCCATAGCTAAAAATTATAAGTACAACTAGTACTATCACTGTGCCGAGTTTGATGCTTTTACCCCAAAGTGCAAAATTTAGCTTTTTTTTTTTTACACCATATGGCTGGACTAACCCTTTAGAATAAAATTTTAAAAAAAACACTTGACATATGTGTATGAAGTTTGATGTCATTATCAAGTGAAAATCAATGACAACTCAAGGCTGAATACTGCTTAGTGGCTTTTTCATCGTTAACAGTACTTCAATATATGTGGAAAAATTGGGTAGTGGTCCCCTACTTTCCCCAACGCTACTTGGAAGAAAAACGCTAAAAAGGTTTGAGAAGAAGAATCTAAACTGAACAAAGATCTTAAAGGAGGTTTTCTAAGCCTGACTAGTCTAATTACTACTTTAAATGCAGTAGATAACAGCGACACGTGACCAACAATAATAATAAAGTACAAGTGAGACCTACTCGTTTTAAAAAACGTTTATTCTACTCTAACCACTAACCGCCTTATTCCATTGTGGCAAAAATCAATATTAGAGCCACTTATCTCTTGAAAACCTAAAAAGAAAATTCAATCCAAACCCTTCAAGCTTAAAAAGGTCCAAAAAAATAAAGTTAACGCAAAAAAAAGAAAAAATACAAAAGAAAAATTCAAAATTTTATGGGAAAAACTCTCACTCAAATATTTTATTTTTAAATTGAATGATAAAGAAACTCGCTTCGAAATTAATGAAAACTGTTCTTACAGTAGGTTCTTTAAGCGCAACATCATTATTGGCTTATTTGTATGTCAAAACTGATTCCAAAACAGCAAAAGGGAACAAAGTGAAACAACCAAACATCTCTTTAGAGCAGGGGCGGATCTAGGGGGAGGGTGCAGGGGGGGGGGGGGCGCACCCTCCCCCCGAGATGACCTGCGGTTTTCTAATACAACTGGTATTCTGCGAAAAAAAAAGAAACTATGTGGTTTATTGGTGTTGAAGTAGAGCAAGAGACGAGTGCACCCCCTCCTAAAAAAAATCCTGGATCCGCCCCTGTAGAGTAAAATTCTCAGATATGTATTCATGGGAATGAGCCGATTATCCAACGTGCACTTAACTTGCGCATGCGACAAATTACTTTTATGCCTAGACAAAATTTGATCACAGATGTAAGAAAAGGTAAACAACTCTTTTCAGGAAGCAAGTAAAGCTTTGCAGTCTGCCAACACGGTTCACTCAATTTTTTGTTCTGTTCTTCTGTATCACCATTTGCCACTGCTCTTCAGGCCTGCTCTTCAGGTTGTGGCTCATCAACTTCCATAGAGACCTCCACATTTCTGTCACTCGGCAGTAACACTGGGTCACGTAACGCTTCTATGATTAACAAGCCGTTCTTGGTGAGGCGTGACGTCACCGAACCAAGGTCTGCGTCATCAGGCAACAAAAGACGATGGCTGTAATCACGTGAAAAATAGAAACCTTGGTCTTCTGATTTGTGTTTTCCTGTGACTGTGGGCTCATGTCCACGAAGCTGCACCTTGATATCTTCTGCTTTGAATCCACGCAGATCTAATTTAACCACAAACTTGCCATCGTCAGCAATTGTTACTAAAATTAAATACCCATAGTCAGCGATTTGTTTAAATGACTTATTGTTTTTCTGTTTTTCGTGAACAGACCAGAAGTTTCTCGAAAAATTCCTTTCTTGAACTATCGATACCGGATACTAAAATTAAAACATTCGTCAGCCTTTTGTTGAGAATCAGCCGGTCGTTTTTTGTTATTCGTGAATACGCGAGAAGTTTCTCGAACTTTCGAGAATGTCCAGCAGTTTTACACCGGCCAATAATCTGACCTCATGTTACAACAAATAATATAAACTGACAAATCAGAGGAGGATCGAATAGTATCCCATGATGCATTTTTCCGGAAGCATCACGCAACATCGCAGTAATAGCAGATTCCATCATGAAATAAGGTCGTTTTCTCGTCGGCTTTTTTCTCACTCGATTTCCAGTAAAAGTAAAAAAATTACATTATTTCGTTATTTGACATGATTTCTCCGATTTGCAATGGCTTAAGAGCGAAGTTTCCACTTAGAAACATTTATTTTCACGGTTTCAATTAGTCTCCGCATCACAAAGTGTTCAGTGACCCACAACCAGGTCATGAATATTCAAGATTTTTTGGAATATATGTTGAAATCTTACAATTGTGGACCCCACGCCAGCAAAATAAAGTCCTGAATATTGTACAGGCCAAGAAGTACCCAGAAGTACCCACATTTTGAAGAATTTTTTGTCGACCAAAGATAGCTGAAATTTCGAATCTTTTATCACATTTCAACGCCATGTGTCAGAATATATGTGTAAAGCCTGATGAAGGCTACAATCTGTTGGGCGCTTTTGAGAGCGCTTTATGTCGAAGCAATCACTTTGTATTTTCAAAGCGGTTATTTTTAAAAGGAATTTGACTATAAATATTTTAATTCGAAGAAGGAGCGGTGTATAACGGTGTGTTTCAGTGTGAAAAGAACCCAAAGAAAGGTACCACGCAGCATGCAAGCCGGCACAACGTAAACTGAAGCCTGCTCAGAATTTGAAAAAGAAACATCATGCAGAAACTTTATTTATTCAAAGGAACAGATCAGTATCCTGGCCAGGAAATTTCCTTGAAGATTGCTTGAGTCAGTACCGGGTAGACTGTGCTTCAGAGAATTGTTTGTCGCATCGGTAGGTTAAATTTTATTTGAACTGCCATTGTAAACTTCAGCTCCTTTGAGCGCGATGCTGTAATAAATTCTCCTTTGGTAATTAGCTTCACAGCGTAGCGGATGTTTTGTTGGAACCACTTTATAGATCAGTCATAGTTTTGGTTCTCCTCTGGCCTGGGTTCTCCTAGTGACCCTAGCGAAGCTTATCAATTGCGAGTCTTATAATTTGTGTTTACAGTGCGACCGAGCGCGGCACAAGTAGTTCTCGACAGATCAGTGAAATACATGTAAAACCCTTCTCAGTCAAAGCAACGCTGAAATTCTCCTTTAAAGCACAGTGAATATAAGCCAACTCGATAATCTCAAAAGCACTGGAGACTGACTGGAGAAAAGCGGCAAACATGTTGGCCCAAACTTCACATTGAAACCGAGTACGAAAGCCAGCTCACTGCAATTCGGTGAAACAGAAAAATAAACAAATCTTGGTGGCAAGAAAAAAGAAATAAGCGACAGATACATGGCCTACTTGTTAACGCAAGAGACGTCTGTCGTTGAACAAAACAGTTCAAGTCGAGATGGAAAAAAGGAAGACAGGAAAGAAGAGGTGACTGAGGTTTCGATGAAGTTATGTTTGATGTTTGTTTGCCAGGACGTTATTCTCTGGTCTTTATTAATGAAGGACATCAATTATAACTATTTTTTTTATTATAAATGCAGGAGCGATCGAGTGGAGTACGCTCAAAATTTCAACTTGTTACTCGGCAGACTCGGTAAGCCAGACACATCATTTCAGCGAGTAATTTCGTATCTCTTATCTTTGGCTGTTAAGAGTTTTAACTTTATGTTCCATTATATTTTAAAGTTGAAGAATACATAAATAAATAAAATGATGGTCTTCTTAAACGGATCCAGACTCGAATTTAATTATTCGAAACAGAAGCTTGCCGTGTTCAGTCCTGACACAAACATTGCCTTAAAAGTTTAACCTAGTAAAATGTAAGCTTTATACCACTTTTTTTACCAAGAGCTCTCTGAGATAATGCCCTAAAGGAGACCAGACAAATAGCAAGCCATAAGATTCACACACTACAGGTTCTAATTTTGATAAAATTATTTTTAATTATTTCGCAATGACAACGAAATCATGAGATTTTTGCTAAGCTCTGCCAACGTGCCTCTAACTATTCGCTCCAAAGCGACGGAATTAATATGATCCAAAGGAAGTTGTAAATACGGACATGCATATATACACAGATATGTATAAAATGTCACTGACATGAATGAATGAGCCTCGTGAATGAATCTTTCACCCGCTCTCAGCTTGACCTGTTTTCAGTGGCCATATATCCGCCGCTTAAATCCCTTTTTTTTTTCGCCACCAATATCTGTTTTTATTTCTGTTTTACAGAATTGTAGTGATCTGGCTTTCGTATTCGGTTACAGTGTGAAGATGGGCCAACATGTTTGCCGCTTTTCTCAAGGTATCGCCCACTTGTCGTGTCCTGCTTCTGATGCTTCGGAAACCTACAAAATAATCCTGTTTCCTTGCAGATATACGCGTCCCTTTCGATTGCAAACAGCAAATCATTACTAAACATTGAAAGCAGAACACATCCCACGTAACTGTATTTAAAAAGAAGTCCGTACAAAGTTATTTTAGGTGGAATCCGTGCTAAACACTCTGCAAGTTCACTGAAAGTCTTCATTTGAAATTTTTGTTTATCCTCCAACGCCTCGCTTTCATGACTAGGCACCAGTTTTTTCCCGCGTGTCCGCCATTTGTGAATGCAGTGTATGATGTGTCACGTACGCAGTGATAATATAACATGAATCGAGGTGCATCATGGGATACTATTCGATCGTCGTCTGCTGACAAATTGGCGGACACATAGTTTGCTACACAGCTGTTTTTAGTGTCGTCACGCAACGCTTCTCTCCACAAAAAAATAAAATAAAATAAATAATTAGAAATTTTTCTTGTTAGGAAACACACTGTAGAAATATCAATGTCGTGTCGTTACGCTGAGTTACATTTTGTTCACACAAGTTGCAATACGTTACGAGCATTCGTATTAAAAGCAGATGCAAGCGAGCCCGAAAAGTTTCTAATGTATACAAAAAAGAACTAAAAGAAATACACGTCCATGGCACAAAAGATACACAGACTGGCGACAAGGAAAATTAAAACGAACAATTGACGACAAGTGCGGCAAATTTGCAGCTTCTTCACAGTTTCTTCTCGAGTCATTGGGTGACTGTGGATCAACAGGAATTGACCTGACTACCCTCCATTTGGCGATTATCTCGGAGGTTGTAATTTAGCAAGCTATTCTTTAACATATGGAAATAATTATAACAACAATAAATAAAATTTACCGAACCGTCATATAACTGAGGCAAACTTAATAATGTTGCAAAAATTTTAACTTCGGTTTCCCTCGTTGTTTAGTGTAGGAAGACAACACTTTAAATATTGGCCCTGGTTAGGAGATTTAGCTGCCGTGCTTTTCAGTATACCTTGCTATTCGAGCAAGCTGCCGATGTGATAGTTCCCACCGGTAAAAAGGCATTGCTTGTGTACGCCGCTGACGAAGAAAACTGATTCCAACTCCTGAGATGAGAAAGTAAGATGTAAATATGAGTTCCGAAATGTTACTAGGTCTTTTGGTAGATCACAGCTATGATATGCGACTCAGACATCAGTGAAGTAGAATCTGACCTGATTTTCTTTTTACTCTAACACTTATTGGCATGTATGTCACAATGAAACGTACCGTTCCGGTGTCCGCCATTTTAATTTGTTCTTTATAATTTGTTGTATATGAGGTTAGAATATCCCAAAAATCCTTTCGCGCGACGTAAAACTGCTTCACTATCTCGAAACTTCGAGAAACTTCTCGTGAATTCAAGAATAACAGAAAAAGATCGGGTCATTCTTACGTATCTTACGAACGAGTGACGAATGATCTAATTTTAGTACCTGGCATCGATGCTTCAAGAAAGTAATTTTTCGAGAAACTTCTGGTCTTTTCACGAAAAACCGAAAAACAACAAGTCATTATTACAAAACGCTGACTATGGGTATTTAATTTTAGTAACGATCGATGGTTCGAGAAAGAAATTTGCGCTATAAAAGTGCGTTTCTCTCTCACCGACAAACAGTTTACAAACGTTCTCTGAAGAATCAAAATTTGGCTGGAGGTTCTCAAGGAGTGGAATTACAAGCAAGGGTTTCGATAACATGGCTCTCGTTTTCGGATTTCCATCCTATTATCCCACATACCGGTAAGTTTTTTTACAAAGCTTCATCGTTTTAAGACTTCTTTCTATAAGCGTAAGTCACTAAATAAACTTAACGTCTCTTCACCTCAACTCCTCACTGAGTTAAATTTTTGAGTTATGAGATGCAAGCTTTCATTAAAAGCGACTGACGAAAAGCAAGAATTGTCAGTCAGAAGTATTACTCAGAAATCAAGGGAAAAGAAAACTGAAAGTGCCTGAAAATTAGGATTCTTGTGCGACCAAAATTGAGCAATAACTCAATTCTTACCGACAAAGGAAAAAAATTTGTTTGTGTAAAAAAAATACCAGTTGATAATTAAAAAACGTTTGAAGCATGCAGGTTAAGTCAGTCTTACAAATTTTACTGTCATTTTTCTCATTTATTTCCACAGCAGAGACTATGATGAAGCTGTTCCAGGTTTTGGGTTTTCGCATGATTTATGGAGAGATATAGCTCTTTCTTCTGACGAGCAGGCGCCAAACACTAGCTTTCAACACGGCCAAAATAAATTGGCAGTGCAGAGCCCAATCAAGATTGCTTCTCTACCACTAAAGCAGTAAAAGCCAGAAGACATTTCACTCGATGTGGACGGCGAAAATATCATCTTACATGGTTAGCATCGATCAGAGAGAGTAGATGGATTTGAGAATAATGAATTTAAAAAGATTATTAAGCTGCCAGACGGAGTTGATCCTACAACAGTGAAATCGCGTGTAATCAAAACTCTGAACAAAGGCAACGTTCTTGTCCTTGAAGGCGACAGGCGCGTTGAAGAAAATGCAAACAAGACGATGGCAAGTTCGTGGTTAAACTGGATCTGCGTGGATTTAAACCAGAAGATATCAAGCTGCAGCTTCGTGGACATGAGCTCACAGTGACAGGAAAACACAAATCAGAAGACCAAGGTTTCTATTTTTCACGTGACTACAGCCATCGCGTTTTGTTGCCAGATGACGCAGACCTTGGTTCAGTGACGTCACGTCTCTCCAAGGAAGGCTTGCTGATCATAGAAGCGTCACGTGATCCAGCTTTGTCACCAAAGGAAAGAAATCTGGACGTCTCCATGGAACTTGATGAGCAAGGACCTGAAGACGAGGCCAAACCAGTAGCAAGTGCTGATACAGAAGAACAGAACAAAAACTGAATGAACTATGTTGGCAGATTGTAAGACACCTACTCTTTAGTAAAACATGTTTAACTTTTGTTGTATCTTTGATTAGATTCTTAAGGCAAAAACATCAAGCAACATTTCAACATGCATAGTATCAGTCTGCTATTTTTTGGATCAATTTAACACCTCTTAGAGGATTATAGGCTTGTGATTATTTTTGAGAACTGTAGAGAGTTAGTTGATAGTTTCACTTGAGTTGTTTGTTAATCGTTTTTGAAAAGCGAAACAAGGATGATAGTAATAATAGTTTTTATAATTTTTTTCTCTTCAAGTTTCTTTCTTTTATTGGGAGCTTTTTGTTACGCTGGAGATATTTCCCCAGAAAATCTGTGCAAATGTTATTTTGTGTTAATTCGTTATTAGCTCTATAACTTATACCGCGCGAAGCGTTTGCTGTTAAGTTTTTTGAGTTTTCAAAACTAGATAAATTAAGTTGTCGAATATTACGCCTAGAGAATAGACACAAAGGTATAAATTCTTTAGTTTAAGGTAGTGAAATAAAAGTTCGAAAATGAGTAAATCTGACTTATCTTGCATTTTTATCGTTGGTCGTCGAGTAGAGACTCCACTGCTTTTCCAAGAGACATTAGACTTAAAACGTTTAGCGAAATCATCTCTCAAAAAACAATGAGCTGGTTTCATTTTGCATTTTTTTCCTACAACTATAGAGTAGGTTTGCTACAGCGTGTTTTACCTGGCTAAGGAGACTGGGAGACCTCTTTCTCCGTATTATTCGACATCTCACTCTTTCTACAGAACAAGTTTGCTGACATTCTATTGTCAAAATCACTTCCGCCAAATCTCAGGCGAAAGCGGTGAAGCCTTTATATAGTAATATCAATATGAAACCTAATTTGTCACGGACACCTCGATTCTAAGTACTTTAAGGAGGGTCTCAACCGGGTGGTGGCTTTGACTTTTGACGGTAAATCTCTTTCAATTTTGACGATTGAGGGTTAAATTTTGGAGCTCTTGACGGTCAACGGTTATTTAGTGGAAATTTAGTCGAAGAGTTTGAGAAAATATTAACTTCTGAAGTAATTAAAATGACCAGTTGTGTTTTGGAGGTTGTCTTTGCCTTTCACTAATGAAATTTCGAATATTTTCTGATATAAGCAAGTTGTAAGGGGCCAACCATTTTACTTCTGATGTAGAAGGGGGAGGGCTGGGTGATATGGTGTACCGATGATTTTTTTTAACCCCTTCATTCAACATGAATTTTCTTTCTTTCTGGCGATGATTTTGAGGAATACAATAAAGGAAATATTGGGGGAACCAAAGGACACATGCAAGGAATCTTTCATCCTTTTTAATAAAGAAAGAACTAATCTTGAATCCACCCCTAGGGAGATTGCCGGTCAAAAGGAGATCCATCATTGCAGTGAAATGGAAGCTGTGATGAACGAGTGTCAACAAGTAGCACTTTACATTGAATACTGTGTTCACTTTCAACTTTATGATAAATTTCTGCATGAGGGGTCTTCTTCAATTCAATTTGCCAAATTCTGAAAAGATAATAAAAAAAATGGAGATTTTGTTGCTCCTGTATCATGAAGAAAGGAAATATAGTTGGAATTATGAGCAAAAATCACAAGATCTCATTCTCTAAGCCAAGGAACTACACGATAGCAATCTCTCTAATTTCGAACGAGAGAGGTTCTCTGAATCACCATGGCAGATACCTCTCTGAAGACCGTATAATGAAAGACAAATGGCACAGCCTCTTTTGAAACAAGCATGCAATCTCGATTTATGAAAAGGAAATCACTATTAATGATTTTGCTTTTAACAAAAATAGAATCATTGATCAAATGGGTCATAATGCGAAAAATGGGGAAAGGCGTCAGGAAGCTCTTTAATTCTATACAAACGCCTTGCGTTTTCGTTCTTCTCACTATACGGAAAACATTTCTTAACCACCTTTGTACACAAAAACCTGGCTGATTACTATCTTGGGATCGAAAACTTTAGTAAAGCAGAGGAAAGCTACCTTAAAGCAATTCAAGTTCTTGACGATATTGAGATGATAGGGCAAAAAGAGGTACTTCCAGTTTGTAGAAACTTTGGAATGTGTTGTGAAAAAAAGAGAGGGAACATTGACGAGCTGAGGCTCGAAGACTATTGGAGATGGGAAGACATGTTGCCGCTAACACAATCGAGGGAAGTGTGAGATGGAAGGTTGAGATCAACACCTATTTATCACTTCTTTTGTATAGAAGTTACCCCGAGGAAATAAGTACTGCAGACGAACTTTCCAGAGAAGTTTTCGACATGAGCAAAGAACTTAAAATGGAAAAATGGCGTGAAAGCGCAGTGCTTGAAGCATTTTACAAGAGGAAGTAGACATGTGGCTGAAACATTTCGTGGCTAATATTTATTTGGAGTTCCTCCTAACTATTCTTCCTCCCAAACAACTGTTCCTCTGCCTAACTTCGATTTCGACGTACTCAGTTCAATACAACGGCAAACACTACAAACAGTTACACGGTACAGCTATGGGCCCTCCAGTTTCTGTTGCTGTAGCAGAAATTGTTATGCAAAACATCGAGGAACATGTCCTAGCTAGCCCTTATGGGTCCGGTCGAAAGTTCGAGGACATGAAGTAGCCTTGCTTTCATTAGAAAATTATAGTGGACATTTTGTGTTTATACCGAAAGTTTTAGGAGACCTTTTCTAACAATAAACTCAATTACTTGGTATTAAAATGTGAATAACACAACTTCGAAAATCATAGTTAAGCTATCAGAAACCTCAGAATATTTTAGACGAATAGAACGGTTATCAGGAAATTTTTGGCTTTTCTCAAGCTTTAGAAATTTCTAGGCAATATTTGCTCCTTCAAACAGTTATTTTATAGAAAAAAGTCGCTGGGTGCCCCTAGTGGACGTTGTCATCAACGACAGTCTCTGGAATTCTCTTGGCTTTTCACTTCATGGAATAGGAAGACCAGAAATGTTTAGGATTTTCTTCACGTTTTCCAGACAGGAAAGATATTGAGAATAATTAGAATCAGTTAAGGGTGGGGAAACGTCAGTCACTGTCAACACCAGTCCTATTCAGGACTACTTTCACCCGGACGATCATGCTCAAACTACTTACTCGAGATCTATTATGGGTCAACGCTAAGACCCTCGTCAAGGCAGGTAGATGCAGAGATATCCGGAGAAATGTTTTACCCATTTTTATAGAGATTTGTATGGAGACGCCATGTTGGTGCTCTCTGGGGCAGGCGTAAACCGATCTAAACCAACAGACGGTCATGCACTGAGTTGCTTCCAAAGCGTAAATTCATAATCATCTCTCCACGAATCTAACTGACAAGAACTGTTCAAGATACCAAGATACCCCAATAAGCCAAATGACGGCTCTCTGTGGCCGTCACGTAAATGCTGCGCCATGCAAAAGCCAGAAATTCAAGCCTACTCTATCACAAAACGACGAAACCTTTCGACGTGAAAATTTGTATAGTTTTCTTCTGCTCTAGTTCTTCACAAAAGTAAAAACTCTGTAAGATCGTTAGTTTTTTTAGTTTAATCTTTGGTGATGTCATGTGAAAACCAGTAATACATGGTATTCACTTCAGTTATCTAGGTGCTATCCGAATATGGGCCCTGTTCGAACTCGATTTATGAAGAGGGAACGTCAAAGCGATTCAGTTTATTGTCTTTATTGCAACTAAAACGCAGGCGTGAGGATCAGTTTAATAGTCACTTAAACTAGAGGTTACATATTGGAAGTGAAGTACGTCCCATTGTGAAAGATCAAGGGGTTGGAACGGTAGTAAATAATCTTTTGTATTTCACTTTAGGATATCACATGGCATGGTCTGGAGGCTGTGGGGACGAGATTGCTAAACAAACTACCCGACAAATCGAGTTCTCAGACGCTTTCAAGACAAACATAGGTTGCTGCCCCGTGCGGGCCGCAATTACATTAAAATGATAATATAAAATTCTTCCTTAATCGTAAAAATCAATCAAATTACCTCCTAAACGCGATGAGATAAATTTGTGTCTAAAAGAATGGAAATTAAACAGCTGATAAATACAGGCAATAGAATATCATTTATGAAGCAAAACGAAAATAGAGCCTGATCGCCATCTCAGGTGAGGCAAAATCATTCAATTTAAGTTTAGTTTGAGTTTGCGCTATGCATCTTGTTCAATGTCAGGTTTAAAAAATGGATTGTGACATCGAAGTTTAGCTTTAAAAAACGATATGGATTTTGTCGAGTTTGTCAAATTATTAGAATAAATACCTTCTATCTATCAAACGCCTATGCTGATGCTTGTGAAATAAATAGACGCACCGGCCGTCTATTAGATAATTAATGGTCAGCTTTTTGGCGTCGCCTTTGTACAAAAGTTATCCCAGACAAATAGGTACAGCAGATGAAGTATGTGTCTTATTTATGGAAAATAAGTAAGAAGACAAAACGGTAAACTCGTTTGAGAACATCACGTGGTGTGAATTGGAAACAAAAAAACATACAAGTCAAAACGGTACATGGTTTTCCCCTTTTGGGTAAAATTTTGTAAACATGAAGTTTTCCCTTAGATTTCAGATCAAGTGAATTGACAATGCTTGGTGTCTTGTTCATTGTTAGGAGTAATATGTCGAATACTTAGGTCGTGGTCCTCCATTTCTCATAGCTCAGCCAGGTAAAAAACGCTGATAAATACGTTTCTGAGGTTGGGAAGAGGGATTGGCTAGAATGAGTATTATAAGGAAGACTTTTTATAAACCTGATAAATCGCATCCTCTATGAGCTTCAGTCCAGTGTCTACCCAACGACTAACGCTAGCAATACACGAAAAGTCAGATCTACTATTTTCCAAATTTATTTTACCGATCTTAACTACAGACCATCTTACCCCTTTGTGACTGTACTCCAGGCGTAATATTCGACAATTTGATTTATCTCTTCATCACTCATAAAACTCAATCAAAATGGTTCACTCCCCGAGAAGAAATTGAAATAACCAGAAAACAAAGTCAAAGTGCTTGGCTTTTGGATTTCTTCTCATCAAAACTTTGCATTTAAATTGAATTGTACAAAATCAAAGTGGCCTAATAACATAAGAAATCTTCTCAACTTTTGGGAATGCCGTAGATTAACTTTAATTAGCCAAGTCAGCTTAAACTTAAACATCTATATGCACTAGAAGTACGACCCTCATTAACTTTCAGTACCAATTTTTGCACAGAATACTTCCTACAAACTCCTTTCGTGGAATAGAGGAGTTCACGCTCATAGTTGCATCATGGGTAATAAGGGCAAGATGAAGGGAAATTAGAAGATTTGTATAAGAATTCAAAGTCCGCTATTTCTTCCTTAATTCATATATTTGATGGTTTCTCTTTAAAAGAGTAACTTACGAGTTCAAAGAAACAATACACTAACTCTGCAGTTCAAAGACGTCAGTGATCAGTTTTAAGAAAACCTCAATTTTTCCAGACTTTTTCTGTAACTAGTTTGATACTGTCGAATTACAGAAAATGTATGGGAAAATCAAGGTTTTCTAAAAACGGATCACTGACTTCTTTGCACTCCAGATTTAGTGTATTGTTTCTTTGAACTCGTAAGTTACTTTTTTCAAAGAACGAAAAAGCATCAAATATGGAAATTCACGAAGAAAGACGAGAAATAGCGGGCTTTGAATTTTAATACAAATCTTCTAATTTCCTGCCATCTTGCCCTTATTACCCATGATGCAATTATGAGCGTGAACTCTTCTACTGGTTATTAAAGACCCACTCTTCACCTTTTGCAGCAATTCTCTTGAAAATCTCACCATTTTGGCAATGTAAAAAAGGGAAATGTTTTTGAAAAATTTGAATGATAACAACAATAACAAACCTTTCTTAGTAAGTAGATAACATAACAAAAGCAGTGTCGCAGCTAGCAAAGCTATTCGAGGAGGGGTTGTCCACAAAAAAAAAGAAATTAAGAATAAGACTCATCAGAGCGATCTACGACACGTCCGACCAGTACCTTCTCAGTACCAGTCGCCATTATTTTAATTTTATTCCTCTAGGCTACTCGAAAGATATCGAAAAGGAGTTTTGGGTCTTGAAAACCTTGGTATTCAGCCAAATTTTTGCTTTCTGCTAGCCAGACACTACTGACATATGGGGCTGCAGACCCAGTAACAAGACCCCTCAGCTAAGTATGTTGAGTAGTAATTTTTGAACAAGAATCCTACAAACTAGTTGTCGGGGTACGATTCTTTACGACGTCCAAGAACAAGGAGATGAGTTAAAACGCGATTTATTAAGCTTCTTAGTTCTCCAGCATAAGTACTAAGTTTTTAAGTGAAAATTAGTTTACAAGGCGGTTGTATTTATACTAAACAAATAAGTTAATTGATTTCACAAAAGATCAATAGTATTCTTATGCACAAAATAGATGTCTGCAGTTGATATGAGTTTGCTAACAAAAGAAATTGAAATTCAGCTAAGTAAGGCTACACGTGGCGGAATTTGTAAAAATAGCGATAACCTTAATAACCAAATTCCGATACAAGTATCCAAACGATTATTTGTGAAGTAACTAAGTTTTCCTAAGATTCTGTCGAAACAGATTCCAGTTTACAGGTGGAAAAAAAGTGAAATTTGGCTGAAAATGGCACAACTGAGAACAAAGAACTTAAAAGGCATTAGGACACGTTTAGGGACACGTCTAGCTTAAACATGATTTTAATAAGATCAGGAAGACTAATCATCACGCAAGCTTTGGAGTAGAAGTGTGAGCGAACGTGCCACAAAAACAAAGAAAGCTCCTTACTCAAAAGAACTATTATTTCGATATCGCAGCTGCAAACACCTATTAAGGAGGTAATTACTTTTCTAATAAGGAACTTCTATTCTTAAACCAAATTTAGTTTCTTAAGATGTTTCCTATAAACTTTAGTTAAAACCTATTTGCGAAAGACTGAAACTACAGTCATGACGTTTCCTGCACTTAACCGAGCGTACAACTTCTTTTTTTTTTATTGCTTAAATATTCCAACACCAAAAGGGTCGGTCCCGTGACTCCTTCTAAAAGAATTAAACCGACTAGCAAAAGTTTGCTAGTAAGATCGTTGTACAGAATGGTGATCAGTCATGACAAGAAAGAATGTCACGTTCAAGTGAAAGTAGACCACGCGGGTAACCTTTGCAGCACGCGTGCGAACTTTAAATAGATTTAAAAAAATTATCATGGGGTACAGGGATTCGCTCTCTCATCTCATTCTCTCTTGGTCATGATAGTAACTTAAACAACCACGGTTCGCCTTTAAAAAAGGATAATTACGATGTAATGAAATTCCTAATTCTAGGCCGACCTAAAATTAATCTTATATATGCATTGATTATACGTATTCCCCCCAAAAAGGTCAAATGTCCAACACCAAAACAAATATTACCCGCATTAGCGAGAAAAGGACTCGAAGCGAGAGAGGTTTAGTTGGCTTGTATTAATTATTGTCTAAGGAATTTGGAACAATAAGGGATTACAACTCTTGATTCTTGAACGTGGGACCTAATATCTACCTCTTCTTCCGGCTCTTTCGCGCTGATTAAGTTTAATAAGTGATTATACTAAACTCCAAAGAAAACGAATCGTAACGTGGAAGAAATATTACTTTAGCTACCACCGCGGCAGTTAAAGGAAACCGTACATTATACATTACACATTTGAACTTTTATACTTTCAGTTATTCTCATTCAATTCTTTGCTCTGTAACAATAAGGGTCAGCTCCTTTAACTCTCGCTTTGCTGCAAGATACTAATTGCGTTTGTGTTTTTTTGGTATTTTATTTTGGTTTTTATATTTTTTTGTATTATATTTGTTTTGTGTTTGCGCCTTTTTGTGTTTTAGACTTTTTGCTCTGTAAAGAATAACTATGAAATGAGTACACATTTAAACAGAGCCAAAAATTTCCGAAAATGTGTGTCTACACAGTTTCTAGTTTGAAGAAGTGGGATCCTTTAATCCCTGCCCTGCCCATTAATTGCTAGTTGTTCTCCGATAAACCGTAGGTAAAATGGTATGCGTTCCCTAGAATGACCTGGCACGCTTCTGAGGCGATATAGTCATTCAAACATGAACTACATGCAGTATCGACATGTAGCTTTCTTGCATTTTTTTGGCCTTGGTACTTCTTGTTACTGAAGTTTTTTAACTAGTTTTTTAAGAAAGGAAGTACGATTAACTAACAGCTTTCATCCTACAGGTATATTCTTTCCGCCCTGATCATTATTTTATTTTATTTTTTAATTGTTTTCTTCTTCTTTTCTTACTGTATAACATTTTGTTATTCAGACAAGTGATGTTGGCTCCAATCCTGCAAAGCATTATAAACACTCCTAGCATGCCTCGCACTAATTCCACATTGTTGTTGTAACCAGACAGTAAACATTCCTTCATCTTTTTTCATCGTGAGGAACTGCCCGTAGATTTGAGAGGCGTGTACAATTCCCTTCTTTTTCAGTTCTGCTCCCCAGACTGATCCAATTCCTGGCAACGCTGTAACTGGCAACCCCTCCATGGGTGAATTGACAAAATTGTAATGTTTCTTTGATGTAGTACTAAAAGAAAGAAGCCGTGCACAGTTTTTCAAGCAGTTGGTAAATGCGTTCCGAAACCGGTTCAGTTGAATGTCAAGACTGACACTCCTAGTTTCCAAACACCTTGGGAGCAGCAAATTGGTTTTTCAAATATCGGGAAGGGTAGGGGCGGGGGGGCATTACAATTATTGACTGGTGAAAAAGTTTGAGGTTAGGTTCAAATTATCGGAATTTCGAAAAACTGAAGGATTCCCGCTGGGTCAGCTTTCCCATCATATTGCTGAAAGACTCTTCTTCGATTCATTAATATTAAGATAGGGTATTTTTTAATGATAGGCTCAAGCGTTGGGAATCTTTCTCCTTCTATCTTCGGCTGTGTGTTTAATTTGCCGAATATCTTTAACTTTCTTTCCTTCAGTAGTTCTTTTGTCCACACATGAAGCAGAACGACAGTTTACCCAGCAAATACAGTTAAAACCTGCGACTAAGAATCGGCCGGTATTTTCCCAAGTTAGCCTTAACAGGTTCTTACATAAACGGTAATTAGCACAAATTTAGGCTATGTAGGTTTTTAAATAGGTTCTTATCTCCTGAAGAAAAATATACAGTGTGTTTGAGAGAGCGGCCATAAAACAGAGGGGTACGAATTCGTTTTGAAGAAGTTTGGCATGATACATTAGCAAGCTCACGTCTAAAAAAAACAAGAGTAAATTTATAAATCACAAACCTTTTCCAGTACACAAAGTAGACGATCAAAATTATTGCAAGAAAACCCAAAATATGACGTAACATGATCAAATCTTCCTATAGAGCAAAAAAGACACATAAAAAATAATGTCACGGGTGGGTGGAAGTCCCTCCAACCCTCTCCCTTTCTTCGTGAACTTCCTTACTTCCCTTGCGCTTGACAATATATATATACATGTACATGCAGTTCAACCTCTAGTCTTTTATTTCAAAGTTGTCGTGCAGTTCTCCGGCCCGAACCGAAACTGTTAAGCGCAAGGGAAGTAAGGAAGTTTCGCCCTTCCTAGCCGGAATAATTGATTGCGGGCGACCGCAATGCTAATCTCAAGGTGTTACTAGCTTGCGTCGCACGTATGTAGCCAGCATTCGTTTGGACTTCCACTAAGAATGAATTTAATACAACGCAATTGATCACTCGCGTTTGGACCTTCTATCACTCTAGTCTGATCAAGCCTGTTTTGACCATCCGTCACGTTAAACTTGCGCAAAACACAGCGTTGGAGCAAAAGCGTTTTGACCTTTGATCGTTGTCACCCGCACTCTGTAACCTTTGGCCCGGAACCCTAGGAGGCACCCTAAATTCCCCGGCGTAGAGAAGTGTCGTTGTTTTCGTTGTATTGGTAATATGCGAAATCTTCTCGATTTGAAGAAACTAGGGGCGCAAGGTGGTCCCCGTTAATTTTTCAGAATGTGCGCAAGGCTCTCTTTGGTAATTCTGGTTCAGCAAGCGCGCAAGGTGGTGTTGAAAAATTCTGGAAATACGCCGGTCAGCATTAGATTCTTAGATTCCATCCTCCATAATTACCTTCTCCTCTTAGCTACACTTACATGAAATTCCTAAATCTCTTCAAATTTCTACTCTTCTAAACTTTTTCTAAGTCTAAGTCCCTTCAATTATTTTTAGAAAAAAAAAAGGAGATTGAAGGTAGCATTAACGGGATTCCTAGAAACCGAAACGCCTATACCACTACACCGCAGTGGATTCGACTGCGAGTTATGTTTTCGTTTCACATACTTATTGTGACAAACCTAACAGTAAATAAAAGCTAATCATTTCGTTTTTTAAACATGGCATAACCTTAGAGCACATAAATAAAGAGACTACATATTGAACGTTAGAAGACTTATTTCAAAGGAAATAAACGTCATATCTAAGGTGGGGGCAGATGTAGCGAGAACTATTGCTAGTTACTAGTTTTTTTTGTTGATAGTTGCTTCCACTTCCAGCTCACACACAATTCACGTGCCGGGTGCGATGAGGATGCATACCAGACTTTGGCCCCAAATCAGTATCAAAACCGGTTTTTATTTCTATCCGCTAAATTACGCGTCCGTGGAGGAATGAAAGGAAAAGAAGCTCTTTAATTATTAGCGCTTGATACTGGGCATCGTCAGCTTGAAAATACCTGAAATTTGAACCAATCAAGCTCAGACGACAACTACAAAATCTCATAAATCTGTGAGGCGCCCCCTAAACACTCACATCGGACATTTTACGATGAGAGTCTACAAGTGTTTTCGATTCTTTACGGATCTAGAAATACGGTGCAACTTGAGTTTAATTTACTACAATCCTTAAGCAGCATAAAAAAAGGAGGAGTATAGGAAGCAGAGAACGATTATGTTGAAGTGCCCATTCTCCTACAAAAAATGGCAAATTCTGCATCCTCGACTCAATGCATTAATAATTGATAGGTTCCGTTGGTAGTAAATTTGATGATTGTCAGTAATATCATTCTGTAAGACTATATATTTTGAAACTTTAGCTTGTTTTTCTGTAATTCTTATTTATCCACAAAGTTTATTTAGTTACTTTACAATATTACTGATCTGTTATGACTGCTGTAACCTTTCCTCTCCACCCGCCTCGTCTAGCTAGCGTCTGCTATTTGCAGGTGGAGATGGCAAAATGATGTGTATGAAAATAAAGTATAGTGTGTGTGTAACCTTGAAAACGCGGGAAATCTATGTAACAGTAGCGCACAGAAAAAAGTTTGTTTCCAATGGTAAATAAACTGTTTCCCACCTGAGTAAAGCTAACTTTTGACTGAAATTTAAGTGTTATTGGGATAGAAAAACACCGTGTTCCTATTTTTTACAGCGTAAATTCCTACCATTTTTATGAAAACCTCTTTTACATTTAATCTGAGATTGTTGCGCTAAAATTTTTTCAAGTTCGTTGGGTATGTTTTTGCACTACAATATTTTTGTGGTATTTTTTGTTCTTTTTCAATGGTGCTTAGCGAAAAAAAAAACTTGATACGAAAAACAGTAGGATTCAAACCCACGACCCAGATGGTTCTATATACTACGCTACCCACTAGACCACTGAGGATTTGTTGGATCAACCCCAACCAAAAAAAGAACCTAACCAGTTTCGAAACAGTGCTTAACCATAATCATTAAAAGCAGTGCTTAACCCTAATCAGTAGGGGCAGTGCTTAACCCTAATCTGTAAAGGGAGTGCTAAACCCTAATCTGTAAAAGGCAGTGCTTAACCCTAATTGGTAAAGGGGAACACTACGCTGTGTAAATTTCATGAGGTGTCCGAAGAGGCTACGGTCGATGGGATCTAATGATAACCATGTTAAAATCTGTCCGCCTCCGTCCACCATTGTGAAAAATTTTTGATATCTGGGTCGATGTTTTTGATAAACACAAGCTCGCCTTCTCATTGGTTGAACAGTGTCGCGTGACCAGTTGGCCCTGTCCTTAAATTTAGGGATATTCTGGACTGTATTAACCTAACTTGTTTGAAGATTGCCAGTGTAAACTAACCATTGGAAACTAAGGCCACCGCAGATGTCGAATAAATATAATTCTATCAAAGCCTAAATGTGGACCTTGTAAATTTTATACGAAATTTGCATTTTTTGTGTTGTGGTTTGTCGCTCTAAGTGTACATAACCAATGGAGCGTTCAATTAATTTACACGCAAACAAAGCAAGAGTGTCTTTTGGCAACGCAAAATATCCTTTTGGAGATTACTGAAATATTGGTAGCAGTCTATGAAGGAAGTTTTATTTTAAGAGATCAGAACCATTACATGATTTTTCAAGTTTCACTGTGTCCTGACAAATACAGGTGGAAGAATCGAAATCAGTTTGGTAATCTTTCAAACTGCCTGGGGGCACGATTTTTATAATAAATGACGGCGAGCGTTTCTCGATTATCTTTCCTTTAAAATTGATTTAACCCTCTTTTTCCAGGAGCTTTTAGGGTTTAGGCTCTTTGAATAAAACGCACAAACCTTTATAAGGTCTCGAACGACGCAAGGGGGCGGGAACAAACAAATTCTCGCAAGTTCCATCGATGAAAGCCTTATTAGAATTTAGTCGTTTCTGACAATCTCTAGCTCTGCTTGTAATCCTCTAAAAGTTTGCAAGATTATTTGTTTTTTTTGTTATTTTATATCTTGCACAATTTGAGATCCAATCCTTTGTAACAGATCATTAGAACTTCCAGAAAACAAAATTTCAAACTTTCGAGCAATTTTATTTGATGGAAGTCAAGCTTGGTTAAAAACGCATATGAAATGACGAAGCACTAATTAGATACGTTCTCCCGCATTTTATGCCCCAAAGTTGGAAAAACTCTGCTACAAATGAAAATTAAAAATGCAACGGGGAAACAGATCAGTAAACGTGAAAATATACCCAGCATAACAAACAGTATTGCTTGCTGCGTTTGCTTGCAGACAATATGGCGGCAAAAATCTTTCGAAAGCGCTGCTTCCCTAGACGTTACGCAACCTTATTTTAGAGTTAACTCAGCTTGCCAAGATGAAGCCTCAGTATAGTATTGAAATTTGACAGCGGCGACAGAGATTAGTCCGATGCAAACAAAAAATTGTTACAAATTCAGCCTTTTAGATTCACGGTAGACAGCTTGGTTGGGAGGGGGCAAATAAAATGTTTATCGAATGTTTCACCACTCACCTGCGTGGGTTACTTGTAAAAAATTAATTCACTCACTCAGTACTTAGTGTAGTTCAATGTTAACTAGAATTCAGGTAATTTAGCCGTGGAACCTAAAAACCATTTTTTCCCGGAAGCTTTGCGTGAGTTTCGGGGAAAAAGTGAAGCCAACCTCGTTCCTAGGGTCCTCACTGGAGAAAGGGAGAGGATCATGGGAGCCAAGTTGACTTCGCTCGTCTCCTCTCCTCCCTGGTGGGGTTTATTATTCGTAATAATCTCGTTTGACTTAACTTTTTTTGTTGTTTGGGAAATGTTCTTAATTCTTTTTAAAGAACTTACTTCCACATAAGGGGCTTTGCGTTATATTGCTTTGCCTAGCGTCGGGTGTCGTTATATTGATCGAAAGTCCAAATTTTAAGGAACTCGCTGCAATCTTTGAGTCCTGGACTTTAGGAACTTTGCGGCGTTGGAAAACCCCTACCCTTACTTTCGTTTAATGAAAACGCTTTGTTGTGTAACCTCGAGTTCTACATGAAGTCGTTTAACACTTCGCCCCAAAATTCGCGCTTCTGTATGATTGAGTGATTTTCTAAAGAAAAACGTCCGTCAAATGGCCATGGCAACTGGCACCTAGCTAGCAGCGGTTTCTTTCCGCAATTCAAATCACACAATGCCCTTGGCACCAATGACACAAAAACTGGCGACGTTTTACCCAGACATCAGTTAAGTTGTGTTGCATATGACGTCGCTCCTATAGGCTTACGACCGACGGTGCTCAACATGATAGCAGCGAAGTGCGTGCATTACGAGAAGTGCATCACACAGATGGACTTTCAGTATCACCCAAACGGTTGGAAGAGTTTAAACTGTGCACAGCCCAGGACCCAGAAATGCAGCTTTTAACAAGTCAAATACAAAAAGGGTGGCCATAAAGCCGTAAAGAATGCCCTAGTCCGCTAATACCATACCACGAAAGCCGAAGCGAGCTAATTGAGGAAAACGGGCTGGTCTTTCGTGGCGAACGCTTAGTCGTTCCACCCTCGCTGCGCACCGATATGCTGAAAGAAATACACTGCTCACATATCGGAATGAACGGATGCTTAAGAAG